>OY829915.1:250289873-250956088 GCA_963691935.1 Nephrotoma guestfalica
TAAATTTAAAAATATTTGTTAGTTTTGGATATGGTTTATAATTGTATTTCGTGCTTTATACAATTGTAGACATATTAATGTTCATTTGCTTATTTCCCGCACCAGAAAGAAGACCTCGACGGGTGCTTATATTTGTATTGTTTATGATAGAATTTGATATTTTTTCGAGGTTTATTTAGATATTTGAAGCTAAACCAAAAACCTCAAAAATATATATATCGTTGGGTTGTACGTCTTAGAACAAGAATTGTCAAAACAAATGACAACAGAGTAACATAATTAAAATAAAACCCCAAAAACTGTTTAAATGACGTTAGTCAGTCAGTAGCCACATCATAAATAAATAACATCCACCAAATATCAGCCATTAAAAAAAATTCAAAATGAAATCATTCCATCAAAATTTATTTTAAAAGATTTATTCGTTTAAGAAAAAATAACGTCATATTCTGTACATATTGCTTATATATCATCATTTTACTATATACATAACCAGTGTGTGCGTCTGTAGTATTTACAAGACGAACAAAAAAAATTAAAATAAAAAACTAGAAAATTCTTGTTAATTAGATCAATTTGTTTTCATTTAATTAAATTAAAATAATTTATTGTAATGTTTTTAGTTGCTGTATCATCTTGGGTCCCCGTCTTTCTTGGCGTGAAGAAAAGCAAAAAATCAAGAAAATGCCACAAGTAAAAAATCAAGATATGTATTTAATGTTGGCTTGTAGATCTTCTTTTATTTGAAACAAACACGCGGATGAGTATGACAAAATATTTTAATTTTTTATATACCATCTTGAGTGGAAAATCTTTTCAAGGCATTTTTATATGAGTCGATATCGCGGTTTAATTTCAAAAAATTTTAACCACGCTGTTAATGACGCGCGTATATATTGTTAATTAAATCAACGCAATATTTTAATGAGCAATCAATCTCAATTTGTTTACTGGCACTACATAAAAAATCCAATCATCAAAACATCGATCTAGATATAAGAATAAAATATGTAATATGAAAAGCTCATTTTCATTTGGCTTACAATCACGCAATATTTTAATTTACATTGAATTTCCATAAAATCGATTTGTATCATAGCAAGGTAAATAGGCGTATAGATGCGATTTTCGGCTATACGAATATTATGAATTCCGTATGCTTGATTAGTTAATGAACGATATACCGATTTGTAATATGGTCGAATTGAGCCAGACCACCAATTTATTGACTTATGGCTATCATCAAGAATCATTTATAAAGGGTCTTTCAAAAGTCATGCCTATAGATGTCAGTGTAATGAACACAACCATTTTTTTATGTCATCTTTGACATTTGAGAAGTAGACAGATGAACAATTTTAACGATGGATACTTACACGCTAGAAGAACGCATTAAAGTTATTCAAACTTATTATGAAAATCATCTTTAAAAAATACGTATCGTGAAATTGGTAATCCTTTTGATGTAAATAATCTTCCAAATGAGTCAACAATTCAAAGGTTAGTGAAATAATTTGAAGACTGGCTTTTTCGAGGACGAAAAAGGTCTGGCAGACCAAAAAGTGGACGTTCTAGTGAGAACATTGTTGCTGTGGCCGAAAGTGTCGCGGAGGATTAGACATTCATCTATCGAATGTTTGGTGAATTTTACATTTTGCATTTGCATCCTTACAGAATTCAATTAACACAAAAAATAAAACAAACAGATCATTATCAACGCAGAACATAAACTGGTGGCATAAACTGGCAACCTAGATTATGCGATTTAACGCCATTAGATTAGTTTCTTGGGTGTTTCTTGAAAATAAAAGTTTATGTGAATAAACCAACAACAATTGCACAGCTGAAAAACAACATTCGGACCGAAATTAATTCTTAAAAATTTTGATTTTCGTATAGAAGCCTGTAGACGTCCCTATAGTGGACATTTAAATGACATCATTTTTCACATAAAAAACACCAGAAAAAATCTAAGTATTTCCATGTTTTATTTAAAAAAAAAACATCTAGGCGCAACTTTTGAAAGACTCTGTATATTCTGTTTATAACCTGAAAATTAATAGCACTATATATTTTAATAATTAAGTGCAAGCGACCTTTGAAACACTCTCTCTTTGTAATTGCCAGTTTCTCGCTCAAGTAGTGTATATTCAAATGGCATGGCATTGTGGTGTCGAATTTTCCTCCAGACTTGCCAGCCATATTCTAGACAAGGTCAAATTAAACGATTGATTCCTTAAATGCATTGATGTGTTTTTTCACCTAATGGGATACTTATTTGAACAAAAAGCAATTAATTTAAGTCACCGACCGTACGTGCTTAACAATTTAGCATTTAACAATTTTCTTAAATTCTTATATACTTCTGCATTTTTAAGGTTCAATTGGAAAGCCCAGTTTTCTTTAGTATTAGGGGGGGTTCAAGAGAAAAAATAAAATGTAATCCGATGATTTTCCGGAGCTTGCTACGATTTTACAAATCAAATGAATTAAATTAGTATAGTGAACCTAATCAAATGAAATGTGAACCTAATCAAATGAAATGTGGTGTTACAATTAAAACGTTTGCTAATTTCGGGATGCTATGGAACCTATACATATTTTTTAGTGATGTAAGGTTTCGATTTGCCATCCGTATCAGCAGATGATAACTCAAGAACGGTTTCATATATAGTAATAATTTCTCAAATATTCAAAAATTCATTTGAAAACTCAATTGATATTCAAGTTATTTAATAGATGAAAGGGCGGAAAAACTTACGGTTAACATAACACAAATGACTTTATACTAGTAGACGATCCACTTAATGCAGTTACGCATGGACGAAACATATATTCGTGGTGATTATAAACAAATTAATATTCAAATTATCTATTTTCGTTGATCTTTACACTAAATTTTGATGGACTAAAATTTGATCCGAGTAGCGTATAACTTGCTCTTTTTAATTAAAATTGTTACTTTGGGTGAAACAAAGATAAATAATAAATTATATTGCCACAAATTTTGACAGTTTCAAATTTAGATTATATTCTTCCGTCTCACTCATCCCAAGTAAAAATAAATTTAAACAAAAAACAATGTAACGTTTTTGCAATTCCTTATCCATAAAGAAACATGAGAATAGTGCAAGAAGATGGCAATACAAGAGGGCTTATAATTTCAATAAAACCTTACTGGACTAACCTACCCAAATTCTAAATATGTTCAATATTCAAATTGTATGTCACGTAACATTTCTTACGTGGTTTTTATCGTAGGGTAAATTTGAACATTTTAAAATAACCGAAACCTGCCCGGGAAAAATGTTATAGATGAGTTAACTTAAAAATTGGCATTGGTTATGTCAATCATCAAATTAATTAAATTTATTGGGCCTAATAATATAAGGTTAAGAATCAACCAGCGCTTACTTACTACCGATTGGAGTATAATGATTAAAATGTTCCATAGACGATCCGTATAGGAACCAAGCGCATATTTAAGTGAAAAAAAATTCGATATAATTTTTATCGTTTAAATCAAAATGTATATTTGCACCCAAAACTGCAATACAAATTTTGTGCATGGAATCCACATAAAAACTAAATAAATTTAGATAAAATTTAGATTTATAGTTACAATTTTTTTTTTGTAATTTATTTAACAATAAATTTATCTTTTAATAACCTTATATTTAAATTAATAGTTTACTTATCATTTTTACAAACAACTATTTTTATTGAGCTCGATACTATTTATTTCATAAATCAAGTTTAAATAATTTATTAACACAAATTAGAACGTCAATACGTAATGTCACATTGTTTATAAACACTGCTTTAAAAATAAAACTACTAAACATTGTATATTCATTTTTCTAGCAATTGTAATAAATTATATCGAATTTTTTTTCTACTCTAATGTTCGCTTGGTTCCAATACTGATTTAGCTTATAAAGGGTGTCCGCCGGGAAGGTATACTACTTTGTTTTGCCGCCATTTAGGCGAATATTAGTATTAACAGTTCATACTTGACAGTCGTGAAGTAGACACGTGGCAAATTTATTATGGAAACATATTCGATAAACCATCGTGTTTTAATCGTTAAAACATTTTATCAAAATCAATCATCGATTACTGTGACGATGAGAAAGTTACGTGAAATTTTTTGGAGAAACAACGTGCCAACATAACGCACTATTTATCGTGTAGTGAATGATTTCGAAGAAAGAGGGTCTGTAAGCGATAGGCCCAAGCATGGGCCACAACGTACTGCAAGATCGGCTGAAAACATTACTGCTGTTCAAGAAAGTGTTCAAAACAATCCATCAACCTCAATTCGACGCCGTGCTCAGGAGCTTGGTCTTCAAAGAACAAGTTTGGCCACAATTTTGCACAAGGATTTGCATTTGTTTCCATTTAAGATTCAGTTGACACAAGAGCTTCTTCCACAAGACCATTTACGCCGCCGTGCATATGCCAATAGGATGTTACAGCTCGCCCATGACAACCCCGATTTTCATGAAAAAATCATAATGAGTGACGAGGCACATTTTCATTTAAATGGATAAGTGAATAAACAGAATAGTCGGTTTTGGGCAATGGAAAACCCTCACATTATTCATCAGTCACCTTTACATCCATTAAAAGTGACAGTCTGGTGTGCAATTTGGTCAGGAGGAATCATTGGACCTTACTTCTTTGAAAATGAAAACGGCGTATCGGTAACTGTGAATGGGGAGCGATATCGTGATATGATTGAAAACTTTTTAACGCCACAACTTCATACTTTGGGCTTGATTAACATGTGGTATCAGCAAGACGGTGCCACATCGCATACAGCCAGGATTACAATGGAATTACTGCGAGAACTCGTTCCACAACAAGTTATTTAAAAAAAATGGTGATGTTGATTGGCCTCCACGGTCGCCTGATTTGACTGCTCCGGACTTCTTTTTGTGGGGATATCTAAAAAGCAAGGCTTATGCAGACAAACCAGAAACGCTTGAGCAACTCAAACAAAATATTCGTGATGAAATTAATGAAATACCGCGTGAAATGTGTGAGAATGTAATGAAAAATGTGCTCAAAAGGGCTCGCATTTGTGAGGCTAACAGAGGCGGACATTTATCTAATATTGTATTCCATACATAATTGCTGACATTAAATAAAACATTTATCAATATAAGATCCATTCTCTTTCATTTAATCAAAAATCATAAACAAACAAAGTAGTATACCTTCCCGGCGGACACCCTGTACATGCAAAAAAGTATTGGGTGTGTCATCAACTGACACCACATGGCCGCTGTGTACAAGGCGTCACAACGTCTTCACATAGTTCGATCAAAGGAAACACGTCAGTCATTTTATTTATGTTGTCTCTTGCATGTTCAAATTACATTTAACGAATCAGTACTCTTATTTGAAAAGGAATCATGATATGAGAAATACGATATAAAGTTGGTTGTTTGGGCGGTCATACGCCGAGAGGATATACGATCTTAACATATGTGTTATCCAGAATCATTGCAGCTAGGATGTTCGATACACAGTCTAAGTTAAAGATTTCTTTATTGACCCATAGGCGAAATTTCTGACGGACGCACATCTATATTGATCGCACATTCCTAGCTATGTAAATTTATGTAAATGGCCGCACTACCTGCTAGATCGACCTTCGATGATGTGCGAATAATTATTGAAAAGCGCGTTCATTGTGGCTTATATCGACGTTTCGCTAATAAATTTTGGGTTCATGATAACAAAGAGGTTAACTAGGTCGATTCGTTTAATTCATCAGTCATTCATTCGGTTTTGATTTATTTAATCTTACTATGTATTTAATTTTATAATTCGAATATAATTTACGAGTACTAGAAAAGAGTAGTAAATAAACTGTAACATTATTATGAATATTTCTGAACAAAACCTTAAAATTTGATTGACTTTTTTCCAACAACTCTACCAGATGATGCAATTTTAAAAATTATTTCACACTAGTCAAACTTTATTTATGTCTGTAGTATGAACGGTGGATATTAAACAAGCGCAACACAATTTTCAAATTTGATCGCAACTTCATCTCAGGCCCAATTAAAAAAGAATAATAATAATCATCGTTTCCGACTGGGCAAGCTCTCTTCTTGCTTGCAATATGAGCGGAGAGTATTAAGCAAACATCGAGTTATGAAGAGCTTGATCCGATTAGCAGCATTGGTAGCCTGTTAATAGATCAAAACCAGAATTACAATGAATAAGTGTTCAGCTCGCTCAGAATAAATTTGTAATCGAGCAAAATCACTCCAGAAACCATCCAACGCTCTGCTCTCCGTTAATCATATCTTAAGATTTACTCATTAAGCAGTAATACAACTTGGGTATCTCTTTCGTGACGCTCACTTTCTGTGCATGCCTATATTGGAGTGAGACGTTATTAAGTTAAAAAATACAGATGATTGTTTTGAAAAATTTGTGGAACTATGTCTATCACACCGCATACGATATAAAACCCAACAGAATGGCAATCGAGCTAGTACAGCTTGCTCATAGTTTTTGCAGTTTGAAACAACTCAACGTATACGAGTACGTATCCTATAGAATCACTGGAAGTTTCTGTTCAAAAATTCGATCTTGATTAGATATAATAGAAAATATCTTCGAATTTTGTTTGACCTTTTTGAGGATATTCGTTTTTACCGAAATTTACCAATTTGCCCAGGTTTGCTTACCGAAAGTGGATTTCATCAAAATTGTTAAAACGAGAAAGTTAGGAGATACCAAATTAATTTTCCTTTTTTTTTGTTTTAATGTCTTGAAGTAACTGGGTGGATTAGCAAACATGATATTATCTAATAATCTAAAATAGTATTGTCGATTGAAATGATCTTAGATAAGCCTAGCGAAAGAGGGCTGTCTCACCACAATAATTTTTGTTCTTAAATTTACATTCCTATACTCTACTGGTGGGGTGTATGTAATGTGATAACCTTTTCTTACTTGATATTTCTAGTAAATTTTGCGCGGGTGGATTTTCATGGCGGAACTAGTATAGTGGAAAGTTTATGAAATTATGATAAAACATAATTTGAGTGTTTGATAGAGAGTTAAAAACTGATATCAGTGTACGAAAACTGTTCAATTTAAATCGAAACGCCCTGAATAACTTCCAAATTATTTGCACTTACGAAAAAAAGACCCAAAACTCTAATTTAATTTTGGACTTTAAAAACATAAGCCTTTGCCTATTTAGCTCCAGAGATGAAGCTAGAATTAAGTTACGAGGTCTGAACTTGCCTACAACATTAATTATTTTGAAAGTTATTCGCAGTGTTTCGTATTAATATAGACACACTGTATAACTTTATGCAGCATCAGTTTTCTATATTACCCTCATTTTAACAAATATTTTTTTAAATCCAATATGAGAGTCTTTTAGATGACCATAAAAATGAAAATTTTTAAAAAACAAAAATAATAATTAGTGCTCGAAGTATTAATTTATATTTTTCTTTCCGCAAGCATGTGCTCAGTTTGGTTTTCAAAAAAAAAATATTAAGCACTAAAACAATATATGTGAAACGTTCAATAATCTTTTCTTGACCTTAAGAGTAAATATACTACAGAACAGACATCATTTTTTGTATATTATTTTATTTATATTTATCAAGCGACCAAATTACCTCGAGCGCGCCTACATTAAGATTCGCGCACAAATGCAAAACCATAATGAAAAAACAACCAGAATTTTTATTGCATAATAAAATAAAATAAAAAATATAAAATCACTACTTTGTACAAACAAAATAATATTCATATGGGATTTTAGGATAATATATAATATAATAAAATATGTAAATTAAAAGCATTTTCCGGCGAAAAGTGAAAAAATTATATTATTACATTTTTAATTATATGAGCGGAGAGATAAATTCATAATGGCAACCAGTGTATTCACCCATAACCGCTTTTTATGTACGGGGGCACATAAAAACCATAATCCAATTAAAATTAAAACATATTCCAATTTAATGTTTTACTTTGTTTTAGCTGCTCTGCCAACCAGAATGAGTATTTTTATTAAACCAAAAGCATAAATATGTACATCTTTTACAATGATTATATTTCTCGATAATTTTGAACGCAGATTAATAATATTTCTACCATTCCTGCCCCCTTCAACAACCACTCAACAGTTACATCTGAATATTTATAATTTTAATTGTTATTAATTCTGAATTAGTTAAAAATAAAACGAAATATAAAAACAAATAAAAAATAAATTTTCTCAAATTTATGAATCACGCGATATAAATTTTCCACCAAACCACACAGACAAAGCAAATAAAAAAACAATTGGTATACAGAGTAGTTTTCATGATCGCACAAAGAGAATTATTCTTATTTTAACATTTAATAGCTCGCACATACATATTCGTACATATGATTAGGGGGGATAGATATGTGGAAAACTATTCAAGAATAAAAATAATGTCAAACCCATTTCTTTCTTGAATTTATTTCTGCACATATCGTTCCCATTACACCATTATACCTATACAAACAAACAATACATATACGATTAAACCGGAAGTCAACGACTTTTTGAAAATCAAAATAAACGCCTCATACGAGAAGAAAGAATTGTAGATTTTTCATTTCGTTTTTCTGTCCAACACATACATACACAGACATGTTTTTACAGTAAAATTTTCGGAACACGTGAAAATTCTTATAAATTACTTTTTTTTTGTTGAAAATTTATTATTATAATTTGTTGTAGAGGAAATGTGTATAAAGAGCGGGACGAAAAATTTTTTGTTGTCTACAATAGCCACGTTTTTTTGAAAAACAATTGTTCGAGACCGCGATAGCTTAAGTCGAATTTCGTCAATTTATAATTAAAAGTGAGTGTTTTTTTTAAATTAAACAACTTAGATGAAATAAGCCGCTATGCACAGCACAGCAGAGGAAATCAATTATACAAGTTCTATAGTTTTCTTGCAATGTCTTTGTTCTCTATAGTTCTGTGTAACAACATAACTGTACAGAACTATAGAGTAGTGATACTACAAATAAACTACAAAATTGAACTTTTGTGTTCGATTTTCTATGTTGTACAGTCCTATAACTGCTTTATCTATCTTATACGATTAAAAGTATTGCCCATATTTGATTTTAACTTGAATTCGAAAACTTGAGATTCAAAAAAAGCGCAACAAATAACAACAATAAATTTAAAAAACTTAATGGCGTGTAAAGTGACTCTGTGTAATATTTAGATGATAGCATGTTCGAAGCTTAAAATAATCAGGGATCAATTTCAAATGAAATACGCGAACATTACCGATGTTTCATGTCATATACAAAGCTCCTCAGAGAGTATGTTCTGATTTAAATGTCCAATACAAACAGCTGCTTATGCTGTTTACCGCTAGGAATAGAACATCAAAAACAAGACAATAATTTCTGTTGAGATTTTTAAAATTAGCAGATTTATAAAATTGATAAACAAATCAACTAATACAAAATGAAACGTTTTCGGAAAATCGATGTACATTCTGTCAAAAAAAATAACGGGAATTGGCTAATAAAACATAAAATATTTATTATTCATTCACATTTATTGTATCGCCTTCAAGTTATGCCAACGAATAATCGATGATATTTGTTGAGTTTTCGGCCAGAAATTCGTTCACAATCATAGCCTTTTGAGATATTGCGTTGTCGTGGTGCAAAATCCATGAGTTTTCTTTTCACAAACACGGCCTTTTTCGACGAATTTGCTCTCTTAAACGCCGCATATCAAATCGTTTTTTCGTACATGCTTATTTGCAAAAAATGATAAAATTCTTATGGAAACTTTCACTCCCGGTGAATCGGTCTCGGCCAAAAATCATTTCGATCTCCCAATGTATGGAAAACCCGTAAGTGTGCAGTTTCATCCCGATCAATCAATCCGAATGGGCTGTACAAGGACCAAATTTAATCAAAAAAAAGCATAGTGCAGTTAGTGCATAATAATTTTTTTCGTAAATGATAAATCACCTATAAGTAGCTGCCACTTTCGATGGAAAAACGAAAAAACTTCTGTGGAAGTCGTCACTTCTGCTGGGCCAATTTCGGCCAAAATTCACTGGGATCTCCTAATTTGTGGAAAAAGCTTAAGTATGAAGTCTCATTCCATTCAACCGATTCGTCTGGGCTGTACAGGGCCGAATTTTTGTTGAAAAACTGTTTTTTTGTCGAAAAACAGTTTTTGTTGAAAACAGTTTTTTGTCAAAAAATGTCATTTCCGCTTAAATTTTGGAAAAGTGGTCTAGACCGATATTGTTGTAAATTTAAATTAGAAGCTGTTAGTTTAAGATCATTTTCTCATCATCTACTTTTCAAAATATTCGCAAAACATGAAAGAGCCCTTAAGGAAGCTGCCACTTCCGGTGAGCCGATTGCGACCAAAAATCACTGGACCTCCCAATTTATGAAAAAAAAAAACAAACTTAAGTATGAAGTTTCATTCCGATCAATCAATCAATTTCAAAGAACAACGATGTAAAAATGTCTTTACGGTTTCCATATACTGGTACAATTTAATATTTAGGTAATTTAAAAAACAAACCAGTCTGATTTAGAAGCAAACAGCAAGGCAACGACATATGTATGAGTGATTAGTCCCCAGAAAGTAATAAATGAATAATTTGGATGCTAAATAATTTATGAAATTGTGTTATTTATTTTAATATCGTTACGATTTCACTTATTTGGAAAATATGACCGAAATTGGTCACTTGCGTTATGAAATTAGAGAAATTTCAAGTAGTAGTGGTATGTACATAGTCGTTTTATTACAGATTTAGTTGGAACTGAACTTTGTAAACATTCTCGATGCATCTAGCACCTTTCCCACGATACGTGATAGTGAAGATATCGGACGTGATGAATTAAAAACGAAAGTAAATAGTGTAGTAATAGAACTAAAAGATTTGATATTTTGGGAATTAAAATAAACGATCAAACCAGCTTAAACGGAATCAAATGATGTAACAAAGTAACCAAAAGTTTGATCAACGAAATCAATCATGGTATAGAAATAATACACAATTATAAAGAAATGAATCATGGTTTAGCACAAGGAATTAAAGAAATCAATAGGCGTCAGAAACATCGCATAGAAACTGGATCATTTGAAATAAGAATTGGCCAACATAATGACGACGTATGCGACATGGAGAAGAGACCTTGGAACGGTTGAGCCGATGATTTCCCACTGGCCAGACGGCCGATGAATGAGGGTTACAGATGTGAGTAACGGCAGTGTTATCAAATGGGACAAGTTATAGACCTATACCGCTAAAATTCGAGAGGGCTAAGTAGCAAAGAGCACAGCTGAGGCGGTGGAGACGATTGCTGTTTCCGCAGTCGTAGATATCAGCAGGATTGAAGGAATGTGTCAGCAGGTGGTGAAGATTAAGGAAGAGACGTCATTTCATGGTTGGATGGCGTCAACAAACAAACATAGCTAAGAACTTGAATCAGTTGGCGCTATTCATGTTAAACTACAGAGATGGTGGTTTGTATAATATTCGGTACGAACAAGCTGAAGTTAGCAATTTCGACTATTGGGGGAAAATAACTGAAACTGGTCACTTGAGTTATGATAATAATGATATCCAAGCCTAGATAGTAGTATAAGGTAGTAATTTCATAACAGTTTTGGTTTGGAACGCGTCTTTTGCGAACATTTCCGACGCATTTAGTATATTCACCAAGTTATCGTATTTTAACAATGGAAGGTTATTTAGAAATTGTGGGATTATTTCGAAATTATGTGGAATATTCCGGAATTTGTGAAAATTAATAGTGTCGTAATCAAATTTTCGTCAAATTTATAGTTGTATTCACAATTCATTGATACGAATCGAATTTGACTTGTTCGTTAGTAACAATATACAAGATATACTATTCGATTTTGCGAATACTCGGACGATTTCTCTAGTACAAAAAGAATAATAATTGGCCAGTTAAGATTACCATTGTGATGTGTGATAGGCTCGAGCAATAACTAAACTGATGTAATCGTTCCTATATATTGTTTGACATCATCGAATCAACCGTTATATTTAAGCAATATATATGACGATCTTTCCGGCGTTATTTGATATGCTCAGTTTGCCATAAAATTTATTTATTTATTATCAATAACGTGATCTACATGCTTTTCGTGCAAAAACGGCAAGCAATTAAAATTAATCGCCTTTTCATTAAACAAATAAAAGTGGATGCGATTTAATGGTTAAATAAAATATGAACCATCATGTTAAGGCCGCGGATTATTTAAATCATATATTTGAAGATTTATTATATTAAGATAAGCATCATATTTTACTTATTAATAAAGTTCATTCATGCCGGATAGGGTTAAAGAAAATACATAAATATTTTTTTAGATAACACAGATATCCATTTGATATACAATCCACATACAAGCACATCATACTAATTAAAGATTTCAATGCATGAAAACATTTGTTTTCTTCAGTTTTATATATATTTTCTTGTATATATTTTATAGTATATACACTATACATTTTCCAAACACACAATAATAACAATCAATTGAAGCGTAAATAATGCCTTCCGGTTTTTATTTTCTTTTGTACACACTATACGTAAAATTACAATAATTCGTCTGTACATTATACACTTATATTCATCTTATTGTAAGACTTAATTTATAATTTAACGCGCCCCAGATTAATGATAACATGCATGACTACAATAAATGAATAGTTATGTCGCGTTTCATGAAGGGTTGGTATTCATCACATATTGATAATGCTGGCAAACGTACTTTATGACTCGGAATATTCTTTTAACTCTAAATTGATTTAAATTATGTTTTTATTATAGATAGTTATGTATTTAGTTTTCGTAATAAAATGTGTTTAGTTTCACACACCACGGCCCGATATACAAAATTAATCTGTGTACTGAAGGATTTATTGAAAATATGTATGTGTTGCAATGACGTAGATGGTATTGGTTGTAAAAAATTATTTAAGCGCAATTATTTTGAAAATTTTGTGAATAATTGATTTTGCCCAATATACCCGTACACAATTTATAACTTGAAATATTACCAAGCCATTCATAATGACAATTTCTATTTATAAATTGCAGTAAAAACCATTTGTTCTTAATTGGGTGCCGTAAACTTTAAATTCTCTGATTGATTTACGCACACGATCGTGAACAAAAAACATGGTTTGTCGTTCCAAGTAAAACCGAATTGTACATGTTCTCATCACACACAAAGCAGCCAAAATTTCTTTAACATTTAAATTTTAAGATGAAAGAATATATATATATATGCATATATATATATATATATATATATATATATATATATATATATATATATATATACATATACATATATATATATATATATATATATATATATATATATATATATATATATATATATATATATATATATATATATATATATATATATATATATATATATATATATATATGTATATATAGTTATATCGTCTTTAAATAGAATTTATTAGTCTTTATATACATATTCGTATTATGGATGGGAATTTTATATTATTTGGAATCATTTTTCACATTTTTAAATAAATAAAAATAGAAAATATGGTAGCCACATGTGTAGCGTATAAGAGCTCAAATAGTAAACATGAATAACGAGTGGTATAACCCAATCAAGCAGTATATAGACAATTTTTTTAATTGTCAATTTTATTTATGTACAACAGTACATAACAAATTCATTTTTAACATTGCATACACAAAAGTAAAGATGGATGAGTGTTTGATTTAACATTCGAATGAACCAAAAACTGGCTGTCACATCTGGCCATTAATTGTATCATACAATTTTTGTTTCTTATACGAGTATTGATTTCTGTTGTATTTAGATATAAAGCGAAATATATATGGTTATTTATTTATTTGGAACTGTGAAATTGGTTTGAATCCACTTGTATTTGATTTTATCTGTTCTGTTGGTTACGCTCCTTCAAAAATATCCAAAATGCTATATACAAATTAATTAGAATAGCACATGGCACAATAAAGGTTCGCGATAAAATAAAAATTCTCATTGGGTTTTGGAACTAAGAGGATGTATAAAAATAAATTTTAAATGAAACACATTTTAAGCCATGATATATTTTAATGGAATTATAATTACAGATAGATTTGAAATACATATTTATGTTGTGCGGGTTGGTTGAGAATTTATTTTTTGTTAAATCATTTAAGGTTTATAAATTTAGCGAATTAGAGTAAAATATCGACCTATATTTTATATAAAAAAATACTTTGCGGTGTAACAATCATCAAAACCAACACGAACAATGTACTTACTTAGTTTTTACGTTTTGACGGTTTCAATACAATAAATACACTTAAATTTACAGTCGGCGTATAACATCGTTGTTTATTAATATAAAGAAATGTAGGATTATAAATAAAAACCGATGAAAGATACATTTAAATTAAATTAGCGATGGAATTAAATTTCTTGAAATGTGCGCATCATATTGAAAATTTTCTTATGACTAAACAAAATCCCATAAGACTAAAGCCCTAACCAACGAAAACAAATTTGTACGCTATTTGTATCATTTCACTTAGAGGTACGACCATCACAAGAAGCTTCCGATCTAAACTAAAAACTAATTTCTAAAGCCTCAACCAGCGGAAAGTTAAGAGCTTAAGTTGTGTTCTGTTTGAATCACATAGGGGAGTGGTACGATAAAAAATTTTAGAGGTCAGTTGCTTCTTACGAGAAGCCTATTACAAATTTTGGTGAAAGTAGCACTAACCGAAATGGAACAAACAGCGTCCAACTTAAGTTCTTAAGTGTTCGCTGGTTGAGTCATAAAACGTCACCAAATACGGGACTGGTTCAAAACAATACAACTTAAGGCGCCTTTATGGTTGCGTTCGTTCATTCAAAAATGCCGAAGAAGAAAATCGTCATTTTGGAGTGATATGATTGTTAGAAAAAAATTGTTTGAATTAATGAACGAACGCAACCATAAAGGCACCTTTAAGCTATTAAGTGTTCGCTGGTTGAGACTCAAGATCATTGTAATAAAGAGGAATGCATATTATTTTGCGTATAGTATTCGGATAAATATTTGGTTGGCATAATCCCAAATTTTAATTGACAAAACAGAATACAAAAAAACAACTCAAACAGCGACAAGCTTTTCATTCCAAAAATATTTGATTGAACTGAAGTTTTGGATTCGTTCATATTTCAGTACGAATATATGTCTTGATCTCTTAAATTTTACAAGTAAACAATATAGTCTACCATTTTATTTATAAGATTGCTATAAATTCGGTTGAAACAAAGCCAACTTTACTAGTAAATATGGCTTTGATTGAGCACATTAAAACAGAAGGCAAGTAAAATCCACGTATGAAGCACATTACTATGAAAATGAACATACTCATACTTCGATCGATTAAGAGAGACCGTCGACAGAACGTTACGTCATCATTTTAGCAAATAGGGTAGTAGTAAAGATGGCTTTGGTTGAAACATTCAACATCGACACATACGGGTCTGATAGCGAAATTTAAGATTTATTGCGGGAAAGCGGAAAGTTCTTGTTTGTTTGCAAACTATGGAAAACGGAGCAGGAGCGGTCAATGACTCGATTACTCTTTTGGATGGGAAAACATATGAAGAATAAGCGTATAATTTATATTCAACGACATTTGATACCTACATAATAATTTAGAAAAAGAGTAAAAAATAATAAAGCGTAAAAAATAAAAAATAAACCCGAGATACAAACCCTACATCGATATCAGACGAAGAGATCTCGACTTTTTATTTTTCTGACTGCAGGTTATCTGCATCTGCAAGATGTCGTTTGTAAATTACGCATAAGAAAGTTGTCGTCTTCGAAATGAAGTTACATGGCATTTATAAGGTCATGCATCGTCGTCGATGACTGCGTCGATGATTTTCGCGTTAAGTTTAGAATAATCGAATTCATGATTGTTGCCTTTACAGCTAGACTCAGAAAACTGAACGCTTCAAGAAAAACATAGATAATACTCCCGAGAAGAAAGTGTTGCTGAATGAAGGACGAAGGTATATATTTCGATCGCATTTGCAATTTGACTGTTATGAGTATTATATTTCAGCAAAACGGCTGAACTATGAGAATTCAACCAAGAGCAACCTCTTAAGACCCAAATGCTACTTGTGTTTATATTTAGTGATACTATTGGGACACCCGGCGAGTCATTTTTGTATTTGTATTAAGACGTTCAGGTTGATACCGTTCTATCATTCATTATAAATTACGTTATTGTTCCATTTTCAGTGCAATAAAAATATCGGTTAATAACGATTTTCGTTCCGGTTTGACTTTCTGCATTTCTGCTTTCTTGATTTAGTTCCGGTTTGACTTTCTGTAAGAACTTCACGATGTAATTGTTTATTTTGATTATATTTCTAAACTGATTATGTTTAATTAATGTGTTTTGAATTTTGGTTAAGGTACCACAAAATACGAAAATATTATTACAGAGACTAAAAGGAATAACACTGTGATCCAAAGTTAAAGCCAAACTTTTCATGTGACTACGACTCGCTAAACTACAAAATAATGACGGAATGTTTTATTCTTAAGATTATATCAATAATTCTGAACAAGATCAAGCCACTTAAATATGTAAATGGTTCTTAGTTACCGTAATCAGACGATTTGCTTTATCGTTGCCATTAACTATATCTGAGTATAAATTACATTTTACAACATTTTTTGGTTAAAATAAAAAATATAATAATTTTATTTTTTTCTATGACAGATTGTCACAAAAGTTCCACCTTCCACTTCAAGTGTTACTATTTATTACGATGAGAACATATAAGCCACTATTTTTTTTTATAAATTATTTCTAATACACTACGTAACGTAACGTAAATGTAAAATTTTTCTATCACAAACAATAATCTAATACAAAATTATAATTCAAAATTATGTAAATCAACTACAAACCAGAATTATGATATAAACCAACTAGAGATTAGAAAATTGATATAATTTCATACATACTCGTATAAAGTATATACTCATATCCAAACTCTAACCGGTAACTAATAACGACCTCTAACGTTTTCTATATTTGTACAAAAAAAATCGTCAATTAACGCTAAATTTTGAGTTTCCGGCTTAATTTAAATTCAAACATCATCATTCTTTTTTAATTAATTGATGCGACGGTTTTGATGAAACGTAATTTAAACGAGCAAGAGGAAATAAAACAAATTTAACAAACATTTTTCCTATATGTTACATCACTAACCACCGTATACTGTTTCGTACTACAATCTACCGTTTTTGATTTAAATTAAATATTTTCTCGCTTAATAAATAAAAATCTGTCGCAAGTGGTATTTGGCATCTCCGTGAGATATATACTTATTTTATCCACCTGTTCGATAAATTTATATGTTCTCACACACATCGGGAAAATCGAATTTTTTGCTAATAACGATAAAACGCAATATGGATTTACAGGAAAATATGTAGAACATTTTTAATTATTATTCCATTGTTGCGTAAATGCGGTGAACCTGGGTGGGTAGCAACCAATTCATCAAAATTAGTTTGTAAAAAAAATTAAATTTATTTGCAAAAATGTAATAGCTCCCCAGATTTATTTCATGTTGACAAAAAAAATCAATAGAAATAAAATATAAAAAAACGAAAATCCTTGTAATTTTATTAATATTTTTACTTTCGTGTATGTCACGCGAAATTCGAAAGATTTGCAACATTTTTATTTTGTCCTCCTGGTAAACTCAGAGTAAAGCTAATCAAACCGTTTCCATATACATATTCTCTTATATGTATACGATTTGATGATGAAGAAAATGGAAAATAATAAAAAAATTATTTCCGAAATATAAAAAAAAGTTCTTTTTTAATTTCCTCATACATACGAGTATAAACTCGAATATAATATACACAGAATTTATATACACTCGATGATTACCAAGTAAGACATGAAAATTTGTCGTTGATTTGAGTGGAGAATACATTTTTGTTAGTGTGTTTTACGGGAAATTAAGTTTGACGTTCTCAAATCGGAATACATACACTGATACAGGTACAATAACAATTTAATTATTTTGTTTCGCTAATTGAATGCAAATTACATTTTTGAATGGGTATTTATTAGAAATGTAAAAATAATTTTATTTTATGCTTCATAAAATAATAAATGGCGCATATAAAATAATAAAATATTGGTTGTATTAGAGTGTACCTCCAGTACATATCCGTAACTGGTTGCTAGTTTACTTGTAGGTGTATTTTTTAAAATTGACAAGAACGTTCATTTAGTAGTATTTTGAGAGGCTATAAAACAATTAGATGAAGGCTATCATAACATAAGGATCTCATAACTTGGCAGAATTTGAACAGCTAAGAATATAAAATACTTAGCTTAGTTTGGCACGCTCAGTTCATCGCATGCACCTTTCGACTATAACATGGCTTACACATCCATTGATGTTATTGACGCACCAAAAATAACAATGTATAAGCGTCAATAATAAAATATAAAAAACTTCAATGTATGTGTAAGCGATACTATTGGTGTTAGTAAAGCAAAGCAAAGACAACTATAAATAAATTAGTTTGTATCGCTCGAAGCAAAAACTCAAAAACCTGGCTCGCATCGCATAGCTAAGCTTACTTAAAATGGGCTATCCTAAATCCTATCCTAAACATTAAAGTGTATTTAATCGATTAAATCGAAAATGTTTTCATAAGACAAAGGACATTCATTGACAACCGAATTGTTGAGTAAGACGATAATACAAGCCATTGCGAATTAAAATAAATAAAGTTACCAGACTAACGATTATTCTAAAATGTATATTTTTTAAATGATGTTTATATGCCCTGTTTCCAATTGCCTTGCCCAATTGCAATCATGCCCATTGAGTCACCCCCAATGTACCAGGCATGTGCCTCTTGCGTTTGAGTAGGATCTTCATCGAGCAATGTCTCTAATGCATAGTCTACGAAGTTTTTTGGCTATCCTAAGCGAGGCTTATCTTCAACACTGAAATAATCAGGAAGAAAAGTTCATTGCCACCGTAAACTTTCACAAGCATTCGATGTGCTTCAGCTGCACTTTTTTCCAATTAATCAAAAAAATTAACACTTCCCGCAAATGCTGTTTAGTTGTCACAAAATCCAATATATTCAACACCGTAAAGAACACGTTTTGTGTGAAACTCAAAGCAAAACAAACTGAATGTTAACGGCAGATGCTTAATCTGTCTGAAACAAAGGAAATCAGCTGTCACTATAAAACAAATTATTATAGTCAGAGCCACTTTTTGAAAACGGACTGAGTTAATTTCTATTCCCAATATATCCTAAACATATGCGATGGAAATTGCTTAGACATTGATTTGTGGGAATTTACAACATTAATGCTAAACTGAACGAAAATAAATTACTTCCAATTCTTATCCAATAACAGCAGTAATCGATAGGCAAACACAAATTTCATTGCGGCCAATTTTTGATGTGTTTTATCCAACATGTCACTTACCTAGAAAGAACTAAAAATAAAAATTAGGACCAATCACTCAATAATGAATAAGTGTTATATATATATAAAAAAGGATTTTGTAAAGCTTAAAGAGAAATACGACTTCCCAGTAAAAAAAACCATACCATTTTCCTATCCTCAACAGCACTAAGAAGAATTTTCATTCCATATTTTTTTGCTAGCAACGAAATAGATACAAAACCCGCCCATGCAAACATATACAATGAAAATTAGAAAATGTTATATGCAAAATAAAACTTTAACAAAAAAAATTCCAAAAACCCTCGTTAACATTTTTATAACCAACAACACAATACAGAAAAATAAAATATACAGAACACAGAAAATTTCTACATAAAATGGATTTTTCCAAAAATAAAAAGGATGTTGTTAATCCTTTTTTTCCTATACATATATATTTATGAAAATAAAAATACAAAATAAAACATTTTTTATTCATTTAATTTTAACACACAAAAAACGAATTATTTTAAAATATTTTTTAAATGATAGACAACCGCCGAGATGAGATTGAAGAATGAGATATAAATACCGGTGATTATCAGGAGGCGAATTTTATTCAGGGTGGTACCATCGGACATGGTAATTATAAATCCACATATAACAAGTAAAAATTCTACAACAAATTTAGTAGTAAAAATAATAATTTCCCGTAATTTTAATAATTTTCAGTTTTGTTGGAACTATTTTTAATTTTTTAATTTTAAATTATGTGTTTCTAGTTTGTATTAAAGCAAAAAAAAGATAATTATATAGATGAAGGTAAAGGCATGTGGATAATATAACACATATAGGTTAATCATGAAATGTGATACAGTTACCAGAGTTTAATTGAATATTAAAAACAATTAATAGGTCAATCTAATTATATGGGGTTGACAGAAATTGCAAGAAATTAGCAAACTCAGCACGAAAGTTAATTAAGTTCCAAAAGGTTAGTTAGTTTTTAATTTAGTTTTAAACTAGTTAGATGTATAAAATAATTTTGATACCGATCAAGTTAAACCGAGTGCACACAATTTAGGCAAGCTTGAAAAAGTGCATGCTACACATAATTACTATGTTACAACTAAGTTCCGTGAACTTCCATTTTTAAATTAGTTTCAATCGTGGTTTTATATCCAGCCCCTTGATTTTAATAAAATTGTATGTTTTCAAGTATGGACTAAATGGATTTTAATAGTTCCTTTCTAGTCGACCAAAGTCAAGTGCTTGTGAGTTGTTAGGTTTGTGTCTTTGTTTAATGAACTACTCGCAACTGCTCTTGCTATTGTGACATGAGTTTGCAAATTAGCTACACAAAATGTGCCCGCTAGGCAAATTGGTTAAGTCAATTAATTTCGGCTTTTTAGGTTATTCTGATGATCTAACACATCTAACAAATTTAAATTATTTTAATCTTGTGAAATAATATACAAGTGATTCTCCTAAACGTTTCTAAAAACAATCAATGCGATATAAAACTTGATCGGCTATCAAGCACGCAATTTACAACTCAAAATTTTTACTACTCAAAACTCCATGGAAATTTCCAAATTAAATATTATTGAATTTAAACCTGCTTACTTACTTGACTATCTATAAATCTGCCTGGTAAAATATTATAGCCTTGAATTTGGTTTACTTATGTAGACCTGATGATAATGCGATAATCCGTAGTATTTGGAGAGTTTTCCACAAAATCTCTTCATTTTTGAACAACAATAGCAGAGTGAATGTCTACGTAAATGCTTTAGTTAGTTTCAAAATATCGAAGAAAAAATAAATTGCTGCAAATGCTGTTTATCACTTCTGCCTTAGGCTAAAGACGAAGAAGTGATTATGATATTAGACGACTATTAAAGTGTGGTAGTTATGCACGCAGATCGTTGGTACACTGACCATCAGTAGGTTGGCCAAAGATAACTGAGCTGTATTAGTAATTGAAAAGGGTGTTTTTTTAAGAGGTTGCCGATTTTTTTTTTGAATAAAACACATATAAAATTATGAAATGACCAAAATTTTTTTTTATTTGGTAGATAATTTTTTGGCATTTAACATTTAAACACAATTTCTGGCATATGGCTACCACGACTATTTTTCACAAATGTCATTCTGGAGGTCCAATTTTCCAGCACTTTTTCAAGCATTTGAGGGCGTATGTCAGCAATGACACGTTGAATATTGGTTTCCAAAGCGTCAATCGATTGAGGTTTATCCACATAAACCAATGACTTCACGTATCCCCACAAAAAGTAATCGAGTGGCGTCAAATCGCACGAACGCGGAGGCCAATTCACCGGACCATTTCTCGAAATAATGTTGTCGTTGAAAGTTTCTTTCAATAAGTCGATTGTTTCACGTGCTGTATGGCAAGTGGCACCATCTTGTTGAAACCACATTTCATTCATATCCATATCTTCAAGATTTGACAACAAAAACTCATTTAACATGGTTCTGTATCGATTTCCATTCACGGTAACGCGTCGTCCTTCCTCATTTTTAAAGAAATATGGACCGATGATCCCACCAGCCCATAGACCGCACCAAACAGTACATTTATCAGGATGCATTGGTAATTCTAGAACGGCGTGTGGATTATCTTTGCTCCAAATGCGACAATTTTGTTTGTTGACGTATCCATTTAACCAAAAATGCGCCTCATCACTGAAGAGAATTTTACGGTAAAAAAATGGATCTTCGTTCAATTGATTTAACGACCAATCACTGAATTCACGGCGCAAACGATGGTCGTGTGGCTTTAATTCTTGCACCAATTGAATTTTGTATGGCACCAAACCCAAATCTTTACGTAAAATTTTCCATAAAGTCGATGGACAAAGTCCAATTTGCTGAGCACGACGACGAATCGATAAATTGTCGTTTTCTTCGACACTGGCCTCAACGACAGCAATATTTTCTTCTGTACGAACTCTTCTCATTCTTGTCGGTGGCTTGGCATCCAAAAGAGTGAATGTAGACCGAAATTTGGTAATTACGTTCTTTATGGTGGTCTCTGACGGACGATTATGTGCACCATAAAATTCACGAAGTGCTCTATAAACATTTTTAATTGAACACTGATTTTGAAAATAAATTTCCACGATTTGAAAACGTTGTTCTGGAGTTAACCTATTCATAATGATTTGCCAAACAATACTGAGTAGAAATGCCACTTTGAGCTGTCAAAACAACTGTCATAAAATAAAACGACATCTATCGGAAAAACAAACCTCCTAAAAAAACACCCGTTAAGATTTACATTAAACAAGATAGTTAAGTAATAACACATTTCTATAGTGTTATAAACTACACGGTTTCTTGTGGACTAATAAAGAGAACAAATAAAATTAGCTTAATCCAATTGTAGAGTTGAAAGGTATAAATTCCATTAAAAAATGAATTGTTTAATTTATCTAATTGTTTAACTAATGAGTTTTTTACAATGTGTAATCATTTTCCTGCTAACTGGCAGCATTCTTGAGAAGAATACTCGGGAATTTATTAAGTCACCCGGTACAGTTGTGCTTTTTCGCTCATAGTAAAAAGAAAACACATAAACGATTTCAGCAGGAATTTAAATTGGCTATACCTTGTATGTCAGGAAACCAACATCATAATTTTGGATATTAACACTGTTACATTTCTTTGATCGTAAAAGCGTCTAAACATTGAAAACACAAACACTTGACATGTTCAGAATTGGAGTATGTTCTGTACTCTGGCTGAAATAAAATATCATTAGGCGAGACTTATTTAACGCCCTACCCTATGCAGTTGCCTGTCAAATCGAGGATGTACGGCTATAGGTCCAATTTACGTAGAACCAACCATCTGCACATTGCATAGCTTCATGCTAGCCTATAGTACTGGCATGGAAAATGGGTCGGCCTATGAATTCTGCACTCCGACAGGGGGTCAAGTCACGAAAAAACCCTTTTGCATCATGCCCCTATCGGGATCCGAGCCCGATACCGCTCGATCCAAACTCCATTGCTTTAACCACTGTGCCGTTTGGTCGGTATAGGCGGGCTAACGCTGACATTATTTTCAAGTGTGCAACCGTTTAGTAGTAGAATACGCACACGGTTTTGGACGCCTGGCCGAAGTTTAGAGGTCTTGGATGTTTCAAACCCTAGTTTGATAAAAGAATCGAAATTTCGACAAATTTTGATTATTTATCAGAATTTGATTATTTAGAACTTGTACAAAATAGAATTTAATAACGTATATTTAAATTTTTCGTTTAGTGGTGTAAATTAAACTCGAAATCGTCGCATGACAGCCAAAACTTTAAACCTACAATACAAAATAGACTTATACAAATAGAATTAATGTAAGTTAGATACAAATTTGGGGACAATTTGTGTTGATCAATTTTAAAATTAGAATCTAAACTATTTTGAAGTACTTATCTTAAATTAACTCATATTAAAATATGACATTTAAAATTTCCCACAATCCACTTAAAACTCATTAATATCGATAAATTCCAGATGGAGACAAAAAAATAAAAATTGTTATAAATTTTGATATTATTTCGAAATTCTAATATAAATCACAGCCGACGTATCTTTCCGTTATCTCTTCAAGTATAATAATAGCAGCTCTCTATTCTGTATAGTTTTCAATTTTGCCTAATTTTAGAATTATGATAATTTCGAAAACAAAAAAAACGAAAATTCAAAAACGACACAAAAACTAATAATAAATTAACATCAAGTGGTATTTAAACCATGATTGCTTATTTGCATGAAACACTAAAATGAAAAATATATATAAAAAACATGTTGTATGGCAGGATTCGAGGGCACACAAGTATATTGTTCGTTTGGTTACATGATTGATTGTAATTTGCTGTTCATTCATAAAAAATCATATATATACTACTTTATAGGAGTATGTATGTATGTGTATAATGGAAAAATGTAATGTACATTTTTCCTACTTGTTCGGATACTTTTCCATATTCAACATTTTTATGTTTCAATTAAAATAAATGAGGGAAATTTATCAACAGGAAAATTATATACATACATACATATTCATGTATACAGATAGATACAAAGGGTTAAAAATAGAAAATAAAAGGATATAAGAGGATATCCTTAAATTTGAAAATTATTTGGTGCATGGAAAAATTATTAAGGTATCGGTATAATTATAGTTTTTATACAGAAAACTGTTGTACTGGACATCTCTTAAATTTATATATACATTTGTGTGTGTGTGCATAGTCTTATTTATCGTGGTAACTTTCTGTGGTATCTGGTTTTTATACATACACCTTATAATAAAGGTTTAATAAACCTGTAAATTATTGACACTTATGTAATAATAATAATGTGGACGAATACTGTGATGTGGTTAATGTATATTTACAGATAAGCACATAAACATATAAAAAAACAAAGTGTTTTGTTCCGCGTTTTCTATATGTACCTGCCAATATAACGAAGTAATTTAATTACGTGAACCAAAATAAAAGTGTCTTACATGTAAATAACCTTTTAATAACATGCAATTACATACGGCTAATTCTATTCTTTTTGTAGTTCGCGCAATTTTTTCAATTTAATTGCAAATGTATAGTCTAACGTGGTGTATCTAACGTGAATAAAATTATGTTAGTTAGATATTAAAACACAAAATAAAATACAAAATATAAGCCCGCCTTTTTTATATGGTTGAGAAGCGTGAAATTATCTTTGATTTTGATTTTACAGCACAGTTATGATCTCAGGGTTTTTATTTGGATTTATTTATTTCAATCATTGTGGTGCATATCAGGGCAACTTAGGTCATTATATATAGATGCGATGGTAAGGCAGCTTATGAATTATTTTTTAAGTTTTAAAATTGATGGGTTTACTTAATCACAGCATTAAAGATCGAGACTTACGTCAGTTAATGTAAATTTATAATTTGGCATCGATTCAAAATTCACTTAAATTTCGACTTTGATGGATGGTTAGTCTCGATGAGGTGTAACGTTAATTTTATTTCAAGTTTTCATTTGCATTAATATTTTGATAATCGTAAATAAAAAATTAACAAAACATTAAATTTAATCAGAGTTTTTAGTTGCATATCCTCCAAATCTATTTTTTAAGCGAAATTATATTATTTTTTTTCGTTTATGCCTTTCATGGATTTGTGGCTATTATTCAACAATCTCAAATTATCCTTTGTGGGACCACAAAAGAATCGTGTATTATCAATGGGCGAAACTGTCAATGGGCAAGAATGGGACACGAGATAAGAACGAGTGATATTCCAGCTCGATAACGCTCCATGCCATCGCACTCCCATCGTCCAGGACACCATCAAAACGCTGAGGTGGGTTATGCTACTGCACCCGCCTTATTCGCCAGATCTGGCCCCCTCGGATTATCACTTGTTCCGGTCGATGGCACATGGCATGGCAGGACTAGACTTGACCAGTTTTGAAGAAGTGTAAAATTGATTAGACGAATGGCTTCGGTCCAAAGATGCGTCGTTTTATCTTCGTGATATTCATATATTGCCAAAGAGATACAAGAGGGCCAACATACTTTGAATAAACCATTTTTATATTTCTATTGAAATTTTTCAAAAAAATCCGGAAATTTAGTTGCGCACCTAATAATTATAATTTTATTCCGTTATTGCAATGTTTGTTGTGAGTGGTATACAAATTCCATAGATAATGAGCTCTCTAATGAACAAGGAAATAAGATAGATGAAGGAGAGCCGGACCACGTAGATAATTAGATAATACAAGCATCCACAAAACATACAAGATAGCACATTCTGGAAATGAAAAATCGGTCATAGGCAAACAGGGGGAAGATTTAATAATGTTCGGGTATATAATGTCAATTTTTAATTTTTCAAAAAGTAAAAGTGGTTTATACATTTCATTAAAGTACAGGTATATTCTAGGGAAAAGCGTCCAATTAATGATGTAAGTTCAGCTAAAATTCTGTCACCACACCAACACAGCAAGAAATTCTATTTGTCTTTTTTCCGATTTCGACGCCAACTTAAGACCGTACAAATTTTGAACAAATGCCACGGGGCATATGAAATGAATGCGCGCGCCATCACTTATGACTGTTTCCAAATATTTTAATTCAAAAAATATACATAATTCAAAAATATAAATAACACATTTTATCAATATCTTCCACTTTTCTTATCATTTTATTGGTTTAGTTTAATTTTGTAGTACCTACATATTTTTAATTTCCGTATTTTTTCGGGATTTTCTATTCAGATTCTCAGTATCTCAATATTAAAAACCAACTCAACTTGCACACATTGTGCAACTCCACGTTTATCTTAGTAGCAGAAATCGAAAGTTTTCTTATGCCTTATCCTAAACCATGATATATGTACTCGTAATCTGGTAGTTATGAAAATAATGTTTCTTAACTAATAACATTTTTAAAAATTGTTGTTATTATTGAAGGCGCCGTTTGAGAGATTTAAAACGGATTATGAGGTTAAACCCAACTACTCCACCTGAAATAGGTATATTTTGTGATATAACCATTACCATGTTCTGTTTTACCATTATCTGTTCCGAGAAAGACGCCTTATAGAAAACACCAATTTCGAGAAAATTACAAATGGCGAAGTGTGACAACAAAAGATGAACAATAAAATTACACGATTTGTTATTTAAATCCTCCAAAACGAGACAATAATTTGAAAATGTATGGAAACGTCAAAATACGGAATTCTAAAATATGTTGTAATCATATAACTTCGTAGCACGATGTTTAGCACGACATCTCGCATAACCACAGCAACTTAAGGAATTTTTATGACACAACTTTATAGTAGATTAAATTCGTGATTAGCCTCCATTATTCAGTAACTTTTAAATTAGTTATCGCTCCCGTTTTATCAGAAATAGAAATCATCAAGCAGAGCTTCCGATGAGCTGTACGTATGGACAGTGTTACTGTCTGTTCGGAAAAAATTAATTTAAATATTTTTAACATCGAATTTAATGTGCTAATTCCGAAAACAATAACGTGTTTTATTTAATCTTCCAAGGTTGAAAGTTAATTGTTCGTTGTTTGAAAAATTTGTTCTCGGACGTGTCATTGCGTTGCGATTAATTTGGATGAAACTTCAAGTAAATTTAATGCATTGACAATAATGTCTCTGAGAAAAAAATTTTGTTTTAAAAGATTTCGTTATTACATTTAGATAAATTACCCGGCTTCTAGCTTGGAGCAATTTAATCTAAAACTACTACATCGGACTCTTACAACCTCCTTGGAATGAATTAACAAATGTCACCTAGACTAATCAAATAAATTCAGTCCAATAAAAAAGTCTTGAATAAAATCTATAATTTTTCTGGGAAATTGACACCTTCTATGTTTATTTATCCATCATCATGGCATTTATAATACGTTCTATATGCACATAACATGATGTGTATAAAATTTACTTTGGCTAAATAATCAGTACTGAGAATCTGATGATTTATTTGAATTTTTGTAATACGTTTTTGGTTCGTTAACAGAATAATTCAAACTAATTTCATATTCAAATATTGTACTTCAGGTTTTTTGCTTATATCCCTACACCACAAAAATAACCACAATATAATTTCTTATCAAACCACCAATGTGGGGGTAATGTGCTCCGTAATAATGTTAATTTGATTAATTGCATAATTTTACTATTAATAAAAATGACAAATTAGTTCTCCGAAGCATGGAAAATGGTAGTTCTATCTATTCTCTAAATTCATCAACCTGAACAAAAGTATCAACTTTTTTATAGACATTTTGCTTAATTTTTAGTCATCATCATCATCTTAATGTATTCGACAAATTATTCTTGCGAGTAAATTAAATTACATAAACCATGAAGAAAATATAAAATTATAATATCGCGTTCCGACTGTGGAAAATTCACAATTCGATTTTCAATTTTATATTTGTTTATTTATATAAACAAAAATATTTATTTTTCATATCTACGAGAAATATCCTTAACAACATCCTTCACAAAACCTTAAGAATCTACAAAAAATAAAAATTAAAACAGCAATTTCACCAAATATATACAAGAGGGTATTATAGAATATTCATTTTTTATTTGATTAATATTATTTTTATCATTTTTCCTATCAAAAAAAAATCCCTTTGAAGAAACAAAAAAAAAATATTGTCAGTAATTTTGTAAAAATTCAAAACACGCCTCAGAACATCATAAAAATCAAACTTTATGCCTTTAAGATTCGTTGTTTTTTCTGGGTGGTTTTTTATTTATGTCGGATAAATTTTCTTTTTCTCACATTTTTTTCCTACGAAAAGATGAAAATGAAATATTATAGATTAAGCCGGAATAATTTAATCGAATAAACATAGAGACAAAAAAGAATTGGAGGGAAAACCTTTTGTTTGGTGCGCTTTGGGAGTTTGTTTGTGCGGATGGTCTAAATGAACTGTTTTTAAATGATTACAAAATTTCTACTTGACATTACCGTTCCACTAAATAAGATTTCTGGAAATGTGAATGATTCGAGTTGTTTTAAAATTCGATTGTTTTATAAATGTAATCGTTATTTATTTCAACTAAAAATCAGTCTGGTAATAAGTAAGTCTTGTAAAGAAATAAAAAACTGAGTATGAGATGTATATAGACCCACATATAATTTAAAAGTGTTCAATTCTGTTTGGAATTACTTATGATGTGATACTTTACTAAACGGGTAAAATGATTTTCTTTTATTAATCCATTGGTTTAAATTTATAAACGAAATAAATAAAACAGAGGATCACATCACGCTAATATTTTACTTGAATTGAGAATTTTTCAAAAATAAATTCACCTCATAAGAATTTGTAATCGTAGGAGCTAAGTTCATTGGTGTTTTAGAAACTAACTTATATCAGAAGTTCATTCTTCAACCAACATAGTTATTCAATGAAGTTGAGCAAATTCTGGATTAGCGGAAATTAAATCTAGATCGCTTTATAGCAGAAATTCATTTATTCAACCGACTTTGTTCTTCAATGGAAATCGGCCAATTCTAGATTAACACAATTGGATGTTATTGAACGGGGGTATGTTGGAACTATCGTAGTTTATGAAACACATAAACTTACGTCATTCGTGAATTTAAAAATTTCTATGGAAAATGGAGCGTATACCGAAACAAAAGGAATCTAAAGTGTCTCAGGCTTTAGATGAGTATTGTTTGTTTTGAAAGTGACAAAAAATAATAAATAATTTTTGAATAATAATAAAAATATGAGTGATTTCAATTTTTCATCCAAGAATTAATTGACTAACTAGGTATAGTGACTAGTTCTCGCTTTTGTTGTTTTTAATGCGAGCGAAAAACCGAACTAGATTAAATAATTCCAGCGATATTTGAACTGACGTTTTCTTCATGTTACATGAATATATTTAGAAATCATGCAATATTTCACTATTAAAATGTCCTAAATAAATTTATTAGATTTAGCTACGAAGAGGGACTCATTATATGTAATCTATTCAGAGTGTGAGGAGGATAGGGAGCAGATTGAGGATGATAATCAGCATGAACAATGTTTGGTCAGCTGGAATATGAAGAATTAGATGTAGAAATGGAACAACGAGCTTATAGATGATGACGGGGTGGAATTGATGATATTGAAGAAGACGATAACGCAAGGGAGAGCTTTATTGGTAAAACCAACATAAAATGAATAAAGGAGTGCATTTTGATATATCTGTCAAAATTGCTATTATACAATATAAGCCAAAAATTATTTTAATCAGTAATAATACAAAATATGTTTTATATGTAATCTAAGGGAAAACAAATCTCTGGCTATATTTCACAATAAATTAGATGGGCTCTTACGGCCTACATAATTTAAGCGAAATGCAATCCATCGGAGGTCCTCGAAGTGAATTTCAAGAAGATCCAGGAGGGCCTTTGTGCCACCCGCACATTGAAAAACTGACCCCAAAATCGAAATGTTATGCCATAATTGTCGACCGCAGTTCCATAAGCTTGTTTAACATCCGTTGTATCTCAAAGAAAGGAAAGAAACAGTACCACGAAAAATCTTTGCGTGGATTGAAAAAACTTCGTTTTTGTGGACCACGACCCAAACAATTAAATGTCTAAATTGCCATCTCAAATAATTTTTTGTATAAATATTTACAATAATTTTTTTGTAAAATATTAGAAATACAAGAAACAAATTTTGTCAATATTGTCATGTTTGAGGAATGATACCCATTAGTCATTAGTCACTCACTAGAAAGCATTAAAAAATCGGGCAAATAACTTAACATTTATTCAAAAATAAATTTAGAAATATTCACATTTGTAAATCCTGTCCAAGTTAGTTTGTTTGCTTCTAATCGATCATTGTGGTAGTTCCTGCTTAAAACTTAGAAAGCGAGAATGACAGGGAATTGATTTTGTGATTCGAGAACCTTTGTTAAGCTTTTGCTGGTTTTGGCTGGGATTGATTTAGTGCATACTAAATATGTGAATGATCAATGAGTAGCAAATTATGCTCGTTGAACAATGATATGCAGCTGTTTAAAGCAATGTTTAAAGCACCTGCCATTTACTTTGGCTGCTCTGCGATTTAGACTGAAAATAGATGTGCATATTTATGCATGCATCCAAATTAGAATACACTAGTATCTATGAAATGAATTACATGTATTCTGCATGACATGCATAATTATGCAAGTTGAAACATCAAAAGATTTAAAAAAAAAATTGAAGAATTACCTGCATATTCGCACGCAGCAATGCACGCATAAATTATGCACATCTGTTTTCCGTTTTACGTTGGCATTGTACTGGTTTCCGGCTAAATTTCAGATTAATCCATAAAGTAGTATATCCTCTAATGTCTAAGTATACAGCAGTTTGCTCGGTTATTGATGTGGTTGGACAAAAACCATATAATACTGCCATCTAATTTGCCGCGACTATTTAATTTTTCCATGCTTATACGGTAGCTCTGAGCAAATATATATGAAGCCTGAAACTAAGATCTGATAGTGAACAAACTTCTCACATTTGCATTTTAATCTATGAAATTTTCGGCAAGGTAAAAATACTATCATATCTATACGGATTTGAAGGTGGTATCCGAACTACACCAATAATTGACTAGATAGATTGACATTGAAGTTTTAGGGAGCGGAACTTCATCTACTGGTACCGAGCTATCAGTTTAAATGGGTTTTAAAAATTTGCACTGTTCATTTTGGTGCGTCTTGGTATTATTCGTGGGCGTTACATTTGATTCAGCTTCTAATTGTTGTCTCCAAAAATTTCAAGAAAGTGTATATCGTGTCTTGGATAAAATATATATATTATCTATATATATTGTCTTGGATAGAATATTAAAATTTCAACCACGCAACTAATAATCGTCGTATACCATTAAAACCAAACGAATTCAAGTTAAAGTATAAACTAAGTAATTCCATTTGCCTTATAAAGGGTGTTTTTTTAAGAGGTTGCCGATTTTTTTTTTGAATAAAACACATATAAAATTATGAAATGACCAAAATTTTTTTTTATTTGGTAGATAATTTTTTGGCATTTAACATTTAAACACAATTTCTGGCATATGGCTACCACGACTATTTTTCACAAATGTCATTCTGGAGGTCCAATTTTCCAGCACTTTTTCAAGCATTTGAGGGCGTATGTCAGCAATGACACGTTGAATATTGGTTTCCAAAGCGTCAATCGATTGAGGTTTATCCACATAAACCAATGACTTCACGTATCCCCACAAAAAGTAATCGAGTGGCGTCAAATCGCACGAACGCGGAGGCCAATTCACCGGACCATTTCTCGAAATAATGTTGTCGTTGAAAGTTTCTTTCAATAAGTCGATTGTTTCACGTGCTGTATGGCAAGTGGCACCATCTTGTTGAAACCACATTTCATCCATATCCATATCTTCAAGATTTGACAACAAAAACTCATTTAACATGGTTCTGTATCGATTTCCATTCACGGTAACGCGTCGTCCTTCCTCATTTTTAAAGAAATATGGACCGATGATCCCACCAGCCCATAGACCGCACCAAACAGTACATTTATCAGGATGCATTGGTAATTCTTGAACGGCGTGTGGATTATCTTTGCTCCAAATGCGACAATTTTGTTTGTTGACGTATCCATTTAACCAAAAATGCGCCTCACCACTGAAGAGAATTTTACGGTAAAAAAATGGATCTTCGTTCAATTGATTTAACGACCAATCACTGAATTCACGGCGCAAACGATGGTCGTGTGGCTTTAATTCTTGCACCAATTGAATTTTGTATGGCACCAAACCCAAATCTTTACGTAAAATTTTCCATAAAGTCGATGGACAAAGTCCAATTTGCTGAGCACGACGACGAATCGATAAATTGTCGTTTTCTTCGACACTGGCCTCAACGACAGCAATATTTTCTTCTGTACGAACTCTTCTCATTCTTGTCGGTGGCTTGGCATCCAAAAGAGTGAATGTAGACCGAAATTTGGTAATTACGTTCTTTATGGTGGTCTCTGACGGACGATTATGTGCACCATAAAATTCACGAAGTGCTCTATAAACATTTTTAATTGAACACTGATTTTGAAAATAAATTTCCACGATTTGAAAACGTTGTTCTGGAGTTAACCTATTCATAATGATTTGCCAAACAATACTGAGTAGAAATGCCACTTTGAGCTGTCAAAACAACTGTCATAAAATAAAACGACATCTATCGGAAAAACAAACCTCCTAAAAAAACACCCTTTACATATAATTTCCTAGTTTCCCTTAGGCTAGCTTACGGCTTTAATGAACCATATAACAAAATGTTGATTGGATAAAATAGCCTTAGCCTAAACATTTTTATTTTATAAATCAATCTATCATTTTACATTGATAAACAGTAATCATTTTCATTATACCTCGAAAAAACTCAATTCAAATCGAAAAAAGAAAAGAATTAAGAAGCCATTCCGTTTTCATATACACAATGTAAATTACGAAATATAAATAACCTTGTCATTGAACTATTAATAAGCAAAGAAGCAAAGCAAAGCAATCAGCAGTGCCATACGTAAAACAGAATTCATATTCATTTTTATCGATATACAGAAAAAATTAATTTCAAATGGAATATAAATCCCAAATAGAACCCATATCCCAGAACATATAAAACGCATAAAGGAATCTTTACAATACAAAAATTAGACATTTCCAATTCATATCACGTGCGTATATTTTAAAGGCAAAAATCTTCATGTTTTTTATAAACACATACAAAGGAAATATTATGTTTAATAATAAAACGAAATTTAAATTCATATTCAATCAACAAAACAATGACAATACCTTATATTCCAAACCTTGAAGCTCGGCTAAGCACATAGTTTACGTCTTATATAAGTAAATATGATCGTACATTGTATTTTATAAACGACATAAGAAGGAAATCATCTTTTGAGCGAGTATATCGTCTTCGTTTTGTATGAATACAAGAAGTACACTGAGTCGCTGAAGTATACGGAATACATGAAGACAAAGCAAATATACGAAATGTTTCTTCGATTTTAATTGAAAGTAAAATCGACGTTTATAATCTCTAACCGATAAAAACAGAAGAGAAATGTAAGAAATTTCTTCATGTATCTGTTTTCATTTTTCTTTGATTTTCTTATATCGCGACCGACCAGGCAAAAGAAATGTGGACCAAACGATGAAAATAAAAGTAGAAGAATTTGTATGTATCGTGTACAGTAGAAGGTAGATTATTTCGGAATTAGCAGTAGTATAATTGGAGAAATGAAATTAATTTCTGGGAATTATATTAATGGTTCAGTCATGCAGAAAATGTGTAACATCATTTCTCTATTTTAATTGAATCAGTTGGTGTACTCCTTTCTAATATAATAGCTCAATTTTAGTACATTAATAATTGATTGGATAATTTGTTTTCCAAATAGTAAACTAAATTGTATTTTTGGGTAAAATTTAAGGGGGAGAAAATCAATCCTCCAACAATGAAATTCTGTAATAGAAGGAATTAATCGGATTTCTGCTAGAAAAAATCACATCACATTGTTAAGATATCACAATTTTAGTATTTCAAGTTCAATAACCAATACCGAATTCGTAACGTTAAAAGAAAAATACAAAACCTTCAACATTTAATATTCATGCCCATTACCGATATTAAATATTTTTGAATGTCACGTTACAAAATTTATGAACACCTTGTATTGTTTAATGCATTTACCAACTACATACATACAAATAAAATTGGAGAGTGCATTAATCTCGAGACATGGATAAATAAAAAACCCTTTCCAGAAATACTAGCTTTATATTCAATTCGGAAAGGGAAATTGAATTGTGTTGTAATTGTTATTTTATTATTTAACAATTATTTTTCCGAAAAACAAAAAAAAATATTATTGTAATTTATGGTTCGATGTGAATGGGATTATAATACATTTTGGAAAATGTAGAGGAAATATAAATTTGAATAATTACAATAGTGCGTAATGTATATAAAAACAATAGGGGCGCTCAAATTCGAACCTATTACAGAACAGAACAGATTATGAAAATACCGGGCGAAAATATTTAATTTAAAATTATTAAAATTTAAAACAAAACATAAAAATTAATGTGCACTTTTCATAATTTTGATTGTTTTTCGTTAACCATGTTATCGTTTTGTAATCTGAAAAGGGGTTAAAAATTTGGTGGACATTCTACGATTATTCATATTTCGTGATTAGGTGTTGTAGTATGGAACGAATAGCAAATGACAGGCCTTATTTGAATATTATTCCGCGATGGTGTTGTCATTATTATTATTATACAAAAATTAACGCGATCTGAATTTTAATTTAAAATTACTTTGGGGCTATTTTAATGTTTTCCAAAAACGGAAGAAATTATTGCAAACATATTAATGGTTTGTGTTTAGCTGTAGAGGTAGATTGGTATTATTTTTAATGAGCCATCATACATTTTAATTATAAATTGTTTATAATCCAGAGCCAGCATAGGAATTTCAAAGTGATAACATTTTATTTATGTATGTGTATTCGGGTAAAATTGTATAATTTAAGTAATCAAACTCAATCGCTCACTCGTGGCGCTGCTTAGCCATTGAGAGACAAAGTTTTATTCTTTACTTAGAAAATTTGAAATCAATGTAGCTATTTTCCGCCATAACATACATAACAAGGCGCCTACGCTATTAAAATAATTGGAAGATTTGTTTTGTAAAATTTGAGGTTGTATGTTAGTTACAGTATTCATAATTACTTTATATTAAATTTGGTGCATCTTTGATCAGGATTATTCATTGTACCATATAAAATGCAAGCTGATAAGGATAAACCAATTGTTTCGACCTTTTATCCATTTTGTTTAGCGATTAATTGAGGCCCCTTGCACGATTATTATCTTACTAGAACGTGCAAATGACTACTACTCGTACTAAGGAAATGTGACTAGCTTTATATGGGCACACATTGAGATCAGTACCTTAATAGTATAAGCACTAACTCGGGTATATACAAAATAAGTTGTCCTGAATCCTTTTAACCAACTAGTTATTACTCATCGCACTATGAAGAACTTACTTACTACTTTCTTTTACAAAGTGTAAAATAAAGTACTTATAATACAAATTATGATTTCGATATTTTTGTAGATTTACCATTCGCTGTATCGTCGAGGTCCGAAAACAATAGTTGTCGAGGTGCCCTTTCTGTAATTTCTACATCCTAGACGGATTGACTGATTTGAAAGAAACATCACAATTAAGCGGTTTTGGCAGAATCCGACCATCAGGAAACAGAGCTATAGGCTTTTGCAAATGTTTTAAAAATTATAGCATTTGTTTGTTTTTAATTTTGGTAATCTGTTCTGCGACCGAAGCACTACCAACTATTTCTCAGTTCGCTTTTCACCTCCTCCTTATGTATAGTAGCCAAATCGAGAACGTATGATTTATGGATCCGATTTAAGTAGAACCATCAACTCATTACATATGTAGCTCCATGCCAGCCAATAGTATTGACAAGGAATATGGAGTCGGCTCATGAGTTCTGTACTCCGATCGTAATCAGATGATAAAAAATCAATTTTGCGTCTTGTCCGTATCGAGATTCGAACGCGATACCTCTCGAGCCAATCGCCAAAGGATAATGATTGTAAATTAAAATCTTAACAAAATTGGTTTGCATCGCTTTCCAAACATTTTAACCGAAATAATAATTTTTGATAAAACAAAATTCATTTATCGGAGCTTTTCCGATTTTTGCAAATATTTTCCCGTTGCAATTCTCCGTAAACAGTGTCCAATTTGGCTTCATTTTGCGTATGCTCGCGTGAAATGTAACAACTTAACCATGGCACGGGATTGAATTTTTTCATTTCGACGAAGCATTGACGTGATACAATAATGGTCTTCACTCGCCTATAATTTTGTCATGACGCTAGCATGTCATGACAAAATATATTTGTATTGAATCTGATCATGCGCATTACCCCGTGACAAAGCAAACATTTATTAAAATTGCTGATGCTTTGTCATGACACTGTGACAAAATGAGTAGAAAATTTGAATTTCACTCTCAATTTAACAAAACAAAGAGCATACAATAAGTTTACATACATTTTGGTGTTAATAGTTGTGAGTGTCAAAATACAGTTTTGTTATGACATTATATTGTCATGACAAAATTTTGCGAGTGAAGACCGAGCATAAGACAACAATTGAGCATCTACAATTGTGGACATTTTAAGAGGTATTCTTCAAGGCATGTGCTTCAATTGAAGTTTCAAATCACTTAGAAAAATTTTAAGATTATATTGTTGCTGTGTTAAATGAGTTTTAATAGCAAATTGCCTTACAGAAAGATAAAAGTTGATACCTTTGAAAATTATGTTACTTCCGGTTACTTAACTGTAAAATTTTATATTTCTAATTATATGGATTAAGCTTTTGTTCTTATATATTTTGCACAAACTATTTTATTTATGTTGTCCTTGTTAGCTTAGTAAATAGAGTGCTTGTTCTGTTATTTGGTGGTCCCGGGTTATGACTGATAGATGATTATCAAAGACCGTTAGATGAACATGTGTGGTGTATCGCTTGAAATTTATTGAACCAAGCCACAATTTTGTTAAAAATACTTCAGTGTCCAAATCCACCGTTTTGGTGCTGGTTATACACGTGCCGATCATCATTTAAAATGTTTAAAAGAATACATATTTAACAGAATTATCTTAGTGCTCTAAACGAGAGCCATGGTGCTGGAAACATGATCAGTTTATCATTCACAGATAATCATGTGTTTAATCTTTTGAAAGATCTTGGAACAACCAACAATTCTGTTATCATGAAGTTAGTTTAAATTCAGTTTATTATAGAATATATCCACAAGTGTCACATATCATTGTAAAGTTCTTGAAAACTATAACAATTTAAAGCAGCATATTTTTTTGAGTAGATTTCCACCAAATTTTGAGAGTAAATTCGCGTTTTTCCTTCATTTTACGACAATTTTCCGAGTTGGTAAGCTAAAATTTTTCACTGAAGGCGGTTAGATCAAACCATCTAATATTATTCGCCTTCTCAATATTTTTTCCATTTAGAAGAACATATTGAACTGTGCGAATCGGTCTTTATTATTGAAAAATGCTTAATACAATGGTTCATATTTTTTGTATTTCTTTGAATAGTACGTGACATAACTGAATAAAATTTGGGATTCCTAGAAGAATTTTAATTAAATTAAAAGAAGATCGTCGTAGACTGTTCTAGTCGTTGGTTTTGTACTTTAAAATTTGTTTGTCAATACACAATACATATGTATTAACCAATTAGAATAACCTGTATTATCATTCTTATCTTAACTGATCAGTAACACTTGAAACATTATCCTTCCCAATTATATTATTATACGAGTGTACTTAATCCTACATAAAATTATAAATGAGAATAATTCCAATTTCTGCCAAAAAATAAGCATAAAAATTGCTTCGCCTCGCTAATCCACGAATATTGCATAAAATTTCAATAAAACGTGTATTCAAAATAGAAAATTACCCTCGCGATTCCGTGTATATTAACACTCGCGCATATGAAGCACTCACATACATATCAAACCTAGACCCGGTATTTACTGTACATAGGTACGACATTTTTATATTTATTTTGTTTTAAAGTAAAATTAAGATTCATACAAATTAAGCTATAAAACTTATTAAGTTTTTACAATGCGGAAAAATACTAACACACAGACAGAATAAGGAAATGTAAATAAATGTATACAAAAAAGACAAGATGGAATACTTATTAGAAAAAAATACATATACAAAAACCTATTTTCTGTTTCGTTCTCAAGGAAAATTGCTCTTTATTATTATTAAGAGTATTTTTATATGAGGATGATGAAGGCGATAAGAGCGGTGGTAATAAGCAGAAACGTAACATTATTAACGTAAGATACTTACAACTACATATATATTGCTTCTATATACATACTAAAAATGAATTATATATAAAATCATTTATAAGAAGCAGCTTTAGCATTTTAAGATATTTACATGAGAAAATACATTTCGTATGCTGTAATTTGAAACGATTTGTTTGTTTCTTGTTATTAATGTTTAATGTATCGTTATTTTTTGTTAACACATTCACGATGATGTAAAAAAATTGTTAAACGCATGTCTACAAACATAACCGAAAATGTAAGCCATAAGAGATTTAGATTATTGGGTTGGAAGCATTTTGTTTTCTTAAACCTTGTAAAGGATTTTGTGTATACTCATACATATAAGATAACGATAAATACGAAAAATAATGAAGCCGCGAAAATTTTAAACTAGAGTGTATTTTCAGGTATGTTGCTGGTTTTTACCTTAAGGCAAATCAAAATCCAATAAAAGGTTTGTCTGTTAATTTATTTCATACAATATACTAGTATATATATAATAATTTGTGTATATGTACTCGTATATAAAATTGGTCTGTTTTTCGTTTCAATATTTTTCAGAGATTAGATTAACAATACACATGCGATCATATTATGCGGTTTTATGAACAATAAGAATTCATTTATAATGGAGTGATTACAATAAACATACGTTGTACAACAATTCATAAAATATAAATTAATTTGAATATAACTACATTTAAATTTGAGCTGAATACTCGTCTAAATTTTTCATTTCCATCTCGAATTAAATTGTATCTCTCTTGTATAATGTAGTTTACATATATCTATATATTTCTTTTAAAACGAAGTTAATCAAATGTAATTAAACTAAACTAAAGAGTATAATAAACTGCATGTAAAGAACATGTACACGATAATGATAACACACAAAATTCCAAACAACCACTTCATTTTAAAAAGCCAACAAATGGATAACACAACACTACAAATTATAAGCTTTGTCGTTTATATTTTTTTAAATGAATTTGACCTTTTTGAATCATTCTGATATATAAATTTAATTCAAAAAAAAGTCGTCAGATACATTTTTTTTTTAAATATAATTGCGAAATCATTTCTGTCTTTATACATCATAAAATTGTATTTCTGTTTTGTGTGTTGTGTTTGTTCAGCAAATCAGCATACGCACAATATCGTGATTGTACCACTAACATGAAGCAAAAACGAAATGTGTGAAATGTTTTGTAGGTTGTTGAACTAGTAGATCAATCGTAGCGGTAATACTATGACATTTTTGATTACAACGTAAAAGTATTTTACTCGTGACTTATTTACCAACTTTGAAACTATACTTGCTTTAAAGACATCCCCTGAATGGGTTTACTAATAAGCTATTACTAATTAACATCTTTTTCACCTAATGATTGCTTCTTCAAATAGATCGAGCACTCATAACCGTAATTGTAGATCCCGCTTAAAGGAACAGACGTTTTTCTGTTCTAACTTTGTTGGAGACCCGTAGACCTGTTGGAGAGATCACTGGACAGTGGCTTGTGTATGACTTTGGTGCACAACATCTTGTACTTTGACTTATATCTTCAGAAATTGGAACTTTTGCCACCACCGATGACAATGCTTACTTAATCCTTTACCTTATCAATTAGGAGATGATCATTAGGAGAAATATTGATTTTTAGGTATGGCATTCATCTCATATTAGAAAGACGAATATCACTCCAAAATACTGACTAATCTTCGTGGGCCCAGTGACAAGCAAATCTTCAGTCTACTGAATAAACAAATTTCATGGTCCTTTGCACAACCAGATTTCAGTAACAAAGAGTTTTCGTTTAAAGTGGTAGCTTTAAGAGTGTTGTGTGAGTAGTAGTTATGTTATTATGTGAAACTCATGCTTTACTTTTCTCTTTCCAGAATTTTGCTTGTAATATTTCGGTATTAGCTCGCAAAATTTGTTTCACAATACTAAACTCTAATCCATAATTTCGTGCCTAGCTTTTTTATTTTTTGATATTTATCTAAAGAACAATTTAATTAACAGTCTACGTATAAATTACAAAAAAAAAGAAGATAAGCTCATAAAATAGGTACCGATAGGAAGCCAACCATGGTTTTGCAAGCAAATATTAAGTTTTTTGATTCGATAGGTGGCAAAGAAGCAAAAATGTATAAATGAACTTTTCGAATTAAATTTTTAGGTTAGGGTTAAACATTAAAATTAATTTAGTAAAGGGTGTTCTTAAAGTCTAAAAAGGCAAACTTATAAACAGATACGGGATCATTCCGATCATGTCAATTTTCAACGAATCATTTGGAGAAAATGTCTTCAAATTTACTAAAGCGCTTCCTATTAAATTACGATGGTGAAATTAAAATTCCGCTTTATATTCATTTCAATGAGCAATATTAAGTACACCAGAAAAACCGTGTCTGCAAGGTTGCATATGCCGCGGCAATGTATACCTACGAACAATAGACCGTAGGCGTAAATATAACGTTAATGACAGCACAAACTAAGATAGCGTCTATTCGTCGCGAAACTATTTCAATATTACCAATATTGACCACTCACTTACTAGTCAAATTGACAAAATCTTTCTTGCAGGTATTCGAAATCGCCAATATACCACTACAAGCATCAATGTGCCATATACATTGTTAATATAAAGATGAACGAAGGTGAACACAAAGCTTAATCCTTGTGATTGATTGTACATCTCAAGGTCTCAACCAATGATGTTCCACCACTGTGCATTCGGTTCATTCGCTTATCACAAGTAAGCCGCATAAAAACTCGATTACAACTTTGAACATCGGGAAACTAAATGCGGTCTTACCACTCATCCGTGATGAACTAAACTTGGTGGAACAGAATATTTGGCAATGTGACCATAAGATATATACACTAGAAAAGTTGTGGCAAATCCCTCGCTGGTTGCTTCAATGTAATCAAAATTGTTTCATAGTGATCTTTAGAGAAATTTATTAAGGATATTTACTAAATTTCTATCCAAGAATTGAAATTTCCTACCAAACAGAACTTCCTGTTAGAAAATGATTTAAATTAATTAGTATACAATGGCTTAAAAAGACCGTTACTTAATTTAGGAAGTTTCATCTGTACATAATTCTAAATTATATCATACAAATTCAAATTGAAAGTTAAATCGCAAGTGAAAGCACTCATTAAATAGTTATTCTATCCAACAATTACAGTTTACAGAAGCACAATAACCACTTCGTAAACAGCACTCATAGATTAAAGACCTAACACGGAAATAGGTCATAAAACTATGTATTTTTTAAGAATAAGATGAATAGAAATTTTCAAAGTATCTTAATTATATAAAATTTTAGTAAAATTTCCGACTCGCAGAGTACTGAAAGAATAAATGAACACTTCATAACCCGCTTATAGTTTAATTTGAAACTAAAGTTCTCCCAGTTTCAATTTTCTAATTTCCTTTCTCCGCTATCAAGAAGACATCTTTTTCTACAAAATTAAATTAAATGAATATAGTAATTTGAAAATCTTATTGAGTAAGATCAAAGTAAAAGTCAAATAACTGGGCTCCCTGAATCATTGTAACAATTTTCGCGATAATATTATCTTTAGGTTGACATTTAAAAAGTAAAAACTAAGCTTTAGCAAACGTCATGTTGCATTTTATTTTCGATATACGAATTATTCGTGATGCGAAACATACCCCATCGAGACGATTCTACTTACGCCCCTGGATTATTATAAAATTTTCATTCGTTTTGAATATAAAGGGTTTTCCAATAGGAATGATACAATTTAATTGCACACCACACAGTGACTTTATCTGGATGTGATGGTGTGGATTTTCATCACTCCAAATTCTGCAATTCTGTTTGTTTACATAATCATTTAACCAAAAATGAGCTTCATCACTGAATAAAATATTTCGTTAAAAAGGTTCATCGTTTTCAAGTTGTTCAAGAGCAAAATCAGAAAATAAACGACGTTTATGATGGTCTAATGGCTTCAGTTCTTGAACCAGTTGAATTTTGTAAAGACATAAACCCAAATCTTTTCTTAAAATTTTCCATGTTGTTGTTTGAGAAAGATTTAATTGTTGAGAACGACGTGGAACCGATAAATTTGGGGTTTCTCTTACACTTGCTGCTACCAAATCAATATTCTCTTGTGTGCGAGCATTTATTTGTCGTACTGATACTCTTGGATCGTGCAAAGAAAATTCACTTTCAAATTTGTCTACAATACGACGAATAGTGAGTCAATTACTGAATAAAATCGTCCACGAATTCTTCTTAAATTTCTCTCAGTATTCACAAATGAGCACTGATTTTGATAAAACAATTCAACAATTTCTAAACGTTGTTGAAGCATGTATCTTTCCATGATTAAACGGCATAACCTACTGAAAATAAATGATATAACAAATGTCAAAAAATAATACGCAGTGTTGCCATATAACCATTTTAAATTGTATCATTCCTATTGGAAACCCCGTTATATGTAAACTGCATTCAAACCTAATATTTTCTTTAAGTTGTTTTATATGAAAGCCAACTCTTTCGATTACCAATCATCGCCAATCCTCGACGTCTTAAGAATACTCTTTTGTTATATTTAATATGAAAACAGTGGAATGTTTCAATTTTATCATAATCACAAATAAAATTAAGAAATTGTACTGGAGAAACTGTACGGAAGAAATAAACACTGAATCCCGCGTAGGAACCAATTGCCTTAACGCTAAACGTTTCTATTGGTTCTATTGGTACAACAAAAGTAAATAAAAAAAATATTATGTATAAACCACGTCATATAATACAATTCCGAGGACTTACTTTATCTAGCTTTAACTTACTTATTACTACGTTGATTTGTTTAATAAAATCGATCCGAAACTTACCTATAAATAAAAAATAGAAAAAATTAGTAAAATCGTATATAAAAACAAATATCTATAGTAAAAACTAATTTATAATTTAAATACAAAAGACAAAAACAGTTTGAGGCCACTCAATGACATATAATCGTCGCATAATAAAAAAAATTGAGAGTTCGCAACACTTTCTTACATTAATCACGTCTTTAGCTTAAGCTTTAAAATCGCATACAAATAAAACTACTTAGTCATTTTTGCTTGGCTCTTGTTTTTCGATTCGAAAAGTAAAGCGTTACTTACAACAACACTATACAAAAAACCAAAATCGTGATCTTCGATTATCTGATTACATAGTATGCGATCACTTGTTTAGCCGACCTTCATTTGGTGGTGGTGCAAGCAACATACAAGGCAACACAAACGTATACAACAAGAAGTATGAAGAATGTAAAGAAAAATTATTTTTTAGCTGCTTGTCTAAAAGAAGCAGAGATAAAATTCATGAAAACTACTTTCGCTTAAAACAACAATAACACAAATATTTATATACAGTCAGCTGCGTGCGCGCGGTTTGATATGAACGCGGTGGGTGTGAGAGAAATTCTGATTCATGTAAATTTGATTATTTTTATTTATTTTACTACCGTTGTTATATATATTTGAGTAATGTATGTATATCTTCTATATTTACATTTTACTATGTTGTTGTATACTATGAGATGAAATATGCAAATTAGACTTCACGTGTCTAACAAACTATTACGTATTTTTTTTGTTATATAAATTTTTATTAGTCGCGGATTTAACTATACTCGCGGTTAAATTATTATTCTTTGTACAAGTTTTGAGTAGTATGACCTCGAATTATACAAAAATTAAGTCATAGTTTAGTTGTTTAAGCTACTTTAAACCGCGTCGTCATATTATTGAATCAGTAAAAATTGTTTGGGCCGCATGTGTATTTTAGATGCCAACAACCATCGCACAACAAGAAGGGTTTAGAAAACTAAAAATAGAATGTATTCACGAATTCGCGCCTCGTTTTGATAAATTTGCGCGCTAGTTTTCTAATTGCACAATACTCACAATAGTTGGTGTAGTTAGTGTTTATTAAATAATTTAAAAAAAATATTCTTTTGATGTAATTGAGTATTTATTTAAATTTGTAATGGTGCAAAATCGCGATTTGTCTTTTTTATTGAGGTTTTTGGGCGTTTCATGTTTTGCGCTATGTTGTCAATTAAATTTTTAATAGTTTGTAGTTCGTGTTTGAAGGGTGATTGACATTTTTTTGTTTTGGATTAGTTTTTTATAATTCGAATGTCAAGTTAAATAATTTTACGGTCTAGATAAATTTAGACTATAACTAAGTACTAAATTTTATATAATAAAACTATTATAGGTGGAATATTGACCTCAACTGATATAAAGAACAATTCTAGTTGGATATCATAAAGCCATAGCGAGCTCGAGTGCGAGGAATTTTGCTAGGCGCGTCATATGATTCAATAACAAGATCTGAAACGACTACAGATTAATCGTATGATTCAATATATTGAATCATCAATCAAGACTTTATGAAAATATATATATAACAGACAGATTAACCAAACAATTAAGCAAATTATAAGACCAAGCCACACCATGGATAGTTAGTTATACATAAATATTACGTAATTTAATAAAAATATGAGTTTCATCTTTATCATTCTAACAACACGTACTCCAGAACTGTTAAACTATACAAGCCAAACGGTGAGTTTCGATTAGATTTAATTGTCAATCTTTAAAATGTGGCATTGCTGTGCAATTTGAATCGGATTGAAAAGAAAAATTTGAAAATTCTGGGAATCAGTAATTTTTCAATTTCGTTTAAGTTTTAAATTCACACATGCCATAATACTTAATTTTGTTCAATGTAATTGTGGGTAAAGCGTACACGAAATACCAAAACTTTCGAAATTAAAATACGGCGAGTGACAAAAGCAACTCATATCAGTAATTCTTTGATTGCAATAAGCAAAAAAGAAAATTTCATTTTAGTTTATCTGAGAAATTCCAACAAACCAACGAGAACCTTTAGAACCTTAGATACAAGCGACTAAAATTTCACCCTTACAACAACAAATGGTACGTCATAATGAAAAATTTTCTTCAAAAGGTTTAAAGTTTCTTAAAATATAAAAAATAGAACTGATATTAAGTTAAAACGAGAAAGCGGGCTTCGTACTACTTAATTTAAGGATGTATTCCACGATGAAAAACGAACAAAAAAGAACGAGATAAAAATATAATTTCACCACGTACCAATGAAACAAAAAAATTGGCAATAAAACATTGTTTATTGTTTATGGCAACATTCAAACAGACCTACATAAAAATAGCATATGACGAAAATGAATTTTATGGTTGGGAAAATATTTTTGTGGATCAACAAATATTTTTATAATTAAAAAATTCGTCGGACACAAATATTTGTAAGATTCATTGTTTGATTTTGATTGAGATTTACAAAATAGGTGAGTTTTTGAGAAGCATGTTGTAACAAAATGTTTCCATCTCAGTCACTCTAATAAAATTTTAAGATTAACTCTCGCTCTCTGTTTGGTTTCCCAGTATTTTTGACTGGATACACAATTTTTCATTGTAAAAGTAGGCGCGGTCACATATTTGATGATTGGAACATCACGGATTCAGGTAGTGGCCGATATCTTACAAATCGTTGTTATAAGATATTATAAAAATATTGCGTAAGATAAAATATATTTACTGATAATAAATTATAGCCCTACTTCTAAATAGTTAGGAAAAATTAACTATTACAACATTCATAAGTGTCTAGCTCAGATGACATTTTCTAATCCGGATCAAAAAACTCGATTAAAATTTTGTTTTAGATCAATGTTTGATTTGAAATTCAATGGACAACTTTAAATTATTTCATGAAACACGAACTGAACTGAATGAGAGATCGAACGACAAAAAATTCAGTTAATATTCAAAAAACAAATTAGTACATAGGCTATTTAAATTTGAAATAAAATTTTGGCTATTGTTAGCAATCAGGCGTACGTTAGTGGTCCACATAAAATAATATTTATTTATTTAGCAATACATACATATGTACAAACATTAAATACAATTAATTTTGTGAGATTCACTTCTTATTTTGAGCACAAGCTCATTTATTATAAGTCGTGCATCTCATATACATCCTCTAAATGGAATTTAGAATGGAAAAGATTAAATGGAAATTTAAAGGCGTTGATGTGTTTAAGCCTTAAATTTGTTCTTGTTCTGCAATTTTCACAACTTTAGATATTTTAACGTATATATGGCGGATTTTTACACGTCCCATTTGCGCCTCTTAAATTACTAATCATAATCTAGCAAACCGCCCTGTGCAATTTTTTAATAATATCGTTAAAAATATTGCAAAGCAAAATTTCTTCATCTGATTACGATTAGGTTAATATAAAATAGACACAAGTATGACTCTCTGTTGGATGTTAGTGTGCTGATTTATTGTAGTTGTGTGGAGGACCGTATGTAGGCTTATTTTATATAGGTTTCAGCATTTATTCTTCGGTTAAAGAGAAGAAAAGCAAGTGAGAATCATTTTTTAGTTAGAAACGCTTAAACCGACGTTCTATATAATGCATGCAAATATAGCTATGTACTCGTATATGTTACGGTTGAAGTCGATGATGGTTGTACAAATAATCGCCAATGTGCAACAAGACTTGTAAAAATGGGAAATAGTGTAGTGCATTGTTAGCCTTATTATTTTACATTTTCATATATTGGGCGCTTTCAGGCCCGATGATTAGCGAAATCACCGCCAATTTGATTTCAAAATTTCATGGTGTTAAAAATTTTCATATTGTTGGTTTCGATGTTACTCAACATGTTTCTAACTGTTGGGTGCCCTGAAAGCGACCATTGGCAAAATAAATTAAAATGTTTTACATAAGTTTTAAGTACATAAGTACTTTATTATGTCGTTTTCTTTAAAACACCAAACGCAATCATTCAAAATCACATTAACTTGCATAAACAATCAATCTGAAATTACACAAAGATTTCAAATAAAATGTAAATGTAAACCTTACCTATTTCAGAAATTCCAATTTAAAGTGAAGTGAGACAAAATTTGATTACGATCAAAAGAAACGTATGGTGGACACAATTCTATTCAATACGATTTGTTTCAAACAATCAAAATAAACTAATTTCTGACATTATCATTTCATTTCTAACTTTTTACATCCAAAAAATACCCGCGTGAATTTTTTGTTCATTTCTAAAAAAAATTATTTTGAAATAAAACATTTCAACAATTTATAAACAACCATAAAACGTTCTATTTAATCTCCGTTATCAATGAACCAGAGAACTTTGCCGTCTTACATTTTATATAAACACAAACCAAATAACGCGCGTCAAGGTTGAAATTGTATTTTTCTTTGCTATCGACATTAACTTGATAATAATACCCAAAATATGCACGTTCGTTTCAAATATATATTTGGCGACTCGCAACATTATATACGTTTGTTGGGTCGTATGTAAATAACAACTAGTTTTACTTTAGTTGAATGCCTTATCACTCTCGTGTATTGAATAATGATGCAATTATTACATTCTTTTCTTTGACGACGAAGGTCGACTAGACTTAAAATTTTCTAATATTTGATATTTTTCTCTGTTTAACTTACATTTTTATTTGTTAGCGAGCTTAAGTTACATCGTGCACTATCGTTATATTATTTAAATTTTGACATAAATTCGCGATTTTGTGGTATGATTGCATTTTATGTAAGCACATTTTATTGTTGTGTTGCTTGAGAGTCAATATAAAACAATATAACCATTATTGATGTATGGTAATTTAATGGAAATGATAATCTATCTACCATCCGGATAAAGTAAACGTCTACGTAACATCCCTGGTATGTGATGTGAAGAGAGTTAAGCACGAAATACAAAGCCGAAGGTAATTGGACTCTCTACTTTTGTTGTGCTGTTTTGTAGATGAATTTATTTTTGACAAATTTAACATGACAATGGACGATTGAAAGATATATGTAATGTTGTTTATCATGACAATGAGAATAATTGGTAAATTATATGCATTGTTTGATATGAAGGATGTGTATACAATATACAAAAATGTTTACCGGTTTTAAAGTATTCTTTATTATATGGTCTGCAATTATGTCTGTGCAGTATACAAAGAAACAAGAAAGAGTAGTAAATAGGTTATTTAACTCCTACAGTTAAACAACTGTTTCGATTAAATAAAAATTCCGTACACCCTTGAGATATAGTTCAACGTCTCATCACAATAAAAAAACATTTAATTTCTGCTAACCCAAATAAAATATTAAATAATTTCAAGTGTGGGTTATATTACTACATATAATACTTTTTACAAACATCACCGTTATAGTCTTACATCGGCGAAAAAAATTTAATTCATTCATCAACTAGATACAGGGACTCTGCGAATTCACTATCAATTTTAATGTATCATATATCAAGAAAATTGATTACTCTGTAAGTCTCACTTGCAAGAAATAACATAAATTAGAGTCACATTTCTCATAAATAAATTTTCTATTTTTCCACTTTTCATGGTTTGTAATTCCCCTCCTAATATAGCTGCGACAAGTGTGGATAAGACAAATAAAAAAGCAAGTAGATTTTCTAAAATGAATAACCCATCAATGTGCACTAAATTGTACATAGCATTCTACTTTGTGCTACCATGACACGACCCAGGGTTAAGACCATGGTATACTTGTATAAACAAGAGACTTGAATAGAAACTTGTTTTATACTTACATGCTTATTTATATTGTTGTTGTTGTTGTTTTTACTTCATCTTCACTTTTGTTGTTTCATATGCTGACTTACAAGTCGTCGTGATCATCTTATTTAAATGTGTATATATACTTATATAAATTTATTGTTCGTACGATGTAAGTATATTTGAAATTTTATAATTTTATGAGAATTATTATATTGTGTTATGATGTCAGTTGTAAAAAAATTGTATAAACAAAACATTATTAAATTTTTCATTTCGATAATTCCGCCATAAATAGATCTATACCCTGTAACCTATTCACAGGTGATTCGAGCTTTGCGCTAAACGTACAATAACAATAAGGATATGAATACAATTATTTATGGGTGCTTAGTGCAATCTATACAACATCAAATCTCATGATTGCACACAATTCAACGCATGATTGAATTAAGTTTCATTTTTAAAAGTTGTACACTTAGTAGAATTCAATGTCAATTGTTTTACCATAGTCAGCTTAACAACTTAACACGAACGGTAATGATCGATTGACATAATAAAATTTTACGAAAAAATGTTATAAAAATGTGAAAGGACATGTTGATCAATTATGAAATAGCAACATTTCAATATTTTATGGTATCGTAATAACGAATTTGTTGCAAACATGATGATATCAGCAAAATATGTTACTTACACAGCGAACTTCTTATACGGACTCAGTGGTGTTGCATTCGCGTGAAGGTCGCCGTGCCAATGTGGAGTTGGATGGATTAAAGATCTGAGTGACTTATTAGAGGGATTTTGTGATATAGATAATTTGATTTAAGTTATTGAAAGGAATTGTCTAGTATCCCTAAATCCCATTCTTGCACCTGCCTTGAAATTGTTGGTACACTAAACAATGGGCTCAATTTTTAATTCAAACCGGACATACCAGTGAACGTTTTTACTTTTTCGACAATAAAAGAAGACAAAACACTAAACTTCACAGGCCATTTATGTATTAAATACAATAGGTCTAATTATAATCTTATTCAGAGGAAGAATATCTTTCTACCAGACAGAAAGACCATTATTAATTTGTATTATTTGGAAACAGGTGATCCACTACTAATATATCTTAATAATGGTGTGCTGCATGAGCAAACATAGGAGTACCTTAGAAGTGCATAAAACACGATAAAACAATTCAAATTTAAAAAATTTAAACTAGAGTCGCGCAAGAAGGTCATTCAAAACAAAAATCAAAACCTAAAACTACGTTGAATTTATATAATCTAAATATGTACACTCTTACTTGTTTATAAACAACAACGCCTGTTTATCCAACGCACCAACAATGGTGATACAATCGAACCTACAACCGTACGTCTTCGATTTGGCAGGCGACTGCGTAAGGTAAGGACGTGAAAAGCGAACTGCGAAAGAGTTGGGAGTGCTTTGGCCCCAGAGATTGCAAAGATTAAATAATAAAAAATAAAAAAAGATCCTTGTTGGAAATTTACTCTTTAAATTTTCTGCTGTTTTTTACAAATACTTGAAAAAGCTCGTATGGAGCTGCCACTTCCGGTACACAGATCTCCACCACATTTCTCAAGGATCTCCCAATTTAAGAAAAAAGATTTGATAAGAAATTTCATGCCAAAATAATCAACCCGCCTGGACTATACAAATACCGAACTTTGATGAAAACATCATTCAGATAAAATTTAACAAGATTATGCTAACTAATTTTGTATAAAATTAAATTTACAACCTTCTTAATTTTAATCGTTTATTCGTAAATGATATAATTTTCAAAATAATTGCAATAAACGAAAAATCTCCTATGGAAGCTGCCATATGCGATAGACCGAATCCGACCCAACATTACAGGTACCTCGAAATTTGTGGAAAAATCATCATGCAATTTTATCCCAATCAGTTAATCGGTTTGGGATGTACAGAGACCGAAACTTTGTTTGAAAAACAGTATTTTGTGAAATTGTCATTTCCGCTCAAATTTTGGAAAATTGATGAGGACCGATATTGTTAAAAATTTAATTTAGAATCTTTTAATTCAACGTCGTTTTTCTCATAAATGAAATACTATTCAAAATATTAAAAAAAAAAGAAAAGCTGCTATAGAAACTAACTAACTACCACGCTACCAGAGTGGACCGATTTCGGCCAAACATCACTAAATTCTCCAAATTTATGGAAAAGTTTAAATATGAAGTTTCACACCAATCAATCAATCCGTCTGAGTTGTACAGAGGAATTTTTGTTGAAACGCAGAATTTTTTATTTATCAAAATCGTCATTTCTCCTTAAATTTTGGAAAACAGAACGGACCGCTATTGTTGCAAATTTAATTTAGAATCTTCGAGTTCAAAGTCGATTTTCTCATGAATTACTTTTTAAAATATTTCGCAGGGATTTCGGCAAAAATCACTAGAATCTTCCAATTTATTAAAAAAAAACTTGTGTATGAAGTTTTACATCGATCAGACAAATCGTCTGGGCTGTAGAGAAGGACACAGACATTTAGTTTACACAGCACCACACACAGGTACACACACACGGCGATATAGCGAAATGTTATACACACATTGCTATACACAATCACATCTTTCTCGTGAAATGTTGATGGCATATTTTGCCACAGTTGCAGACTTTTATATTTTGATGAAAACCAGATTGAGTAGTCTCTGACATCAAATCCTCGAGAAGAGTAAATAATTACTACGTATTTGCTCTCCTCAGATAAAACGGTGAAAGGAATCGTTGCCTGACTCCATTTGCTCAGCATATTTATTTGCTTACTTAAAAATGTAAACAAAAGAAACTAGGTAGCGGACCCAAAGAGATGTTATTTCCTTGAATTAATTTAAAAGGGCGAAAGTAGTGAATCTCTAAGATGTTTGAGCCGTTATGATGCGTAAATCAAACAAAAAAAAACATAGTGTCCCATCCTTTGTGGAGACTGTCACATGCAGCTATTAAGTAACTATATCATTAACCTTACCTACCAAACAACGGAAATAATAAAACTATAATGACTATTGAAAAGCGTAACTTTTAATTGTCCGTGAGTAGTTTCTTGCGATATCGGGTGGATTCGAGACCCATAATACCAATTGATGAAATTGGTGAATTGAAGTCACCGGGTACTTTACATACTACTCTACATAAATCCTTATCTTTAGGAAAACGCATTTTTCTCGAGTAAAACTGATTTATTCCTCAAATCGTTAACGCAAATAAACGAAACTAATACTGTAGACATACACAAATTAGATAATGACAAATTCGTGAGTATTTTGATTGGTTTCCCGCAATATTGATTAACGACGATAACAATTGCAAGATGTAACAGTCAAACTGTGGAAAGAATTATGTTCCATATACTCAGTTTGGTATGTTCAGCTTAATCAAATAAGATGGGTTGAATTTTACCATTGATTTGTTCCTCTACTTAAAAAGTTTGCTAAAACATATTTCGCATTTTAAACAAGAACAAAAATCTAGAAATCTGCAATTTAACCATGCTGAATGGAACTCGAGCAATTCTTATACAAAGATGATATACAATTCCAGAATTTGATAGCAATGCTGAATGCAACACGACTATACCGGCATGTATTCGATTGCAATTAACAAATTAAAAGGTGAAATTGATATTTTATCAAATGAATTGCAAGAAATGATAATAATTCCATTTAAAATGGTGTCATATGATGATGGTAAATTCAGTTAAATTGAATGTTACATTTTGCTAAGAGCAATTTATAACAACAGAAACACAGTAAGGGCTATTTTTATTTACCATACGATTGGGAGAGGAAACTACGATTTAACATGTTACGACATGTAAAATTCGAAGAAAAAAACTGAAAAGCACTAATAGAGTGCTGATGTTTTATTGTAAATTCCGATAAACCGAAGCAAGGAGGAAAGTGATGGGACTGCAGCGACTGCAGAAAATAAATTCCGACTCAATTTTAATTACCTTGTACTTATCGGTCCTTCAAATTGAGAAAAATAAGTTTGGCTTGTTTAAAATGTGATTTTAAAAAGAAGAATTTTGTCACGTTTATCAATTAGAACATAAGTGATCGAAATTTCAATTTTCCTAAAAACAATATTGAAACACCAACAACTAATTCGTGTTATGCTCCGTCTTTTTCAATTTCAACGGTTGGAATGTATTATAAAAAATCATATAAAATAAAATATACCTTTGCTTCCAATTGCCACTCATTAGTGAAATGCGGCTCTCTAACTAGTATTTTTATTACGCATTCAATTAGTCATCAAATAATCAAACCTACGAGGCTATTTGGTAATTGAAAGTTAGTGCATTCATTTTAAATTTTAAGAAGCGCAGAATTCTTTCATATAGTGCACTCGAGTACTTGTATCGCCACTGTGATCAATAACCGTATATTAGATTAGGAGGTGGAGAAAATACACCTTCTGAGTAAGTGTCTTCGTTGCCCACTAATCAAACAAAAATAAAAAACAGTTTTAATAAATATTAAAGCTGTGTTTAAGAAAAACTTACACTCATCTTATTTTTTATTATTAAACAACTGTACACTACATTTACACTTTCTGATCTTCCTAATTGATTATCATATCACTTAAACTTGAATGATCTTTAAATGTTGATTAATTAGCATCATGCTAGTTTTCGTTGATAAATTATTACGTGAATTATTTTTAAATTGATCTGTCAGACTAAATTAGTGCAATTATTAATTTTAATTAGTACAAAAATGTGCCAGTACTTAAATTTTTAAGTATTGAGATAATATTTCTGTTCAAATCTCAAAGGTGACTTTAAAATTAAGTCCGGCAAAAATCTTTACAGGGAATTCTTTAGTATCTATTTCGTTTCGGATAGTCCAATTTTGTAAACGATGCGGCTATATATATTAGTTTAAAAGACCAAAATATGTTGCGTCGTAAACGCATACCTTCATACAATTTTTAAATTCGCTTTTTCATTTAAAATTTTCGGACTTTATATGCGGATAACGTCATTGGCATACATCACAAAGAGCATTCATTAAGCACCCTTTATTTTTAATTTTTCTTACAAAAAAGCGCCGGACCGCAATTTTAATAGTAAATTGTTGTGTAACACAAATACATATGTTTTGAGTTATGCCGTTTTAAAATAGTTAAATTGATAACTTTTGGCCTTTTCCAAGTTTAAAATAAGGAGATTATTTCTCTATTAGAAGGTTAATGATCTTACATGTTATATTCTTTTTTTTTAAATCAACATGCCTAATTTCTCAATACGACTCTAGATATTATATTATTCTTCTCCAATATATTTAGCTTCTTTATATGTAAAACTAATAAACTATTTAGCTACGGAATGCGCCTCTGTGTATTTATTTGTAGACACACATTTTGATTTAATTTTAATAGAGTAACAAAAGGTCTATAAAAAAAATTTGTAGCTGCTGCTCGGAAGTCTATAAATAATGAAACGGATATATAAAAACATGTGTGACGGCTAAATAATAACCTAAACCAACAAAGTCCCTAGACAGAGATAAATTTATCCGTGATATTCTATCGTGAAAAACTAAATATGGTAAATGCATATTTCCATTTTCCATATGCTTCACATACTATTTTCTCTTTTTTAGTAATAATATTAGCAATTACTATACTACCGCTAGCATCGCATCGCAATAACAAGTATTGCGCGCGCCCACCCAGTTGTTACCCCATCCCTTATTCTGTCGACATTGTGTATAATAATATTTATATATGTACATATGTATTTCATGTAAGTAGAGCGTAGCGTAGACTGATAAATGCTTGACATCTACCTATTATCAAGCAACTGTTGTGCAAATGAATTTTTGTATTACATAGTACTCGTTAATAGTAAATCAACTTGATTTTCTCCACGCCGTGCCGTTCAACAATAGAGCCACTTTGGTCTTATACATATTCACGCGAGTTACAAAAAAAGCTGCAATATTATAAAACAGAGGTTGCCGACCTTAATTTGTATATTTTGGTCTAATTAAAGATTCATAATTATATCAAAATTACTCCGAATCACAATAAAATGGCATTACCGGTTTATCGCGTTTATTTTGCGCTCAACCGGTTTCACTTTATATTTTTGGTTGCTATAATGTCGATTTTAAAAACCTGTCATGTTTCGTCTAGCAAAGTCAATTTTTATTTTGTTTTAGTTTAGTTGTGTAGCTTTTCTCATATTTCCAATGCGCCTGCCTGTAATTTTTGTATGTCTGTTTCGGATACATGATTGTATTGGAAAATTTATTACCCATTTTCGCGTATCGCACGCATTTCACAAATATTATGTTGTTTGATTATAGAGTGAAATTCATTTTCAAACGAATTCTGGAAAAACGGCTTTCCCCATGTTTTGTTTGTCATCTTATCCTAGTGTAAATGTATTTGTGTGTAGATTATAAAGATGCTTATGCATATTAGGATAGTTATACAATGTTGCCAGTTTAAGATTTTGTGATAGAATACCATAGCTGGCTTATGTAACGATCCTCAGTATTTTTTCTGCGTAATGAACATGGCCTTGATGTTTAAATGTATTATTATTAATATTGTGCTTATGGTAATTTATCGACCTTAAAGTAATTACCGTCTTGTACACATATAAACTACACATAGTTTTCTTAATTATGCAAATCGGGTAAAGAAAAACTTTGGTAATTAAACACACTTTTGTTGTTATTTAGTTTTTCTATATCGTTTTACTTATTGCCAATGGTTTATTGACATTGTTTTGCTTTATAATTACCGTTCCTAGACTATTTATAGCCATCGCGAATTGCATGGGAATTCTTTGTGTATGCAGTAATTTGTTGCAGTTGCACATGATTTTGACATACATACTTTCTTTGATAGGCACTATTTATCACACAATCCATAACAAAGCAGCACAGTCTAGTGTTATTATAAAATGTGCTAATTGCATTTCGCTATGTAAGTATAAGTAAAGTATGTACCGATATAGCTAGAGTGTACTGCATTTAATTTTCTCAAGAACGTGTAGTAAATGTTGTTATGCTTTTATGTTTTATTTATAATAAATTTCGCGTAATAATATATTTATTATTTACGTGAGATGTTATTGTAGCTTGACAATTTGTTTATCGATAGTAAAATAATAATTCGCGTATATTATAAATTACAGTGATAGGTTTAAATCAGCCGAATGGTCGCCGAGATGTGGTTTTTTGAGAAATCTTTTGCACTACATTATTTCTTTTGTGTATTGCTGGCCGTTTTAGTTGATCAGCCTTACGAACAAATATTGCACACCATACATTTTCGTTTTATCAGTTGGTAGAGTGTACTAATGACAGGTCTAAAATTCGGTCGTCAATTTTTGATTAATCTTGATTAAGTCTTAAAATTATCAGAACGAAATAAAAGTTTCTTACAAGTTTCAGAAATAATAATAGTTTGATTTATATTTCATTTTATAATATAAAGATGTTCAGCAGTTATTTGCAAACGTTAGATTATTTTAATTATTCTTAATGCGTTCGTTTTGTGTTTTGTTAATTTAAATTGACAATCCAGCTTTCGTTCCTTGTATACGATTTTTGAGTGTCAATAACTTTTCAAAACTCGGAAATAACGCAAGACATCCAATATTAACGCACGGCGTATTGGATAACTATTTACTCAATCACATCTCATTATTTAGCCGAATAGTTACAGAAAATGAGAATGAATCTGGCACCAGAACCAGCTGTTTTTTTAGATATACGACCATTGCCTCTTGTTCTACTTAAATAAATTTTCGTCGAATCAATACAGTTCGAACCATCTTACCAGATGTCACCAAAATCGACGAGATAAGCGCAGCACAATCGCCTCATGATTTGTCGGAGAATCATTTACTGAACCACATCTGATTCATTGGTAAAATAACTATTTCAACGATTTGTTTTCTAGACGAATAGTTACAGGGCATGAGAACGAATGCGATGCAATCGGCCGAAAATATTTATGCTATCTTACGGTGTTTATTTTAGTTTTTTCCCAGCTTCAAACGAATCTATAGACACGAACAAACGAAGACCACTCGTTTCCATACGACCATTGATTTTTTGTTCGCTATTTCCATTGAATAAATAACATTTCTTCCTATGTCTGCACGAGGAACGTTACGGGGAACGTCAAATCCATGGTTTGCCAGTATTGATCCCTCTTGTACAAATGTAAACCAAGCAGCTGACAAACTAGGAAATTGCGAATATAGTGTACTTACTTAAATAAATTCAATAAATCGAGTGATTGTCCCCCCTTGCAGAAGATTCAAATCGTTATCAAAATTTAACGAAATTAAAACGGCAAAAACGTAAACTAAATAATCGCGCTTATCAGATAGTCCTAATTTATGATAAGCAGTAAAACATTTTAAGATGTTATAAACTGTCAAATAATCATTTAACCATTTTGAATTGAAATGAAAATAATAAAAAATTTGCATTTTGAACTTTGTTTAAGTAGTAAACCACTTTGAGGGTTCCGATAAATTTTTAATTGAAATTTTGTTTATAAATAGTTTGCAATCAAGATTGAAAAACTTCGTTTAAACCGCACTTATCATTGCAGGTTATTCATATACAATCGCACCATAAAATCGAGATCTTCATCAGGACTAACTATTCGAGCTTGCTTGCGTCGCCAAATTTAGTTGATTTTCCACAAACCCTACTATTTCTTATTTCAGTAACTACATATAATATCTATTGATGTTAGTTTGCTTTCTTTGGGCATTTTCAAAATATACTTGGATTTTTACTCGATATTTATTCAATTATGAAATTACAATAAAGATGATGGACACGTTATAAAACAAACTGCAATTGTTTTTTTATGAAAAAATTATAATAAACGTAAATTACGAACTTAAGCTTATGAAAGAAGCAGAAGCCTAAACACAAATACTTTATAGGGAAGAAGTTGTTAAAAAAATCTAGAATGGTGTTCAAGACGATGGTGTTCAATTTTATAAAAAATCCTAATATTTATCGTCGGAATTGGACTGAACATCGGAAAAATATTTTATTTTCTGTCGAGAAAAAATTTAACTTGATGATTCCGATAGATTTAAGTACTTTGTTCATATTTAACTCAATCTAAAAAGAAAACCTAACAAATTAGAAAATGTGACGACGAGATGGTATAATTCGATATTATTCGGTGTTTTTAATCATCTTGCAGTAATCAATTTAAATTGATAATTAAAGAAACCCGCAAACTCGGTTCAAAAATATTATGTCATCGTGGGAAAGCCGTTCCAGAATATTATTGTAGTTATAGTTGCAGAATAGAAGACTGCCTTCGGACAATTATACCGGCTATATCGCTATAAGTCTTTAGTGTGATGTGAAGCCAGAATTTTTGTTCTTTTCTTAAATCGCGAAAGTAGTTTTAAGTGCTACTTAAAACCATCAGGACATCCAAAAACCAATTTTATGTTCATCGGAGAACACAACCTTGTCTCTCTTATTCTGTGTTCTCTCTCAGATGACTTAATGACACATCGTCTAGAAGGTTGTGTTCAATTTCAGCTTAGATTTTAGCCGATGATTTACTTGCATCTTGTCTGCGTACTAATAATCGGTACCAATTTTTCGATCAGTTTGTCATAGAGTTTTTGACAAATAATTGGGTTTACCGAAAAATTGACTTTCTGCTACTCCTGCGACCAAAATCAGAACTTTATTTGTTTAAAAATCGAAAGTATAATTCGCAGGTGGTCCCTTGGTCTTCGGCCTAATTTGTTCACTCCAATAATAACCAACTATTATACTCCATGTTACATAATCCCTCCATCATACATAATCTAATATTACCCGACTATTGGTACACAGTACTTGTGCTGAAATATCTATCTTATCACTTAAGTGCCGGGCAATTACATCCTAGTTCCGACTTGTACGCTTCGATTTTTGTTTTCAAGCTACAGATAAAAGTATTCCTCTATTGAAAACAAATCGCAATAAAGTCACTCAATTTTCAAAAAATTTATTTTTAATATCCTTCGAAGATAGGTTATTCAAGTATTAAGTTGTTTTAAAATACAAATCATTAAGGTTTTCATTTTTATGTAAAATACTTACTTAGTAAATTATGTTTTTTTTCGTGATTGGGGCTAGTTTGAGGGGAATGACATTTGGACACACAAAGTTTTATCTCTTCTCTCCTGTTTTCTGCAAAATCAATCCAAAAATAACTGCAATCTCGTTTAGAAAGAATTATCCATTTCAGAGTATCCTCAAACAGAAGAAAACTTGGAAATAGCCAATAACTGAATCACATTGTACATATTCCGGATCAGTGACACAATTTTGGCTTTCCCTGGAAACAGGGAAATGGACAAAAATATTTTCATAGCATTTATGTCTGAATTATTAGGCCAGACAGGTACAATTCAAACAGAAATGTTATGTAATTTTCATTATTTCCTTATTTCCAGGGTAAGCCAAAATCATTTAAATTCAAACTGTGTAGTTAATCGAACAATTTGGTATTTCATTTTTAAATTAGATTATAAATTAAATTATTCGATTTAGTTCTTACTTATCTAACCGGCTATTCCGAAGCTGTTTTTGCGTCAGATGATGATAACGACGTTACTATTTTCATTTTCTTGTTTATATTAAGCAATGGTGCGATATCGTGGATTAGCTAACCTTAAGATATAATAGTGAAAGCAACACAATATGCTTTAGAAATATTGATCAAGAATTGAAAATCAATCCGCAGTACAATTACCGCAGTGGAACGGTTTTAGTGCCATACCTAGCTAAATATAACTATGGTCGATATTGCCCCGATCAAGATTAAATTCAAAATGGAACAATCGGATGGTATAGTTAAAATAATATCTCACTGGAAATTCCTATTCTTTCATTCTCTATAGATGTATGAATCACCGGAAGAGACCAACCCAACACTTAATGACTAGTGTTTAACGGAAACGAGAATAATTCGTTAAGGAACACAACTATGACCCCCTATCGGCGTGCAAAACTCATGGGCCGACCCATCTTCCATGTCCAGTACTATAGGTTGGCATGGAGCTATGCAATGCGCAGGAGGTAACTTAAATCGGTCCTATAGCCGTACGTCTTCGATTTGGCAGAGATGCGTAAAGTAAAACGAGAAAATCAACCGCGAAAGAGCAGGGAGTGCTTCGGCCCCAGAAAAGATTGCATGGATTAAAAAACAAAAAAAAAAAACGGAAACGAGACTTGATTATTTCATTGCTTTAGAGTTGGGTTTCGACAATCGGCGATTGAAATTTCGGAATCGGCAAACAAAGAAATATAATATTAAAGAAACTTGTAAAGTACTTAAGATTTATCCTTTAAGGTGCCAAAATAAATTGTTTCCCATCACTGCAAAACGTTTTTCTATTTTAAGGCTGAGGATGTTAACAGTTTTAGAAAAACATCAAAAAATAATAATTACTACTACTTATATTTCTATTTGAGTGAATCGAATCAATGGAATTTTCTGGTTGGAGGTCGAAAACTATTCAAAAGTCCTTGAACCGCGGGTTGGTGATTCGAGTAGGGTTTGAAACTAAGTTTATAAGAGAACTTTTGAAAATATACAATCAGAATCCCAAGCTGTAAAGGTATCATGGCAGTTTCAAATGTACTTGTGAATAATTTGGGGATATTCTCCACATTGTAAGCAATATGGAAACAAAAAGTTCAACCGACCATGACCTTCGTTTCCAAACATTTTACCAACCCCATATTGCAACATACTTTGCTTCTAGAAAATATCACAATGTGCGAATACTTTCAAAAATACAAGCACACACAAGGAATAAATCACAACTTGAGCTCCTGTCACACACTTGTTCTGTCAAAGGACTAACAGCATCACAAACTGAATTTTCATGACACCAATATGCTAATTTCCCATGATTCGTATGGTAGTTTTTCCGAACAAAATTATACACATGTCGCTTGAATGGGAAATATTCTAAATAATCGTATACAATACAACAATATTATGTACCTACACAGAAAACAGAAAATCAATAAAAAAAAATCCAACAAAAACAATAAAACAGATATGTACACATAGTAAACAGGGGATGCTGAAATCGACCCTCATTTTATTATCTACATATACATTGGATATATTTTGTTAGTGTATGCATTTCTAAAAAGCAATTGTAATTTGTATATGTATATGCATTTGTGTACTCTAGGGGTTTAAAACAAGGATAATATAAATAGCCCAGGGATCCCGTGCTACGGAAAAAATTACAAAAATTCACTAATATGTTATACAACACATACACATCATTTGCAATTAATAGCAATAACTTACCGGGTAATACATTCCTTGCGGAGGAAGAAAAAATGCGCCGGAGCCCCACAGTTTGACAGATTTTATTGTAACCCTTTGTTCATAAAATTTACTAATCACAATTTGGATTTTTTCTTTGCTTTTTCTTAAAACTTATTTTTGCTTTATTCAAGAAACTTCAAATTCACTTTTTCCCTTAAGAAAAATAATAAACCAAACGAGAGAGAATTGATCTCTTCTCTCACAGATGTTTTCTTTTAAATTTATTTTTGTATCACTAAACACTATTTATCTCTTTGTAACTTTCATATATTTATATATCTATCTTTCTCACTTTCTCATCTATATATTATAATTACTCTGCTCTCAAAAAAAAAAAAATATTGAATAAATTTCGTAAAAAATCAAATAAAAAAATGAAACAAAAAATAAAGAATTCACTTTTTTTGTATAATTTTTTTAAGAAAATTTCAAGATTTTCCTTGGAAATACACAATTTACAGATTGAACACAATAAATAGCGTATTTCTTGTGTGTTAATTTATAACTGTTAATAAATTTTATTTGAGTTATAAAATAACTGTTAAATTCATTAAATCACGTGGTTCTAGGCAATTGTATATCCCTTTCGTTTCCGAAATACACAAATACACATTCGAAATGATAAAAAAAAGGATATTTATTTCACCCACACATCTACACTTACACAAATTGTATTATTTTTATAGTATGTAATTGCAAAAAAATTTGTGCTGTTTTAGCAGAATAAAACGATTAAAAAGCGATAAAATATTATTTGCCGTTTATTTTATATCACAGTAATTTAAATTTTGTTAATGTTTATTAACAAAAACGTTAAAAATTACTCAAATATGCGGTTTTGTTATACATATAAATTAATTTTGTATTGTTATTTTGCTTTCTGCTAATAATCCACACAGCACTGCAGTAAACTACGAACTGAATGAATTTTCTGTTGTGTATTTCTTTCTTCGTTTCATTCTCTGGTTGTTCGGCCGTTAGGCGTTTTATTTTTAAAATGGCTGCCCGACCGATTTTTATTTTCGATTTCGACCCAGCTGTATGTTGAACAAAGAAGATGGTATAATTATATGTAAGACGAAATAAGATGAAAATGTAACGAATCGTAGAAGGGGAATCAAATATATGTGTTAGACAGTATGTTTGTCTCGATTTTTTTATTAGAGTAGGAATGAATTGAAAATTATTTTCGATTCCAATGCGTTATCATGAACAGGGGATAGTGACCTGCGATGGACCAAGTTCTGATTGAGGGGTAGATGATTAATTTGTTTGCTTTTTTAGAGTAATATGGCGTGGCATATTTTAGTTTGGCAGGCGGCCAAAATATCAGATAAATTATGACAACAGGCAGATGTAAATAGACGGTTGTAGCCATTGCTTATTAGCTTAACCGAATATTGTGACAACCAAGTTTCATTCAACTGATCGGAATTAGAACAAAAATAATTTTGAATTCGTTAATGGTGTTGCTATTAAACCTCGTAAGAGATATCCACCAAACGATTTCATACCTCTGATGAGCTATTTAAGATGAAAATAAACAAATTTCGCATACAATTATCGATTTAATTACTACCACTATCTCAGATTTCGACATTTCGTACTAACACAACGCAATCATAAAATAAATCACATCCTTTTATCTCCTTTTCTCAATCTTTTACATTAATATGAACCTTCTCCTTTCGTCGTTTCATTTTAGCGGATTTCGTTAATAAGACTCGAAAAATCACGAATAATTCGTTCGCGAGTCGCGAGTCGCGACTAGTATTTAATAATAAAAAAGCAGAAAGCACAAAAACCAGTCGCAATAGCAACATTTACGATTGAGCACGCACACATATCCAAAACCACGCCGATAAATAAAAAAACTCAAACAACATAAGAATTCTTATCAAAACAAGAAATTATTCATCTTCACCACACCATTCTCTTGTTTAAAATACAGAAAATGTTCTGTTTTCTTTACTCAATCAATTGAATTTACTCTCAATTGAGAACAATGCTTTTTAGCTAGTATGTATATGCGATGCGTTCCAAAATTCCATTCACAAATTATAGCGAGAAAGACCGTATAACTAAAATACAAAAATGCGATAACACTATAGCACAAAACCGACAAAAAGAGATAACATGATGTATGTAATCAATAAAAATTCAACAAAGTTTGAGAAACAGAGTAAATTCATCTTCGATAGACATTTTTTTACCCAAAATCAGAGGCTATCTCATTCTGACACACGAAAATGAATAAATTGGTTTGGGTATGTGTCAAAAGAAGTAGATTACAAAACGAGAATCTCACTACCACGCGATACCAAAACAATTTTTCAATGATTATCATTTATAGGGTGGTCCGTCACTTATCTATTACAAAGTAGTAATTTGCTTAATTTAATTTCCGGTTTCGTTTTAATTGTGTGTGCCGTAATACTACGTGTTCTTTTTTGTGTGTTGTATATGATAATGAACCTCAATCTGATAATGCGATAAAATATTAAAAAAGGAAAAGATTTATAGTTCGTTGACTTTAGAATTGAATTATTGTAAATTGGACAACTGTTGATTTAATGTGATAAAATTACCTTCAGTCCATATCAAAATTGATTATTTAATTTTAATGTTCTGAGGTCTAATTGGAGTGGCGCCAATTGGAAGCGATTATTTTAATTTTATATTTTTAATAATTCAGCCGATTAGGCAGAGAAAATATTGCTTTTAAAGGAAAGGCAGAAGACAGATGCTTGGCAGGGAATTACTACGTTTTTCCTGCTGTTTTTGAATACGTCGACTTTTAATAAAACGATAGAAGCCAGCATTGGCGAATAATAAACTACCGGATAATTTGCTAACTCTACTTCCGGCCAATGAGTATAACGATCTGTTAAAGTTACGCAGTATCTCTCACCTTCTTATATAGGAGAAAGTTTCACCTTCTTATATAGGAAAATATATTTCAATATTCAGAGTTCGAGTCTACTAAAGAACGTTAATCGAGGTTCATCTACGATAAATGGCTGATCGTTTGTCATCTTCCATAATTATTAGAGAGAGTTCTTTAAGACGTGACTCACTACCGAATATGTGTTAAACTTAATCAACTTTTAAGTGAAACAGTTTTTCGGTCCGCAAGTGGTCTTTGTTATGCTTGTAATATCCGAAACAAATTTGTATTAACTTTGTATTAACGTGTTGATGAAAGTCAATTCACCTTACGGATAAATTCAATCGATTGCACCTTTGTGTTTCTTTTGAAAAATAATGTTTTACTGAAACCAAACATTTATGCCAAACCTCCTGTACAGTCACCTGTGCAATGAGAGACTTTTCCGATAATCAGAATCTGAAAAATTATATTATATTTTCAGTTTTGATGAACGATAATCATACAGTTTACGTTGTACCTGATAAATACAAAATATATGGGCAGACGTCCGTGTCGCTGTGATGCATCAACATTTTAATTACAAAACATTTATAACAGATGGCACTTTATTAAGTGATACTGTTACGATCGTGCCTACAGGAAAAAATCGACTTCTGGTTGTATTGTATTCTCAGGAATTTATTGTCACTGCCTGAAAAGTAACCCACTGGGCCAGCTTGTCGTTATAAACTCCAGCAACATGACTATAGCATCCCTTGTTTTCAAATAAACAAGAATTTAAGTTTATGAGTAGTTACGCTTGCCATTTATTATTACCGCAGTGATTCTTTTATAAAGTGCAACCATCCGCCTTAGCATTAGTATCAAGACAGGGAGGATAATTGTGCTACAGTAGGAAATGTAAAGCTGAATAATTACGATAGAAAACAAAACAAGCGGAAACGTAGTGATTCGTGCCGTCTTCCAGTAAGAATCGCGACCATAATCTTACAGTCGATCTTTTTTCAGGAAGAGTGCGTACCCGATCCTACCCAAATGCGACGCAGTGAAAAAATATTTAGCCTTGCCGGAGAGAACATAACCCACGTTTGCTTTTTTTCGATGTGAGGTGATCAGTTTAGGGAGCTGTTAGCTCGCAATTAATTAGTTTCATTTAAGCTAGCTTTAAGTTAACTAACCTACGTAATGGTGACTGACTATATTATTTGAACAAAGAAGATTAATAAAGTGTTAAGAACCAATTAAAGGTTACAGGATTATTCAACGTATTTAGCACAGCTTTGCCCCCTGACAACATATTATGATGCTCTTACCTTGATCAACGAATTTTGAGGAATCATACTCACACAAAGCACAAGTGCTACCAAATCTGCCTTAAATATAGTAAAATATATAAATACCTAGAGTACCAGAGGATCCCAGTTCCAGCGAGGAGCCCTTGTTTCCAATACCAGCATCAAATTTCGTACAAGAGTCGTCAGATAAAAAGACATCGGAAATCCAAATAAATGTCTAGATGAATAAATCGCTGAATACCAGTTACCAAAAGCACTCTCACAATATTTTGTCATTATTCATTGAGATTTCGACAACGGCGAATCGTAGTAATTAAAAATTTGTTGATACCGCACAGTTGAACTAGAATTGTTCATGCTCAATGCATCGAAACCGAAAAGCAGCCGAGCAAGCCATGTCTAGAATGATGAACTACAGAGGGTAGGTCCATGGTTCCAGGTTTTATCTTGAAGATAAACACTTCCAATAAAGTTTGATATCTTAAATAACACTAAAATGTTTAATGCATGCTGATCTAGTGACTGGCAAAACAGAAAAGGAATTGACAGTTGACCAGTATATCGACATTGACACCAGTATAGTGTAACCAGTCTTAGAAGAATTCATATGCAAATCTTTTTCAATGCACCATAAATCGACGAGTACATTAAGCAGAGTGGATCTCATTATGTCGTATTTATCGTTGATACCTGAAACTATTATAACCAGGTCATCAGCTAACTGTAAGCTACAGGGGGTTTGTTAATCACCACGAGCCACATGAGAAAAGTAGCTTTGTAGATTGTCTCTCCCTTAGGGAGAATCTCTTCAATAATTTCACGGCAGCTGAATGGCAACAGTTTCATCAAGGCCAACTTAGAATAGACGTTGAAGCCGTAGAGAATGACATGTTGATTTGAGTGATAAGTTTATTCAGAGTTTTTAGTTCATAACTGGTTCTCCACACAAAAACAGATATATTTCAAAATAATGCATGTAAACGTAACGAATAACGATGCATGAACCTCATTTGAATTGAGGATTCCAACAATATTCGTAAAAACTACCAGATTAACAAAAAATAAAAGGAGTTCATTAAAATATTAACAACAACAAAAATTAACAATATCCGGATTATATCTAGAGCCGGATAACATTTATAGAATCTGTGCTTAAAATCAACTTCCTATGGCTTAAATGCCCCTCAGTATTAATCAAACCAAGCCGGATTTATACTTAAAGTATCATCAGCCAAAAGAACCAATTTATGCAGATTTAATGTTAACGTGGATAAATGGTGCAACATCGTATGTTTGAAAATATTAAAAAACACAAAACAGTATTATGTTCAGGCTTTGGCTAAAGCTCGAGTGGGAGTTTTAAGGGATCAGTATATAATATGAAATTTTTGTATTTCATTAGGTTTATTGATTTACATAGCCAAACAAAATGAAGATCTCATGCGTGGGGTACAGTGACAACTAAAACTTTTGCACAGATTTTTAATACAATTAAATATAAACGTAATTGCCGTGAGTTAATATGTGGAGTAGGATCCTCCACACCAAAGTAACTATTAATGGGTACATACCAACTATTTGTTCCTATAGAAGGATTTATGTAATTCGAATCGTTTTGGTAGATATCAATAGGATAGTTCGGAAACAAAAATGTATAATATTTCATAATTTATTTTATTTTTATGGCTTACCCGCAAATAAAATTACGCCTGTAGCATAATAGCATAACTGAACAGCACTTACCTGGAAAAATAAGGAAAAAGAAAAATTAAAAATTTTAAGTAGAAAACAACAAAAATTTACACCCACTTAAACATACGAGATCTACAAGTACATATTACAAAAAGCTTTAAATTATACGAGTACGTATATATGTTTAACCATAAGGCGAAAATACCAAAAAGAAAATGAAAATTTTCAAACCACCCACATCGAAATTTAAATTTAATTTTGCCTTTTTTTACTGTAGGTATGACGTATTTCGAATTTAAAGAGTAAGATTGCGATTGCGACCGGTAACAATTTCGATCGACCTTAAAAATGCTTGTAGCGAATTCCTCGAACATTATTCATATATACGGGTATTTACTCGTATATACGAAAATCTGTATTGGAAGTATCCTCGTGATATACACACACATAAACGGAAAAATAATTATATGGTAAAGTTAAACACACATGCACACTATCCTTGAAGATGTACGACCTACAAGATATTAGAAAATGTTTGAATTCCATTTTTATGTTTTGCTTTGGCTCCACCACATATGTGAGTTTCCGGTTTCGACTAATACTCGTATACGGAACACAAGCAAAAATTTGTTGGCTAACCGGAAGTTAAAAAATTTTTACATGAACATTTTTTGGATTGAAATAAAAACTTAATATATATTTAATGGGCCGAAGGATGAGCCAAGGCGCACGTTGCGATTCTCTTATTATTATTGTAGCTTGGCTTAAAATTCAATCGCCCTCCCAACTTACAAAATGTGTATTTTCTTTTAATAGGTTGGATGAATTGCAAACAATACAAAATGGAAAGATTTTTTTTTTAATACATATAACCGACAACGACTACAACAACAAAACGGAAAATTCGAAATTTTTCATTCATTTTCAGTTCTATTCATTTGTTTTGTTTTTTGTATACGCCGGATTTATTGTGTTTTTAGAAAAGCAGACGAAGGAAATCTTTTTTTTTCCATTCCCTTTTAGAAAGGCCTGCGCACCCCTCAAATGATAATAACAAAACTGAAAATGTACAAAGAAAACAAATGGTAAGAGTGTACAAAAATGTAAAACAATGAGACGATTTTGTTTTGTTTCTAGCCTAATGAGAGCAAGACGTAATAGTTGATAACGACAGGCAGTCCAGCATCATCATCATCATTATAAAACACCAATATTATAAATGAATTGTTTTGGGGATGATTTTCCGAATCAAAATATTATATCTTCTAAGTAGGTGGTAATAGGATCACACCACTACACCATCTCTAGAAAAGTCTAATTAATTTATTTATATAACGAGAACAATATATTACAGCAGCGCATTTTATATACTCTTGAATCCTATTCTTTTATACATAGCAGGTACTTTGACTTCTAAGAATACATGAAATTTTGTTGTCCACAAGTGAACTTGGGAAATTTTTCAATTGTTTTCCTTCTCTATACAAGTATATGTGCGACGTGATTGAAGTGGTGTTTTGTGTTCTGGAAGGAAAAGGTGAACAAAACATATATACACTGTCGTCACTATATGTAAGGAATTAATTGTAAGGGGGACAAGTGATGCAAACATTTTTAAATTACTATACTCTGGTTATGTGTTTGTAAATCTGTTGGTAAAAAACATTTGAGTTGTTCAATTCAACAATTAAAATGTGAGATTATTATTTTTTTAATTTGGCATAGAACCCAATTCAACGCCGAAATCAATTCGGTAGGTTGTTCGGTCGACGTCTTGATTCTTTTTCCAAAAGAGGGCTGCACTAATCGTAAAGTTTTACTTGACATAACTTTAAACCAGTATCTCTCAAAGTTATTTTTTACATCGTAATTTCATATTTATATTAGTAATAAATAAAATTTTCATTGCAAAATTTCCATGGCCTGTTCATGTCCAAGACCCCTATTTTATGAATTTAGCATATGGATCCTCAGATTAACAGTATGCCTCTCTAAGGGAGCCGTATGACCCCCGTTGAGAAACACTGCTTTAAACCATTGCATTATTGTATTTTAAAATGTAGAGACATCTAGTGTCAACTAGCAATTTTAATTTGGGGATCGTGTTGTTCAAAATATGGTTCTGTCGTATCTGTCGTATTTTAAATCACTTATTTACTGTGCTCATGATACAAGTGTATTGGTTGATATGAAAATTATTTTAAATCTAACAGGTTTTGGAAGAAAATATGGCGCGTTAATTTAATTAGTGAATGCACCCAATCATAGATAACCGAAAATCAATTCAGCACATTTAAATGCAAAATACTTAAAGTTACGAATTCTAGCTAGTGGCTTGGGAGTTTTTATCATATGCCCTAACAGTGAATTACGCTTAAACGTGTAATTGTTCCTTCCCTAACCATTTCTTAATTTAAGTAGGTGCCTCTTTGTGAAACTTGGCTAATTCGCGAAACATTTAAGTTGTACTGCAATCGAAACTGAGTGGCCCAGCTCGAAAGTTCTTCTGAAATCGTTAAAATTTTGCCTTTTATGAACCTGAGATAACTGCATCACTCAGTCGTACCTCAATAATCAGCGCAATCGGGATGTCATCGTAAAGTTTCCACCTTTTTTCATTGACTGATCTTTAGCATTTAGAAGGGAATCACTGATTAGTAATGAATTATTCAATCATACAGTCATAGAAAAGTTAAAATTTGTTAGGGAATTTTCGATTTAATTAATTTAATTAGTAGTAAAAATTTAACATTTTATTATTTAATCTTATTTCACAGAAATGTTCATTATTTCGGAAACATTTTTTCTTGTCTCTGTTTTGTTAGGCTTTCATTTCTGACTTAAACCTGCTTGTACATTCTAACGGGTACTATTTCCAAACGGAACTGGGGCTTTTTCAACGGCGGCGCCGCATTGACACTCTGATTAAAATCGTGCTCCAATCAAAATCACCAATAATGTACTAATTTAGAGGAAATATGAGTATGGTCCAGAGTCGGCACAACTATTTCCGGGTATGATTGGATAGGCCGGTACCTAAATTTAACGCTTATGAAATATCGTCTCTGGCAAGAATTCGCATAATCAGGAATCGTTTCTTCAACCCCGCCAGATCCTGAGCAAACCACAAGACATGATCGATCAAGAGTTTCCGTCGTTTTGTTTGTAACACCATAATTTCGTACAGTGAACTGCGGTTAATAATCGTCCTCAACTTATATTTAAACAACAAGCCCATCAGAGGTCTCCTCGATCCCGGAGCATATATTGTGTGCTAGGGAAAGATAGTCAACATCTTGTTGCGACAGAACTGCTAGATATGTAGTACTAACCGTTTTTTCCAATAATTAGCTCAAGGTAATGCATTGTTTTCTTGTTCTAAACCTATCCTAGTCATTGTATTTCGATATAGATTTTTTTAAATTGTTCAACGTTCAAATTAGTATTGACGAATTGCCGGCAGTTGATCAGCCAATAGAGAATGTAATTTTGATATAGAAGTGAACGCTTGTTATTAGACGAAATTATTGTTCAATTTCCATCCTCTGCCAAATTATTAGGACGCTTATGCTAAATCTGTAATACTGGCCTTATGCCGTTTCACCGGCTATACAGAAGCACCTGTACACGTTAAATCTCATATCCAAACCAAACGGGTAAAGTCATCACAGCGACAATTTGGATCTTTAGGATTCATTCTGGCAGATTGCGGACAACGCGACATCACACAGCAGTAATCAAATTTACATATGACAGTAAGCTGCATAGTCCAAGCAGTATATCATTAAAGTATATCGTCATAAATAGCAGTAGCCGTCCTAAGCAATCATCTTTTCAACTGTACAAAAGTAACAAATATCAGCAGTATAATCATCAACACATACGAGTGGGTAATATACAGCAGAGCAGTGGTCAAATTCAATCGGGGTCATAGTCCTCAGCGGTGTTAATTGTCCGACTGATTGTGGAAAATCCAACAAAGTCAATCGTCCAGTCATTCAATCTTCCAGACCGAATCCTGACCATCGTAATCGAGACAGAATTTAGCAGAGGGTAAGCGAATTATCACCATTTTTTCCCTTTTTCATTTTTTGCTTTGGTTCACACTGTATTTAGCGTAATAACCTTGGATGTTACGATTATTAATATTAAGCGCCACAAATAATTAAATTAAATTTTTATCCAAATTAGCGACATTTCTAAGTGATTAAAGCGTCTGATATCGGTATAGCGACAACATACAACTAATGTTTATACAGTGTTTACGGAACCTAGCAATTTAATTCAATCAGTTCAGAAACCTGTTGGTGTGTATCGTACGGTAAAAATTAATACCAATCGGAAACCATTAGACACCGCGCTTCATGCGGTAGGCGACTGGAGCCTAAATTCCGATCGATGTATATTGGGCGCCGATTTCTTATCACATTTTGGTTTGATAGTCGATGTTAAACACAAAAACTGATAGATACCAATATCTTTGATTACAACGGGAAATATACAAATCCAGTCATACCCATTAAAGCTGACTTGTATGCCCCGGGTATTTCACAACTATCACACGAATTCAAATGGTTACACATGAATCATCAAGTACAGTAAAACACAATATTACTCGAGACAACAGGTCCGTGTCATGCAAAAGTACAGATTAAAAGGACATCGCTAACTCAGAGATCGAACTTGGTTGCCTCAATGAATTTGAACATGACATTATATAAAGATGGTAGTTTGCGTTTATGTGGCGATTATCGTGCGTTAAATGCATCAAATGTTCAAAATCGATTTAGTTCGAGCATACCATCAAGTTCCAAGATATCGGAAAAACAGCAATAATAACACTTTATGGTTTAATTGAGTTTCCTCGAATGACATTTGGGTTGCGACGGTTTTGTGATTTAGCGTTTGTGTTGTGTTGCATCGAAAAGTATGGAAGAACATTTGAAACATGTACTCGTGGTTCTTCAATGGGCTTCTTATAGATTTCAAGGGAAGGATAAATTATTATAGAATTTTACCAGATGCAGCACGTAATCAAACACCATTGTATGATTTTTTAAAAGGTTGGAAAAAGAGGGACAAGTCAGTAATTCCTTGGAGCTATGAACCAATCATAGCATTTGAATAATGCAAAGCTAATTACTAATAATTGTACACAACTCTAGCGTACAATATTCCGAACGCTAAATTTGCAATCTTTGTCTATGCGTAAAATGCAGCGGCACGAGCTGTGCTAGGGAATTGCGGTATATTCGGCGATTAAACATTTTAAAAATTTTATTGAAGATGGCGTGTATTTTATTTTCAGATCATAAGCCATTAATTTTTTCATTACGTCAAAATCTAGGTAAGGCTTCGCCCAGACAACGACGACACTTAGATTTTATAGCACAATTTACTTCAGACATTCAACATTTTGCGGGAAGGTCGAACATTATAGCGATACGTTTTCACGATCGAACAAATGGACATTGGGACTACAATCGATTACTTTCAAATCAAACACAAATTTAATTTTTCAATTTGGAACGACAAACACATTTTATGTAGCTGTGTTTACTGGCAATCAACATCCATTTATATCGAAGCCATTCCGTAGACAAATTTTCGAACCATATCATAATATTTCACACCCCGGTATCAAAAAACTACAAAACAAATAGGGAAAAAGTTAAGAAGAAACTACAAAACAAATAGGTAACAAAGCATGAGTATAACTGGTACATATGAAGCGTCCAATAAACGGTTTGACGAACTCATATTGACATTAGGACTTATACCACCATGAGAAGACAAAATTTATTGTTTAACAGTGATCGATCGATAAACACATTGGCTTGAGGAAATACTAATTTCAAACATTCGGGTAGAAACTATTGCTGATCTTTAATTAAAAATTGGACAAGCCGATTTGGCGTTCCTCAAGCATTGTGACTGATATATAGAGGTACACAGTTTGGATTAGCACTTTTTGCGAAATTTCCAAAACACTATAGGATTTCAGCATAAGCGCTCTACGGCAGATACTCCAGCAAGAAATGGATTTATTGCACGAACTCATTGTACTGTGTGAACACAATGGGCAAAGTCTATGGGCAGAATCTATGAATGCCCGCATTAGTATAATTTCGAAAACAATTCAATGATATTCAACCTTCAATGGCTTCTCGTCATTCTAAAGAACAGATATTCGTGTTTGAAAGTCTGTCGAATTGTAAATTTGTTCCTGTCAGGACCTCCAAATGAGGGACCTTTTCCAGTTATTAAACGAATTGAAAAATCTTTTGCTTTATTAATGAAAGGTGTTGAACAACGATTTCTACAGATACATCCACAGAATTACAAAATAAACTAAATACAAACTAATTATCAGAAACATTAGAATCCAAGATTATTCCTACTGAAACTGATTAGGCGAGTAACATTTTCGCTGAGTGTTACCGAGCAACTTAAGTCGAGAACGGGTTGAATAATAAATGAACCAATTCGTGCTCAATAAAGTGTATCGTTAATTTCAAATCGAGTATTACAATGTGGCGGTTACATTAATCGAACAAACTTTCAAACCCATAAAACATTCAATTGTAGCAAGTCTTAGAATATTCAATTTCAAAGTCAAAACAGCGTCATGAAAATTTCGAACAAAAATCGCCAAAATAAAACAAAAAATGGAATCTACTTGAAGTTTATTTAGAATCAAAATAAATAATGCTAAAGAAGATTGCAATCAATTTAAAATAAAAGTTTCATTTAAGAAAATTAATTTGTGACTTAAAATTAATTAAATAGTGGAGTTTCAGTGAGCCCCCATGCCAAATGTTTACAAGATGTCGAAAGGCTTGAATCCTTGATTCCCGTGAATTTTTGAATGCATGTTGAAACCAAGCAACACAACCATTTGGTAGAACCGGGCAAACAACGCTGTGACCGTTGGAACAAGAACGATTTACGTGGCTCGTTTCGAACGAACTACTTAGGTTGCCATAAAAATATAGTTTCAAGATGTTCTTGCAGGTCAAAAAAATTGGTCTGAACGAACAAGGCAATAGTAAATTCATATAAATGGTATTCTGTTAATGATTATTGTAAAGAGAAAAATGGTGTATGAAGCAAAGAATGTTGGTTCTAAACGGATTCCCCCACAGAATATGTACATAAAAAATCTAAAAATAACTTTTCAACAAAGCACATTCTCGTTTTTTGCGCGAACAAATTAATTTTGACAAAAGCCCCTACAGACAATCAAACCTTCCCCACGTACTATCCTACTATAAAACCGAATATAATTAAATTACATATTCATCCATACACACACGCACACATACCAAAAAGCAAACTGTAAATGTTAAATGTACTCGCATACAGTAAATTACAAAGCTTTCGCTTGTTATTTTACGCGAATATATCCAAAAACAAAAGGCTCCCGAAAAAAAATTATTCGCCATGTATAATGAAAAGTTTTCCTAAAGGGAAAATCTTTCAGACGGCAGCAACAACATACAGCAGCGAGTTTTCAGTTTTTCCACATTATTATCCATAATTAAAATTATATTATTATTATACCGTTAAAACAAAAACAAAATTTTTTTTGGTACAGTTAAATGAAAATTTTTCTCATGAGATATACGGATACAGTGCACTCTTCGCCCGGGGGTAAAAAATCGTTTCGCGTAGAAAATATATTTAAATGGAAAATTATTTTTATGGAAAAGTATAATAAATATAGCTAATTATATTGTTTATTTATAAATGATGTGCGGTGGCCGGTTTTGTTTTGCGTATATACACAAATACGCGTATAATGATGTATCGAATTTTCATCATGATAAGAGAAATCTTTGATACACCCGTGATACGATTCATGTATTAGGGCCATGCCTGTTTCAATAGACTTTGATTGATGTTGTGTTTTGTAAAACGATATTTTTGATTTATTGCAATTTAATTCGATTACGTATTTTATTTTTTTCGTGTGCGTGTGCGACTGGGCATGAAGGACACGCAAAAAAGATACTCATTTAAAAACATACCCAAATTTCTTTTTCTAAATTCAACCATTCCTTGTTCAGTTCCACATTTATCTTGCAGTTACGATAGAAATTACCATATGATGTATAAAAATTCATAGTAAACGAATAATTAACGTAAAATAAAAAATAATTTAACAGAAATAAAAACACAAAATAAAAATTTACGAAAAAACGATAATTAGACGTTGTCATTAGAAAACACTGTCTCGTATTGAGCGGTAAAAAACGAATTTCCTTTAAAAACGCGCAAACTGTTACCAAATTTCCCAGTATTATCGACTTGCCGGTATTACAGTTTATTGAGAAATTTCCCAACAGAGAAATTTTTGTATTTAGACTATTCAACACTAGGTGTCAGTGTATTTCGGAAAATTTAAACTCGTTAATTTGAGTATTTTCCACATTTTCACACTTTTCAATATGGTTTGGCGTACTAAAAAATCTTCACTTAGCATTCCCACATAAATAACTTTGTTATACACTAAAAATTATGTTATATAAAGCTTTTATATAATTTTACATAGATGTCATCAGAAAACATTTAAAGCATTGCTTGATAATAAAAAATTTATTTCGCGGAAAAAATTATCCAAACTAACGTTTTGTTTTATATTTATAATACGAAATTGATAAAATAAATTCCAAAAATTATATAAATTAATTTTTTATTGATTTGGATGGGAAATGTAATAATTTCCCTGTATTTAATTAATGGTGTGAGGAATACTCAAGAGATGGTGATAAAAGTGGGTTAGGATATAATTCCATACCATTGTGTATTTCGTTATGAATTTAACGAGTTTGTGGTTTTAAAGGAATGGTAAACTGGTTTTGGGTGATGATTCCTTGAAACCGTAATTATTCAACGGGAAATTTAACGAGGTGGTTGATTTTTTGTTTGTTTTAGTGATAAAAATTTTGTGTAGCGAGGTAAGGGGATGTTATGCTTCGGTATGAAATGAAAATTGGCACAAAAATCTTGATTGAATGAAAATTGGAATAATTTTGCATTTTGGTTCGAGTAACATACATTCGTTAAGAGGAAATTGAACAGATTTTGTGATGATGGTAAAACGTACGGAAAAATTACGTTAATCATAATGAAAAGGTGTTGATTAGATTTTGAAGTGATGCGGCAGAATTTTCTTTATGGTTTTGACCTAATTACTGTGTCAATCAAGCCAATCATCGATTTTGAACGGATAATCAGACTTGGGTGTGTGTGTGTGTGTGTGTGTGACCATCGGTGCTAATAATAGGAAACTATGGTTTTCATATCTTCTGTATAGAAAAGATAAATAATCGAAAATCACAATGGTAAACGATTTATTGTGCGGTTCACTAAATAAAATGAAAATTTATTGGTTTTCCTTCCTTTCGAGTTTGATTTAATGTTCACATATGAGTACGTTTACATTGTTTCAACGCCAATATTAATTTAATGCTTCCTGGTCTGCTTCATCTGGTTGGATTTCATTCATGACTTTCGGATGTTGTTAAACTGAAATTTTCATTACTCGTGATAAAAGATACACGTTTTACATGCTAAAGATGGAGCAGATAATTTGTTAGACCAATTTATGAGTTCTAGAAAATAACACAGCTAAATGGAAGTAAGTCTGGTATGAAGCTCAAATGGCGTTGAAATACGATTTGTACAATGAAAATGGTCAATGAACAAGGCATGGATGCTGGAAAATGTTCTGTATGAATACAACTAAGGCATTTCTCAACCTTAGATGGCTCCGACTCCGGCTATATTGTTCATATGGTTAAGCATTAAAGGTTTTCTGGCCATCAGATACCCGGAATGCCTTCGGAATCATAGAAGGGCATATACAGGGAGATGTAAAAAATTGGTTACTGTTCACAGGGCAGCCCCTAAGCGTCAAGAGACCGTTGACAAACTAGATTGCGTAATGGAAAACTATCAGTAATGTCCGTAAGCTCTCTCGGGTAGAGTGACCAGACCAAAATTCCTAAATAGGAGTACTCTTAAATTAGGGTTTTATTTCCAAAATTTATCCAAAAAATTGGTTAAATATCGACAATTGTTGGATTAGTTTTAATAAGAAGTTCTTTCTTTTATAGGGTAGGAGTAAGTGTGGAAATGGATGGCGCGGTTTTCGGTGTGCTGTCTGTCTATGTATCGGTCTGTGTCTTCTCTGCAGCCCAAGTGGATTGACTTATTTTAGTGAAGCTTCAAACTTGGGCATTTTCATGTGTTGGTCCAAGTGAGGTTTTGGCGGAAGTCGGCCACCCGATGTGGCAGCTTATCTTATCTTATCTTGGCTTACGCTTTCTCGTTTTTTATGAATCGTTAATCGTTAATCGTTTGAGAGCGAAAGAAATTTGAATTGTATGTGTAATAGCGTCCAGCCGAATCATTTTCCAAAATATAGGCGGAAGTGACGATTTTGGTAGTAAACTGGTATTTCGCCGTAGTTTAGCCGCTCTGTGTCCCAGGTGGGTTGACTGCTTAGGATAGAACTTCAAATACTTGGAGGTTTATGTAACGTTGGGGGAGGTGGAAACTTCCTTTCGAGCTTTTTCGTTTTTGGTAGTATTTTGGTATAGCCTTCCGTTAGGAATGGGTCGATTCTAGGTTGAAGTTGTAGCAAGGCTGGTCCTGGTCATTTTCCATAAATGACTAATTTTGATAGAAACGTTTTTTTGTGGGAGCTTGTTCTTGTTTGCATACGCTTTGGGAGATGCAGGATTTTCCTGATGATTTTCTGCTGGTTGGGTGGATGTGTCTGGTTTTGTTGTGATACTTTTGCGTATCAATCTGGTATTTTGTATTCTATGGGATTTACGAAGAGGCCAGGCGGATTATAAATTGACTTGGTATCTTAATTGGTCTAGTACATTTTTGTGGAACTTGATCGGATGTGCAGAATTTTTATAAAAAACTGATTTTCACCAAAATTCGCCTAAGTTCCCATGTTATTTTTGCAGCATACACACACAAACGCAATACGTGACGTTTTCTCCTAAGCTGGAGAGAACAGGGAAAACAATGCGATATCAGGGGTAAAGAGGTCGGTATGAAAATTTTGTACAGGGTTTTGGCGTGTAAGCTATGAAGCTTAGCATGAGAGTCAGATGGTGCGAATCTTAAAATTCTTTCGTTGTCTTTAGCTGCCATAGGGTTCATGTGTTCTGATTAGCATAAATTCGAGATGGGGGATGATCGGATGTTGCCCAGAACATCAATGAACGTTTTGTCTTGTTGGATATTTTATACTGTCGTTCATTAGCTAGAAGCAATGTCAAGCTTAAGTCATAACATTACGTAACAAATCTTTGTATTGCAGATAACAAAGTTGTGGATTTCAAAATTTACTTAATGTCACATATCGTTCGGAGTGGGCAAGAGAACTGATTGAACATTTTTAAATGCTTCTTAAATTTAAATGTGCAAAAGTATAAAAATGTAAATATTGATCGTTTTGGGGTATTTTCCGTACCTCATTTCATATTTTTGAATTAGGGTATTTTGCAAAGTAAGAAAAGGGGTACGTCTGGCCACTATGCTCTCGTATAAAGAAAAATTTAGGGACAAGCCAGTATAGAGAGCCAAATAAAGCCCAAAGTACTGCATAGACATACTTCAAAAGTACTTCAGCGTCCTAACATAATTTTTTTCTCGTCTTAATCGTAGACTCTACAAACAATGGGTGCACTAATTTATTCATTTGTTAAATAATCCCATGAAGGGCTTTGGCTACTCGTCCCTCTATGGGTGTATTGATAATTATTTTTAAATTTTTCTGAACAATGCAAAGCTCTCATATGATACGTCAGAATACTTCTCTAAGATTTAATTTCCTAGATAGGAGAAATTCGATATATAGTTGTCGGTCGTTCTTGATGTTTTCGGTGTATCAAAGAAGGTTTTTATTCACTAAGTAGAGCCAATTTTCAAAATATCATCTAAATATGTTTAATTTTCATGCTTCAAGCAATCAGAATTCAACCAAAATTTGGAATTGAATTCAAAAGTTCAGTCAAAATTCAAGTTATACACCAATTGCGGTCTAAATACTAAATGTAGCTATAGTTGGTAAGGAGGCAGTTAAATTTCATACCCAAATTAGTGTTGACCGCCGTAATTCCTGTAGTAATCCCAGTTGTGCCCTACACACCGAATTGGACTATAGTTGAGTGCCATCTAGCAAGGTGAAAAATCAAAATTTCACTCAAAATTAGTGTTAGTATCGGAATCGCTTAACAGAATCAAGATTTCACCATAATCGGTTAACAAATAACCAGCAGCATGATCGTATTTCTGAAGTTCTTTCAAAATTTTTAATGTAATTTTAATCCTGTATGATACACCGAATTTGACCAAAGGCGGTTAAGAAAAAATTGAGCGGCACTCAACGAGGTAAAACTCTAAAATTTCCTCCAACTTTTTTCATATTGAAAATTCCCAATCGAATTTGATCATAGTCGGTTAAGAAATAGACGAGTTCAATCAGCATTGCCAAATTCCAAAAGCACGCTCACTACTCCTAATAGAATACTAGTTCCATCCTATACAAACGAAGTTTGATCGTACTGTGCTACGACTCTTAACCGTGTAATCAGATTTCCTAGAATTCTGAAAATACGGAATAGTTCGCTCTCTTGAAATCCGGTCTAAACCTGTCTAATCCTGTATTTGGTAAGGGTCCCGAATTTATGTAGCAAAGTTTAGATTTTTGGGATTTACGATATTGCTGAATTTTCGGGATATAGTTCGGGAGGCGCCCGTTTAAAAATCATGATCATTAATGGTGAATATTGATCATCCCGTTAAACAATTTTCTAAACATTATTCTTGTGAAAAACCATTACCGAATTTTGTTGTGGCGATTCCACAGATGTCTGGGTAACACTAAATGAATCAGGTGGATACTGAAGATAATCAAGAAATTTTGTTTATAGTCACGGACACCACATGTCACGGCGAGTAATTGGAGGCCTAAATCCAATCCTAAATCAGCGTCTGTTCTCCATGCTTGGGATGGTTGAAGCGGGCGTCTGCTTTATAGCAAGCGGCTCGCTATATAAACGTGTTCAAGATACGACTGGGTGCCTTTAAAATATATTACCAGTACGTGACCCACATATGTGAAAAGTATGTTGAGTTTCGGGCCAACTACTCCTACTCTCATATAAACTATCAAATTATGTAACTTAAGCGCCAATTTACACACTAGACGTGCTTGCACTATAATAGCTTAGATGGTCTGGGAGTGAGATCATTATTACTACATATCTACTATAGCGGCCATCAGAGTAGAGGGGAATTTAGAGTTGACTTTCTCTATATGCGCGGTTAGATTACGTAAAAATTTAATGTAACGATTGTCAATGCACATGTGCCAACTGAAGACAAACAAACCAGTTGATATGAAAGATTTATTCTTTGTTGAGTTGGAAGACATTATCAGTAACATTCCGCACCATGAGATCAAAATCATCGTGAGCAACTCTAATAAAAAAATCTTTCGAAGCGCAGGAACCACATTTGCCCCGAGGAGGCATTTGTCCCTTATCCCACAGTAAATTAAAATACGGAGGTAGTCTTGCATATTATCTTTATGATCCCATCGTGATGATATGGGACTAGGAAGAGCGAAAGGAAAACCGCACTCATTTGTCCGATACATCAGTATTCCACGTTGAGGATGATCTTGGACTAATGTTGACCAACTCTACATAGACTTTCAACAGGCATATATCTCTGGTCAATTATAACATCAACGAACGATATTCCCAATAAAAGTTGTTGTGATCAAAATATCTTTCGCGGTTGTGTAAACTCGCACTTTACAAGGCACTAATAAGACCTCTGCTAACTTTCGAATGTGAGAGTTAGACCTTGACCACTAATGATTACTATCTACTTTTGAAAGAAAGGCCATCCCATCCATTTACGGTCCTTTTAAGGTTGCGAACAACAATCAAATTCGAATGAATCACGAAATAAAGCGTCTTGGATTCATTAAATCGAACCTATCGAGGCCATACAACCGGGTCACATTGAAGGATCCCCATCAAAACGAATTATACGAAAAGCGTTCCATCAACAACCAGTCGCCGTACACAGTAGGGGAATAGCTATAAACTACGCTAGCGCAGGCTGTCGGAACTGGAGGGAGCGTGCGATAAACCGAGATAGTTGGAGGACGCCCATGCAAGCGGCAAAACCCCTTTATGAGATGTTAGGAGTGGATAATTCATTTAGGAGTCCTCCGGATGGGCCGTCATGCCATGTAATGTTTCACCATCTTGCATAATGCAACACCGCATGTTGTGCCCTGTTGCATGATGTTGCACCATGTTGCTTGATGATGCTACTAGTTGCTTGCTGTTGTATAATGTTGCGTGAAGTTCCATCATGGTGATTAATGTCGCGTTATGATGTGAAATGTTGCTAGATATTGCACCAAGTTGTGCCATGTGCACCATGTTGCGTGACGTTGTGTCCTCTGCTTTTCTTTAATTAGATATCTGGCATTATGTTTCATCATATTGCGAAATACTGCACCGCAACAGATGGTTGCACTAATCGCGTATTTTTGAGAAATGTTGGTTGTTATGAGAAACAACATTGATTTGTTGCATACGCTATCTCATTAATGTTTTGACCTTGGTCCCTTTTTCACATTTTGTCCCGCCTCAAGCGATTTTGATGTCGTTCGGTGCGGTCCAGGTTTCTTTATTTAATTTTTTTTCGGCTAGCACGATTTTCATAAAAAATGATGAAGGGAATGCCGAGAAATCAAATGCCAGGAATTGATTTCGATGTGTGCTAATTTCGGGAAAAATCATTTAGAAGGTCCTTTGGTGGGGCTCGGGACCCCCAAATTTATTTAGGGGTTTTCAAGTCTAATGACTTTTGATGGATGAGATGGGTTTTCGAGAGCTAGGAATCGATTGTGATGAGTTCTAAATTCGGGGAAAATTTGTTTAAGGGTTCTCAAATGGGATCCGGACCCCTATTTAAAAAAAAGATTGGCTCGAACGATTTTGATAAAAAGTTTGAGAGAGAATATTTTCGAATGTCTGGAAAATGATGATGATTTTGGGAAATTTGTGTAGAGGTGCTCCGGTTTAGCCTCTAAGTTCCGTCTTACACCACAATATGTCCACTATGTCATCTCTCACTCTCACATGCCTCGGAATTAACAATTAATTTAAATAAACCTAAGCCATTTCCTAACCGATTCGAATACAACTCTCTTTGAATGTTAAACATTGATTAGGATTCCAAAATTAATTCCGGATACCAGTGTTAAGTTTCCGGATACTCCTAAATTATTGGAGGCTTTTATAATTTGGACAGAAATTTATGCGAGAGTCAAATCTAATTTTTTAGATAAAATACAGATTTAAGACAGATATTTGCCCACGTGTACATTTCTTAAAAGTGTAAATACAATGTTTGTAAAAAAGGCAAACAAAATTTATTTTTGTATTTACACTTTTAAGAAATGTACACGTCGATAAATATCTGTCTTAAATCTGTATTTTGTCTAAAAAATTAGATTTGACTCTCGCATAAATTTCAGTCCAAATTATAAAAGAGTCTTTAAATTAAATAGAACTAAGCCGTTGCTTAACCAGGTGTGGCTTAATTATTATTTTCTTTAACAAAGTAACGTGATTTACTTCGGACTGCCGAAGTCCGAAATAGTGGCTTCGGGGTGATGTCTGTCTGTTTGTGTTCTCTCTACAGCACAGACGGATGAAATATATGGATGAAATTTTTTCATAAATTGCGAGGTCCCAATGAAATTGGGAGGAAATTGGTCCACCGGAAATGCATGCGAAAAAACCGATTAAGAACAAAAGAATTCTTAATTAGATTTGTAACAAAACTGGTTTAAATCTGGTTTAAGCCTAATGATTTTTGATAATAAACTGTTATTTCACTATACCGAGCACTCTACAGCTGAAACAGGTTGAGTGATCGGCATAAAACTTTATGCTTAAGGCTTCATGCCTTTTGCAAATAAAGGGTTAGGGAAAAAGTTCGTGGCCTTTTTTTGGGTGACATTGAAACAAAGAACTTTCTTATTTCAAATAAACTTTATTAAACCAAATATATGCCATTTTGATCGATGACCTTTTGTCATTTTTCTGGTAGAGGCATGATCCCATCACTGTAGAACTTCTGTAGTTTAGAGGCGAAAAATCGAGGCAATTTCATTTCATTTTCGCAGGCCTCTTTTGAATTTAATGTAAAACCATTAAGATGGTTTTGCATGGACCGGAACAAATGGTAGTACGATGGTGCAAGGTCATTATATGGTAGATGCATCAAAACTTCCCAACCAAGCTCTCTCAGTTTCTGCCGGGTAATCAATGATGTGTGTGGTTTAGCGTTATCATGATGGAACACAATGCCCTTTCTGCTGATCAATTCTGGATGTTTTAACTGAATTGTTTGCCTTAAACGCGTTAGTAGTAAAGATTAGATTTAATCGGTTGGCCCGGTGGCAGCACCTCATAATGCTCGATTCCTTTCCAATCCCACCAATCCTGGCTTTGATACCGTTTGGGAAGCTTCACCTCGTTCGTCCATGATCTTTTTCGCACAACGTTGTCGTATCTTAACCACTTTTCATCACCAGTAATCATTCGCTTTAAAAATGGTTCGATTTCGTTCCGTTTCAGCACCGTTTCGCAGATAGAAATCCGATCCATTAAATTTTTAACTGTTAATTCATGTGGTACCCAAACGTCATGCTTTTTTTTGTATCCAGCCATTTTCAAATGGTTTAAAACTGTTTTGTGATCAATATTTAGTTCTGTAAAAATTGCATGGCTACTAATATGCCGGTTTTCTTCAATTTTCCGGTCTCTTCAATGATTTCATCGACTTTCCAGTGGTTGGTCGACCAGAGCGAGGTGCATTTTTCAAATCCATATTTCCAGAACGAAAGCGCTTGAACGTCTTGTTTATCAAAATTTGTCTAAGTTTGATTTTTAGAAATTTTGAAAATTCGACAACCACGGTTTTAAATTATGGGATTACAAAACATACATACACAGGTGCCACAAACACATGACACATTGATTTTTAGAATCAACTAACCGGAAGATGTTTAAGGTTTTTTTCTTCATAGCTAACGAGAACAAGGAAAACATAAATTTGTCAACTTCCATATTTTTCATATATCGTGTCTTAGAATGATGAATAGAATTTTAACAGAAGGGCTCATGATAATCAAATGCCACAAGAAAATCGGATGTTGGCCACAATGTATACACCACCCCTCCATTTTTTATTAACTGCTTTACACGTGAAGCCATCGAGAGTTTTAGATCCGTCAAACTAGTTTGAAAGGAATATCGATTCTATAGAGCAACATTGAAAATGATGGTCCACCAACCAAACGGCACAAAGCTTTGGCATTTGTATCGGGAGGTACCGGTTTCGAATCGATCGACCCATCTTCGACCCATCCCCAGTATCTATAGACTGGCAAGGAGCTATGCAATGCGCAGATGATAACGTAACTCGGACCTATAGCCGTACGTCTTCGATTTGGCAGGGAACTGCGTAAGGTAGGACGGGAAAAACGAACCGTGACAGAGTTGGGAGTGCTTGGGCCCCAGAACTTATTGCAGGGATTAAATTATAAAAAAATGTGTTTAGTTGAGTTAATTGTTTTGTATTCAGAATGAATAAGCAACTGATATTTGTTTCTACTTTGTGTACTGCATAGTCGTAAATTCACGTACCAATTTTGAAATGTTTGTACTTAATGACACAAAAACCTTCCAATTCAACCATCTTTTACCGAGTAAGGCTCGGTGCGCCAGGGACTTTGATTTAATTCCAGTAGTTCGGGAAAGATTAAATAAATGCCGAAAAGTATTAACTCCATTAAATTTCCAGATACTTATGAGATAATGTTTGTTTCTTGTTAGGTAGATTACTGGTGGATTGGTAAACCTTAATATCCTGTATCTTTTCTTCTAGAACAATTAGAGAAGGGTCGTAGTATATAAAGAAATTTAGAAAGGTCTCTTGCTAAATGTAAACAGGCTATAGAAATAGGATTGGCGTTATCCGGGACACTTGTTCCAGTACTTGGTCCTACAGTGCAATCAATCACTTATTCAATAGTTCGACGAATACGATTTTGAAGCGTTCGAAAGAAGAAACTCTACCAGCACTTTAGTTTAAACGATAATTTTTTTTTACAATCAATTTCTTCCGATATTAGTCTTAGATCTTCAGCACAAATCATGTTGGTTCTCTAGCTTAATGGGCATCACAGTATATAGTTTATGTGCTCACGCCACGGTCCTTTTTTCCTCCTTCCTGATGTAAAATTAATCCAAACTCAGTTTAAATTTGAAAAATAATCTGTCATCTTCACCGATGTATTCAGTAATTCTGTCAAATCAATATCAGTATCGAATTCATCATGATTCCATATCGAATAAACAACGCATAAATTATACGCAATACATATTGTATGTTTTATCGTAATATCCAGTATGGTATATACATTATTTGGATAAGTGCCTGTCGAAAATTCAGGCAAATAAAAATCCGGAATTTTTTTCAATTTAATTATAAATTCCATGAATAAAATATCAATCAAAATATTTGAAATAAAAATATAAAATCACTAGCCTCCCGCCCATTTCCACCTCCCAACGTTTTTATTTTCGCATCATCGACGATTCCTAATTCGTATTCCAATAATGTTGCATATTTTTATTATGTATATTGCACATTACGATAGTCATCGATATACGATGAGAGGGTGAGTGCGCCCAATTTCTCACACCCGCACCCCCATCTATAGAAATTTTGGAAACCAAATTATTTTCTAAAATTCATAATTTAAATAAAATAATTTTATCGTTATCGCCCGAAAATATATACCGGAGATTTGCGTCATTGTGGATTGTGGAGAAGCGGTGCACGTAAGCATCTTCTACTTCTGTCTGAAAAATGTCCTTGATACAAAATCTAATGTTTATAAATCTCCGACCACACACACACACACACACACACACACATATATGTTTATATCGAATATATATGTACATTTGATAACCTTCAGCAATATTGATTTGATTTTAAAATCGAGATAATCAAGTTATCTTTCCAAATTTCGCATCATAATTTTCGAAGAAACAACCATTTGCTACAACATCCCTACACATCGTGGAGTGCGGGGGTAATACCAAATACCCAAAATACAGTTTTTGATTGAATTTTCGTTTTCTGTTCGTATTTATTTAGAATTTACTCTCGCAGTTTTACATTTTCGTTTGTTTTCCATCAGAAAAAATAAAACCGGAAAAACGGTTTCGCCTTCCTATGGTAACATTCCTCCCTCCTCTTTAAATAGGTAGAACTACATCACAGGAAAAGTTTTGTTTTGTGCCATCACCACCAAATACAAAAACATTTTCAAATTTTCATTTTTCAAAGAGTATGTCATCTGTTCAATTTTTCATAAACATATATACGAACGAACGCATACGCCGACAGACACTGCGAGAAATGTTATTTATACGTATGTGGCAACCGCATATCTCATTTGGTGGTTGTTTACGACGCGTAAGCGAGAGTTATGTATGCGAGAGTTATATATGAGATCAGGAGAAGGGGAGTCTATATGGAAAATACATTTTCTATGTTTTTCAGATGCCGCACATTTCCGATTTTCTTCATTAAATATGGTAAAATAAACAAATCATTTTTCTTTTGAATGCGCTTCACAACATCTTACCCCTCCGCCACGACATACGCACATACATATGTAACACATTCCCATATATTTATTCAAATATAATGGGTTGTATCTTCATTTTCAATTGTGAATGAAAATTTAAGTGTTTTTGAAGGAAAACATAAGTAGGATTGATTGTGTCTTGTTCGTGTGTTTCTCGAGTTCAGTTCGAGAGAATGAACAAAAAAAAATTTAATTTTCTTTATTTACCTCTTATTACGGCGAGGGAAATTCCGATGTTTGTTTATACTTCAATCTATTGCTTATTTGGATGTTTACCGTTATGTTATTGTTCTCGGGGTACATAATAAATTTGTTTGTCGAAATAATATCGATGCGTAAAGATATTCATTTTTATGATTACATCTGTTGTATGTGTTAAGTGATTGAACGGCGCAGATTATTTGTAATATGTACGTAGTTTTATGGGGTCGGAGTTCATTCAAAAGCATTAATTCAGTTTACAAAAGTTATCTAGCAGGAACTTCATACTAATATTGAAATGGTCGGCAACCACGAGCTCAAGCCCAGTGAAAGTAAAATGTGAAATTCTGGACATTAAGTGTAGCGCGAACTGATTTTACCATATATATACCCAGGTGTAATAACATTTCAAAGGCCAACCGCATGTTTTAATTGGCGCTTCTGGCCCTGTTTGGTAAGGCCCAATAAAAACATAAAATAAAATCGGAATTTATTTTATGGTGTCTAAGACCCAATATTGCCATAACCCGTTATTCTCAAGTGATAGATTTGCAATGAACATCGATTTTTGTTGCAAATTTGTTCAAGGACAATTCAAAACCAACGGTGTTCATTTCACTCATGGACTAAATTTCGAATTTATTTTATGATATTCATTGGAAGATCCCATGGGGAGATGCAAAACTAGGCCAGAAGTACCTGCCAATAACAACATGCGGTTGGCCTTCCAATTTGTGTTAAACCTGGGAATAAATGGATTCGAGAGACTGACTAATTTTTTTTCTTTTTTGTGCTATCACCCAAAAATTAAATTATTAAAAGTGTGTAAAAGTGTGTAAAAGTGTGTAAAAGTGTGTAAAAGTGTGTAAAAGTGTGTAAAGTGTGTACAAGTGTGTACAAGTATGTACAAGTGTGTATCAGTGTGTAAAAGTGTGTAAAAGTGTGTAAAAGTGAGTAAAGTGTGTAAAAGTGTGTAAAAGTGTGTAAAAGTGTGTACAAGTGTGTACAAGTGTGTATCAGTGTGTAAGTGTGTAAACGTGTGTAAAAGTGTGTACAAGTATGTACAAGTGTGTATCAGTGTGTAAAAGTGTGTAAAAGTGTGTAAAAGTGAGTAAAGTGTGTAAAAGTTTGTAAAAGTGTGTAAAAGTGTGTACAAGTGTGTACAAGTGTGTATCAGTGTGTAAAAGTGTGTAAAAATGTGTAAACGTGTGTAAAAGTGTGTAAAAGTGTGTACAAGTGTGTACAAATGTGTATCAGTGTGTAAAAGTGTATAAAAATGTATAAAAAAGTGTAAAAGTGTGTACAAGTGTATAAAAGTGTGTAAAAGCGTGCATCAGTGTGTAAAAGTGTGAAAAAGTGTGTAAAAGTGTTTACAAGTGTGTACAAGTGTGTACAAGTGTGTAAAAGTGTGTAAAAGTGTGTACAAGTGTGTAGAAGTGTGTATCAGTGTGTAAAAGTGTGTAAAAATGTGTAAAAGTGTGCAAGTGTCTACAAGTGTGTACAAGTGTGTACAAGTGTGTACAAGTGTGTAAAAGTGTGTAAAAGTGTAGAAACGTAAAATTGTAAAAACGTAATATTGTAAAATTGTAAGAGATAGTGTTTTGAAGATTGAAACTTCTGAAAATCGTTCGTCTCATGGAAAGGATTATCTTATTATTATTGATTACCATTTGCATATGTTCACAAAGGAGATGTTAATGTGTATATTAAGGTCATCCGAATAGGAACGGATATAAACGAGTTACTCTAATGCCTATTCTAAGAATTCTAAGCGTTTCAGTTAGAACGGAAGCAGACAAAGAGGCCAGGAACTTGTAACAAAATCATTCCACGGCTTTTCATCGTTATGGGCAAACCAAGATTTACTTTCCTCGAAGTTTGTGGAACGAACTTACATTCAAACAAAAGAATATAAGTGATAAATGGTCTAAGATATATCGTCGCTTCCGCTTAGGATGAAATTTGTATACTCTTTTTGAGAGAATCTCCATTAATCCAAGAAATATGTTTTACCAGCGCTCATTTAGAACGGCTTGGCGAAGGCTTTCCAGATCGTTGGGGTTCCTTACCAATGGCTTTCATACTCCCTACACTTTTTGGTCTTGCTGAAGGTGAAAGTGACTGGTGGAGATTGGTTATTAAATTTCCGAATTTCGAATCTCTCCAAATATATGACGATAGACTGCCACCTGATTTAGATGCTCTGAAACTGATAAATTTAATAAGTTTCGGCCGGGAGGATGCAGAGGTAATCAGAAAGTTGGCCTATTGCCAACCTTAAGTATGAGTAGGTGTCAAATGGTAATTAATTCTGAGCTATTACAGCTTACGTGGTGTGTATAATGTTGCAATGTCCTAAAATGATCTGGATATTATTGCGGTTTGATATTCCACGGCTTTAATAAACTGCAGATAAGAAGGGGGACGAGGGGGAAGGGGGATTAAGCTCCGAGCCAACTATGGTTGCTGATACTGAAAGGAATCTGAAATATATATTATTTGAGACACATACAACGTTCCTGGCCCTATTCCAAAAGTAATGAAGACGCTTTTGAGTGCTAGAAATTTATCTTTATAAACTGAACCATTTTTGCGATATGTTGATAGTGACACTAAGAGAGAAAAGCTGGCTATACCCAAGAGCTTTATGCAGAAGTACACCTTTCATGTCTCTCAATTGGCCAAGGAAGATTCATCTATCAAGTTTTAGTATCTGAGTTGTTTTCAGAATTGAACTCGGAACACAAAAGCTGTACTCATAAAAGTCTGGGTAGGCATAGTCTGTTTAAGTGATTTAAATGTTTTTGACGATAAATTAATTTAGGTTCGTAGGATCGTTATTGAAGTCCTGACAAAAACGAGCTAGACCAAAAATCGCTCCTCTCGACGTTTCGAAGGTTCCTGGAGGCCGAAAATGCAAGAAGGAAATTCGCCCGCCCATCAGGATGTTTGGACATCTGTATGTCTGTACCGAAAAAAGCGTAAGAACTGCTTGTACGGTGTAAATTTTTGTTGGCAATCTTCTTTTATTTTTAATTCGGAGAATTGAAAAGCTTTCGCCAATTGAAAAGTTAAGTATATCGTTTGTTAGGACCAAACCACTTTAGATTATAAATCTACAGTCCTGGCGCTAGTGGCAAATTATTAGTTTGTTATAGAATATAAACCTGTCGAATATCATTGAATAGGTTCAAGTGTGCCACCGAGTTAACTGCACCGTTTGAAAGGTTTCAGGTAAAGCAACAATTCTGTTATCAGCACATCTGTAAATTGGTTTAAATTCCAAAAGCCACTTGTCTAAAGACTGTGTGGTGACAACAAAACCTTAAAACTTGTCTGATTCTCCTGACATTTTTTTCTCTTCCACACCGTTCTGCCGTTTTGCCCGAATTGTATGTTTTTTTCGAATTGTTTGAGCCGAACTGAAGCTTTGATTTTCTTGATGAAACCTCACTTCTTATGCTTTAATATAATTAATTTTGATACGTATCCGAAACAAAGGCAATACTCCGAAATTTAAAGTTCCAATTTTCACTTAAAATTGCGTGCCCTTCCAGCCCCTGAGCTTCGGATAGTCTAACTTTAATTTTCTTTATGTAATTACTACGTTCCACTGTAAGCGCACTGAAGCTTATACACTCCTTAAACGTCGACATCAGCTCATAATTTGGTAGGATTTTATTTTCCCAGTTGAAAATGGTTTAGTTGTCAGAGCTACATATCTCCGTTAATACATTCCGGACAGCATGGAAGATTACTTTGATTGATTACTCGAAACAATATATGCTGCTGTTAAACATTTATTCAAATCTCAATCTCTAGATTTTTTCTGTGTTTACTCCCGAAGATCGTTTTGAACCCAGCACCTTCAGAATAAAATGCCACGTATACTGCACCAGTTGTTCGGTATGTAATTCAGAGTAATATTTAAAACCATAGCAGGATGAATTATGGAATGATATCAAGGAACATATTGTCGATGCCACACATTATGGTAGTGTGAGTAAGTTGAATATCAACAGGTATTATTGACCGATGGTTCAAATGTGTTGAAATAGAATAAGATTCTCAATTGGCCTTGGAGTGGTAGGCGTATAGGCTCGAAACAAATGTTGTGCCGACACAGTTTATAATAATTAATAGTTTTTAGTGTGCAGTACATTCCATTATATTTTTTACACCTATGGGCGCACATGCAGCTTTAATGTGGGACACTGTACATAATGCATGGTGGAGAGGGGAAAACCAGGGAATGGCACGAGTTAATGTTTTGGATTCGGCATTCAATGTTAGAAAATTTGTTTGGTCGTCATGATGTACTAAAAGTTAAATTTTCATAGAAATCGAATATCCGATGTTGGAGTCTGTCATTTTGTTTGTTGAAATTACGCCGCTTAAAGCATGGTTTGTGAGTGTTTGTGAAAATTTACACTGCCAATTTAATTCTATCGTCTTTAATGTTAAATCTTTATATTCGTTTGCAAAATGTTACCCTCGGCTCGCAGGAAAGTGTACAAGGTATAATAAATATTTTATTGAACCAATTTGATTTTCTAAGTAAAAAACGTTCAATATCCCATTTTTCTATCTATTTCTATCTCATATAATGATCCAATCAATAATCTTTTGAAATAGTAAATCTTAAATCCAATCTAAACAAATCGCTTTATATGTATGTATGAGATAATAAAAAGCAGCAGCAGCACTATAAGAAAAAAAAACTTAGAACTCTGTATATCAAATGCAATAAAACTGTCTACGCTTTCTTAACTCACAACTAAAGACTAGTCTATATATAAAAATATGTATGTGCACGTACATAAAGACACAAATCCCCACATCCAAGACGGTATATGCACATCACAGATACATATTACTCGACGGTATATAGGTAAAGATACTGAAAAGTGGAGACAAATATGAAAATACATAACGATTAGCACATTTCCTTATTTATTTACCTTAGACTTGGGCGCCGGAAGGAAATCTCACGACAAGGTGCAATATTATTATTTCCACTCTGCAGCATAACATTTCAATCGATACAAATTTCTGTTAGACACTATCTTAGGCGCACTCGAATTTTTGAACTAATTCTGAACTCTTCTTAAGGTATTTGCTTACTATATTCACGGTATTTTGTGATTTTTACAGGATCGGACGCAAGGTTTCAGAACACCGAACGACAAGTTTACGTGAGTTACGTAACCTCTAAGAATAGCAGAGTTTACGATGGTAACTCATAAACAGCACATTCGGCACTATACGAATTCAAACAAGGAAAAACTGGTTCTAAAGCACGGGAATCAATTTGTAGTGTTCTTCGTGCCGACGTTGTGTCTCTACTGGATGAAGACTCAATGCAAACGCAACATAAGAGCTTACAGCTCAGCTAGGAGTCACCCAAACAGCAACGCGTTTGCACCAAATTGGAAAAATTGTGAAACTAGGAGGTAGGTCCCACGTGTATTGACCGAACCCCCCTCGGTTAATGTATAGACACGTGCCTTTCACTGTTTGCACGGCAACAACAAAGAGGTCTTCTTGTGGAAAATTGTGACGGGTACCGAAATGTATATTTTTTACTGGAATCCCAAACGGAAAAGGTCGTGGATAGATCCCAGACGCGATCTTTCGCGATCTCTTTTCGGTTTTTTGTTGTTATGCACGCATCAATTGATATTACGAACCTAACAACAGCCGACAAAATACGATGGTTGGAGTACTGGGAAATATGTTTTGGGAATTGTTTAAATGGAAATTTTGGATTGTACCGTATAGGTAACCAATGAGTCTTTCTCCCCAAAATTTACCAAGCCATTATAGAACCGCCGCGAATATATACAATAGGTACATCAACTCCGGATGAACCTGTTTATCTCCAAACCCTCGTTTTTAGATGGGAAGTTCTTCTGCACGCCGCACATTCACCACACTTGGCCCCATCAGACTACTACTTGTTCCGATCATTGCAGCACGCCTTCGTACATAAACAGTCAAAACGCTGGACGGTGTGCGTAAATTCGTCGGTGACTTTATTGCGTCAAAGCCTGCAAGTTTCTTTCGCGACGGCATTCATATGTTATCTGAGAGATGGCGCAAGGTCATAAAAAACGATGGACAATATTTCCAAGAATAAATTTCTTGTTCTTTATATAAAATAAATTTGCTCAACAATCTGTAAAAATTAAAGGCATTCACCTAATATTTTTGGCTCAAAAAACTTAATAAAATTGAGGAGGGATGGTTTTTGAGTGACAAGAAGTGAATGCAATGGGCCCTGAAACGAGAAATTCATTTTGGAGTACCTCGATGGGTTGCGGCATGCTGACCATGTCGCAGAATGTTGTTACACGTAGTTGCAGGATATTGCACTGTACTTGATCATGTTGCATAATGTTGTGCGATGTTGCACTCTGGTGCTTTGGTTGAGTTAGTGCGACATTTTGTATGTAAAGGGTGTATTTTTTAGGGGCCCACATCTTTAAGTTAGCAACACTGTTTTGTTTGACAACCGATTTGACAGCTGACATTTGATTTGTCATTAGTTTGATTTGCCATTTCAAATTAATAGAAGCAGCGCATTACGGCCAATAAACGGTCGTCATAATCGTCCATCAGAGCGGGTACTTCGGTTAACTATGGATCGTTTTCGCACCACGTATACTTTAAATACGCATCCAGGAAGACGACAAACAGCGCATACCGAACAAGCGATAGACGCTGTACAGCGGTAGCATTGAGGAAGACCCAAATCGATCAATTCGACGTCGTTCTCAGCAACTGGAGATGTGTTCATTTACTTTATGAAAGATTTTATCTAAGAATCTTGGTTTACGTGCTTAAAAAATTCAACTTATGCAGGAATTAAAGCCATTCGACCATCGCATACGCCGCCACTTCGGCCAATGGGCTGAAGCACAAATCGATATTGATGTTGATTTTCCAAACAAAATTTTGTTCAGCGATGAGGCTCACTTTTGGTTGAATGGGTATGTTAATAAACATAGTTGTCGGATTTAGAGTGAAGATAATCCAAAAAAGCCTTTCGAAACACTATTACATCTATACATCTATATGTCTTCAAAAATGAAGACGGGCGTAAACGGTCAACGGTATAGAGACATGATTTCTAACTTTCTTGTACCCCAGTTGGCTGGCATAAATCTTGCTGATACGTGGTTCTAACAGGACGGTGCCACATGCCACACAGCGCGGGATACAATTAATTTAGTCAAAGAAACATTTGATAAAAGACTAATTCCACGTAATGGTCCTGTTAATTGGTCTCCGAGCTCGTGTGATCTAACTCCAGAGACGATTGAACACTTGGAACAAAACATTCGGCGAGTTATTCGCGAAAACAACTCTAAAAAAACACCCTTTATGATTGATTTGTGTAGATTCGTTATGCAATTAATATTTTTCAGTAATTTATCGATCTGCGGAGTTCGGAAATTGGTGTTTTCGAGTATCAGGAAACTATTTCGATAACTACTAATTTTCGTAAAATGCATTGGGTCCTCTGGTGAGATTTCCTTTTATAAATTTTCAAGCTCACCGTTTTTCAGGGATCCGTGCTTAGTTCAATTTTATTTTTGATTTATTTCAATTCGATTTTCAACTTAAACTTTAGCGGTACGATAGTGGCGTTTATTGATGATATGGCTTTTGCAATAGGCCAAATTTTAGTGGCATCTGATATAAACCATGACTTGCGTGTTTTGAGTAATTGGTGCGCCACGCAAAATCGCAATCTTACCATCGCAATCTTACCACAATTTATCATGAGCTGCACTGCTTGAAAACCAGTAATTGCTATGCAAATTTTATGACGATTGAGTCTGTCAGTAATATCAAATATTTAGGTTTAAATATTTGGCTCCATTACCCTTTTTGACCGTATTTAACCTAAATAATACACTTCAGAATTGGATTAAGAAAATGTATTTTTTGCACTCCAACTGTTCATCTTGCGTTCTGAATAAATTTTACCACGCGTCAAGATTGCGCTATGCAGTATTTGCTGCTGTGGTGGTACATACTCTGAGTCAATCCATCCGTTAGTTGTCGCCCAAAAGCATACACTAAGGTATGTTAATGGATTACAAGGTTAATGTGTAATGTTTGTATACGCAAGGTTAAGAACATATTCTTTGAGAGAAGTGTTAATTATTTTTCAGATTAGTTTCGAAAAACTCATTTTTTCAACTATTTTTTAGTCACAGCCCCTACCTACCATCTTTAAGAAGCTTCTAGATGATATTCGTGGCCTGGTTGCTGTTACAGCTCTCATCATTTGATTTTATTTTTGAACAGATTGTATAAACTGTAATGCCGGTTATCTGCGTCCCTGTTTAAATAATAAACTGCCGCCTTACTTAAACTCTTACTTTCATAACTGAAGTACGAAGTATTACTTAAAAATAAATAAATAAATATCTGCAGACCTTAACTCTAAAAATCTTCAAGATAACAAATTAAAATCGTAATGCACACAACCCACAATTCCTTGTCGTTGCTGAGAACTAAATTAAACACTATTACCTACTAAACTTTTGCATTACTGGGTATCTTTCGGCATTAGTACGATATACCATCTAAATTGAAGTATAAACTAATAAAAAATCATTACTGCTGCTGCTGTTGCTGCTGCAACGATATCGTATCATTTGCACTTTACAATTTTGTTTGTGTTCTATCCTGAGACGAGTAGTCTGTTCCCAGATGGATAATATACCGTTTTCTGTAACATTTTGGGTTTATGGAGGTAAGAATGTTTGTGAAATGGACTAGAAAAAAAAAACAAAATCGATTTTATACGAGATTCTCTACTATTTATTTAACTGGTGGTAACCAAGTGTATGCTGACAGTTTTATTTACAGTCATACTCGTATCGAAAAAATCTGTATGTAACTACTAGATATATCTATATCTATTATTCACTGTACAAGTATATATCCCGAAGAGGTAACTTAATAAACTTTGGAAATTTTCCAAACTTCATGTCATTGCCAACATGACAAAAAGCTTTATAAGCCCGTAAATCCATAAATTACTGTCAATTTCCCGTTAATTAAGAACATTTTCCCCCTTATCCCAAAAAAGCAAAACCAGAAAGAAAATATTTAGTTTAGGATGATTATGGAAAATTTTTTCACTTTTCATAAAAGCATTATGTAGTATACGAGTAGTAGATAGTAAAGTATGTATAACTATTTTTCAAATAGGAAAACCACAACATAATGTTTTCAATGACAAAATAAAAATTAAATTTAAATATTTTGGAAGATTTCCAAATTTTGTGACTCCGCTACAGTGAAGTGTGTGAGGAACGTAGTTTGTTACTAGATTTTCATTCTGATATACAAAAAATAATCAACATTTTATTTTATAACTTAAAAACTGACACTTGTACAACAGTGGATTTTTGTGGGGATTTATAATGGCATGAGGTATTCGTATTGGTTATGATTTTATGTTTATTATGATTTGTCACAATTAAACTTCCCATAGTACACGTGTATTAGAATACAGTAACATGGGGTTTATTATAAACACTTAAATAAATGTGTGGGTAACTGCAGCAGGGAATGAAACCTTGCATACCGATTAGGCCCATGGTAGTCCAGGAGCCGAAAAAAAGGGAAAATAAAATTTCAAATTTCGCCTGAAAGACGAAATTAATAAAATCGATTTCTAGAAAAACCTAGAAATAATTTAAGCCTAATTTTAAAACTTTCTAAAGGCCGCTATACTGATGTAATTTGTGCTTATCATAGAAATATGATTTTCATACATTTTCATTCATAAATCGAGGAAAAGCAAACTAGCCCCTGAAAGATACTATAAAACAGCGATATATCGTTCAATAATATTTGTGTTGAACAAAAAATTAAACACTAGAAATAAAATGTTATAAAATCCAAGTCATACATTGCTATGAGGTATTTTCATTGCCATCCGAAAAATATAGGGGCTGAATTTGCGCTAATCCAGAATTGTCCCAATTCCATTGAACAACAACGACCGTTGAATGAACGATTTTCTGACAAAAAGTGGGCTAGAAAATAAATGCAACGAGTAAGCACAATAGGGGTGAGATATAATCCAACTTCACAAGGTCGTCCCTCACAGAATTGACTATAGTTGAGAGCCCATTTTGCAGGCACTTCCACCCTGAAATCGCTGATAGCCCGGCGTCCGTATTGACCGCCATTTGCTTACCGATATTATCCAACGGAGAACGCCCCACTAATGAGCAAACAGGCTGACCTCTGCACCTTCACCATAATGTTCCTGTATAATAATTTCTCCAGAGCTGGCACATCCACTCACACCATACAGTAAAGCCAGTGCACTAGCTCCGGTTTTAAGCCCCATTTCCTTCCGATGGCATTTTTACAAGAGTGTAGAGTGCCACAGTGGCCTTCTTCACTCTTTCTATCGTGTTTGATTTTCAACAGAGCTTACTGTCGAGAAGAATCCCTAGGAACCTCTCCTTATCAGCAAGGGACAGCACAGTACCATTTAAACTTGGTGGAACCATTTCCGAAAATTTATATCTCCTAGTGAAAATGATCAGCTGTGATTTAGATGGATTAATCCCCAATCCACATCTGCTGACCCAACCCGCAGAGATTGATAATACATTCTGCATCACATCTCCGATTGTACCCAGGTGCTTTTCCGAGATAGCTATCACTTCGTCATCGGCATAAGCAACCACACCTATTCCTTCCCCCTCCAGTTTCAATAGTACTCCATTGATTACTACATTCCCAAGGAGGGGAGAGAGAACACCTCCCTGAGGAAGAAGGCAGGTTGTTCGGGGGACACTCCAGGAATGTTCCTCGAACAACCCGTCTTCTGGCAGAGACTTCCCCCATCTTCGCTAGAACCCTTCTGCTACCTAGCAGGTGATTAATTAGCCTCGGTACTGGGTATTCAATCTCAAGTGGCAACAATCCTTCCTTAATTGCGTCCATCTTCACGTTGTTGAAAGCGCCCTCGATATCGAGAAATGCACTAACGAGAATTCGTCAAAATTCAGTGACTTCTCAATTTCCCGAACCAAGGTATGTAATGCCGTGACTCCGGACTTACTCTTATGGTACGCATGTTGAGACTGTGCCCAGTTTCTGGGTAAATTTTTTATATATTTTACAATAAATACAATTTCGAACGAATATGGACATCCAGCAACCTTTCTACGATTTTTAGCCTCCATCTATTTCCTTGGGATGTACTCCAGCTTCAGACACCCTTTGAAGATAACCTGCAGCCAAGAAAGTAAGACCACCGAGTTTTTCTGAATTTCTGCCGGTACAATCCTATCCGGACCACCTGGCTTAAAGGGCATACAATTTTTAATAGCCCATTTTATCTCCTGTGTATTCAGAAAATTCTTTGTACACAACATTTGTACGCCGCAGTCATCCCTAGACCCACACTTCCCGGGAAGTGAGTTTCCATCAAAAGGTCATGAGTCCTTTCGAGAAACCGTTCATTCGCTCAGCCTGGAACAGCTGGACTGGTAGAGAGAATATTTCTTAAGCGCGAGGCATCCGAGACCCCTTCCATTTTATCACACATTCCTTATAGAAGTCCCAGTCTTGACTTTCTCTCGATCTTTTCGCTCTATTGAAAACAGACCAACAGACTTTTTGGCTCTCCGCAAGTGTTGAGGTCCACCAAAGAGCTTTTCGCTTTCCCCTCAGCTTTTTAAATGGGCAAGCTTTCCTCATAGAGGTATTGCAAGCCATAGTAACAGTATCCACCATATAATCCAGATCACTACCTGTGTCGGGGAGTTCTGGGACTCTAGATGGAATTCTGCCCTCCAATACCCGTCATACTGTCCTCCTGGGACTTCTGAACACTTTATAATTTGGAGACCGAGCTTAAACGATAGGTACCGATTAAGTACACATATGGGTCTACCAAAATATTATAGTGGCAAGTTTGCTGATCGGTGAAAATTTTGAGATATGAAATTTCTTAGAGTCTTATTTTCTAAGAAATTTCGTTCTTCACATCCACTTTCCACATTCTTCACTTTCTGATCGTTCAAATTTTGTGTTTCAGAAAATATATCAGCATATTTAATTAAATATAATTTAATTTAGAGCTATATTGTTAATTTTTTTATTGATTTAGAGTTTTATAAACATTTATAATTATATGTTAATATCATTGTTTTTATATTAAAACTCTGAATTAAATAAATAAATAAATATTTAAATAATTAATTGGATTGAAATATTTGTTCCGATCCGACCTCGCCTAAATGACGCTTTAAACCAATAAACTCTCATTAATTTTTGTTTTTGTTGGTTTAGGATTAATTAAGGATAAACTTCAATTAGGTACCTGGACTAGCACTAATTTCTCCCGTGATCACCTTTCGAACAAATTCGGCTTGCTCCAAAAATTCAGCTCCTAATTTTTGAATTGGTAGGGTAAAACCTGCTTTGAGTGAACTAATTGTGCTAACTTGAGGAAAAATTAAAGAAACATGTTTATTGATGTTACCAAAACGATCATTGGCCGAAGTAGTTTCTCACCACTAACCCTATCTGTACCAATAAAAAGTTCTAAATTGCAATAACACCAACTAACGTGACTAATATCTCACGACCCATAAAATTTCGAACAAAACCAATGTTTTGCTACAAAAAAAAAAAAATTCAAAGCAAAACTCAATTATGAAGTGTTGGATTTTCTTATTTCATTAAACTTTATTTATAATTTTCACTCAAACAGAAAACAAAAAATAAAAATAAATAAAATGAAAATGTTGTTAAATTAAATAATTTTTATTTAATTTTTGTTTTATAAAAATTGTAAAAATAAAATTTATTTATTTAATTATAAATTAATTAATTTAGTTTAATTAAATTTTTATAATTTTATTTTAAGCGATTAAAATAAATAAATTTATTATTTTTATTTTTTGTTGTGTTGTGCTCTGAGCAGTCTGATAGATGAGGTACGAGTAGTAGTAAAAGTAACGAAACTGTGTTGGTGATTCCTGGTAGCATTATGGAAAATATACATATTAGGTTGAGACGTATATTTTGAATTTTATCGTATTCTTGAGCTACGTATCTATTTCTTCCATCCTAACTCAGTACAAAAATTTTTTAGTAGAAACATTATAAACTTTGCTGTTAAATATAAAACAATAATTTTCCAATACGCTTGTATTCCATTTTCATCATCTAAATTACATTGGAAAATTCGTTATTACTAATCCATATTCCATACGATTGTGTACGTACAGTGCATCATTGATAATCTTAATGCCAATTTAATCGGATTTCTACCAAATAAACTGTCGAAAATATGAGAAAATACTGCGCGGAGCCGAGTACAGTAACCTTCCTTCGAATGTACGTAATTGTATATTCGATGTCGTATATTTATCTTAAGAGATTTCATTTTTTCTCGAAATTCTGTGATTAAAATTTAATACGGTTTTGTACCCAGTTTTCATCGTTTGTTTTGATTTTTTTTATTATTATTGAGTTTATGGAAAATAAATTAATGTAACGAGAAAGAAAATGGAAAATGTATAACGAGCTGCGATTCAATGTATTAAGCTGTTCAAAATTTATAAATAATAAGTAGTAACAGGGTATTGCTATTGTGTATACGAGTGCACATACTATAATGGGTGTTCGGGTAATATTTTTATTGTAATGCTAACCAGTATCTAAAAGCGTAAATAGCCCCCTCCCTCGGATAATACCACTGCCATTACCCCTCGTCCAATTACCCCCAATTTAGACAACGTCGAAAACCAAGGAAATGATATTAGAAACTCAACTATCTCATTATTACTCATTACGTCAGCCGGTCTGATAAAGTGGCTCTTGGGTTATTAGATAATTGTCTAATTATCCTAGGAGCTAAATAAGTTTATATTTAGATACTAAATCACATAAATTATTCGTTAGTATATGGATTAACTCATACACTGATTTAAACTATGTGGAGTCATAATAAAGTACAATTAAAGTACGCGAAAATTACATTAATAATTACCTAAAACTGATTCTAACTTTTACAACATGTTTTTAACTTTGAAATATATTTAACATCTCTAATTAGTTAGAGATATCTATATAAAAACTGGAGTAGCTACTAATAATAAATATAGTATAAAATATTATTTGCTTTGCGCGCCATCTCTTATCAAAAACATTTATTTATCACGTTGGAAAATTTTTATCAACCATGACAGTGTACAATTTTGATTTTTGATTTTAATTCTTCATACATCTGCCAACTGTCACATATAATTTCCAATTACACGGTTTACGAAATCTTGCAAATGGAAGTTTAAATATCGTGATGAAAATGTGCCAACTGAGATTAAAAATATGAAATGTGTGAGTGTGGTGAAACGTAGTTATATTGTGCTAATGGTGTTTTCCAAACGCCAACTTATTGCAGACTTATTGCCTTATTTGACGTCATCTTGAATAAGTCGGTCAAGTCATTCCAATTCATTGTACCGACTTATTTGTGACGTAATAACAAAAAACAAAACGCTATTTCGATTACATGGAAGAAAAAAAATTCTTGACATGTTGGTCGTTGCCACTAGATTTGAAAATAAAAACTGCATGTATTACATCATCGAGGAATAAATATATAAGAGAAATCAAGTACATAGTGCAAATTTTATAAGCCAATTTCTCCGAGGTTAATCTTAGTTTATAGTTTTGATAGATTTATATACACAAATTTAATTGTTTGCTATATTTAATCCATATATACGTATCTTATAACCATATCGGCATAGTTATTTTATAGTTCAGTGTTCTTGTTAGGCTTATACAGATTGCCAATAGTAAAATAGATTAACCTCGGAATGTCTACATGAGTCCTCTTATGTATGTTTCGCTTTATGATTAAATTTAGTCAAGACACATTTTTGGAGACATTTCTGTGAAGACGTACTTATTCAAATAAGTCTAATCGCCAGGTGACTTATTTGAATAAGTCGGTGTCCACAAATCAGTCGGCGTTTGGAAAACAGCCTAAGAACAATTTCCACATCACATCATGCCAACCTATCAGTTTAGTGCAAATTAACATGTCCACCAGACTCACGGACATCCGTTTGTGGAAATGACCATACATCACTAAATCAAACGAAAGTTTGTCGAAAGTCGAAAGTAAAAGTATAAAGTAAATGGGGTGACTTAAACATTTATTGGTAAGATAGACCTGTAAAAGAATGTAACGACAATTAAATATTACCCTTGTTTGGATCATATTGTATTTATTGCTTTAATTGAAACAACTATCCTGATTGGTCCCGAACTCTGGAGGCTTATGGTAACTCGCTTATGGGTAGATAATGGGCCTGCGCTAAAACGGCTGTCATCAATTGCTCCAAACACCTAATTAACTCCTCATAGGGTATAAAGGGACGAAATTTAAAAAACTATCCCGGTAAACGTGTCAATATAGAAAGTGCATCCGCTACCTGGACAATATCGGTTAGTAAATGAACACACTTAAAATTCCACTACAATTAAAAACCAATCACAGCTTTGAGTGGCGATGAAAATGAATTCATAAGCAATACTTTCCTTAATTAAGCCATCATCCAATTCAGTCTCATCGCTAATGACCAGGTTCATTATAGGGATGAGACTGACATTTACTCGTAATTAGCCCACCATATTTAAGAAAAAATAAATTAATTGTTATGGAATAAATTTGATAAAATTTATTTATTTCTTTAAATGTTTTAACTGACTAAGCTGTTAAAATAATTTATGCATGTCAAATCAGTGACATCAGTCATATTTTTTTTTAGTTCGACAAAATTTCAGAAGATGTCATGTATGTGGTTCGAATTTCTACTACCATTTTTATAGAGATGACACTGTGAATTCTTAATTATGGTTTTTGAACAAACATTTTTTTGTTATGCGATTTGAATAGAGAAAATTTGTATTTTGGCACAGAATTTTTTGTCTAAATTTCCGACGAACTAAATTGATGGCTAGTTTGCTCCGGCCGTTCATAGATGGCACAATTAAAATTTATTATGTAGATTGAAGTAAAAAAGTTCAATATACATAATATCTCTAATCAGTGGTTGATAAATCTGAAGTAAGTTTTCAGTTTAGAACTAAATATCAGGCAGATTTTGGTATATGGAGATTAGCGATGTCAATCAAACTGGTAAGAACTAACCACCAATTTAGCTAGTCGGAAATGTACACCCCGATTACGCTACTCGGGTCCTTTGTCGTTCCAAGTGACTATAATAATCTGCTATTCGTACGAAAAATTAGCCCGTCGCTATGCCAACAAGTGACTTCTGGCGGAAAAAACAATTAGGATCTGTTACGAGGTGACTACGAAACACATAAAATACGCCATTTGTCGTTTGAAGTAACTACGATAATAATTATATTACATATTTTTATTAGACAGTCAACTATAATTTCATAGTAAATGAGTCACTTGAAACAACAAACGACACAACTAGCGTAATCGGGGTGTTAGAAAAAAATTGGTATCAGCCACACAGTTGCCTCGTTTTTTTATTACCACCCGATCGATGCATCCAAAGCAGTGCCATAGCAGTGATTTTTCTTAAACAAGACTTAAATAAAACTTGCAGGTTACTGGTGCAATCAGTGTTTTTAAGACTAAACTTAATTCAACTGTGTATCCAAAATAAAGAAAAGCAAAGGTACAGGTTTATTTAGCTCTACATATTTATTTATACAGAGCCACTATCGGGAGCTCGTGTTTCTACTTGCTGGGAAATTTCAAAAAGGAAGATGTTCCTTATTTTATAAATTGAAAGCGTCGCAAACTGAATTGTTGTTTATCACGTCAAGTCAAAATAAATGTCAATTTAGATATTTCAGATCATTAACAGCCCAAAATGGAATGGAATAATGGAATTGGAATTGAATTGGCAGTTTTTGGAACTTTCCCCAATCTATAGAAAATGTGTGGATGACATACAATTCTTTCATTGAGATTTTACGTGTGAAACTCGGATTGGCAGAAACTTTTGTTGACGAATCAAAACGTCAGGTTGACAGGCACAAAATTCTAGTTGATAATTTGAATAGTCAAATAATCAAGTGAAGCTAGATGTATTTGCTTATAACGTCATCACTAAAGCGACAATACGAGTGATAGATAAAGGCCTAATATCGAATAACAAACACAGTAAGTATAAGTCATAAATTAACGTTTAATGCCGTGTGCATCACGTCGACATATTTGTCTAAATTTCCGACTAACTAAATTAATGATTGGTTCGTATCAGTTATTGATAGATGTCTCTAATGTTCATAAGCGAATTTTAATTGATATTTTCTAATTTATTTAACAAATTTTAATTAAACATCGTTCGTGGCGTGTTTTGAGACCTTAAAAAATCTTGAAGAATCAAACACGATAGAAAGAGTGAAGAAGGCCACTATGGCACCCTACTCTTGTAAAAATTCCATCGGAAGGAAATGGGGCTTGAAACCGGAGCTGGTGTACTGGCTTTACACGCCAGTTGTAAGGCTTGTACTGCTGTATGGTGTGAGTGTATGGTAGCCAGCTCTGGAGAAGTTATCATACAGGAACATGATGGCGAAGGTCAAATTAAATGAAGCAAAATCAATCCAAGTGAACTTTACAAATCTAAAAGTTAATCGTATACCAATAAAGATAAACTCGATAGTAGTATTGCATGCAAACACTGCTAAATACCTCGGCATGACTTTAGATGCTAAACTATGATGGAAGGAACACATAAAAAAGAAGAGAGAAGAACTAAACATAAAATGTAGAAAAATGCAATGGCTCTTAGGGAGACAATTTAAACTGGCGATCCATAACAAACTGCTGTTGTACAAACAAATCCTGAATGGACATATGGTAGCCAACTCTGGGGTTGTGCCAAGAAAACAAATATCAAAATCATACAAACAGTTCAAAATAAAATCCTGCGATGCATTATTAATCCACCGTGGCACATTCGAAACGACAACCTCCATTGAGATCTAAAGATCAAGCTAGTCGCGGATGAAATGAAGCATCATGCAAAAAAACACCTACAACGTCTGCACCAGCATGAAAATCTTGACATACGCTCTACGCTGACTACCACACCAACAAGAAGACTGCAAAGAACCAAACCACTGGACTTATCGCGACCAGGAGGTCAGTAGACTTACTGAGGCGAAAGAACTGAGGAGGAGTGATACGTAACTGGGGATAATCACTTGATTACGCCGACTAATTAAATACTTTATCATGCAATGTAAATTACTAAATGGGTACAACAAGACTCAGTCGTAATATAAAAAAAAATGATGGCGAAGGTGCAGAGGTCATCTTCTTTGCTCATTAGTCGGGCATTGAAAACGACCCCCACTAGTGCCTTCGAGGTCATGCTGCTGAGGTCCTTCTCCCGTTGGATATGATCGGTAAGCAAATGGCGGTCAATTCGGCCGCCCGGCTATTAGCCGTTTCGGGGTGGAAGTGCCTGCACAAAGGTCCCCCAACTATAGTCAATTCTGTGAGGGAGAACTTTGTGAATTTGGATTTTATAGCACCCCTTTTGTGCTTCGGCATTTTAAGGTGATTCTCCCCTTTAGGGAGGATTTAGAAGAATGGCCCCATTATAGAGACCGGGATAGTTAAATTCTTCATCGAAGGCTCCAAGCTCGATAGTAGAGTTCGAGCTGGTGTGTTCTTTGGGGAATTAAATGTAAGTTTATCTTGTCATCTACCTGATTACTGCAGCGTTACCAGGCTGAAGTTATAGCGATTGAAGTGGTCATGAACTTCGTGAAGCACAGTGTAATATCGTTGACTGATATAACTATATCTGTAGACAGTCGGGCGACCATTCTTTCACTGGATTCAGTTTCCCTGGCGTTAAGGGTGGCATTGGATTGCCACACATCTCTGAACGAGATGAGTAAACACTTCAATATCTAGTAGGTCTGGGTTCCGGGCTACTCTGAGATTGAGGGAAATTGCAGGGCAGACGTATTAGCAAGGTACGGTACGGCTCTCCAATTGAAACTAAGGAGAGAATGTGTAGGAAGGCCTATATCTGTGCGGAAAGCAGCGAGTTAAAGGAAAATAATTACCTTAGCAAATGCTGAAGGCCTGAGCTGAGTTTGTAGCGATCCAAGATCTTAATCACACTAAGGAAGCGTGTCTTAGTAGGGTTGTCATATTCTGCGCTAGCTGGCAGAAGACTTGGGCAAATACACTATGAACAGCCTCTCTGATATCGAAAGCTGTACTGTGCGAGATCTGTTACGTTATGTGAATAACATTAGATGGTTTTAAAGGAAGTTTCATGATGTCGGATCCTGTGATATCACAATGGGCCAAAATTGGCTTAAGTGTGCGATAGAAACCTAATCTAACCTAACCATATGTGTACTTTACTTTTGCCAACCTGATTAAAATTGTAATGCAACTCGCAGACCTAAACCGTGAAGAACGAAACCGTGTTTGTGACGAGCGGAATTTCTTATAAAATTGGACTCTAATACTGACGCTTACCAATATAATATTTTGGTAAATTCATATCTTAAAATTTTCTTTTAATGTTCAGTAAACTTGTCATAATAATACCCCTACGGAACGATTTATTGCGAAATTCCTTTAAAACTCATGTTTCCGCACGATTAGAAGTATTTTAGTCTCGAAAGTATGTTAATCAAGTCACAATAACCGGTTCAGATTTAACATATCGGTTATTTTGGCTCTGGCAACACTAATGTCATTCTTTCTTTGACAGAAACTCAGAATATTATTTCTATATAGTTGACGAAATGAGTCGTTTAACGATTCAACAAAAATGGGAAATGTTGGAAATTTACTTCCATAACAAAGACAATTGTTTCGAAATCACAAGAAAATGTCGTACAAAATTGAGTCAAAACACAGGACTCACACCCAACGGTATCAATAAGTTTGTGCATAAAGTGCGTGATACGGGCTATCTAGACGACAATCCAACGCGTACCCATGCTCGCCGTGTTTGTTCAGCCGAAAATATCGCTCCGATTGCCGAAAATGTGCGCCAACGGCCGAGAACATCAATTCGTCTGCGTAAAGATTTTGGTTTGTGGCCCTATAAAGTTCAATTGGTTCAGCAATTAAAGCCCCGTGACCACCCGCTTCGATATCGATTCGCTGTGTGGGCCTACTACAAACTCGAAATTGATGAGGATTTTGCCCAAAAAATCATCTTTTCGGACAAGGAGCATTTCCATCTCGGTGGTTTCGTAAACAAACAAAATTGTCGCATTTGGGGATCGGAAAATCCACTAGGATATGTGGAGAAGCCAATGCATCCATTGTGTTTTACTGTTTGGTGCGGCTTGTGGCGTGGTGGCATTATTGGGCCGTATTTCTTCGAAGTTGAGGCCGGCGCGACCGTTATGGCAAACGGAATTAAACTACCGTCACATGCTAACATATTTTTTGTGGCCATATCTTGAAGATATTGGTTTGGGCGACCTTTGGTTCCAGCAAGATGGTGCGCGATGCCACACATCGGGCGTTACAATAGTGAAACTGCGTCAAAAATTCGATGGCCGCATTATCAGTCGAAATGGTGACGTGAATTGGCCGGCAAGGAGCTGTTATTTGACGCCTTTGGATTTTTATTTGTGGGATGCCGTGAAGGAGAAGTTATATACAGGCACTCCACAAACAATTGAGCATTTGAAACCCAATATTGAAGCAACCATTGCCGAAATTTCAAATAAAATAATTTATTTGGTAATATATTTAGCCGTTTTTGTTTTATTGAATTTTTAAATCTGAACTTCTTATTGGGACACTCTTTTAAAAAAATATATTTCGTTTTGGGACAAGAATAAATATTTTATATCCAGAAAAACGAAAAATATATCTAATTTTAATAGAACGTAGAGGACAGGACACAAACATACTTCTATTTTAAATAAAATTTGAATTTTCAAATTTTACATAATTATAACTGGCCAAGGTGTTTGAATATTAAATATAAACTTATGTCAATCTTGAAGAATTTTTTATTTTATCCATGTGAGATATGTTCCAAATTCAGTTTCCAAGTCCCTGTTACTTAACCGAATGTGGCATTTATCATTTACAATTTACAAAATAATTTATCTGTTGATAGATCATCCAGGAAAAAAAAAATCGTTATTTACCCAACAGAAGTAAGAGAACTAGAGCGCAGGAAAAACGAAAAGCCCGAAAGAAATGGCAGACTACGCGCGCGCCGCCAGATAAAGCCACCTTAAACAACTTGTGCATCAAATAACTTAAGGCACTCATAAAAGCAGTGGAAAATGGAACAATTGGAAAATACCTTTGTTCTCTAGCTCCAACTCAAGATACCGACTTTGGAAAGCAACAAAAGGGTTAATACAAAACAAACGATGGGAAATGGGCTAGGAGTGCGATAGATAAAGCTGACCTATTTGCTGAACATCTTGAAGAAATATTTGAACCTCTAGGTTGGCAGACCAGTTACGAAAACACTGCTGATACGCCCAGAACATCTGACTTCGAAGATATCAGGCCTGCAACATTGAAAGAACTAAAAGCTGAAATTAAGAACATAAAAGCAAAGATAGCTCCTGGTTATGATCTGATAACAGGGAGAATTGTCGAAAACTCAAAAAGCGTCAACACTAGAGCATCATGCGGCGCAAATTTCTTTGATGTTTGTCAAAAAAACTAAAAGTGCTGGATCGTGTCAATGCACACATGTGGCATAAATAATAAAACTTGCAACGAAAATATTTTCGCCGAACGCCTTCGACACAAATTTTTGTAAATGTGGAAATATAATTGAAAACCATTTTTCCCTGAACCATTTCTCTGCTTGGATGTAGAAAAACATTTAAATTTAATTTAATATTACTGCAACTAATATTTATTCCTATTATGGTAGTTTTGTGCACGTTCTTGCCCAACAAGCCTAGTGCAATTTACTGATAAGTCGGTGACTAGTTAGCTCTACTTTTATATGTGTTCTTATGAAGGTCAATTAAAATTTGCTCCTATGTAAAAGTTCGTTTAAAAACCATGGCGGAAGTATCATGTCGATTATTTAGAGGCAACCTCAATATCTGATACAGATAGCGGCCAAAAGTTACACTCCTCGGCGGACACTACATTCAACCTCCAACAGCAATTCAATAACAATAATATCCATCTCACCCCAAGGCATCCGGCATATACTCGTAGTTTCTTAGCAAAAACTTGAAAATCAAATAAAAATTTTCAACACAAAAAACCACAAAACTCTGATTAAAATATAATGATGATGATGATTAGAGCGAATGGTTATTACCATATAAACCCATAAATTACAGTAGGGTGGCAGAAATAAGGTGTAGTTAAGAAATTTAACCGCCTATTGGCCCAAGTTAACCATGCCGGCATTATGTATACAACACAAAATTCATTCTGGTTTTTGTGCTGGTTCCCATTCATTAATCTCAATGTTATTTGATTTTGGTTCGCTTAATTCAAACACGAGAAGATAACATACAGCAACAACAACAACAACAACAACAAAACGTAAAAATTAATTAAGATAATCTAAATCTAATTGTAATTATGTGTAAATCGAAAATAATACAAAAAGTACGCTGGCCGGAGATGCCTGGGGGATGGGTGCGTGCGGGCTATATAAAATATAAAAAGGAAACACGAGTGGGTAATTTAAAAAGTCAAATATAAAGGAGCAAAAACGCACACCATCATCGTCTATATTTAATACTAAAAGGATAATAAAAAATCCTCCTTATTATGTATGTATGGTATTTGGGATATGGGATGCTGATCGGCGGTGCGGGATGGTGTATCGTATAGGAAAGGGATAATAATTATGATAAGGATGTAAAATATTCTTTTGTGTGTGTGTATGTATCTACTCGTATTATTATATAAAATTAAAGGAAAATGACCTTTTTTGTGTGCGGTGTACCACCGTACTGGTTCATCTTTGTTGAATTTGGCTTGTGTTCTTGTGTATAGTGCTCACTCGTATTTGTATATAAAAGTTCCAGTCGGGGGCAGTATTTTATATTATTTTAGTTGATTGTTGTTTTGAATTTGTGCTGCTTGTTTTAATTAACCACCATCTCACACACACACACATTTATACACACAAGCACAACAACAACAACAATTTTTTGAATTTACATTTTATTTCGGATTAGGGTTTGGAAAATTTACTGCCTTTTGGCCATTGTGTATAGCACACATTTTTTGGTTCTACTTCTCGGGAGGAATTTTTATGTTTTGTTGAAGTATACCGGGCAGCGATAATATACATAAATATTTTGATGTGGATGTAAATAAAGGTCTGGCTTTATTCTATACATAAAATATATGAAGTTAATCAAAATAATAAACAAATTTTATGATATTTAATGTTAAAAGAGCAGTTTGGGATATATTTTTAGGCCGCAAAAAATTACCGGGTGTGATATTAGAGTGATGGGGAATTACATCGAAAGTGACAAAGGTTACCGATAAAGTTAAACTAATGAATATGGGGTTCTATTGTATGAATAAAATGCTGGAGCTTAACTTTTTCGGAAAATTTATGTATCATACGTCCTATCGGACATGGCATTATACCGGAGCGATACATTTTCCTAAACATTTTTTTAAAATTATTTAATCTTTTTACTGTTCTGGGGCCGAAGCACTCGCAAATGGAGGACGTACGGCTATAGGTCCGATGTTATCACCATCTGCGCATTGCATAGCTCCTTGCCAGCTTATAACGGCATGGAAGATGAGTCGGCCCATGAGTTTTGCACTTCGACAAGGGTTAAAAGTTGTGTTCCATTAAATCGCAGATCGTAATCTGTTGATTAAAATTCCCTATCGAGATTCGAAACCGGTATCTCTCGGCACAAACGCCAAAGCTTTTTGGTCGGTGACTTCTAAACACTTAAAAATGTCAGTACTAATTTTATTGAAAAACAATTTAAGAAAAACACGAAAAGTATATTGTATTGTGTTTTGTATTTTATTGCCAGCCTCAATGACTTCATAATGTGTCAGACTTGTGTAATCTTGCAACTAGTGAATTAGTTAATAATGTAAATATAGTATAATTTTCCTTCTACCTTAAAGAAATTTCTTAACTGTCATTCTAAACCTAAGTTAGTTTATGCGTTTCCCGTGCTCATGTCAACTGTCATCCCAATTATTGAAGTATTATTACGCCATTCTAGGCATCGTAGAGATGCCTACGCTTAACGGTGTATAAAATCAAGTTAATTAGGCAATTTTTAATGTTTTCTAGAAGCCAATATACTTCTGCGGTGGGACAGTCATAGATTTTTTTCATTTTTATTATTTTGCTGTAGTAAAAAGTGTAGTGGCGGTTCGAAGGTCAATGACAAGGCATCGTAGAGATGTTTACGCTTAACGGTATCTCAAATCATGTTAACTAGGCAACTATTAATGTTTTCTAGAAGTCAACATATTTATGCGGTGGGGCAGTCATAGATTATTTTCGTTTTTAAAATTTTGCTACAATAAAAAGTGTAGTGGCGGTTTGAAGGTCAATGACAAGGCATCGTAGATGTCTACGCTTAACGGTATATATCGAGTAAAAGTTCTTGATCAAGGATGCGTGTATTAGGTGGGTCTGCACTGATAGTTAATAAATTATCGCTATTTTCAGTTATTTAGGCCGTAGGGTTAGTAAAAGTCAAGGGATTGTTTTGAAAATGTTGACGGTTTTACTAATTTGCTAACATAAAATTAAAGTGAGACCGTTGGTGATTTTGCTAAATAATATTCTTTTAGCAAAACTAGATTTGTTAAAAAATAAACTGAATTCAAATAATTCTTAATTCTAATTTTCAAATTGAAAAACATCTAAGACTGCTCCTCCGCATACATATGTTGGCTTCTAGAAAACATTAAAAATTGCCTAATTAACATGATCACATATACCGTTAAGCGTAGACATCTCTACGATGCCTTGTCATTAACTATTGATCCTTATTACACATGAATAGTGTAGGTAAAATTTAATCAGGATATTTGTGTACATACACTTTTACGCTTTTGTAAGGTTTTTCGGCATTTTATCGAAAACTTCACGCTACCCGAAAGTGATACAGAAACTTTTAAACTGTCAGTTTCGTTAGTAAAGAAAAATGTTTAGGTATTTGTTTGATTGATATTACACCCGAGCATGGCGACTACCAACAAAGATTCCGCTATTTCCCAATAGATGTAAGCTTGTCAACTAAATTAGTGAATTGCTGCTTACAGACAGATATTGTCTTTACATCGTAAAAATAATATCAGCTATCAAATGCATAGCGAAACATAATCATTCACTAAGGCATTGTGACTATACTTTGTATGTAAGTTCAAAGTATTTTGAATATACTTGTAGTTTGAACACTGGAGTCTGATGAGGCAACCTTTAATTTAAAGAATTCAATGTTTCATTAGTTCGAAGCCAAACTTCGAACGTCTTGGTATACATGGTATACACCATGGTATACACCACGGTTACTTTCATCGCGCCAACATTCTAAAGTATCTGAGAACATCAAACAAACACTTGAAAACCCTTTCAAAAATTTAGAACTTCTGATTAGAAACCTACAGAATTCTAACTCCGGTTTTATTACAGTTGCGTATTTTATATTTATACGCTCGCTAGTGTAAGCCATTTATTCTAAATTCCGTGAAAGATCAAATGTTTTGGGTAAAATATTTTGCACTATAACGGTTTAACTATACGTCCCTAATCAGATGAAACCTGAAGAAAAATTACTCATCAGTAATTACAAGAATTTGCGTTCTGAAAATAATTTTAAAGACGAATGTTATTACAAATTATAAATTATCACCGCTCTACTACAGGAAAAAGTATCACCCTGGTTGTGTGCAGGAAATATTATTTTTATGTTTTATAATTAATTGTTCACGTGGAAATTTGAAAGAAGACTGAATTAGTAAGCAGCCAAAGTAAATGAGAAAAAATTATTTCATTTTCCCCTATACTTTGCAAACCAAAATTATGTTTTGTCGGTTAATTATTGATGATGGTATACCAGTTGGAATGAGATGGGCAACTGAGAAATGTAATATTGTGCAAACGAAGCAATTCATACAGTCTATACAACAAAAGCTTGATCAATAAAATTATATTCAAGTAAAATGTTGAAATTTGTAATTCAATCCTTTCAACTCGTGGGGGGGGGACCCACATCGAAGAGAAAGCCTTAAACAGCCGAGCATGTTAGAAATCTACACATAAATTTAAAATAGAGTCACGCAATTCATATGCGACATTTCCAATTTTCGTTTCCGTAAGTTTTCTAGTATGCTTCTTTGTACCAACTTCATTGTCATCTAGCAATTTAAATGGGTGCGCAGCTGAAAATCTGATACGTGTCCAATGTGTATAATATTTCCCAAATACTGGTGAAATGCGGAAATCGGTTCGAACTCTGACGTGTAACATTTTGAAGTGCCTATTGCGTGATTCAGTTTTTCCCCATTAGAGCAATCTTGGCGTATTTAGAATCGTATACAAGATACTTTTAGTCGCCAGGATATATTCGTAAGGGGTGCATATTATTGGGTTAAAACAAAAATTTTATTAAGAAATCTGTGAATTGGGTCGAACAAAACTGTTTTCCATTATCAGTTATTCCAAAATGACTTCACGGATTGAAAATAGGTGGAAAACTCTATTCACCAAGAATATTGATCCAATACTACATACAATCAAATGCGCATTACCCTGTTTCGATTTTGGATAGGGCCTAGAAAATGTATACTTTATAAAAATTCCAGGCTACGGACGAGTGACCAGAATATAATTTCCCGTTGGATGGCGACAAATATTATTTACAGGCTTACTCATTTTAGATGTTTCGCATTTAGATACAAAATTGTTTACGTCCTTTGGCATCTGATTCAAATAGTGAATGCGCATTTATTATAATTGAGAGAACCATGCCGACCAACTAACTTCCATTAGGGAATATCCGATGACAATGATTCATCGCCAAAATGTCCAGGTTTATTTATTAAATTTATTAACGAAACACGACTCGTTTCACTTTCGATGCTTTGAACTTAAGACAGATAATCCGAATCTAAAAATTCCTCTGAATTCAAATGAACAAGAAACGAATTTAAGTTTCCGCTACCCTTTTTATATTTTATTGTAAAGTTAAAACTCTGTAGTTTAAGACCCAAGCGAACAACCCTTTGGCTCACAATCATTATAAGCTTGCATGACCAGTTATGGTGGTAATACGGAAGCCTTCAATGTATTGCCGGAATTTCTTTACGTTCAACATACTCGCAAAGCACTCAAGCTCTGTTATACTATAATCCGGTATACTATAATTACGCACTGTCTATGAAATGGGCTCATGTAATCAGGATTGCATAGAACTGATGGAGATGATTAGGACAACTTTAAGCTTTCAAAGGTTAATTTGGTATGTTCATTCCAAACAAACTTCTTATTATTTTTCAATGGCGGTAGAGTAAGGGATGGATCACAAAGACGTGATAAGGAACTTGGTTATTAACACCCTTCAATGCCCCGCGGTTAACTTTTTTTTAGCAAAATCAGAAAAAAGAAATTTGTTCTTTAAAATTAGAACTCTTCCGAGTCCAATATGATTAATTTATTTTGCTAAAATGCTAGAACAGAAAAATATCAAACAATTTTAAAATTTTGCCTTTTCATGCGAAATCTCTAACAGTTTTTTTTTGGTTGATCTAAATTAGTAAAATCCCACGGTCTAGGAAGGACGGATTATCTGTTTATAAGAAAAAAACCGCAAATGGTAATTCCAAGAATTTATTTTTATAGAAGTAAACGAAGAAATGCGTTAACGCAGTTCATGCAAATTAATTTGTATCGTACTTAAAAATATCAAATAATTAATATTAAGAAAATTTTTAAAATATTTTCTAGAACCGCCTTAAAGTCTGCTACCAGTAATACCTATTTGGAGCTAATAGCAAATTTTGGACCAATCTTGAATAAATTATGGGATTTGCATCAGGTAGCAAGAAATACATTCGAGGCCAATAAATTCCATATGTGCGTCTGCAAATCAAGATCATAATCCGCAGTCTACGCATGGTAGGTATAATATAAACGGTAGCAGTGAAAATATTTATCCCGAACATTTAAAGTTAATAAAATTTATCAAGTTAAAAAACGGAAAGTGAGGGTGAATGTTTCCAATAGAGGAACATGAGATCGGAGTGAAATTTAAACTAAAATAGCAAAATATTGAATGTGTGTTGAATTAGGGTTTGCTATCTGTTTACTTGTTTCGTGAACCGGATAAGTGGTGCAGTGGTTAAAGCTTCAGCACTTGGACCGGGAGGTGCTGGGTTCGAATCCCATCAGAGGCTAGATGCAAATCGAATTTTCATCATCGATTACGATCGGTGATGCTAATAAATACAACTAAGACCCTCTGATGGAGTGCAGAATTTCGTGTCACGCGCCGACCCACCTTCCATATCAATGTACAGGTTGACATGGAGCTCGCAATGTGCAGGTGGTATACTGTAGTTGTGTGAGTAGGAGAAGTAGGTGGGTTAATGATGTGGAGTGAATGAGTGGTATCACAATGGGCCTAAAAATTGGCCTAAGTGTGCAGTAAGCAACCACTGAAACCTAATTCTACTTGTTTCGTGAACTGTTTGGGTGAAAGTTCTAATTTTGCATTTTATTAATATGTTTCGAAGTAACCGAAGTGATCTTGTATTGAGATTTCGTGGAGGCAAACTTCACATCTCGTATCATTCGCTGATTGTTCGCATCCCCCGAGGGGTAGGATGTAAATGGGAAGGTTAATAATATGATCAGCATCGGTTACGCTAATAAACACAACTATGACCTCGGTCATAGGTTACACCGCTGGTGTGCGGCGTTAAGTGCCGATCCATCATTTCAGTTTAGTCAGTCCGTCAATGTGTGAGTAGATGAAAGAAGGAGTGTTGCTTGGCCTTAAGAGCATAGTTACTAGACTAACTTTATATTTGTATATCACACAACATTTGCCCTTCTATCGAAAATTTTCTGAACTAATTTTCATTATTTCTTTTGGAATTTATTCACTGTTTTATTTATTTATTTATTTCTATGAAATAAAATTAATAATTACAAAAACAAACAAAGCCAAGCACGAGATTATGGGTTCAACTTTATTGTCGTAGTGTATTGAATATCAAAAACACAAAAAGAAATAATTTTTACACAGATGCTTGCCAAGCCTACACAACTTACTCTTACTTTAGTAAATACCACTCTTAAAGGAAATGAATGGATATACAATACTTTTGTAAAAAAATATCGAAGTAGTTTTAAATTTGCATTCTAAGAAAGAAAGGAAACCGGACGAAAAGTGAATTTCGAACGATAAGTGTGGCCATCAATCAAAGTTTTATTCGGCAGTTTAAAGATCAACTGGAATTCGATGGACACTGGATGGTCTGGATTGGCAGAAATGCAGACACGATATTTAGTCTCGAAGCACGGTTTGATGGCAGTTTCAATCTAAAGGATATCCTCATTTCTTTGACTCTGGAAAATAATAATGTTACCATTAAAGATGATTTTACCATTAAATCATTTGATTAGTCGATATTCCAAGATCCGTAAACTTTTTCAACGGTTTAATTGTGAATAACAAATAATTAATTATTGATAATTGTTTTGACCTGCCTCGTTTTGTTAGTTTTAAATTTCAAAAGGTATACGAAATTCTGGGTTTAGGGGGGGGGGGTAGTTTTTCCTAAATACGAGTGTCTGACCTATCGAGAATCGCGATTTTTTCTGATAAATATTTTACTCTGTAACTTCTAATTTGTTATTTAATCCTTGAAAGAATCGTGCTATGAGTAACCCTAGATCGTTTGAGAAACTCACGTTTTATTCTTATCATAAGAACAGCGTTAATGAATCTCCTAGATAGATTAGAATAGAATAGATTTTTGTCTGATCATCAAAAATTAGGAACATAGATGAACAATTTTGAGCTATAGATCAGTATTCTCGTCGTGCTCGGTCTAAGATTTATACGCGTTCATAATTAAAGACAAATTAGTTTATTATGTGGCCATCTCCATGACAGAGTGTAATTTTACCATTAAATTCATTTCGACTACATGAAATGTATTTTAGAGCTAGGGGATTATTGGAATTAAACTTCTTGTGACTCAAATGATGACCATTTTTTTAAGATATGACGGAAGGTTGTATTAAAAACTGCCTCGTAAAAAAGGATGACAAATATTATTCAAGAAAATATTATTTAAAAAGTCACATTACGAAGTGAGTTTCTTAGTTCTGCACCTGGATTCCGGTTTAAGGGAATTATTTTGACATATTTTTGTTTATTTGAGCCGCATGGTTATACAAGCTCTTCGCGCTGCATCCTGGGTAACGCTTAAAAGCATAACCTCGCGAGTATGGGTGTGGTAAAACCCTAGCTACTTTCCGTTAGAGGGAAATACTCATGGCAAAACCTGAAGCGTCTGTTCCCCATGATAAGGGCGGCTTCAACCAGCGTCTATTTTCCACTTACAGAAGTGGTAGATGCCCCAATGAATATTCTCGTCGAAAAGCATAGCAGCGACACTAGCCACATATGGCACAAATTGAACGACAAGTAAGAAATCAAATGACGAAAAATACAAAACACCACTAAAAATCGATTTGAAACGTTCACAGAAAAGAATGCAGAAGAGAGCGAATCTGAAAACGCCAATATTTAAAAAGAGGCTAATCGAAAATACAAGCCAAGCCACCTCCAATCTAGTTGCGTTAAACCGATACACACAAGGTGGTGTAAGAACTGAAAGCAAGCGTGCTAACGAATGGAAAAATATTTCACGTAACACGTTTACGTCGTGACAAAATATACGAAGTAAACACTCAAACAAACGAGGTTAACGACTATAGAATCGACGAGGTAGACTCACAATTGAAACTATTATACATACAGATTGAATTCTTCAAAGGATCTTTCTGTCATTATTAAAGGCATCGATATTCAAGTTGAAGCAACCGAAATCCAGGCCGTCTTGAAAATGGAACCGCTTGAAGCAATCACAACTAGTAATCACTCGTTTGAAGTTGAACTGGATCCACTCGAAAGCATTTTGTAAATAGCATAAATTCATCCAACATCTAAACTAAAGTACCTCACACACACTACAAGAAAACAAGATGAATTATATGCTCAACTGTCTTAAGGAATTATCTCCCTATTCGAACACAAACTATTCATTATGGAAGGCCACTGAACTACTTGAGTGTGCCTTAGGATGACTGGCTCAAATATTCAATTCAATTGATGAATCAGGATATATTTCTAAGTGCTGGAAACTGTTAACTATAAAAATGATCCCGAAGCCTGGCAAGAATCCTACCAAAGTCTCATCATATAGACCAATCAGCCTACGAAATTCGAAGAAGCAATTATTTACACCGGCACTATGAAATATCATCTCTAATCATCAATCTGGTTTTAGAGCCGAGTAAGCAACCATCGATTTGGAGCTCTTTCTAAAACGATTATATCGCAAAACAAACATGAATTCAAATTAGTGGAATGAAATTATTCAGTGGGAAAACGAAAATTTAGTTCAAAAGTAATTTCATTCCGTTTCATTCTATCTCGTCGAACCGGAATCCATGTAATGGAGTTGTTTTAAAATAACGAAAGCGATTTAACAAAACGAAATTCAGCAAAGTTTATAGCGGGAGATGGAATCTAATTTTTGGTGATATTTTGAAAACCAATTGTCAAATTCAGTATTTAATGAATGAAATACAATGAACCGTATTTCAAAATTTTGAATTTTATTCTCAAGTTGATAATATGTCAGTTTCATAAAAACAACGAATTTTATGCAATCCACTCAAAATCCACTCGTTCATCTCTGCAAAAGTATCCTGAATTCCCAGTACGAACTGTATTATCATTAACCGTTTATTCATTTTCACCTATAGAGTATCTATACTAACATTTTTACCGATAATTTTTTTTTACTTAAATTATGAATAGAAAAAGTCAAAAGCTCATTAAAATTTTCGCTTGTCAATTACAGACTTTTCAATTCTAAAACAAACAAACGCACACATAGAGAAATCGAAAATCCCACTAAAAAATAATTCGCCTAGATTTCAAAACAATCAAAGAGTGAAATATATAAATTTCCCTATTTTCTATGAATTCTTTAAAACCCTCCTAAAACAAGAAAAATCCAATCGATTTTCCCCACCTCCCAGATATTATGCCTTTTCTATTCTACCGTTTAATTTTGTATAAAAACAATCGGAGAACAAAAAACTTTTTCATCTCCGTGTTATTTTCGTTCATATTTGTTTTTCCTCTGTTTCCTTCTGCTATGTGTTTCCCATCGATAGCTTTGAAGTTTTCTAATTGGAAAAAGGTAAAGCATGAAAGGAGGCTAAGGGTACAAAATATAATACACCAAAAATATACATATACAAGGAAAGGAAAAAGCACGATGTTTTTTTAATGCTCCAAAAATGTTTTACGAGTAGAATTTGCGAAATTGAAAGCTTTTTGATTTTTCATTTTGTTTTTCGTTTGTTTTTGCATTTGAGACATTTTATTTTTGTCATATACGGGGAAATTTGGTTTGGAAATTTTCTTTTCATGTTGCGTGTATATAAAAAAAATCGAGATTTGGATACAAATTCGTTTGAGGATACGGGTAAGGTAGACATTTATTTTTACTTTGACGAGAAAATACCGAATTATTTTTAAAGTTGTAATGTTTTTTTTTGCTTTTATTAAATTGAACGTAAAACATTAATAAAATTAACCCTAGGCTAATTTTATCGTATTGAACGAGACTTTGATCAAGGATAATTTTTAACGCCGGTCGCTTTTGGAGAGCTTCATGATATATAAATTATAAGAGGAATTTTATGTAATTTATAATTTAGGAGGATAGTTGCTAGGTTTTTATAAGAACCAATTTTTGTGCTTTCAATTATTTTTGGAAAGGTACACGAAAATTTGATGGTCAAAATTTAAGTGTTTAAATACAATTGGTACAAATTGTAGAATGTAACTATGATGTGGATAGTAAAACGTTAGCGTATAAATATCCTGAGTTTGGATTGAAATAGATATACATTTAATGGATGATCAATTCTGAGCTCTTTCCTGGCAGAGATTATTTCACAAATTTGTTGTATAGGTTACTTAATTGGTGGACTTAATGAAAAATCTTTGATTGGAGTTAGCCATCGAAACAAGAATATCGAGTCCTTTTTGGATTTTAAGAGCGTACTCGTATACGGCAATTCTTTTGAATAAGAATTTTTTTTAAAAGCATGTGAGATGTTAAGTTTAATAAATTTTTACGGATGTATAGATGACGTAGCAGTAAGTAAGACAAATTAACCAACTTTTAATTGTTCTTCAAATATTTTAAGAGTTGAAACTCATTTTTATTTATGAAAGGCCGTTTTCTGCTATTTTTGTTTACTTTGTAGATGCTCAAATTTAAGAAGGTAAATTTTAGCAAAATATGTTCATGTTTATATTATATTTATAGTGGATGACGATTTATACTAATCTCAAGTTGCGCTGATTACTATGAAACGGTCAATTTCGAGATACTCTAGAAACGATATTACATAGACAGAGAAGTTGATGGATACATATTATATCACCAATAATAAAGCCTAGATTGCATTTGCAAGAAGTTAAGTCGACATGTGTAACTGGGAAGCATAGCGAGCCTTACCATGGTGGGTGATATACAACGCGAAACTCAAAAACAAAAAAATTTTGTACTGCTTGAATTTTCTTCTGTGTGGTATCATACCGTGGTAATTAGACCATATCTGAGATGCGCATTCAAATCCATACTTATCTTAAGTAGTGAAACGTGGTCCTCCGACCAATGTTAATCTATTGTAAAGTTGAATTCTTTAGTTGAGTAGCAAATACTATCGATAAGTTGCCTACCTACCCCCAAAGCGTACTCAAGAACAGTATTAACTTTTTGTACCTAGAAAACGACATGATCTTATACTTAACTGCACTAAGGCCGCCTTAGAGGAATGTACAATCCGACCGTGAAATAAATTATTAAGGATGAAACTAAGAGAACAAAAAGGTGACCCCAGTAATACTACATATGTCGCTATATAACGTGTAGAGAAGGCAGTCCTGTAAATTAATTGATGTTGCAGGTTATTTAGATGAAAATCATGACATTTGAAACTATAAATTTATAAACTAATAGTGCGTGAGGAATCTTGTCAAATGCCATCTTATATCGGAAAATATAACATTGATCTAGTAGTAATAGAGCGAATGCTTTTAGAGACAAAAGGAGCTAAATTGGTAACGATCGATTTACCCCTTTAAAAACAATGTCGTGCCTCACATATAACTGGCCTGCAGAACTCATAAAACTAGTTGTAAATGACCCGTTCGAAGAACTAAGGTAGAGAAAACATTAGTTCGATGGTTCTGTAATTTATGAAATCTGAATGCCAACCCTTTTTGTGTATCGGAACTACGAAAGATTTCTTTCAGATCTGAAGAAAAAAACCGCATTGCAAATTGATAAAATACAGATATACAAAACAAGTTAGTACCAGAAGCCCAAGTGTGAAATGCGGATTTTTTTTTAAGAACGGAAGAATGATAAAAGTGCTTTATTCAAAGAATGTTCCATCGCTTGTTATACATTTTTACCATCTTTCGGGCAACTTGTGAATACCACGCCAGTAAAAATCTTCCCTTTTTGCTGCGAAGCATTCATCGAGCCATTTTTTCACATCTTCGTACGAACCAAAGCACTACTCAGCAAGTGCGTGCAAACATCGATGCTAACAAGTGATAATCGGAAGGGGACAAGTCTGGTGAGTAAGCCGCATGGGATACAACTTCCCAGCTGAGTGATTTCAAAGTATCGCGAACCAGTTTTGTTTGATGTGATGGAGCATTGTCATGAAGAAAAATGACTTTGTGTAGCCAGCGAACGGTTCAAATCGGTCAATTATTATTGGTAACGTTTAGTATTAACCGTTTCCCCAGGTTTTGACAGCTCATAATAGACCACGCCCCTCTGGTTCCACCAAATACAGAGCATCCTCTTTTTACCAAAGCGATTCGGCCTTGCGGTCGATGTGGATGGTGCGCCTGGGTTTGACTTTTCATCTCCTGGAACTATACGACGCAAAAACGATTTCCTGTTCTACCGAACGATTTGATTTTGTGTTTGCGAATCATTTTAGCCCAGCATTGCTTGCAATTCCACATCTTCGTATTTTTTGGAGGTTTTCCACATTCCTTGTCTGCAACATCGAAGTCACGACTTTTGAAACGCCGAAACCATCGTTCATAGGTGTCTTGCGATGGAGCATGTTTACAATAAGCTTCTCGAAGTAATCGGTATGATTCAGTAGCAGTTTTCTTTAAATGAAAACAAAAAATTAATACTGTCGTGAATGCTCTTTGTTCGGTATAAATTTCGACATATTGAACACAACAATACAACACTATGCACACACTTTTCCAACTTATCACTTGTGTGCGTCTGACACTTGTTCATGACACAACAAAATGGCGCAGTGTGAACTTTTTATAATACAAACTACATTGGTGCACCATCTGTTGTCAGTGTTGTGCGTCTACGCGTATTTCCGAATTTTCTACATGTTAGTGTCGAAAATAACGTGGACAATTGATTTTTGAGTAGACAATGTCGAGAATTAGTAGAGTATGTAGACAATTCGTAGACCATGTAGATTATCGCTTTTCTATTGTTTTTCCATTGTTTTTCTGTACAAAGTTGGAATCTGATATAGTTTTTCAGTTTAAATTGGGGTTTATTTATATTTTAGAAGTTAAAATTCAATTTTATAAAATAAGTAGGTGGAGGATTTTATAATAGCTCCCGTAACTTTCATGTCAGGCGTTTACATGATCCTGTAATATGCTTGTTGATTTGCAGTATCGATTCTTTGTCGGCATCTTTGGAAAAAGAATCCGAAAAGATTTTTTTCTGTATCCAGCGGGCTTTGTAGAAATTCTGGTTAAAATCTAGTTAGTTTTGTAACGAGATCAAATAAATTATCGGTGGGCATTGTACTTTCCTGAGCTTAATCGATTACGGTATTGCGGTACTTGGCTATATTCGACTATGGTTTAATAGAAATTCGCTGTGCCAAATGTGTCTTCTGCACAGAATATTTTCAAAACGAATACTTGATTATTAATTTTAACGCCGGTTTCTTCAGCAACATAATTGGGGTTACTACAAAACTTGTAGAACAAATAAGTGTTTTTGATTGATTTTGCTGTTTCTGGTTGTGTTTTGACCCAAACGAAAAAAAGTGGCCTGCAGATTTGGTGGGCACGAGGAGTTTAGTCACAACCGAATGTTTCATCTGGTTTTTCCAGAGTAAAATTATCTGATAACTGTGATTAATCTTGTCTTGAACAAGAATACCAAGGTAGGGATTTTTTAGTGCAAGCGATATCCATTTTGTTCAGGTTAGCGTTTGTTTTTCCCGGTCCTTTTTCACTGGAGTTATCTTGCTTGAAATATGGAGAGGGGAGGAGGGCGAGTGGCATAGGTAAATAAGACAACAACAACTTTATCGCCAACGTCAAGGAACTATTGCTTGGATTAATCAGAAGCTCTGGGAGCTGGTAGGGATTCAATGGATCAATCATTCATTAATCCAAAATCAAAATGATGAAAGAAACGAATACTGAAATAATTCAAAACTGCATATATCGACCCTTGGCTATCTTACACGAACCACGAAACGGAAATTGAAACATCAGAACTCTAACAGAAGCAAGCATCTAGCGCAGTTAGATAAATAAATAAAACATTCCAAAATCGAAATTCTCGGCCTCAGTGAAGTAAATCATATGGTCAAATAAATATAGTCGAAGGAAGTAACCTGTATATTCTCTGGACGCGATGAATCAGGCGTCGGCCATAATAGCAACAGCTAAATCAAAGAAAGCACTAGTAGAATAGAAATCAGTTAATAGCAGAGTAATCGTAACAACATTCGATCCAAAATACAAAACACAACCATAACTAACATTCAGTGATATGCCCCAACAAAAGACGCAGCTAAAATAACCAAGGATTAGTTTTATGAACAATAACCAGCCACAATAGCATAATGAACATACAGATATGATCAAGATAATATACAAGGAGATTTCATTGCAAAAATTAGAACAGATATAACACTGACTTGACAACCACGAATGAGTAATCAAGTATTATAGACTCTGTGCGTAATAAAATGGAGAACGACCCATCTACTTCTGGGTTACAAACCAGCCATTCATAGGCGGCAGTGAATTTGCACAAAAAAAATTCAACACAAAAATTTACACAAATGCACATGGGCATCATCTGATGGTGACCACCAACAGGTAATATCACAATTCAAAATTAAGTTTGTTGTAAAACGCATAAAGACAAATCGGAACAATTTTAACACCGACAGATTATTAAAAGATGCCAACATAAGAAACACATTCTGCGAAGCACTCAAGCTTAGCCTCCAAACCGATGTAAGCAGCCATCAGTGTAGAGCAACAATGGAAACAAATCGAAGAAGCCTATATCGAAACAGCTACCAATACACTCAGGTACCAAAAATTTAGACGTAAACTCTGGATTTATGATAAAATTTGGATGAGAATTATAGAGCGCCGGCAAATCAAGTTGCAAATGTGCCAACAAGATACGTCGGAGCTGAAACGCCAGTACGAAGATACACCACGATAAATCAATAAAATGACCGTAGAGAATACCCTGAAAACATTCTCGCATCAATGAGTTCAAAATGCCTACGGGAGGCAACTTCAAAAATTCATCGAAATCCTACCAATAAGGGACGCATCTCTTCAAATCTTAAATTTAATCATAATTGAAGAGATGGAAGGAAAATTTCGGCCACAACATCATCAACGATACACAAATCTTTGAATTAATATCTGGCGCTAATAACGAAACTGTTAACACCCATTCACCAACGGAGAGGGAAGTCGAGCAATGCAGAAGTTAGTGGTGTCGTTGCTAAAATGAAGAATAACAAAACAAGGAGCGGGCGATATACAAGCTGAAGTATTCAAAGGAGACATATCGACAACTACTAGAGCTCTAACATCAGCAATGACAGAAGTGTAGAATTCCGGTAGAATACCGCGAAATTAGAAAGAAGGCTTGATTGTATAATGATTCTCAAGAAAGGTGACCTCAGAGAATGTAAAATTTGGCAGGATATATCCCTCCTTAACATAAACATAAAGATATTAGCAATGGTCATGCTAGATAAAATATCCCCGGCAGTCACCCCGAAATTTAAAGTGGAATAAACTTGCTTCATAACAGGGCGAAGTTCCACCGATCAAACACAACACGCATCATCATTAAGCAGTCTAAAGAATGGAATGCAACATTGTACCTACTCTTCGTAATCTTCCAACGTTCATTCGACACAAATAATCGAGTTCAATACAAAGGCAAGAAAAGTGAATCATACCGCAACAGCCAAGGAGTAGGACCAATGTTGCTTACTCTGGCCACTTCTGTTCCTAGTAGTATTAGATAGTGGCATGATAAAATATGATAGCGTGTTCCCCAACGACATACAGCGGGGATTGACGTAGAAACTCAACGTTGTGGATTACGCAGATGACGAATGCCTATATTCGGTGAGCCTTTTGAAGAGTATGATAATTATTTGTCTGAAAATTGTGTATGCTTTACCAATTTATTGTGTGGTGATGGTGTTGAACTTTGTAGTAGGTCCAATTTACGTTCTGATAGCTCTTGCTTTGGTCTAAAAATTTATCTACTTTCTACCAAGGGAAGAGATCAGCAAGAGAGGTAGGTGAGGGGATCGGTAAACATGTCGTTAGCATTCCCTATTTACAACCGATTTTAATTCGTGTAAACGATTTTAAAATTTTTATTTTCGCACATTTAACAATTTCGCACTTTAACCGTAACATATACATAAATGTGCTTCATTACCACAAATACAAATTTGGGCGTAATTTTTAAATGGGAAGAAAGAATGAATTCCATCTTGAAATGGATCCATTTACAAAAAAATAATAAAATTTTGATGATTGCTAAGTGGATGAATAACACGAGACGAACAGATCCTGAAAATGTGGTCGTTAGACGAATTGATGAATTTTAAGAATTAACGTGGATACTTAACGATTTCAGTTTGAGCTTTTAAGAGGTAGGTTTTGTAATTTCGGATTTCAGCTTAGATTTTTGATTAGATGAGTTCCGGAATTTAATGTAGGTTCGCCACGCCAAGTTCTTGTTTTGCGCACCATACTTACGGAAATTTGGAAAAACGATCTTGACATAAAACAGACCTTATATTTCATTTTTGAATACCTGGACTAATCTTTAGATAGTCGCAGAACTTGGCACTATAAATGGCAAGATGTTTGTGGATAGCTGAATGAAAATAAGCTCATTGGTGGCAGCAAGGTAATCAAAGATTAATGAAATTGCGAAGAGATTTGATGGAATTTGGCGTGGTGGTTGAAAATGGAAAATTTTAATCTGAGGTATCTGATGATAAAATGAAAGCGGTAGGAACCGATTTAGTTTTATTTTTGTTAGTGGATTTGTGTTCCTTAAAGATTTTATTGCTTGGTATGTTAGGTAAACGTGTTTCAGCTTTTCTGTTGGTGTGTGAAGAGTCACAGATAATAACACTGCTGTCGTTATTTGTAGAGAGATTAGTATCGACTACGATGGAAGGACCTGAAGGAAATTGCAAACTATTTGCAATCGACAACTAATAAAGTGAGTGAGTTTAAGTGTGTAGTGAGCTGAGCTCGTACTAGTGCTATAAAAATTTGCCAATGCTGATGAAATTTGAGCTGTGGACTTAGGGATTCGTAAAATTACCATATTCAGGGAGTTCAGCTAGCTGGATTGGATTATATTTAAAGGTATACGATATATTGGGAGTTGTAATCTCGATAGATAATACTTTCTCATTAAAGACGTTGAATGATTTTACTCCTTTGGCTTATAATTTAAGTCATTTTGTCGCGGTGCACATGAAGACCTCGAGGGGTTCGTGACTTTTGGGGTCGTGAGCTTTCGTATCCCAGACGAGACTACAGTGCCTGTACATCAGTTGACAACTATTTCGTTGTCTTTGAGCAGTTTGTGAAGTAAATAAGGTACTTAAAGTTAAAAAAATATTAATTCATAAAGCTAGATTTTCCAAAGGCATTCTTTATCTACAAACTCTAGAAAAAAATTATATACGACGCAAATACTTACGTATATGATTCCAGCACAAAAGTTCATCGTGTAAGATGAACTCGGAAGTATGTTTTGCATCATAACAAAAGTGCAAAGCGTTTTGCATCAGTATATGTAACCATAATTACATTTAAATCAAATTGATGCGATGTATGACTAACTGTGACGCTGGTGTACATTGAAACTGTATCGATACAAGTTGCATCGTAAAGTGAGTTGACTGTAAGATTCAAATTTGCTTTGAAATAAAATCGAAATATGGTTTTTGTTTCAAAGCATATTTGTAGATTTTTCCTCCAATTAAATGTTGGGTGACCTGACCACCTCCTGAGTACCCTCTAATAAGAAAATCATCCCAAAGTTAAAGGCATTACTCGAATGATTTCAAAAACTGGTTGTTGGCATAGATGCGCCTGAGCACTCGCTAATAGAAAACAATCTCAAAGTTAACGAGAGTATTCGAATTATTTCAACACGGAATTAAAACGAATGCAAATTTTTGTTGAATGGTACATATTGAAATGTTGAAATTTCCTCAAAAATAATAATTGGCATGGGTGCGCCTGAGTAACCTTTATAATATAAAAGCACCTAAAAGTTAACGGCAGTACTCGATAATTTCGATACGGAATTAAAATGGATAGCAAATTCAATTCAATGCGTTGTATTTGTAAAAATTATTTTGGGAGCCTCTAGAACCAATCGATACATATATTTATATGGCGTGCTGTTAATGAATCTGAACAACATGTAGACCCATAGCTTGTGCCTAAATTACCTAATCCTATAGCATGGAGGACAGTGATGAAAAATAAGAATCCCAATAGTGCATATTAAGGTTATTGTGGATAGTTGAACTTGTGTCAAGCAGGGGATGTATTACTGCAGTGGCTTCCTTAAATCAGGCCATTTGTATCTAAATATACTGTGCATGGAAAATTTGCGGCAAAAATGTTTTCGTTAATCAATAACGAATGTTATTGTATAATTTTACCCATCTTAGCGAATAATGAATAAGTCTCGCTCGATGGCCAAACATGAAATTGCCAAAACAATGTAATTTTCCAGTTTTCTAGTTGATTGCGGTAATTCATTACACCCCCACAAATTATTACGTTTTAGACACCTGAATAATTCCAAAATTATTTGATCATAATCGTATAACGTGTGTCATCAATTAAATTACGACCCTTAAATATTCAAATAAAACAAAGCATAAACAAATTAACTTAACAAAAATGCTAATTTAAATAACGTATAAAATCTACAAATTACTTGTCGTATACTGATAACCTTCCTATTTCCATAATTAACAAATCAAATCAACGTTAAATTAAACATCGACGGGAATACAAACGCCAACCGCCATCAATATAACGAAGCGGAAAATACTCGCATTTGTTGTTGTTGTTGTGCTTTTAATAATTAATCCATAAATCAGTTAATTTCCATAATATCACTCACGTATATGGTACGTATAGAAGCTTGTACAGAACGAGGAAAATTAGCAAAACATAATTTATGTATTTTTATGCTGTAAACAATTTTGTTCAAAATTCACAATAACAAAACTAATAAGTCACAATGTTAATTTTTTATAATATTATATGAATATATACAAATACGTGCTAAATATGTCTTACCCCCCCCAAAAAAAACACACAGAAATCCATTCACCAATACCTCCACAATATCGCGCACGTTTTTGCTACCGTCACCCTACACGAACCTAGCATTATTTTACTTATTAGGTCTTATTGTTATTTATTGTTGTTGTTGTGGAAAAACATAAAAAAGGCATTATGTCAAATTCATAATCATAATTTCCGTGAAAAATCTAATTACAACAACGAAAGATATTAAATTTGTTAGAGCTTTTTTGATTATTGGTTTTCCTTTATGTCTATATACGGATTTTTATTCCGCCACCTTTTCGGTATAAAGAATTCAACGTCATGTGCGATACGAAACTTATTACCGATACACCACACTCGTTTCATTCTATACATGTTTCGTGTACACAATACAAATTGGATGATTTATTGATTTCTATATGTACACAACATACACACACACACATACAATAGATGTACAAACAATTCGTATTTATGAGCTTTTATATTAAAGCTCATTTTTTATTTGATTTCATCTCGCGCACATACTCATTCGTATCTCGTTTACCAAGTATATTTGTATAGACATAACAAAGCAATTCTCCAACTTGACTTTTACTGTTTTACTTCTTACTGTGTGTGCTCGTACTGCCCCTACCCTTTAGGAAATGGAACTTTAAGAAACCAATTTTCAAATAGGATCACGATGGTTGTGTGTTTACGAAGATTAAACTTAAAGAGAAATATTAATTTGTAGTAAACATTTACGAGAACGCTACATTTCATATAAAAATCGCATGTATGCGTCAAACACGTTTAGCAGATTAGATATATGACTCGCTAGATTAAAATGTTAATGCTTTATCCAAAAGTATGAAGAAGAATTAAACATTTTTTTTTGACGCTCGTTTTATCGTAAACATTTTACCGTAGAACAGTTTATCTTGGACACAATTTATCGTGTGGACAATTTATCGTATGCCAGTTTATCGTAGTTTGTAAATTTGACCGTATAACAAAAATATGTCTAAATAAAAAATTAAAGTGTCTTCGGTTTATAAAATTATATTGAATTCGGCCTTTATTAATCGATTAAAATGGAATGAATATGCTGAGTAGAATTGAGATTCTTAAATGATTTTTGATAGAAGCTCTAAAATATGGCCTCCTGGGATGGAACTCGGGCATTTCTTAAACGATATTGATGGGATTTTATATTTTGAATGAAAATGGGATTCTGAAACAGTTTTTGGTCGAAGTTCTTGAATGTGGCCATCTGGGGAAGCACTTGGCCATTTCTGAACCGATATTTATGGAATGTTTATTTTGAATGGAAGTGGATTCTTATATGATTTTTGGAAGAAGTTCTTGAATATGCCATCTGGGAACGAACTTGGCCTTTTCTTAATCGATTATAATGAGATTGGGTATTTTGGTTGGAAATCGAACTCTAGAATGATTTTTGGAAGAAGTTGTGGAATATGGTGACCTGCGACGGGATTGGGCTATTTCTTAACCGATATTAATAATATTTTGTACGTTGAATGGAAAAGAGATTCTTAAATTATTCTTGGAAGAAGTTCTGAAATATGGCCACTTGGGATGGAACTAGGTAATTTCTTAACCGATATTGATAATATTTAGTACGTTGGATGGAAATGGGATTGTAGAATGATTTTTGGAAAAAGTTCTGGAATTTAGCCACCTGGGAAGGAACTCGTTAGTTTCTTACCCAATTATGATGGAATTGAGTATGTTGGATGAAAATGGGATGCTCAAATGTTTTTTGGAAGAGTTTCTGGAATATGGCCATCTATGGGACGGAATTTGGTAGTTTCTTAACCGATTATGTTGGGATCGGATATGTTGGATGGAAATGAGATTCTTAAATGGTTTTTGGAAGAAATTCTGGAAAATGGTCACTTGGGACGGAACTCGGTAATTTCTTAACTGATATTGATAATATTTCGGATGTTGGATGAAAATGGGATTCTTAAATGATTTTTGGAAGAATTTCTTGAATATGGCTATCTGGGAAGGAACTTGGCCTATTCTTAACCGATTGTATATAAGTAGAAAATAACAGTTTTTCGGAACTAATTGGCGCCCCGTTTTTTACTACTGATATATATTGTTCTAGTGAAATGTCAATCATTTATGAATGCGTTTATATAGGAAATAGTTACATGCCTGCAACCAACGGATTGTAGAACAAAATTAGAAGAATGGTTCATGTCCTTTTGTTGGGTTCGAACGTACGGAGTTCAAAATGATAGTGCCGCGATATACCTCGTAGAAAGCATGCTTGATTTAATCGAGTTTATCTTCACTTGGTGCTTCGATATTGACAAACGAAATGTCAAAGTGAAGCCTAAGAAACCTGAGTACGAAAATATGATGGCTAATAGGTATGAAGTTAATTACGAATTGATGATGTTAGTGATGAGTAACCCAACTCCAAACTATAGTGCCAAAATATCAAATTTTTATTGAAATACTTGTTCAAACTTCATTTAGAATATTCATTAATTTATTCATTTTAGAATGTCCAAAGAAAACAAAACTTTTTGTTCGTTACGAAGCTTTCGTACTTTATTAAAAATTCGGATGTTTGATAGCAATCGCATTGCATTTTGCCAATTTTTAATTTTTGAAAAAATTGTAAGATTTTCAGTTCTATATCGTCAATCTATTTAAATTATATTTGAAGGTAATATCAGGGTGAAAATCCCTTGATTAATACGCTCGCTAGTTAACTCTAAATGAATTAGGTGGTCTATTGAAAACGATTCAAGAGAAATTCTGCTTCTGCTTATTGACACTACATGTCAGGGCAAGTTATTGGTGCTGCAAAACCAATACCTCTTCAGCTTCTGCCCTTCAGGTTAAGAGCGACGTAAGCAGGCATCTATCTTGGGCTCATGATGCAAACAAGTTTCTGGTAATACTGGATGCTTTTACATCTATCACCAGTCGGTCCCAGATGGCAATATTCCATCAGTTCTTCCAAAAATCATTCACGATTCCCATTTCCATCCAACATAACAAATCTCATCATATTCGGTTAAGAAATTACCGAGTTCCGTCTCAGGTGGCCATATTCCACAACTTCTTCCAAAAATCATTTGAGAATTCCATTTCCATCCAACATACCCAATCTCATCATAACCGGGTAAGAAATGACCGAACTCTTATACGAAATACATTATGAAAAAAGTTTTATGTTTTAAGATACTTCATATCCAAGACATAAATTGTGATATACGATAAACTGTCCTCACGATAAACTGTTCTACGATAAATTGCTCCACGATAAATTGTTTCCACGATAAATTGTTCTACGATAAATTGCTCTACGGTAAATTGTTCACGATAAATTGTGCACGATAAACTGACTGTAAATCAGTTTTTTAGTTGGTCACTGCAGTCTGACGAGAAGATCAATTTTTCATTGAAAAATTCTATTTCTCATCAGTGCGAAACCAACTATACCTTCCCAATTTTTGAAAATATCAGCTCCTCGCGTAAAATATAATTCATCTGGTTTAATCCGGAATGACCCTACATTTTTTAAAATACTTAGTGATACTGTACTTAACCTGTATAAGACAATAATACCCCACTTCTCACGTATGGACTAAAAGCATCTGTATAGACAAACTCAAACAGAATAAAGTTAAAGCAATATAAAATAAGACTCCTTTGAGATATGCTTATAAATTCTTCACTTTACGTTCTCCTAGTAGAAGTGCTAGACAAGCATTATTAGGGAAAACCATATCAAAAACAATAATCGTTTACCGAATTTGCTATTGGGAACACATTTTAAGCAGAAACTGAGCTAACTAACCAAAGAAAATTGGACGACCGTGGTGTACCTGGAATACTCGTATGTGACTTAATCGGGACTTCGGAAAATTTAATTACAAATGTAAGGTATATATGTTAAAAATGTTACTTCTGCCATGAATCAGCTTTCCCTGGTGTGTGGAATAGACAAATATATCCAAATTTTGGCTATTGTTTGACCTTGAGACTTGTTATGGTCATTGCAAATGGAACTAGGATGATCGCTCCTTGGAATTAAAACGATGTTATCCTTGAAATCCAGTTAGTACTTCCGCCTCAATCACATTATCTTTCATGCTTTTCACAACTAATCGTGTACCACATTTAAGATTCAGAGTATGTCGACGTGACGATTAAGACGCACACTTTCATCTTCTGTTTCCACTTTATCTGTAATTAAATACACTTGACTTTGTTCGGGAAGCAAACCGATAATTTGATTGTTGATTCTGTCCTCTCCAACGTTCTTTGTGCATTTCTCAACAAAGAAGGGATGGCATTTGAAGAAATCGTTTTCCCCAAAAATTTCTATTACTAAAATCATCGTCACAAATTAAGTTTTATGAAATTCAATATTGTCAGATGGTGGTGTTGTTCCCACAAACAAGTATTCCAGCTCCACGTTGTAACAACCAATTATTATAGTCTTGATCAACGCATTTCATGTTCTCTGCTAAGTTTTCCAAAATTGTCTCCGTTTTGCGAATACTTTAAGCTTGACTGAACCACAGCAGATCATATTGCATGTGGAACAATAACTAAATATTGCCGGGAATCCCATCTAATTAACATGATCTTTCGACCATAAGGAATTGGTTCATCTATAAAAATCAACTTTAGCAAAATCGACCTTTAAATTAAAAATTTGAAGTCTTTACCGTTTGGAGCCAATTCCGTCTAACCTAACACAAAAATAATTTATTACACAAGTGAATAAAGTTGACCTGCCCTTCACAACGACCACGGGGTAACATTTCACTCAGGAGCTGGTGGCGGTCTGGTGTAAAATAAATTATTAAAGTTGGTTAAACTGACGTTTTTGAAATATATAATCGTTTTGGGGTTAAATTTACCCTTAGACAAGTTATAGGGGTGGTCTTGAACTAACTTATTCAATGTAATTAATTTGTAATAAATTTTGGTCCAAGAATCATCTCGATATCATAGCTACAACAAAAGTTACAATTTTGGCGGTGAAGGTTTAATTGTAAGCTAAACCGACCACTCGTTCCTCGAAAACGGTAACTGTAATAAAATCGGGCTTTGTTGTAATAAATTGTAATAAGTTTGTAAAAATTATAGTTCAGGTTTCATTGAGGCGGGCTAATTTGGTCGATGCAGGTTTAGAGCACTAAAAATTTTGTTTTTCGCATATTTGTACTCCAATATAGTTTTTATCAAGTGGTTTGTTAGTCCTTTTATTAATCGCAGTGTCAAAGGGTTAAAACACTAATTACTAATACAAATAGTGTCCTCAAGATTATATAGTGGCATGTATTACTTAACATTACACTTTCCAACAATGATATTTCGAAATCCTTAAAATGAAAATTCAATTTCACAACGGATTTAAGGCCGCCAAGCATCATAAAATCCAAGTAAATTCACCTTCATAAAATTTTCATATCCAGCATTTTCCGATTTTATAAAATAATAAAAAATAAGTCTATAAAGCCGCCAAACCCCCTTTAGACCAAAAATGTTATATTTAGTGGTCATTTGGGAAAAATTGAATCTCCATCTAGCAGAGAAGATATTTCTAGCATAAAATTTGATCAGCAAAAAACGTAATGGAAATGGAAACATTTTCATCTTAAATTAAATAATAATTAATGAAGGAAAAATTGTCGTTATATTTTTGTTGTTTCTACGTTGTAGCTTAGTTCCTTACATAAAATAGAAAATGGTATAAACCAAACGAAGAAGTAGGACGAGAGTAAAAACGAAAACTTAAATTTGATTTTATACTTTAGGGAAATTGTTTACAATTTTCTTTAATTATGAAAAACATTTTTTTGTTCGTTGCATTTTGTTGTTGTTTCCGATTCCCGTCTTCACCTCCAGCATAATTCAAATCACCTAGTATGTACGGCCAGGTACCTAAGAACGAGTACTAATACAAGTGTATTTATTATTTATTAAGAGAGGAAAACATTTTCATCTTACGTTTAACGATGGAAAATCTCTATGGGGAAATGATTTTCTTTTTAATTTTCATATCGTTTTGGTTATTATTGTTGTCTGTAAATACGTTTATATTTGAAATAACGATAATTTCAAATGTGTTTTCCCATATAAATATGAAAATTCGTATACCCAGTTTGTGGTAGATGGGGTACAATTATCTCAGTGGGCCATCATTTTATATAGACTTTATAAGATTGTTAGAATCAGATTAAATATGAATTTATATGTCGCTGTGGCTAGTGCGTATCAGAACTGAAACATAATGTTGCCGCGGTTTGATGATTTTTCCTAACCCTAACACTTTTTACGATGGTCAATTTTATGTATAGGCTGATAAAAATCATCATAATATACAAAAATATTCAAATCAAAATGAACAACCCCAATAATTTTTAATAATCTTAATAAAAAAAAATTCCCTTTTCACCCCAAGGAAAAAAAAAATATTAAATGAAAAATACATAATTCAATTCAATAAAAATATAATTGGAAAAATATTGAAAAATACCGGAAAATTTGATGGAGAGAAATATATCCTTTTTTCTAAAATAAGAGCATCATTGAAAACTGCACGAGACGAAAATTGACCAACAAAAAAGACAGAATTCAATACGTATAAATATAAATCGGAAAATTTATTTTTCGAAAGGGTTAGACTTGTATATATGAGCATCTTGAATACGATAAAAATAAAAAATTTAAATTGGAAAACTTTTCAAGGATTTTATTATTTCATTATAACGGGAAAATAATAGATTTTCCTATCCCTAGTATTGATCTTGATTCTTATATTAGATTCATCATCCGGGTCGTATATACTCGCATAAGTACGGACAAAATATGCAAATTGAGTGTAAAAATTGGGTTAATTGTGAGACAAGAATTTTGAGTAGATTGAGTGTATCCGTTTGCACTTGGCGGTTTTTCGCACAAAGTGAATTAATTCGTTTTTTGTGCTTCGTGATTTCGTAACCAAATGTTTTCATTGTAGTCAATTTATGTAAATATTTTTATTAAAAAACACAAAAATTTTTAAATTTATTTTTTGTTGTTGAATAACGCTCAGTGGAAATGGAAAATTCCAAAAATAACAAAATTTTAATTCCTTTTAATTTTAATTTTCTTAAAAACGAAATGAAAAGTTCATTATGTTTCAGTTGTTTGCGTTGTTGTTGAGGATTTCTTTATGATTTTTATGTTTTAAGAATTCGTAAGAACACTTCTTAGGAACGTAGATGACACATAAAGGTGTGGAAAATTCTACCCTGCTAATGTTGAATATCAATGTGGATTCTGATGTTTAATTCGTTTTGTACAGTGAAATTAAAATATTTTTCTAATTTAACTGTACAGATCCAAGGAACACAAAAAAATGGTTTCTGCTCCAAAACATTTTTGATTTCAGTTGATGCATTGTGACCAATGTCGAATGTTGAGAGGGTATGACTTACAGTTATTATAGGTCGGAAGTCAAAAAAAGTAATTTTAAAAAAATTTCTGTGGGTGTCAAAAATCTCAATGGTTTTTGGCTGAAATCGGTCCACCGGAAGTGCCAGTGTCCATAAGAACTTTTTAGTTTTTTGCAAATATTTTAAGATTCTAAATTAAATTAGCAACAACATCAGTCCAGGTAATTTTTTTAAATTTATGCGGAAATGTCGTTGTTACAAAACCTATTTTTTATGTACATATACTACGGCCCAGATGGATCGACTAATCGGGGGAAACTTCATATTTAAGCTTTTATCATAAGTTGGGAGATTGTAGTGTTTTTTGGCCGAAATCGGTCTACCGAAAGTGGCAGCTTCCATAGGAGATTTTTCAATTTGTGTAATGAAGATTAAATTTTCAACAAGGATTGACCTTTATGACCAGAACCGTTGCGACGGTCGTTGTGGATGCGAAAAATGACCGGTAGGAGATACTGACGACAATCAACAGGATAACGTATCGGCTTGCAATATATCATATCGACCCTCACAAGCCCAAAACACTAAACATCATATTTCGGGTACGAGTCAATCTTCTACAAGTCGTGCTAATACTGTAGAAGAACGCATAGCACGACTCGAGGAGACAGTGAGAAAATATTTCTCAGCGATAACAATCGCATTTAAGATCTCCTTACGTCCGCCTTCCCGAGTAATCATCAAAGATACAAGAAAAATGCCATGTAATTATTGCTCTCCGGGCTCCCTGTGCGAGATTTTTGAACGTCAGTACTTTTGAATTTAAAATCATGTGATCTAGTTTTATCGACCGCTAACGGCTTGACAATAAATACCAACGGAACAAGTTTGCTACAGCTAGATCTCGCACTTAAACACTTTCGTTTTAACAGATGCGAATCGTCCGATCATTGGTGCCAACTTTCTAAAGAAATTTAGCTTGCTTGTTGATCTTAGAAGAAAACGGCTGGTTGATTCACCGACACAGATGTCAATCCGATCCAATCAACAACGGCTACGGCTCTTTGCTAAAGGAGTATATTTCCCCAATAGCAGAGCCAAACAAATATTACTAGTATAAAATTCCGTGGCCTATCATATTATCTCGACCACGGCGACTAGATTCGGTGTGTCATAAAGCTGCATTCACTGAATTTCAGCTCATGGAGGAAGTAGGGATTCACATATAAAATTTCTCCATGCACTTGCATGGACGTACAATTTTCTCCAAAATTGACCTTGTCAGGGCTTATCATTTAAATCCCGTCGCCTCTGAAGACGTTCACAAAACGGGAATCACTACGCCTCTTGAACTTTTCGAATTCATCCGAATGTCATCTCGATTACGTGATGCCGTCGTTGTCATATTTATGGAAGACATTGCTGCCGACATTTAGAAAATCGTTTCCAACGGTTAGTTACATTCGATATTCTCATAAAAAGTTCGAAATGTATTTTGGCTGCTCTACTGAATAAGCCAAAGACTCCCAAGATGGTCTCTTGGCCCGATAAATACCAAAAACGCATACAGGAAACTTAAAAGTGAATTACCTAATATAACGGTGTTAACTCATCCGTTGAGAAATGCAAGGTACAGTGTGACGACTGATGCATCGAACACTGCCGTCGTGGCGGTTTTGCAATAGCACAATAACGATTGTGGGGAACCATCGGTGTTTTTCTCGAAAAAGTTATCAAATGTCGAATAAAAATACTCTCCATTTGATCGGGAATTACTCGAAATTATTTTAGCAATTAAACATTTTCGATACTTTATCGAAAGTCGACTGACTAGAGTCTTTCAGACTAAAACTGAATGTAGTAATAGACAAGCGCACCACTTGAATTATATTAGTCAATTTACCACCGATATTCTGCTGCGGTACAGAACACGTGGTTGCGGATGTATTATTCTGCAACGAAATATATTGCGAAATATTGACGGGTACAAATTACCCATACATCGCAGAATATTTCACATCCTGGTATCCGCACTATGCGTATAAGTTGATTACGGTTTGGTCTTTCAGGCCCAGTATAAACGAAGATGTCGACGAAAGGACACAATCCTCTTTATCCTACCAGCGATCTAAAGTTCAAAGACACACAACAACACCTTTCGGCCGATTGAAAATTCCACCTGGTAGTGATTCGAACATATCCACTTGCACATAGTTGGCCTTCTTCCATCTTCCATGGGATATATTCATATTTTAACCCGTTTCGATCGGTTTACACGATGGCCTGTAGCTTATTGCATGACCGATATGTCACCACAAGCCGCAAGCGAACTTTTCGAACCAGACAAAGATTTACAAATTAGATTTACTCGCATTACAAGAATTTCGATGGTTTAGAAGTGACATCCATTACACCAAAAATGGTTACACTTCCCATTATTGGCGGCCATCAGTACAGCGGATAATTTGGAGTTGGTTTTCTCATTCACCAGTGCGTGATGCAACATATCATCGACTTCCGTCCAATCATTATGCGGGTGGATATGCACGGCCAGACTTCGCACTAAGAGTCTAATATCTCGATGGAATTGTGCATGCACCCACCAAAGGTAAGTCAGATGACGCCAAAGATCTATTCTTTGTCGAGATGGAAGAGGTCCACAATAAAATCGATTCAAAAATCGTGATCGCATGATGGAAGATTGGAAAACCAAATCTATCACTTCAGGATCTCTAAGAGACATTCTACCAATGCATATCCAATGTTATCCAATGTTAGATCTTATAGAGGTGCCGATATGGACAGCGATCATAACTAGCATATACTAGTTATGATTGAAATTCAAAGTGACTAATTTTACAGTATAACCTTGATTATCTCTGTAATGGTTACAGAGCGGATATGTACTATCATACAATTTTTTGTTTAAATTAGTTTAAACTTTAGTTAGTGTCGTCCTTCACTTTCCGAGTTTATTGTATTTACTTGAGAATCACCCTATACATTGACATTCAGCAGGCATATGACACCATTACCGGCGAGAAACTCGTTTCTTTGTGTGTAAATTTGGACGTCTAGGGCTATATGTAACGTATCGAAGGAACTGTATCATTATGATTTTTTTGAAATAAGATATGATATTCAACAGGGTGGTGCCCTCGCGCCTGTGCTGTTGAATTCGGCCCTTGAGAACGTTGTAAGAAAAAGCAAAATCGAAGCTTTACGCTGCATCTTATTAAGACGGGCGAAGTTCTTAGATATGCAGATGATTCGTGCTTCTTGGCTGAAGATCTAGCGATGACAAGCACATCACACCGCTCGATCGTTAAGAAGACTTTGAAATCGAATAGCAGTAAAACAAAACGCACCCAGGAGCATTTCTTTGGCATATATCGGAAAGGGCGACTATAATTTTGAAAGCGTACAAGACTTCAAGTACCCCAGGTCAGTAATAACACATAATATAGACGTCATAATGCGGTTTTTGTATGGAAAAATATCGACACTTTTTTTGACCCCAAAATGTAGGAAAAATTCGTTATATTTTTTTTTTGTTTTAAGTATTTTGACAGAAAAAATAATGAAGACAAATTCGGCCGTATTGTAAAGTTCATTTTTAATTTATTTTAGTTATAAATTAAATTTATACATCTAATTTATTTTTATTGTTTTTAGATCTCGCTCTCGAGTGGATTGACGTAGATAAGCCGATATGGGATCAATCAACATTTGATCAAAGGGCTCGTTGTCAAAGGTTTTGTAAAACATGATCCTAGTTTACGACACGAAAAGCATGCAGAACAGTTAGAAATCATAAAGAAAAATTTATCGCGTGCAGTGTATCGCTTACCATTCCAATTGGTTATATTAACCGAATGGGAATATGTTAAACATAGTTTATACGATCGGGTTCCATTTCTAACTATGGCAGAGAAAAAATGGATTACATTTCAGATTTTATACGCACTACACCAATGTCATAAACAGAAAATATGCCTCGGTGACATTAAACTTTGATACAAGCCGTCGGCGCACATGGTACTTAGCACCCAAACGTTTTGTTAAATAACTTACATAAGATCTGTGCTTTATTGAAACTGTAGACCGAAGGTACTGGCCTCATTTGAATTTTCTCAGTTGCTAAGATCGACTTTATCCGAAATATTTTTATTCATTTTTACAGTCGTACCTATAAATATTTTCATCATCACCATTATTACAGAATGACGATAAAATCATGCGGCTTTATTCCGACATTAAACAAATTATTGGTATTTTAACAGGGAAGGTTACCTGATCAAATGAAAACGATGGGTTGATTATTAGTACGACGGCTGTCACTTCATGTATTCGAGGATTGCATCTCTGTACCTCGAAGTTGTCTAGTTTAGAAATTTTATTGCAGTTGGCTGAATTCACAACTGCTGATACAATTCTAGATCAAACCCTTCCGTACATTGTAAGTGCCTTTAATTAAATGTTCGCTTAGCAGATTATTAGATTTATTTTTATTTTTCTAGTTATTGTTAGCCAAAGACGAAATACCACGTGTACGAGTATGTGCATTTAACCGCCTGTCTATGCATGGTAGATGAATTGCCACGTAGTGATGCTAACGTATTCGCAGAAACTGCCGTTTGGTTTCTAGAACAGTCGCAAATTAAAAATGCATCCGATATGCCACCGTAATGGTATGATCTCGAATTAAGCATATTGCATGAGATGCTGCAACAAACGATTTCTAAATTATTAACCGACCAACACTCGATTGTCAAGCAAACGCTTATGGAATCTGGTATTACTAAACCGTGTGTATTTTTTGAACGGTAAAAAGCCAACGATACTATTTGGTCGCAAATCAATTCGGGCCACAACATCACTAACTGAATTGGGGTTAATCCAAAAATACAGGCTTATTGAATTTATATCATAATCTGCATGCTATTTAGTGTATCCTAATGTATGGATTCGACACGAAGTTTGTGGATTAATATCGACGGCAGCTAAAACCCTATCGACGACCGATGTTCAATGTTAAATTATACCCTCGATTACGAATCATTTGAAAACACGGTTAATGTAAGTATGGGAAAAATTGAGATATTTATAGATTGTCTGAAAACTCCTGCGCCACGAACGATATTCGATAATGTAATTCGTTTTCCGGAAAAAGGACAATCAACTCGAAACAGCAAATAAAAATTTAAAACACAAACGTTTTTATTAAAAAATTATTTCTTTAAAACAATTTATTAATAAAAATTACAAATTAAAAATATGTTGAATTAACAAAAACGAAAACTTAATTAATCCCAAAAATGGCAATTTTAATTTTTTATGTTTAAAAATTAAAAATGTATAATTTAATTCATTTTAAAAATTAATAAAAACAAATGTTTTGTTTAAATAAATTTTATTTACACGGGATGTTGAAAAATCACTTCACAATAACAACAATTGTCAATTCTTTTTGTTGACAATTTGCAAATATTTCTAGCAGTGTGATTTTTCAATAATGTTCAAATAATGACAGCTCAGAGTTGTAAAAATTTAAGGTAGGAAAAAAATTTCTCGGTCTACGCAATGACGGTTCTGGTTATATATGTATTCTGTGGTAATAACATCTTCAAATGATATGCAGGCGGACAGAAAAGTCCGAATTGCTGTCGGACATCGAGTTTTGTAAGCCCAATCAAACTTATTGCGATCTAAAGATCTTTTTCGCAGTTGCACGACTAAATTATTTTATAAAGCACTCATAGACGCCAGCATAGGTCTAGTCGGAAGCGAGAACTGGACTCTGACCTCTAACGAATGTGGAATGTTATCTATAGATAGTATATTTTTGAGGAGGTAATTTTTTCGGAATTTTCCGAAAACGAATATCGGATTTTCATGAACCATGAGATAAAGCAACTTATCGGAGTCAGCGATATCATTGAATTCACTAAATCACACAGACAAATCAAGATGGCTTGATCACGTTGCAAGGTCCCCATAACAATGGATCATAAAGAAATTGTAGCAGCAACAATTCCGGTAGAGCACGAACGTGGTAGCTAGAGGCAGAGAGAGAACAAAAGAGAGAGAGCACTATATTCAAGCTCAAATTGATAAGTTTTCTTCTATATCTAGTCTGTAACTTAGACAAAGCAAAATAATTTTCCAACTTTGACTTTTACTACCTTTCATGAACATAACAACAAATAGCTAAACATTTTTTGTGTATACCTAATGGATATGTGCAAACATTAAATTGATTGTTAAATGAACTCGAAAATGAAAACAGAAAATAATATTTACAAATATACGACGGAGGAGGGGAGAGATGTCGGAAAAATTTTCTTTGATCATAAAACTTTATTTTTATTCTGCTAATATAAATATCGATTAGAGATTATCTCAGAATATGAGTGAAAGTTTGTCGTTCGTTTACATTACGCCGACATTTTTTATGGCTTTTCAACTTTAATTATCTGAAAACTGTTGATGATGATATAGAGCTGTGCGACAATGATGAATTTCTCGTCTCGAGCGTCTAGACAGAGTTTAGGACGATGAATCAAAATTAATCATAAATAATAATCGTAATAATAATAATGGTAATAAACGTAGTAATAATAGTAATTTATTATGTTTGGAGTACGCGTGCGAATGTGGAAGACACGGAAAATTTTTATCGCCAAATATTTTGTGTGCCACAGGGTGTGGGGTATGCTGTAATTTATGTTTTAATATCGTATTGTTGACTGTACGGTGGTATTACGAATTTATATCGGAAAAGCAGATGGTGCGAGTGGAACAAATTTTATATTTCTATTTATCACGTCATTACAATATTATGTTTGATTACTAATTGTAATTCATAATAATGTTTATGTATTTTATAATTGAGATGAATATGTATACAGGGGCCTGTGATGTTTATGTTTATAAGAGCAAAAACAAATTTCGAATTAATTGTTATGAAAAGATTGATGGATTTATTTTGAGCATGATTTGTTTAATACTCATGTACATATTCTGTTTTTTTTTGGGTGTACTGCAATCGACACTCATCGCCAATATTCTATCGTTCGAACACACAATAAACGATCGATTAATTTCAATCAAATGTCGGCATGATATCATCACATTTGTTAATTGAAATTAAAAGGAAAAAATAATAATAAATAATTTTCTTTTTGTTAATTTTCTAAATAAATAAAAAATCGAGAAATGGAAAATCGAAGAATAAAGTTTCCCGCTGACCCAAATTTCTTTCCCACACACCATTTTTAGCTGCTTGGGCACCTCTAGTAGAGTGGGTTGTTTATTTAGAATTAGATTTAATACGCTTAGCATAATGGGAAAGCAATTAGTAATTACACAAAGACACCTGAATAATTTGATTGGCTTTTGGGACTAATGATAATGATATGCGTGTGAATTAAAATACATATTTTCGCCTTGAATTTTTTTGATATTTGGTGACGCGGCGTAGTACTTTGACGTATTAATTATTATGGCCATCAATAAAATTAACTTGCAGGAAGTTGAATGGGAAGAAATATATGTATTGGCAAACTTAGCAAATATTGAAAAATCGTTCCTAACAACACAACAAGAAATAAGATGCGTTAATTAATAATTAGCTGTACCTTGTAAGGAGACCGAACAAATGCAGGATGCAGACGCGAATATTTGAGGTATATATAATTGCCTGAGTAGGTAAATGGCTAGTGCGGTAGTGGACATAAAAATAATTTTATTTATACAGAAACTTATAACTGCTATTGAACGTTCATCTTACTATAAACAAGTAATTTGGCAATGTTTGATAAACATTGACTTGTCAGATATTAAGCACTGGCACTCCGTGTAATGTACTACTACTTCATCTAGAGGTCAGCTTGCTAATGCCTATAGGTTGCTAAAACCAAAAACGAACGGAAACGAATAAATCACATTCATTTTACTCCTCGTAAATGTTCAAATACCTACCAGGCTAAATATATTGAACTAAAAGACAATTCGTTATGTAATTCGGCTTGGCATAATAATTTTAATTATTTGTAAGGATTTTATAACTAATAATAAACAGTCGTATACTGCGATACATTTTGTGATTATATTTTACTACTAGTTGAATTACCGCGGCGTTCCATGGGAAAAATTAGAACTATTTTGAACATCGCGTATTTTGTAGGAAATCTTTCAGCGTCGCTCTAATTGCAATCGTAGCTGTGATCACAGATTGATATTTTCTTGAAGGTATTTGCCTTTCTTGTAAAGGCATCCTTACAGGCGATCACGGAAATATTATAGAACATTTTATTTGTGGGGATAGGCTCATTGCTTTTGGTACTTCTTACCCATTTTCAAATATTTGTACTCTCTTCTTACGCACCTTGATTATTAATTTTTTTTATAATATTTTCCTTCTTTCTTCCTTCCCCTTGCCAAAACAGTATTGGATATTGAAGAGCATCATACGATCTATGTGTTTCAGTAACTCGTTGTACACTTCCATTTTGTTTATGGAAAATAATATCACATCATCTGATGGCACTTGTTCCAGTGTAATTTTGAATAATCTACCATATGGTTGCGTTCATGGACTAAAATCTGTAAACTTGATATTATTTCACGTTTTTTTCCTTCCTTCCTGAGACTAATATAGAACAACCGTCTCGTCGTTGTCCATAAAGAAAATTTGTAAAATCTGGAACCGTTGTCAGGGAGAGAAAGAAGTGATCCCCCACTTTATGGAATTTTTTTTTGTACTTGAACGTAGGCATGAAACCTCGATTGCTTACAATTAGTGTTGCTCCAAAAGATGCCACTTGAACGCCTGAACTTTCGAATGATTTGTAGAAATTATCTGGATAACTCAGTAGTTCTGGAGATATACGCTAGAAGATGTTCAGGTGGGTTACTCAGAGGTGGCAAAATGACTTTTCCATTCGAACAGCATATTCTAGTCGAGTAATTGAATGATGTTAACTTTAATTCAGCTTTGAAATATTCTATTGACCGACTGTTTTCCAGACGTGTCTCATTCTGTTCATTTGTTTCAGCAGCTCTAGAAAAATACGTTCTGTAATCTTCTATGTTTACTGAGACGATTTTATTCTAAATTGCTGACGATTACATCCATATAGAGATAAATCGAATCCACTCTCTTAAAATACAATTTCTTATATCTTTGGTTAATTTGTATGCTTACGTCGTGCAATCGAATAAATGGAAATGGATGGAAGGAATTTCTGTGGTTTATTTAAAAAAAATCGACATTTTGGAAAACAATTATGGGGAAACCTATACTCGGGGGGCAGACCCCTTCAAAAATATTACAAATACCTGCTAAATTTGGTATAAAATTCCTATGGAAAATTTGAATCCGATAGGATCAATGGTGAGGAAATTTATAAAAAAGATCCTCTTGATCCAGGGGACGGACCCTTCGGATTCAAGCATATCACTAATTTCATATAATCCCTTTCCTAAACTCATTCCTGTGAAAAATTTCAAATTGTACCAGGGCCCCGGGGTCCAGCCCTTTGAAAAATATTATGAGGTAGGTTCTTGACATGCAACTTACATATGGTAAAAATTTCATGACGATCGGCTGAATGGCTTAAACGCCCATCCGGTAAAACGAATATTTCTGAACAAATTGTATGAGAGCACTTAGCCCCAGGGGTCGACTTCTTCAAAAATTTTACGAAAATCAACTGTTTTTACCCGGAAAAGCTTGGAAATAGCTACTTTTCATATAAAAGAAACGCAGCAGTTTCCGAAATTGACGAATATTTAGGTTTAATGACAGCTACAACATTAGCGGGAATGCAGATACTAGTAGGAATGTAGAAATGGAGGAAACTATGCTAAAGAATTAAAAATTCTAAAGTAAATAAAGTAGAGCGCGTCAAACGTAAAGTGAAATGCGTATAGAGCCCAAATATACCGCACTTCGTATCATTACATTTAACACAATTGATTGGATGTGCGGTTGTACATACCAAATCCATGGAGATGTCCTGTCTTAAAATGGAGAAAGAGAAAATAAAAATAAAAATTGTGGATCGCATTAGAATTTACGTATATGGTAATACTAAATATGATGAGAATGCTATAACTCTGAATCTGGGCAGAAATTTGTCTTTTGTGAGTGTGCATATTACTCAAATTAAATCAGAGAATGATAGTGAGAAAGGTGAATGAAAGAGGATCGCAATCGAGATCGCGCAGAGTCTGATCTCCTGATCCTGAACAATGGGTGGTCAACTACAACACCGTGTGTGGGGTCGACAGCCAGTGCGATAGACATAACATTAATTTTTAGCGGACTTGCGGCCTAGGCCACTTAGAATGTTACATATGAGAATTTGGCTCGCGTTCATTATTAATGTTGACATTAACCATAAGGTTTTTATAAATGGTAAGAAATGAGTGGTGCATATCTATGAGATTCTTAAGATGAAAGATGTAAATGACAATATTTGACTTGTGAATTAAGTAGAACGAGCAATATACATGTAAGTGGTAATAAATTTAAGTGCATGCTTTTTGGAATAATGAAATCCAGTATTCGTATGATAGAAAACGGATAGTATTCAATAAGTTCAATAGTTTTATTATGTAATTCAATATAGAATAAATTGTCTAAGAATGAATGAAAAATGAAAAACACATAGAACCTCCACTAAGTGCAAAGCAGAATTGCAGCGTAACTGGTAGAGAGAATGTTCGAAGTTCGAAGTAATTTGAACGACACAATCAAAATCGTTTTGTGATGATGAAAGTGCATTGCTGAACGAATTGTGTATGAAATTTGAATGGGTTCCGAGGGTATTCAGAAACATCCAAATCTACTACCATCGGAACAAACAGGGTATCAACAATGATTGGTAGATTGGAATTCGAAGCCAAAATGGCTTTGCTTAGATTTTTCAATATAGTATGGATGAGGACAACAATCTCTAGGGCCAAACTAAAATATGACCGTATAATGTTCGTGAAAATGTGAGAATAATTTTGAATTCTGGTGCAAATACTCGATCAATTTGTTTCATCTGTACATTCTTTGTTTTATAATAATGCATATTATAAAACTGTTGGTCTTTGGATGTTTCAAAAGCATTTGATAGAGTTTGGCATGAATGTTTCATAAACAATCGTCATTTGCTGAATTGATATGCCTCTCTTAATGAATCCAAGTTCGCATAAGGTAAATGCAGATGTACCACAAGAAGCATCCTTTTCCCTTATACTGTTCTTGATTTACATCAACGACCTACTGAATTCAGCAACTTGCGACATTCATTCATTTGTTTACGACACAACGATATAATGGTAAATTCATATTTTGCCTTTTGTCCCAGAAAGCAGTATTACCCTATGTTTTGCCTGTAATGAATGGGTTCCCAATTAACAGGTCAAGTCAATGACTTTATCAGGCTTAGACCTATTATGAATGCCTAGAATAGGCTATAGACCTATTATGAAGTTTAACTCTTCAGAAGCTCCTAATTCTCATTTGGAATGTCGATAGAACTCATAAGAGATTCGTTCATATGATAAACGATGTGTCCATTAAATGCTCCATCTATATTTTAAGCACAGACATGTTGGGGCTGTAACTGTATTTTATAAATTTTATTATGGTAGATGCTCTTCTGAAGCTAATTCTCTAATTCCATCCTTTTCTGTTAGTAGGGCCAATACTGTTTCCAGTGTTAGGCAACATCGGTTTATTTTAGGACCTTTCTATTGTAGAACCCAATATTTTAAATCGTCTTTTTCCAGCTTTATATCGGCAATAAAAGAACTGAAACTACCCGAAAATCTGAAGGAGTTAGAAGTATTTCTCGGATTCGTTTCTTCAAAGAATTTCTAACAAATCTAACAAGCGGTATAAGCGCTCAAGTAAAAGCAAATAAATCAAGGACAACAAAAATAGAGTTGATCGACGACGAATTAAAAGCTTATGTACATTTAAAACACTTAATGACATCAGTTGATCTATTCATATTACCGAACTTCGAAAAGCCATACATACTTACAACAGATGCCTCAAACCACAGCATCGGAGCCGTACTCTCCGTACACTGACGTTTGTATTCAGCGACAGAAATACTCGTATAATTACGATATGGGGAATACTCGTATAATTACGATTTGGTATACAAACCATGGATCACTATCAAAGTGACCAACAACATATCAAAGCCAAAATTAGAAGTAAATACGCTTTCATCTTTGAGTAGCGAGACAATACATAGCGCAGAGAAACATGGTAGTCAGCTTATCCGACATTGTGGCTCATTTAAATGTATTTAAGAACCAACTAATAATCTCATAACATTTTACTATCATAAACAGAGAATAATTAATTTTACATTTGAAGGAGAAGTTACACCCAACGTTGATAAACTTCATCAAAATTACAGGAACAAATATAAAATTATTGCAAAAAATTGACCAAGCACACTTATTCAACCTCAATAGGAACATAGAGAGCACATCGAAATTGTGGGTAAAATAAAGAACAGATTTTAGAGAAATTATATTCTTCACGAATGTCAAGTAAGCATGAACTCAAAGAAACACCAATTCCAACTTATCCTTGCAAAATGAGTACAAAGAATTCGCTCTTGATCAACATTGCAGTCGATATAGATATAACAATTCAGTACATTCGAAAAAAACCTAGTGACATATTTTTACATATTTCTCGCGCGAACACAGCGTATCAACTATCAAAACTGCTAAAATTACAAGGATAAAGTAAATGACGATTTAAAACAGCGAATTAAAAATGCCCAGAAATTGCAAATGGATAATTTCAAAACAAGTGAAAATAAAATATAGGACGTTGAATATACAATTTACTTCGCGATAAAACAAATGCAGGGGAAAAGAAACATTTAATGTATGTTGAAATTGTGGCAAAAGACAATAAATTGACAACGAACTCTGGAAAAAGAATACATAAACTAAGTACTATTTCCTTTTAGCTCGTGTCTTTGAACATTAACAATGTTCTTAAACAAATACGCCATTTTCAATTTCAAACCCAATTACAATAACTATTATAATTACAATTTCAATTTCAATTTCAATTTCAATTTTAATTTTCAATTTTTTTTAATTTTAATTTTAATTTCAATTTCAATTTAAATTTCAATTTCAATTTCAATTTCAATTCCAATTTCAATTACAATTGCAATTAAAATTACAATTAGAATTTCGATTTCATTTTCAATTTTAATTTAAATTTCAAGTTCAATTTCAATTTCAATTTCGATTTGAATTTGAATTTGAATTTTAATTTCGATTTCAATTTCAATTTCGATTTTAATTTCAATTTCAATTTCAATTTCGATTTCAATTTCAATTTCAATTTCAATTTCGATTTCGATTTCGATTTCAATTTCAATTTCAATTTTAATTTCGATTTCAATTTCAATTTCGATTTCGATTTCAATTTCAATTTCGATTTCAATTTCAATTTCGATTTCAATTTCAATTTCAATTTCGATTTCAATTTCAATTTCAATTTCAATTTCAATTTCGATTTCGATTTGAATTTGAATTTCAATTTTAATTTCGATTTCAATTTCAATTTCGATTTCAATTTCAATTTCAATTTCGATTTCAATTTCAATTTCGATTTCAATTTCGATTTCAATTTCGATTTCAACTTAGTACCTTAAAATAAAACAATTTGTTTGATGAGAGTTGTACTTTACAAATTTCGAAGAATATTTTAAAATATATGGTGCTTTATTTAATTTATTTTAATTTATTATTTATTTATATTTGGTGTTTTATTGCACAAAGATTACTGAGCGGCGTTTATTGATCAAATTTTGTTGTAAATTAATTTGAAGGTGGGGAGTGAAGTAAGCCGTAGTCGTAATGGTAACGCTCAAAAATTAATATTTTTTACTTAGCATATATACTCAGCATATTTTTCGACTGAATTGAAGAATCATCTTTATGGGATTGGTAATTTGTTGTAATTTTTTGGTTTTTTCCAAATGCAATTGTCGGTAACGTAATTAGAACACTTCATTTTAATAACCACCGATACCATTAACCAGTTTTTATGAAATTTTTACAGATTTTAGTGACATCTATGTTTTAATTGCTGGTTTTATTAATTTATTTTGTATAATTTCTTTTGAGCAATTATTCCTTAGTTCCCTTATACTACCGGCAGATAATGCTACCAAAAAAATATTTGGTAATTTAAAATTTTGCTCAAAAGTTATATTTATGAGTTTAACAACTGATCACGCGTTCGTCAAAGAGGACAACAAATACAAGAGGTCCGAAAATTTAAGAAGTTGCTACAATATTATCTCCACGTGGGAAATTATATGGATATTAGCCACTTTGTTACAACGAGATATTAATTTTGTTTGTATTATGCAGACATCACCTTTCGTCAGGACCGAATTTATGGATAACGCGGAACCAGTACCTGGTAAATATAAATATATACCAAAAGGTAAACAATTCATTAATTAGTTTAAATGTTTTTTATGAGTGCATATGATCACATGAAATATAAGCAAATCGATTGATTTTTTTTATAAGGCTGAAAACAGATGTGCATAATTTATGCGTGCATTTCTGCGTGCGAATATTCGGGTAATTCCTCCATTTTTGTAAATATTTTGACGTTTCTTTCGGGTAATATACAAAACAATGAATAATAAGCAGTGAAGTTAGACTAATTTAGTTTTTTTTGTTGTCAACACTGCTGATGCGCAGCATAATTATGCACAACTGCTCTCAGCCTAAATCATAATTTTTTCTGTGGGTGAGGGTCCGTAGCCAACACAAATGTATTCCACAAGCCGACCTGTACTCCAGTATACACAGATCCTATTAAATATTTCAGTCATCTATTCGTTTAGTATAAAATACAGGAAAAGTTCAGGACATTTTAAAGGGTGATTTTTTTGTGGTTAGGATTTTCATGCATTAGTATTTGACAGATCACGCGGGATTTCAGACAAGGTGTCAAAGAGAAAGATGCTCAGTATGCTTTGACATTTCATAATGAATAGACTTACTAACGAGCAACGCTTGCAAATAATTGAATTATATTACAAAAATCAGTGTTCGGTTCGAAAAGTGTTTCGCGATTTACGTCCGATTTATGGTCTACATAATCGACCAAGTGAGCAAACAATTAATGCGATTGTGACCAAGTTTCGCACTCAGTTTACTTTATTGGACATTAAACCAACCACACGAATGCGTACAGTGCGTACAGAAGAGAATATTGCGTCTGTTTCTGAGAGTGTTGCTGAAGACCGTGAAATGTCGATTCGTCGCCGTTCGCAGCAATTGGGTTTGTGTTATTCGACGACATGGAAGATTTTACGCAAAGATCTTGGTGTAAAACCGTATAAAATACAGCTCCTGCAAGAACTGAAGCCGAACGATCTGCCACAACGTCGAATTTTCAGTGAATGGGCCCTAGAAAAGTTGGCAGAAAATCCGCTTTTTTATCGACAAATTTTGTTCAGCGATGAGGCTCATTTCTGGTTGAATGGCTACGTAAATAAGCAAAATTGCCGCATTTGGAGTGAAGAGCAACCAGAAGCCGTTCAAGAACTGCCCATGCATCCCGAAAAATGCACTGTTTGGTGTGGTTTGTACGCTGGTGGAATCATTGGACCGTATTTTTTCAAAGATGCTGTTGGACGCAACGTTACGGTGAATGGCGATCGCTATCGTTCGATGCTAACAAACTTTTTGTTGCCAAAAATGGAAGAACTGAACTTAGTTGACATGTGGTTTCAACAAGATGGCGCTACATGCCACACAGCTCGCGATTCTATGGCCATTTTGAGGGAAAACTTCGGAGAACAATTCATCTCAAGAAATGGCCCGGTAAGTTGGGCACCAAGATCATGCGATTTGACGCCTTTAGACTATTTTTTGTGGGGCTACGTCAAGTCTAAAGTCTACAGAAATAAGCCAGCAACTATTCCAGTTTTGGAAGACAACATTTCCGAAGAAATTCGGGCTATTCCGGCCGAAATGCTCGAAAAAGTTGCCCAAACTTGGACTTTCCGAATGGACCACCTAAGACGCAGCCGCGGTCAACATTTAAATGAAATTATCTTCAAAAAGTAAATGTCATGGACCAATATAACGTTTCAAATAAAGAACCGATGAGATTTTGCAAATTTTATGCGTTTTTTTTTAAAAAAAAGTTCTCAAGCTCTTAAAAAATCACCCGTTATAATAAATATACGAAAATATGAAACACGCACACATCCATACTTCAAATAGAAGTAAAAAATAGAAGTTGAAGAGAAGGAGCCAGATTTCATTATAATTTATAATTTTATAATTCGATTTTTTATTTAGTGTGGATATTTGGCGCTGTAATTTTTTAAAATGAAGAAATATGCCAATTTTTTATCATGCATCATTTTTCATCGCAATCTTGAGATAACTGCGGTGGATTTATTAATGAAACTTATGGACTATTTTTCCTTTTTAACATTGAGATTTGTCTTTGGTGTGTGCAGAAAACGAAACAAGATTTTTGATTAATTTGGTTGAGGGTTCTGTAATTAATAGAGAAATACAACAAACTGCTATACAACTAATAATTAACCAAATGAAGTATTAAATATTTATTGTTTTGAGTGACCGTCGATTAGTGAAAGAAACGTAGTGGTAAATCATAATCACAATACGGTTCATTGGGTAAAAGCTGGTTACTATTGAATGATATTTAATTGTTAAACGGGTTGGGGTTCGGCCGACGCAAGTACGTCATCAAGTTTGAAACTTGGTGGCTGGAGGCCAGTTTATTCGCAGACCCACATGGAGGAATTGTTGTGGCTGGGTGAGTTATCCATATTTTCTTTTGTAATTATATTTCCTTCCGTTTCTTTCTTTAATAATTTCTAAATTTAAATCAATTGGAATCTACACCACAGTGCATTGCTGAAGGTTTTGCTGGGATAAATCCTAAGTTTGACGTAATTTTTCGATCAATCAAAATCGAAATTTTAAATATTTTTACAACAAATTTTCGGCGCCATTTCAAGACCAGTGGTACTTAACACCCTGCTGCAAATTTTTTTCGCGGTTTGGAGGAAAACCACTAAGAAAATTGATTTGTACGTTTATAAAAACGATTTTAACCCGCCCTTAGACGAAATAGACATTTTATTTTTATAATCATGTATTAATACTTCAAAAGTAAGAATTACCTAAAGTAAGAATTAAGTCCAATGGTAATATTTTACGGTAAAAAATTGATTTGTAATAAAATCATTTTTGACACGTTGAGTAACATACGACGTGGCGATATACAAAACTAGTTGTAATTATTAATTTTTTAAACTCAAATGTTAATGATCTATGGCGGAAATACAAATTTGACCTACATCGCAATAATTTCGGAACGTGGGATGAATTCAATTTGCCACTCACTCACTATAATCCCGAAGTAAAGTGTTTGACTTTGAAAATATAATAATAGACCAAAACGAATATTTCATCCATTACAAACTGCAACTGTCACAATCCATCACCGGAATTTAATTGGGTCTCGTCACTACTATTTAATAACAAACATACTATACATCACAGCACATCACATTACATTATATTTTAAAATTTTGCTCCAATTTTACGCAGCTGACGTCGTAAACAGTTATCAAAAAATTTTGAAATGTTTTCACAGGAAAAATAAAACACGATTTTCCCCAAATGGACGTACTCGTACGCAAATAATTAAATGTTTCCATTTCAAACGAGTTCGATCACAAATCATTTAAACTTAAGTAACCCCATCGAAGAGAATTATACACAGAGAGAAACAAATTTCGCATCGATCATAAATCAACTCATAATCGCCGCCGATTTGAAAAGAATATTTAACATGTAAAAATAAATACTGGAAAATTGTTTTTGTTTCCCCCGAAACGAATTTTTCCAATAAATCAACGATTTAATCTTCAAACGAATAACCGACTGTGCATGAAAATTATATTGGAAGGCAACACAAAATTTTATAAAATAAATTTTCACACTTACTTGTCTCTGAAGAAAATCAATAACAGCTGGAACAACTGGTTTCATATCAACTGCCGACATTTTTATTTATTATAAACTTTTCTATTTAAATAAAACAATTCTCGCTATTTATATAATTAAATTAAAATTAAACTAAAAACAAAAAAAAGCACTTGCACACAAAAATTTTCCGTTTGTATGTAACAATTTTTCCGGTTTTGTGTAATTTAATTTTTCTCAATATTTTTTAATTAAAAATCTATTTAGAAATAAATATTTTTGTTATAAATGTAAAAAATTATAACGTTTTGTGTTCACTCGTCGTTTTATATTACATTCATTAAATTAATTAATTAAACATAATAAAAAAAATCATTAAATATAAATTTAATTAAAATAATATTTATTGTACGAGTACGATACATTTGAGAGTTAATTTTTGAGTTTTTTTTATTTTTCAAAAATCCGAAATATTTAATTTTTTGGTTTTGAATTGGAACGTATTTTTGGGTTTCTTCCTTCACCAAAATTATGATGGATCTGAAAATAGAATAAATAGAGAAAACAAATCGTTAAAAAATGAGAAAAATTAATATTTTTGTAACAAAATTAAATAAATACGAACAGAAAAATTGAATTCATAATGACAAAATAAGAAATTTCTCGTTTTCGGATTTCATTTGTTTTTCTTGGAAAATTGTTGGATTCTTCGGGTTTTTTAAAAATATTTTGCTTAGCAATAAAATTACGAGTAGGTTCTGTGCTTTGTTTGGTGAATTAGAATAATATTTTAACAGTGGGACTATATCTTTGTGCTTCTTTTAATATTTTGTTTGGCTTTAGCGCGATGAGGGGCGCGCACAAATGGAATAAATCTTCAATTGTTGATGTTAGGATATTTCTTGTTATTTTGTATTATCTCTTCAGATCGAACATATAGATATAATTAGAATAAATATAATAAATGTGTTTTTAAGAAATATCGAATTTGGAGGATTTCAAAGTATCTTTTTGCTGAATTAATACGAAATCTTCGCAGCTATATATAAATAATCTTCATGACAACGTCAAGCAGCTAACTCCCAATTTATATCTAAAACCACTTTCAGTCTGTTCGGCCTCTTCCCTTTGAAGAATTCTTGTCATTAAAATTACAGTTCACTAACATAATTTCATCGATAACTAATTTATGACGGTGTGACGGTTCTTAAATTTAAGAATCGGTGTGAAGTATGCTCTTTGCTACTGTTGTGAAGTAAAGAAATACAGATTAACACAAAATGCTAGACCACCTTATACTATATAAGGTAGCAGAAAACTTCAAGTAGCAAAAATAAGTTTTGACTCTTCACCGCTATAGACGATAGAATGTTTATGATATTTTGAAGCAAATCAATAATTGTCAGCAATTCTAAATTCTTCTTTCTTAGTAATTCTTCTTTCTTTGGTCTCTCTAAACATACTAAAATTAAGATAATCATTGTAATGAAAATACGTGGCAAAAATATAAACAAAATCACCTGCTCAGAGGGCTTCGGCTGTCTCCGTGTACACCTAGGAAACCCCAAGGTATAGCCGCTTCCTCGTCTACAACAAATATAGAATGTAATACCGCAGGTGGATAGCAGCAGATAGACTGACAAATTCACACTCTTCGGAGGCAGGCCCAACAGATTCTGGTGTAGCCAATCATTGTTTAACCCATTTGGAGGAAGTTCTAAATTATCAAGATCACCAAGATCTTCAACTAGAAATATATTTCAGTACGAGAAGGAAACTGCCAAACTCCATGAACAACTAAGAGAAATAAAGGAATTTACAACTAAATTGAAAGAAGAATTTACAATTTTAAAGATTTTAAATTGCTTTCTTTAACTTTTTCCACTCCATACGGATGCAGAAGAATTAGAAAGCGAAACAAATTGGATATTGAACAAAGTAAGAAACGGAAAGCTCAACACTTATCAGAAATGGCAGTAACTTTACCATCAACTTCGAAAAAGGTTTCTAGATGCCAGTTAATCGTCAAGAAACAACTAGCTCTAGAACAGCAACCAACCTAAACAATGGCGTCTGGAAAATTAATGTTGTAGACTCTGAGACCTATAGAGCTTTGGCTACAAAGCTTAATTCCGAGGGACATCAATGGTTTGCCTATGAGGATAAGAATGATCGCTCACTCAAAGTTATGGCTAGAGGTCTTCACCCAACCTGCGCAAAAGTTGAAATTATTGTGGGTCTCAAGCAAAAGGGTTATCAAATAGAAAATGCTGTAAACATCATTAAGAAAGAAAAAATAGAAACTGAACAAGGAGTTCATATTAACAAAAGCGGGCTTCCACTGTTTATGCTCAGTTTTAATAAAAAACAAAAAGTGGAAGATGTGTATAAATATCAAGGCAATACTTAACATGAGAGTTAAAATAGAGCCATTGAGAAAAATGTTAAGGTTCATACGCAGTCATACGCAGAAATATTGCCAAAGACAAGCTAGATGCGTGATATGTGCCGGAAAGCATCATGTCAAAATATGCCCGGTTAATAAAAATATTGTGCAAAATGTGTTAATTGCAATAAGCCACATACTGCAAACTACCGGGGATGTGAAATAGCTAAGGAGCTTCAGAGAATAAGAAATAAAACGCAAAAACAAAGTCCAGGAAAATCGGTAAAAATTATCAAATTTTCACCAAAGAGGAATCTAAACCTCATGCTAGTAAAACGGGAGAACCAAAACCAAAACTGCACTCGCAAGTAGTCATGACAAAACCAGATATTTCGGATGGCACTACCGAAGATACAGCAGTGCTCCAATAGATATTAAGAATCATGGAAGCGCTTAAGATTCGTTTAGCTAAACAAGAGAAATGCCTCCAAGCCTAAGCAACAGGTTAGATAAGCAAGAAGCTCTCTAAATGAAATGAAATCCATGCTCTATTGAAATGATGCAAGCAACAACAAATAAAACATTAAAATAGTAACTTGGAATACAAATGGGCTAATGCAACATATCCCAGAATAAGAAATTTTCCTAAATAGTGAAATAATAGATATATGGCTAGTATCGGAAACCCATTATACTTTAACTTCATATCTTAGAATATATGGATACAGTTGTTACCACGCCATTCATCCAGCAGCTAGGGCAAGGGGAGGACCGTCGGTAGTTATAAAAGAAAACATGAAACACTTTATAGATCTTAAAATTGAAGAGGAATTTATGCAAGTAGTCACCTTAAAAGTATTTATAAATAATAATAAAGAAAATATGTAGTTTATCGTCAATATATGAACCCCCCCCCCCCCCCCCCCCGCCCCCTTAAGATATAATTTAATTAATTAAGACTATTGTACATTATTTAAATCACTTGGATCAAGTGTCAAAATCGGAGGTGATTTTAATGCAAAACCCACTTACTGGGGATCAAGAGTAGGCCTCTAAAAAGGAAGAGAACGATTTTCATTCTGGAGATCAACCAATCTATTGCCCTACGGATAGAAACAAAATACCCGATAGCATGACTTCTTTATCACCAAAGTTATAGACGAAAATACATATACCTAGAAAGCAGCGAGGGGATTATGTCGGATCATACGCCTGTTATTATGACAATCAGTCCAACGATTGTTAAGAAAACTAGTCCACCTTCGCTAAGTAATAGAAAAACCTGCTTGGAGTAATTCCAGAAACTTGTTGATGATAATATTGATCTTCAGGTGCCAATTAAAAACTGATACGGCTAAAAGAAGAACAACTCAACAACAGTATACAAGAAGTTGCGTGGAGTAATACGACCTCAAGTTCAAAGGAAATGCGCCTAAATGCTATTTATCCTCTAGAAGTTAGGGAACTGGTTGCAGCAAAACGAGAAGTAACAAAGGCCTAGCAAAGAAGTCGAGCGCCAGAATATAAAACAACTCTAAATTTTTTATCCAATAAACTAACGTTGCTAATTAAAGAAATCAAAAACGGATTCATTAATAAATACTTGAGTGGCCTTACTGGGGACAAAGATACCGAGTACTCCCTTTGGAAAGCGACAAAAAGTTTTAAACGACCTAAACTACAAATTCCACCAGTTAAAAATGAAGATGGCACATGGGCTATAAGTGCAAAGCAAAAAACTTCGTTGGTTGCAACCCACCTCGAGCCCACGTTTCAGCCTCTACCTAGACAAACTGCAGAGGAAAACATACCACCAGCCTATAAAATGGATAACTGCAAGAAATCTTCAGGATATGACTTAATTACAATATAAATAGTAAAAGCTCTCCCTGAAATAGCACTACGTAAACTACTCCAAATAATTAAGTAGGGTTCAGACTTAAACACGTTCCAAATCAATGGAAAGTCGCAGAACTAATTATGATACCTAAACCAAAGAAGCAACTTAATGCCAACAATTCGTATAGACCGATTTCCTTACTCCCAATAATTTCAAAATAATTCGAGAAACTACTCCTAAAAAGACAGAGTACAGAAAATTGAAGTCTCAGCCAGTGTCCGTACTGTTCAGAGGATAACAAAAAAGGGTTCACATCTCCGGGGACAAAAACTTATGAAGAAACTACGTTTGCGCCAGCAACATAGGAGGATGCTCAATTGAAATATTGCCGTGGACATCTGCATTGGATGATGATCCCAGGTTATTTTTTCGGACGAGAAAAAGTTTAATTTAGATGGACCAAATGGGTTTAGTCATTCCTTTCATGATTTGAGGAAATGGAGCTATTCTTGTCCCGCCGCCACACCAGTGTTGGTTCCATCATGGTGTGATAATGGTTCCATCATGGTGTGAACAAAACTCGCAAAGCTCCATCGAGCTCCTAGAAGTGCAAAAAGTTAATTTTGACGAAAAGTTTGAAGACCATCGCTGAATTTTCCAGCAGGATAACGCAGCAATCCACACAGCTGCACGAGTGAAACAGTGGTTTGAAGAAAATAATGTGGCAGTTTGAATTGACCGGCTTTATCTCCGAATTTAAATAGTATTGAAAATCTTTTGGGATTGTAATCGAGATAAATTTATTCGAATGCCGGAATGACCTTGTGGCAGCTGTGTATGATGCTTTCGAGAAAGTATCGATAGAATTTATACAAAATCTGTATAGGTATTTGCCTAATAGAATTTATGTTGTTGTAAGAAAAAATGGAGGACACACTAAATATTAAATAAAGAAAAAATATCACAACAATAGAACGTAATGGGTTTTATTACTTACTTTCACAGATGAGGGTAATCAAATGTCGCAGTTAAAATAAGCAAAAGAAGAGAAACAAGTGGAAACTCCTCACCACTTGTGATGAGTTAGTGTAATCAAGTGTCGCGGAGTGTATGTTGCTACTAATAGCATCTCTATACCAACAAAAGTTGAAGCTAACGACTATTGTAGTTTTCGAGGTTTTAGATAAAATTTATTTGTTTAAGATTTATTACTTCTCTTGTATACCCCTAAATGTTGATAATGAATACATACACGTACAGTCGAAACAAATAGTTTGGCTGTGATATACACAGAAAAAATATTTTTCTTAACGTATACAAACGAATGACGTCAACTGTACTAATATGTTCTTTGACAACTGTACAATACATTCTTATTTTTATTTATTTCTTAATTAATTTACGTAAAATTCATTATTTTTATGATATACAATCAAAGCAAAGTTTATCAAAGCGAGTTTACGTCAATATTCGAATACCACCATCGAATTTGATAGAATAATTTAAAATAGCGACTACTTTATTTTGAATTGATTTACAGAGGCGAAAAGTCAGAACACTGTACCTTTTCCTCTGTAAGCAATTTCTATAAAGTAGCAGCTATATAATTTTGACATTTTCAGAATCGGGCCATAAGCTTCGTAAGTAACTTTAATCATAAAACGAATTAAATATCTTAGTCTTTGAATTAAAGCTTTTGCACACCTCGGGTATGAAACACAATGGATTGCATTGTTGCTATTCGCTTCTTTTACAAATGTTTTATCATAATCGATTTACTAGTGATATTTCTTGAATTTTGTCTAAAGTATTAAAAATTGCTCGAAAGTATCGAAGTGCTTTATGTACAGCCAAAGTATCGTACATGGATAAGGTTGATCTGCCCTCTACAAGACTCGTATAGTAAAGCTCGTACATTTGGCTCAAAATCTGGTGGCGGTCTAGTGCAATAACTTATTAAACGTAGTTAAATTGTCGTTTTTATTTTAATCAAGTTTGGAGTCCATTTTTCCAATTTTCATCTCACAAAATTGTTGATTCATCTGAATGGGACCGGTTCACGAACGATTCCGATATGATAGCTAGATCAAAGTCATAATTATTGATGGTTTAGGTTTCATTATAAGCTAAACTGACTCCCGTTCCTTGAAAACGGTAACTATAATAAAATCAGGGCTTGTTGCAATAAATTATAATAAAAGTGTAACAAGTAACGGTAATAGGTTTCATTGAGACGGGCTAATTTGATTGGTGCAGGTTTAAAATACTGCAAATTACGCCGTCCTTACGCAAACAACAGAACCGGATTAAGCCCTACCATTTCGAAAACATTTGAAGCAAATTATTCTCTTACGAGTACAAATTTAAATGAAACAAAATCTAATTTTTCTAATGACGTCATGCATAAAATCTATAGAAAATGTATATAATATTTCTAGTTAATTTGAATCTGATACATAAAAATTGTATTGTAATGTGAAAATTAGTTTCCATTTCAATAAAGCGAGAAAACGATTTTCTTCCCCCCTCCCGTCCCCGTCCCCCGCCCCAATTATGTGGTTTATATTATGCTATGCATGCAATCCAACAAGACGGGAAATTTTTATTTTGTGTCTTTATTATACTGTTATATAGCCGATTAAAATAATAGTTATAATAATAATAACGGTTACGATTATGATAAGACACAATATAAAGATAAGAAAACACCAGAGCGAGAGATATAATGAGATTGTGATTTTATAAGATTTTCGTCGTCTTCCTCCCCCGTGCACACATAATTCCCACTCGACTCGAGTATAATTTTTGCTAGAAGATGGATATACACACACAGAAAAAAAAAATAGGCGTAAGTGTTAATGATGTCAAGTACCTTGGTTCGAGATTTTATATTCTACTATTAATTTGGCTTTGAATATATTAAACTATGAAGTATTAAAGGAAAAGTGTCAAAAGCATATAATGGGAGTGCAAAAACAAAAACCGGAAATGCTTTCTTGCCTTTGTTTTTTGTTTCGTTTAATTTAATTTATCAAATTATTGACGGTTGTTGTCTTCGTTATTATTATTTTAATTGGTTTTACCGCGTCGGTGTGCGAAGAACGAGGAAATTTGAAATTCATGAATATAATTAGGATTTTTTTATTCTTTGGGGTTTGTGGAAGAGACAAGCAAAGGATAACCATATCATCTCCGTATACGTTACAAGATTGATTAATGATGAGAAAATGTATATAGAAAATATCATATACGTATACATGAACCGTATATATAAAATATAACTAATGGGATTTTCTATTCCGGGTGCACGAGAGATATTTGGGCGAGAAATTGTTTGGGTCGACAATCATTCATTAAATTATTTTCTTTTCTGATATATGGGGGTACACCGTAATATAAGCTGATATGTGATTATCAGTTAAGTTACATGGCAGAATTCTTATATGATATATGCGGACGAAAATACCATTGGGTATTTAATTAGTGTTTCGGGAGGGATTCTATTGACAGGTTTTCTATAAATGTGAAGGCGATTAAGACTATAAAAATTTCGGTTCTTTTTTATAAAATATATTATATCGAAAAAATCGATTTCCCGCCTAATTTTTAGTTTTGTTGGGCTGTATCGTAAATTATGTGTTTGACGTGTTCTATGCCATTTTCTTAGTTTGGGGTTACTATGTGACTATTTCCATAAATTGTTTAAGTTATTCTCTATATTCTTATCTATCGTACTTTAACAGTTTAATTGTAACATTTTCAGAGAGCTTTAAAATTTGCCATAGTGTTCTATGGAACTAGTCTACAACAAAAAGCCGAAAAGCTTTTAAGACCTTCAAAATCATGACACTAGGGAACCAAGCGATCTTTCAAGCTGTAATTTTCGCGCCGGCTAAAAATGGGATCTGACGAATTGCAAGGTTGGAATTATAAAAGAATTTAATAAATAAAAACATAATACTTAACCCAAGTTCCATAATATAGAATTTCCAAACGTCCTCTCTGTCCTCTCTCTCTCTCTCTCTCGTAATCCTATTAACAAAAATAGTTGACAGTTACTGATTGGTGGTAAACTTCGAAGAGTGATAATTAATCCGCATAACTTGTCAAGACACATGAGTATACCATTAAATTTTTGGGATATTGATTCTATGAGTATGGTATCGTTGAAGTTATTTCGGAGGATAATTACGGGAGATATTTCCTCGATTGCAGGTATATGGTGGTATACTTCTTTTGTTGCGATCTTATCTCTCTCGGTAATAGGAATGTTTACAACATATAGAATAGAATTATAGGTAGGTAAAAATTTTACTTCTGCGAATTTAGAGCTTCTTCAACTGTTGAGAAAGGTAAATTTTCTTCTTTAAAATATTTTATAGCTGCTTTGATTTCTTGAACGATTTCGTGAACAGCGTAAGCATTAAGCTTGTTAATCTTCTTTTAGAATTTTAATCTTGTATTCCACAATTATTTATTTAGTTATTTATTTTTATTTGATTTATCCATAACTATTTATTTCGTTACCTAACTTAGTTAGATTATTTCATCCTCTCGGTAATCAGGTTGTTTATTACCACCTGTTTGTTATTGTTTATTAAAATGTTATTCATTTTTTATTTGATTGTGATGAAATCGTTTCCATAAACTTGAGTGATCTTTTCGACTTCTTCCGTTTTAAATTCTCCGCTAAAGTTCGTGTGATATGTAGGGAAATATATGATGGTTTGTGCAATCGTCCGCGTTGATAAGTGATGCACTGAGTTCAGTGATTTTTCGTTCTCTATTACAACGAAGATAATAGGGACACAACAATAGATCAACAACAGATTGAAAATTTCAATCATCCTACCGCATATATCTTTGAGGAAATCAGTAAATTGGCTGATTGCAATGAGACGACCTTGGTCGAACACGATATAACTTATATACGTATTGGGAAGAAACAACTAAGACAATAGTGAATCGGGGATTTGGTGACACAACAGGGTTACTGTTAGGTGACATGTTTGGGTTATTAACTCAGAGAGAAGCAAATCATTATGAAGAACATTTCCAAACTATAGAAACCCAATGAGGGTAATTTATTATTACTAATAAAGAATCAACCTTAATAATTGATAAGACAGTAAAACTTTTCAAACACAGCCAAAATGCCACAGTACAAACAATTAATAACATCCAGAGCGGGTTCCAGACAGAAAGCACTTCTGGATGTTATAGGCAATGCACACCTCAACATATTGCATCCACATTGAATGAGTCCAACACAACTTGAAATATAGTTAGACCACTTGGTTAAAACTCTGACAAGTGCACGATTAACGTAGAGATATGTGATAATCGAGATATCGATTCCCTTATCATACACCTGAACCTACAATATTTGCTCCGTAGTAGCTGTGCCTAATATAGGTAACTGGAAGACATGTACATATAGTGCCATACCAACTGAATTTGTTGCCGTTGATCTGCAAAATGAACATTTCATGCAATTAACGGCTAGTGAAATATCTAAATGCAACATCATCAATGATGATCATCTGTTGTGCGTTGTATCAACAATTCACACGATAGCCAGGGAAGGAATTTACTGTGAAATTGCGATATTACAACACAAGTCTAATTTAAAAGGTATATGTGAAATAAAATATCAAAATGTTACATCGAATCTTTGGATAAAGCTGTACGCACCACATCAATGGGTGGAATGTAATATGTGGATCAGTCACCAGCAGTTAACCGGTCAAGAAGCGGTTAGTAAGCATACTGGCCTCTGATAGATTCGAAACCACCATTGAGAACTTCGGAATTGCACCATACTTAAGAAGCTGTAGAAAGATTTAGCAATTGAGGTATCAAAAGAAAACTATGAAGGAAATGGGCTACTAACCACTCCAGACACCCGTACTTTAGAAGAACAAATCGCTAGTCTGATAGAGAGAGAAAGGAGTATATTCACGAGCATTTTCATATTCACCATTATGCTGCCACACATTTTATTCTAAGGGTGTCAAAACCGATAGTAATATATTTTATAATCCGCCATCTACGAAGAAGAAGAAATCAACAGTCGACCAGAACTACCATTTCTATCAGTGATAAACCACTATTCATGACAAATATGCCATCAAGCGCTGCTCGTCGCCCCGCAAGGTGTTCAGTATGAACAGAATTAATCTATCACGCAAGAGAAATGTTAATCACGTGCCACTATAGAATGTATGGTGTATGCACCAACTATTATAGTTATAAAATATGCAGTTCTGCACATTTTTATTGTAATTTTTATTATTATTGTTGTGATGCTAAGTAAATTAGTTTGTATATAACTGAAAACTTCGAATAAGAAAATCAGTATCAATCAAACCATATTCAGTGTTGTTCCAGTCTTGAAATAAGATGAGATTCAACCTCAGGTGGAACCTAACACCAACCAATATTAGAATAGCATCAACCTTAAGTGAAAACCTGAATGTTAGCCTTGAAACGAATGATCATATAGCGACGGCTAATAAATGAGGTTGGTGCGTAATTACCACAACTTTATCAAAGCATTCTGCTCTGTTATATCATAAAAATCATAACAACAGAATTGAGTCAACGCAACGTAGATTCCTGTGCGACTTCCTGCTAATTGGACATATACAGTCATCCGTTTTCGTTTGACATTCTCTTCTCATTTAATTTATGTCACTTTTGTGCCTCTAACAAATACTATGCCTCTAACGTAAACATCTCCTTCACGACTTTTATTACCAACATGTAAAACAAATAAAAAAAAACTCGGCACGCGTGGCACTTTGCAGCTTTAAAACACTTTTCACGCAATTTCGGTATTCTACCAACAGAACATATACCTATGAATGGCACATACTTATCCTTGCTAAGGACGTGTCAAATACGTATATTCAGTTCATACAAATAAGGAAAAACTGTATGATTTAAAAACAAAACGTGTTCCTTCTCAGCTACAGGATCGTATAACACCCATATTATTATTCATACCATCGTAAACATCGGAAAAACAAAGTGGTTAAAATTTATACCAAAGTAAAATAAACGTCGTTTGTTTCGTAGCGTTTATGCCATTTGTGAAAAATCGAAAAGATTATAAATATAAATTTTTCACGACAAAGGAAACCAATACTTACTCGTATACCAATGTATTTGAGAAAAATTTCTCAACAATTTGGGCGTCTCATTATATGTACATGGGGTTTCCCGCCATGCTCGTCTCATATATCTTGGCATAATTTACTGCAAATTCTGAAAATATTTTTTTTTGTTTCTCGTCTAAGTTGATTTGAGATTTGGGATATATATTTCCATTTTTTTTTATTTTGCTTCTGTTCACCTTGCGGTGTAAATGTGTGTAAGAATGTAGATATGGCACAAAGACAAATTTCTTTCTGTGTTCTGTTTGTTGGAAAAATATTTTATACACCAATAATTTATTTGTGTCATTGTGTTAAATATTCATGTGACTCTAAATTTTTTTTAGTTTTTGGTAACAATGAGAAATGTGAGCAGTCTCATTGAGATGAGACGACTTTTAAACGTATTCAGAGAATTTATTAATCTTTACAAACTGTTGATCGCGACTTCGTCCGCTTGGTCTTCAATTTAACGCGATAATAAAGGGTGGTTAAATTTTAAGGGCCGATGTTGATTTTGAATAAAACTCAAATTATTTAGGAAATTATTGTCAATCCTTTTTATTATAAAAATATGGTATGGTTCAATTATGTATGGAATAAAATATCGGCCAAATGGCCGCCGCGACCTCGGCGGCACACCTCCACCCGATGGTCCAAATTATCGATGACGCTTAGGCATAATTGAGGTTCTATGCCGTTAATGTGCCGAATTATCTCATCCTTTAGCTCTTGAATTATTGCTGGCTTGTCGACGTACACCTTTTCTTTCAAATAACCCCAAAGAAAGAAGTCCAACGGTGTCAAATGACATGATCTTGGCGGCCAATTGACATCGCCACCACGTGAGATAACACGGCCATTGAATTTGTCGCGCAAAAGAGCCATTGTTTCGTTAGCTGTGTGGCAAGTGGCACCATCCTGTTGAAACCACATATCGTCCACATCCATATCTTCCAACTCGGCCATAAAAAGTTCGTTATCATCTCACGATAGCGAACACCATTCACAGTAACTGCCTGACCGGCCTCATTTTCGAAAAAATACGGCCCGATGATGCCGCCAGCCCATAAACCGCACCAAACAGTCACACTTTGTGGGTGTATTGGTTTTTCGACAATCACTCTTAGATTATGATTCGCCCAAATGCGGCAATTCTGCTTATTGACGAATCCACTGAGGTGAAAATGTGTCTCATCACTGAAGATGATTTTCTTCGAAAATTGATCATCCACTGTTGCCATTTCTTGTCACCATTCTGACCATTGACGACGTTTGGAATAGTCAAGAGGCTTTAGTTCTTGAGTCAATTACACCTTATAAGCGTGTAAATGCAAGTCTTTATGCGTAATGTTCATCAACGACGAGCGTGAGAGGTGCAATTGTTGGGCACGGCCACGAGTTGCGGTGGACGGCTCTTCAGCCACACTATCGCGAACAGCAGCAATGTTTTCTGCTGTACGAGCTGTACGAGCATGCACTGGTGTTTTAAAATCTCTTACAGACCCGGTTTGCTCAAATTTTTGCACGATTTTTCCGATTGTACGCACATTTGGACGATTAAATTGACCGAAAAAATCACGAAGTGCACGATATGCATTTTGATTTGATCACCCATTTTCATAATATGCCTGAATAACTTTAACGCGTTGCTCGATTGTGTATCTTTCCATGGTTCAAATTGAGTTAGTTTGAAATTGAGAAATGTCACATTAAATGCAGAAAAAAACTTGACGTTTAGATGTGGTTCACATTCAACGTCGGCCCTTAAAATTTAACCACCCTACCGTCGCTCAACGAAAGGAAGTGTTTGCGTGTTTTACGAATAAACCAGAAATCTATCTACACGTGACTCGGCCACATACAGCCATCTATATGAGAAGCATGGATTTTCCAAATTTAGTGGGGATTATTGGGATCTACCAGTACATTTAACAGTACATCTTTCCCTCTAAATTTTCCACTCAAAATTGGAGCTGCGATGATATTGCTCATCGTTTTTTTCACTGAAAGCATGGCGCCCTTACAAAGTCGTGGTGGATTGTTGTTTTGGAGAAGAATGATAGGCACGCCAATTTTCAAATCAAGTGAATTCAAGTATTCTATAGTTGGCTAATTAACAACTTCGTTAAACAATATCACACAATATTCCGGGACGATTTTAGAAGTTTTAGTATGGAGCTAATATTGTCTGATGAACATTTTAATTCTTTTTGGAGTTCCATTACAAAAAATTTGTTGCTTAAGAAATATTTATGCATTGTAATCTAACAGGTTGTTTGCAGTTTAGTTTAATGAAAATTGGTTCACACAACACAAAATTATAGCGAACGAAAACTTAAAATCAATATTCCAACCAATGTGTTCCATCGTAACGTATATACTCGTACTTCCATTATCAACATGACTTGCATAATACAAAAGCAAATTTGTACTTCCACTATACCAAGTTTGCTCTTTGCAGAATTTTTCTCGTTGCACACTGGTGTTGCACCCACAATTAGGTCGTATTGTAAAACGACATAATGCTGTTGCTTTAGATTTCATATAGTTTTCATTGGTTAGTTTCTGTTTATATACATTGCATAGTCTATAAATATTTCGTAACTGAGATATAAAAACAAAAAATTTGTGAAACTTTTAAACTTTTAAGCATACAAGCCAACAAAATAAACCGACATATTTTAATTTAGTTCACATTTGGTCTTTATGCATGTGTAGCTTATACAAAAATTTTTACCACCGAGAGTGACATTCAAAAACTTGTTATCATATTTTCTGTAATATATGGGGAAAGGTCATCGAGGAAATGGTCGTTCGATATTTAGTAAAAATTATTCGCCGCTCCTTTCCGCATCCTCCCTACTTAAAGTAACATTTCCGGTACAAATTTTCAAATTTGAATTCCCTCCCGTCTTCGTAATGTCTTATGCGAATACTTTTAATTATAAAAGAAAATTTAGAACAAAAGCAGAAGGTGGACAAGGTACTTAGATGTGAAACGTTTAAAAAACAATATACATTATTTTGTATATAGAGACGAGAAGGAGGGGCGGGAAGGTATAGGAAATCTAAATTTTGCCTTGACGGTTGGCAAAAAATAAGCAAGCAGCAAAAATTTAAAATATTTCCCGTTTTTCTTTTCCGAAACAATACAGAAGGAAAATTTATGGATTTTCTTTTGAACATTTTCCTTTTATTCTTCTTATTTTTATTATTATTACTATTATTCGTCTTCCTTTGGTTTGGAGGTTTTTGTTGATTTCAAACATTACAGGCTAGGTTTATGCGTCCTACTATTGGCATGTAATAATAAAGTGTTTGATTGAAATCTGATTCAAATTACTATTTATATAGGTAGAAAATTATAGGTATTTTGGGATTCAACCTTGTCGTCGTTATATATACGTATCAGTTTCCAACGGAAGTGATTATTACTACAGCCATTAGTTTGTTGTGACGGTCACAACGATTTTCTAGTTTTCTTGGCCTATTTAAAATATAACAAAGAAATGAAAGGTAATTGTTACACAAATTAATTGCCTACTTAGTAGCAGGCCGAGGAAGCAGTTAAATTTTTATTATAAGTATTCGATTGTATGTGATTAAGAAAGAGCAACGCATGACTCCAACTCACAGCAGCATTTCTTCACATGCTAGTTATGTCTTTAGGAAGTAATTAAAATATTGAAAATGTTTATTAATTTATCTGTAAACGATTAAAATTGTTTGATCTGGAAACATAAATTTTTATTAGCTCTTTATATAAGAGGTGCCATAAAGAATTGCAGATGGACACTCAAAATACTAAATTTCATTTATCATTTTAATGAATTCAGAACCATTCTTAAGAAAGTCTTAATCAATTTTTATATTGGAAATTACAAACTGAACAATTAAACGTCGTTAATTCCAGACTTAACTACACAATTAAAGCCAAGAGTTCGTAATGTTGCTAATTACTTTGTGAGTAATTTTTAACACTTTCGTTAAAGGGTTAACCTGATGTTAGTTTACTTTTGGATGACATGTTACAAGGCACATAAAAGAAAACTGTTTAAAATACTAGTGATATGTTTTATATGATTCGACTGTTTCGAGTTGTATTAACTTTTTCTCTTTAAAGATTCACGTCTCGCGGTTAAAGGATTTAACCGATTCTGTTTGAGCTAACAACAAAAGTCTCCACGACAGTGGGAGGTGACATCTATCGGTGGACACTCCACAATCAAACGTCGGGCAACACGATTTCAAATTAAACCCCACCTTCGGACAACACTTCTCCGCAGCTGTCAAAATCGAGATATCCAAGTAAAACTCGCTTTTTGTTTCAACTTTCGAACGAGCAATACGACACGCAAGTTCGGTCCAATTCGTGTACTCGCCACGGCAGACTCAAACATTAATTCTAGGCAGCTTTGTATCGACCGACTGCTATGCGTGAGTTAGTTTGACTTCAGTTTACGGGTTCCCGACCTTGGCTGATAGCTGTCTCTTTATGGTTTTCAAATTTGAAACTGCAACGAAATAATAGTCATTCACTTGATCGCGGTGACCATACTCTCCCTCAAGTTTCTCTTGACTACACAAGGCCGCGATCTGGTCCTGTACGAATGAATTCGTTGCTTATTCCTGGAGTCTCGATTGAAATCTCCTTGCTCTTCCACACTGCTCGTTCGAAGACCCGCTGTAACGGTGCTATTGCACCACCGAATTATATTGGGTGATAAACCATGTCACTGTTAATGCTAATTTGACTAGTTGCGCACACTGCACCGAAATGTTAAATTTTGTTACCCGCGCGAGTAGTTGCGGTATGGCAAGAAGAATCCTATAAATCTGGCTCGAAGGGCCAATAATGTTGGAAAGTAGTCCGATGTTGGTGTTTTATATTTAAAACCGTGTTGCCCGTGGCGCTGGATCGTGGGGTCTCTACCGATAGATGTCACCTCTGACTGGTGTGGAGACGTATTTTAAAAGTTTAAAAGTTTAGTGTTGGTTCTGGTTGTCTTGAAGAGACAGCAGACACAGCATTGTCACTGGTCGAATGTATATGCCGTTTTGGCATCTTAATGCGACGTCTCGAACTCGTCGGTTAGATCGCAGATCCTGGATACGTCTCAATGATCCTCCTTAGTGACCAATTCGATGGTGGTATGCTTTGTTCCTTAAGGAGGACTAATTGGTCGATATCGAATTTCTCGTTGACACTCATCCATTTTGCTCGTTGCTGTAGGCAATAGGTATTCCGTTGACCAAATTTTAAAGAAGTGATGGTACATTCCCTCAACCTGCTGATACCGATTGAGACGGATCATTTTCACATCGAGTAATGTTGGTTCAGGTGTCGTGATTGGTGCTTCCCCCAATTAAGAAATGCCCTGGTGTGAGGATCGTACAGCCATCAGGGTCATTCATCATAGAACACAATGGCTGCGGATTAAGGCACGCCTCGATCTGGTACAGTAGCGTCGTCAACTCCTCGAACCTGGTTTCGCCCTTGCCGACCAGCGCCGACGAAGTTGGTTGCGTTATCGCTGTACAGGTTTTGGTTTTCGCCTCTCCGCGCGGTGTACCTTTCAAAGAACGAAAAAAGTAAGAAAGTAGATAACGGGAGCTACTTTTCATCAAGGGAGTTGCTACAACTGGAAAGACCTTCGTGTCAACCTCCTCAAGAACCAGGTCAACAGGTGCTGTGTTAGATAAGCAGTGAAGTTCGAAACGTTAACGGGAGTAGCGGTGCGGTTATTTGGAAGAGTTACTGTACATAGCTAGATAAAAGTACCAATTCAGAATGATGGAAAAATCGTTAACATGCCATTACTGACTAATAATTATCTAAGAAACATGCGTCAGCAATCTGAATATCAATGACATCCTCGGAAGACTGAATGCGCTACTATTCGGAGACGTTATGCATCTACCGCCATTTCACGGAAATCAAGTGAACCAGTAAGATTAGCACCTGAAATATATCTATGGAGACTGTTCACACTGGTTGAACTGAAGCAGTTCATAAGACAGCAAGTTGGCACCACATAGCAATCAGAAATATTCAGTATCAAAGCCCAAGATCAGTTGGTGGATAGAAGTAATCACGGAAGTTGGAGCGGCTTGTTTTTTTCCACTAGAAGAAACATCGCATAATATAATTAATCACAACCATTTTAAAATGAATAACAACAAAAAATCTTGTACATACAAATTGGTTTTAAGTAAATCACAATCGGTACAAGTATTACCCAACAAAAACAACCATGATAATTTCTATGACCTCTAAAAATAAATTTTGTAATTTTTGGCAACTGTCACCATGGCCCAAATTTTTATTTTCACCTTTATTTTCCATTTTTAATTGATTAGAATAATTAATTGATTTCGTTTGCGGTTGCGACCAGGAAGAACATCCAATTTTTACTGATCGTGTCGGACACGTAGTTACGACCTGAGAAAAGCACTCAAGAATTTGTAAGGTGTGTCGGAACGGATGTGCGCTTACCTCGGTTAGGGCTTTGGCCAATATTACCAAAAATTATTGATTCTTGTTTTTTAAATTCTGGAAATAAAAACTGGCATACAATTACGAGTGATTTTTAAAAAACACTCACCGGATTCACGGTAAAAACGGTTGTAGTTCGATTTCACTAGAGGAATAATAGTAAAATTAATAAAAAAAAATTATTTATTAAAAATGCCATATAACTTTAAATTAATTTTACTAATTAATTTTTTTTATTTTTATTTTATTCCTCTGGGGAAATTGAGCTACAACAAAGACAAGTTGCCACATTTCCGTGGAGTGCAGATGTATGACACGGATATACCTTCGGTTCGAGTGGACGTTGGTAGAGGCGGCATACACGAAATCCAATCAAATTCTATCTAATTTCCAGTCAAGTTCAGCTAGGTTGAACGAGAAATGCTACCGTTAATCGTGTCATGGGCAGCTACAACAAAGGTAAGAAAAAACTTCGCAGATGTCCAGGCATATGTCACACTAAGCAGAGTTAAACCGCTAGATGGACTTAGGATAGAAGAACTCAATTGCTCGAAGCTCACTAGTAAGAAACCGTGCATCAGCGAGACATTCGATTATGTTACACAACACACGATTATTGCAATATATAGAAGTTGGTGGCACTTAGAAAACGGTTAATGAAAAATATGGCCCGTGTTTTCGAATCGAATTATAAGAGGTAAGGTACACCATTTAGGTAGGTTCCACCTATACTTTTCTAAATCAGCTTTGGCTGCGAAATATCGCACGAAGATAATTTCATTTTTTAAAAATACGCTTTTATTTCGAAATGATCTAGAAAAATAATTTTTTTTCAGTTGTATCAGGGACATTTGAATCTTTGATCACTAAAAATAAAAGCGTAAGGAGTATATTTCATATCTACAAGATGGACGTAAGTACTTTCAATCGTAAATTTTTATGAAATTTAGCTACGCTTTTATTTTTAGCCATAAAAATTTCCAAAGTTCCCGAGTAGCAGAAACAACTTGTTCTTTTTAGATCATTTCGAAATTAAAACGTGTTTTGTTTTATTTATTTATTTTTTTCTAATCGAGTTTCTCTCTCATAAGGAGTTGCCGAGGTTCTAGATTTTAACATATGTTGTCGTACATTGTTCATAATGGACTTCAGCCAATCCCGCGCCTTTCGTATTCAGGGTCTTCTGATTAATCCATTCGAGTTCTTTCTAGTTGTAATCGAGATCGCTTTACAACGGTAAACCCGTTAAAGCGGTATTATTTACTAATTTTAAAAAATTTACATTACAGTGTTTACAGAGATCCACATGTGCAGAATTTCAAGTAAATCGAGTAAATTAGTGGTCGAAAAATTGATTACAATATTTCAGTTAAAACAGAGAGGCATTGCCAATACCAAAAAATATATTATCCTGATGTCCAAACTCGTTGTAATCGCTTTTTACACGCGAAAATCCGGTACCGAATATTTTTATTAAAATACTTCAGACATACAACAAGCAACAAAATGGGACCCAGGGTCTGCCGTGGTACTCTTAACGAATTTTCCCGAAATTAGAATTCATCGCATCGCAATCGACTTTTGACACTCGTAAAAGAAAACTGTTTCGAAATTTAATAAGTTTGAGTTTCAAAGATTTGGCAACGATATTTCCATTACAAACACACTTAGAAGTAAAACTTACAACGTTGGCAAATTTTTGGAGACAATTAACGAAACTAACAAAGATGGTGTGACCAAATAATTTGAATTTTATACTAACACTTTAACTGCCGGAGCAACTAACACATAATGTGATGACACAAACGAATTGCTGTCGGTTCCTGGCGTGGATGATGAAAGAAATATTGATTCTATGTAAGGTGTGTACAAAATTCGATTCCAATCCCACTGCCAATGACAATATTTAATTGCGAATAATAGTAACCATTAGTATGAAATCATCGAGTTTCTTACTAACTCTCTTCCGTAGTTGTGAATTTCGTGAAAATCGTTGATAATTTTCAAAATTCCACAACTTTCATTAATTCCAAAACATAGTGAAGTTCGTCAAAAATGATTTCCTTAATTAAAATTCGTTCATGAACATTTCTAGAATCGGTGGAATACAAAGACAAATACTTTCAAAAACTACTTAAATCAGATAGTTTAATCCAACAAAATAGCATTCATTCGTCGGTTGCAGAAGCCCAGTAAGCATTTTTAGGACCGATCACACTTTTATTTAACACATAATAACTAATTGCTTCACACAAACTATTCTTGTCGGAAGAGACAACAAAACACATTTTCCCATTTTCGAAATACATATTAAATTTTAAAAATATGATCCTGACTTTTAGTTTTTTTGTACAAAAATTTTACTTTTGCCTTTATTCTCAGTCATAAGGAGGATGTTTTAAACTTATCCATTCGTACCATTTAAGAACTCCCAACAAAATATTTCTTTGTCATATTATTACAAATTTATAGCGAAATTGTGAACAAGAAGAAACCAACCGTGAAATATGAAACCATAATATTTGCGAGGGAGTGAAAAGGACGATTAGACATTTCCAAGGAAAACAAACAAAAGGATACCTAGATAGTAGAAGCCACATTTATATTCCACTCCCAGTGTAAACAGATAGAGTTTAAACAAATATTTTCATTTTAATAAGATTTGCATGTATAAAATGAGTGTACTGCCCTTGGTACATCCAACCTACATACACAAAAACCACCCCCAAACTAACTTTTTGCATTTTTCAGTCTTATTTGCATTTTGAACGTATACATACAATAATTTTTTGTGTGTGCTGTTTTTATAAAACTAGGATACCGAAATAGGATCGTATTATACAACTATATTATGTTTACATAAAGGATATCCTATTTTTGTTTATTTGGAAAATGAAAAACAAAACAAATGAAAAGCACACGTAGTTCTAAAATGAGGAAAATATAAATTAATAAAATTGGAAAATTTATTTCATATAGAAATTCAAGGATGTGTATATGTAATTCAATGATTACATATTGTGTATGTACCTATATACGTATAGGTTGATAGTCCACCTGCGTATATATGTTTCGAGTAATTTTTCCTAACAGGAAAATCCAAACAAACAACATCAATAAATAATTCTATCACTTTAATTTAATCTGCTCGTCATCGTGATACACAAGAGAATGTATTTCACAAAAGGGATATATTTTCGCATCCATCCCCCTCTTATGATTTATTTTGACATTTTGAAATATTTTTTAATACTTTTTGTGAAAAAAAAGAAAGACGAATGGAATATATTCGGAACGATATACGTATACGGTAATATATGTAATGCAAAGAGTTTATAACGGTAATGGGTTTTAATAAGAAGGATTTCTCGTAAAATTTAAGAAAATGTGAAAAGCTTTTTTTATCGCTTTCCGTAGTACACATGACAAATGGAGATATTTTAAGTTTCTTGCATGAGCTTTTTATGAGCGCTGGAAAGTTTTAATGGGTAGTTAAAGTTTGTGTTAAAGCGATTCTATTAAAAAAATTTGATTTCAAATTGAAACGATTGACTCGATCATACACTCTGTGTACCGTAGACAATTAACTGAATATCTAGGTTGGTCGTATAGTTGTTTAAGAAACATAAAAATGTATTGCCTTTTAAGAGTGTTAATGGGAACTTAAAGAATATAGCGGTCGACGGTTTGCTACGTCTGTTCCAGTTAATTTTCCAAGGTTTAATTTCCGGGATCCGCTCGAAACGCGATATTTCAAAACGCGATATTTCGAAACGAAATATGACAAAACGAGATATGGTACAAAATGTGCATTGCGAAGCGACGGGGGCGCAGGGTCCCGCCTGATATAATCCGGTCAATAAACTGAAATTTTTGTGTTAACTAAGGAGCGAAGCGACCCGCCTGATACAACATGATCCTATACTCCCGTTCCTATCGATTTTTAAATACAGGATTTTAATTTAACTTTAATTTAACTAAACTATTTAATTTAAATACAGAAACTGAAAAAAAAAATTCTAGCTCGCTCCTATCGATTTTTAAATTTCTATAAACTGAAGTTTTTTTAAAAGCGAAGCGCTAACCTGATATAACCCGATCCTATACTCCGCTAATATCGGTTTTAAATTTCATAAACTGAAATTAAAATTCCCCTTTTCCAGAACGTACATTGCGAAGCGACCGGAGCCGACCTGCCTGATATAACCCGATCCTAAACTCCCGCTCATATTGATTTTTAAATTCCTATATCGCGTTTTATACCATATCGCGTTTTGTACAGTATCGCCTTTTGAGATATCGAGTTTTGAAATATCGCGTTTTTATAATTCGCGTTTTAAAACATCGCGTTTCAAATGGGTCCCTTAATTTCCGTACGAACTTAAATAATTGTTAGTTCGTACAAGGGTTCGTACAAAGGCATTGAAGGAACAGCGACATCTTTACGCTGTTATGAATAATCCAGAAAGTGCAGGAATTTTAGTTCTAATCTTGAAAAGCTTGAAGCTGATTTACTAACCAAAATATGTTTGATAATTATTTCTGTGTAACCCCGATTATTCCGGCTCCGGATCATTTGGGTCATTAAGCATACCTGCGAATGTCGGGAGTTTAATATTTATACCTTCAATTTGCACGACGATCTTATTGAATTCTTCAAAATATAAAATCCTCTAAAAAACCAGAGTCTCTTTATAGATGTGTTTTAAAAGATTTTATGGACACTTCCCATATTCCTCCAAAGTTGGGCGCACGGAGAGGAATATAAATGGATGAAATCTTACCTCGTGTGCTTACCGGACAAGTGGTGCTGTGGTTAAAGCTTCGGCACTTGGACCGGGAGGTGCTGGGTTCGAATCCCATCAGAGGCTAGATGCAAATCGAATTTTCATCATCGATTACGATCGGTGATGCTAATAAATACAACTAAGACCCTCTGATGGAGTGCAGAATTCCGTGTCACGCGCCGACCCACCTTCCATGTCAATGTACAGGTTGACATGGAGCTCGCAATGTGCAGGTGGTATACTGTAGTTGTGTGAGTAGGTGAAGTAGGTGGGTTAATGATGTGGAGTGAATGAGTGGTATCACAATGGGCCTAAAATTTGGCCTAAGTGTGCAGTAAGCAACCACTGAAACCTAACCTAACCTACCTCGTGTGCTTATGAATCGCTTGATGCAGAATATGAATCAGTCAGTTGACAAGTTTTGGACGATTTCAAGGTGTATTACCTTGGTACTTCAACAAATCAAAGCTGCAACACACATTTTTGTTGCAAGTGTCTTTTAAATGTTGCCAAATTTTATAAAAAGGGACCCACAAAAATATACTCCTGTATTATAAAATGCTGTTTAGTCAACCTTATACTCGAATTAGACCATCAGAATTAAAAAATGAATTTAAAGTTTTAGACTTTTCTTGGACACAGATTGTTTATTTGTTAAAAATTTGAGGTTTTCTTTAATAACAGTTATAAAGGATGTTTTTAGAGGTTCAAAATTTTAAATTAAAATAGAACAAAGAACAACATTTTGAATATAAATGAAACTAGTTTTATTGGATAGATCATTTTATGCCATTAATGCTTGAATATGATTTCGGCCATGTAGTCCAATTTTCGATCACTCTTCGCAGCAATTGCGACCGTATTCAATCGTCTTTGGTTTATCGGCGTAGACAAGTGACTAAACATATCTCCAAAGAAAATAATCTAATGGAGTTAGATCACACGATCTCGGTGGCCAATGGTCCTGTTACCATTACGAGAAATTAGTCTTTCATCAAATGTTTCTTTGCGTAAATTAATTGTATCCAGCGCAGTGTGGCATGTGGCACCGTCCTGTTGGAACCACATATCAGCAAGATTTATGTCAGCCAATTGAGGTACAAAAAAGTTAGAAATCATGTCTCTATACCGTTCACCGTTAACTGTAACATTCGGTTTTCGAAGTCATATGGGACAATAAGTCTGCCGGCCCATAAAGCGCACTCAACACTGATTTTCTCTGAATGTAATAGTGTTTAGGCAAAGGCTTGTGGATTATTTTCACTCCAAATCCAACAAGTCGGTTTATTAACGTACCCATTCAAATAAAAGTGACCTTCATCGCTGAACAAAATTTTGTTTGGAAAATCAACATCAATATCAATTTGTGCTTCAGCCCATTGACTAAATTAGCCGCGTGTGCGATGGTCGGATGGCTTTAATTCCTGCACAAATTGAAATTTGTATGCACGTAAACCAAGATCCTTTGATAAAATCTTCCATAAAGTGGATGGGCACATCTCCAGTTGCCCAGACTTCGAATTGATTGATTTGCACCTACCGCTTGTTAGGTACACACTGTTTGACGTCTTACTGGATGCGTATTATTATATTTAGAGTATACGTGGTGCGAAAACGATCCATAGTTAACCGAATTACCCGCTCTGATGGTCGATTATGACGACCGCAAAATGGACGTAATGCACGACGAGTTTGACTAACAGAACCCTAACTCTCTGGCGTGAGTCTTAATTATGAAATGGCAAATCAAACTAATGGCAAGGTAATGTCAGCTGTCAAATCGGTTGTCAAACAAAACAGTGTTTCCAACTTAAAGATGTGAACCTCTAAAAACATCCTTTACTACGAAATCCAAGGGTCGGTCAAACAATTGAATGATGTTGTTTGCAGCGAACGGTTGTTTGGTCTTAAGACTTGACATCGGACTGCGCCGTGAATTCTCCTGGGAGTTCATCATTGCTGACGTGTCGATGCCTATCATCGGTGTGGATTTTTTGACGAAAACTAGGTTGATATGCAGAGGCTCATAGACCCGTTTTCTGTATACAAATGGTACCCCTTCCTCCTACGATATTACTACTGTTTCTAGGATCGACAGGTCAGTAACAGATCCGGCAGTTTTCAACGTGATCTCAAAATTCTTAACTGTCATTCAGGGCAACATTAACATTGACAATACAAAACATGACAAACTTGAAACGTACGGACATGCAAATCACGACGACTAGTACCGGAAAAATTCATCATTGCGAAGACAGAATTCGAAAGCATGATGAAACTCGGGATTTGTCGACCTAGTAGCAGTCCTTGGTCCGTGGAGGTCGTGTGGAGACTTTGAGCATTAAATAAAATCACGATTCCAGACAGGTATCCGATTCCACATCTCCAGGACTTTACACAACAACCCGAGGTCTGCACTATATATTCACAACGATAGACCTTCGCTAGGCCCCAAAATTAGGAGGAAGGAATAGGAATGCAGTACAGTCGTTCGAACGTATTATGCATTCAGCACTACGCGGACTTGGCTTCTGTTTTGTATATTTGGGCGACGTGCTCAATGCCTTCATTTAAGTAAAAACCATTTTTACTAAATTATAAGAACATGGACTTCTTGTAAACTTTGACAAATGCGTTTTCTCGAAAACTAAAATTTTCGTAAAACTAAAATCTTTTTAGGCCATTTGGTGGACTGGACAAGGTATATTACCATCGCATGAACGGGTTCAAGTCATCAAAAATTTCGAACGACCCCAGACTGTTTACAAACTGAAACGCTTTTTAGGCATGATCAACTTTTATTTAGTCGAGTTCCAATATAATGGTCAACTGAAGGTATCGAAGCGTTCGATAACTGTAAAATTAAACTTACAGATGCTACTTTACTTATTAGTTGATCATCATCAGCACCACTGGCCATCATGGATCGGCACGGTGATTCAGCAGTTCATGTCAGAAACTTGGCAACTACTCGGGTTCCTTTCAGTACGTCTCAATGATACGCAAAGAATATACAGTGCTTATGATCGTGAGCTTCTTCGGGCTTATTCGGCTTATTCGGGAATCAAACATTTTCGACATCTTCTCGAAGGTCGTATTCACGCTTTACATCGATCATAAACCACTCGTCTACGCTTTTAATCAGAAACTCGAAAATGCATCTCCTCGTCTTTTTCGACACTTAGATTTCATTGGTCAATTCACGACTGATATTCAGCACATCTCTAGACTGGACAACGTTGTCGCAGATGCTCAGTGACAAAGAACTTCAAGAAATTTTAAGGAGTAACTCTGTTCTCAAATTCGAGAAATTTTCCGTTTCTTTCAATTCGAAAAAAATAATTTAATGCGATATTTCCATTACTACACCTAGGCCAATTTCCGAAAGCAAGTTTTCGAGGCTTTTCATAATCTTTCTCATCCTGGTGTCACAGCTTCCATCAAACTTTTGACTCAGAATATTATCTGATCATCAATTAAAAAAGACGTTCAGAAGATGGCTCAAAGTTGTGTAGCTTGTCAAAAGGCTAAAGTATCTCAACACACAAAATCTCCGCTTAGTACTTATAAATTAACTTCTCAACGTTTTTCGATTATCATCTCGATATCATTGGTCCGTTACTAGTTCTGACGCGGTATTGCGTCACATTGTTTGATAGATACGGGTTTCCAGTTCCAGATATAACTACTGCAACCGTCGCTTACGCTGCTTACTCGCACTGGATCACTTTGGTGGCGAACAACTAGTTACAATCCAACGATGGCATCGTGTCATCAAATCTACCATTATGTGCTATGACTGAACTGAGTGAGCTAGTGTTCTTCCTTTAATCTTACTAGAAACGACGTACAGTGACGAACTGAAAGCTACTCTAGCCAAACTTGTTTACGTATGTACGACTCGAGTTCCTGGAAAATTTTTAGATACTACGAATGATCAAATTTTACAATCAGGCTTTATTACGAACTTAAGTCGACACTTTGATGAAATTCGACCTGTACCAGCTTCTCCACATACTATTGACGCGGTCCGCAGATGGCTGCAACCACCATATACTGGACCGTAATTGGTTAGTAATGCACCACTCAACCCTGTTATCCCTTATAACTTATATCTATATCTTTAATAAATATTAATAACTGGTCCTATTGTTGTATATTTGTATGGGTTAAAGAATGTTTCTAGTAATTATGTATAATTTAAATAATAATAATTCAATTACTGATCGGCTTTGGACGTGATAGGTAGATATTAGTAAGTAAAAGATTAACTAAATTAATTTCCATTTATAAACATATCCTAAATTACAAATTAATAATTTCCTAATTAATAATTCCTATATTATTAAACATAAATATTTTAATAAAATTGTAATAGAAAACTTAATAGTTTAAATTAATAAATAAAATAAAACTAAACCTAATTAAATAAAGTGAATTAATTGTTCATTAAATAATATTAACGAATGTGAAAACAAAAATCCACTTCAATCCATGCTTTCACAACAATTGGTTATCGACCGTACAGAAAAATTTTACATTTTTGAACTCAACGGACGACACGCCAAAATTTCCATTAACCGAATCAAACCGTGTTACTCGGACAATCAATCACAAATTACGGACGCACCAACTACACAGACTGGATTAGTTTTAACAACTCACGAACCAGAACTCATTATTTCAGCTGACAGACCTAAATTACCTACCGTGGAGCTGAAAGTTCGCAAACAAGTTCGTTTTGATCTTTCACCTAAATCGACAACAACTACAAACTACGATCTCTCTGGAGGGGGGGAGGGGTGTATTTGTGGCATTTTCACACTTTGTATTATAAATTCATCATTAAAGTTAACTAAAATTGGCTAGCACCTCTTTGTAATTGAGAATTTCCGAGAAAAATGATTATGTACTAAAAGATTCTAAATTAAATATGCAACAATATCAGCCCAGGACAATTTTCCAGAATTTAAACAAAAATGACGATTTGTAACAAAAACTGTTTTTTACTTGCTAATACGTAGTAAAAGTAAGTATAGTGACTGGAAATGTAGAAATACATTTGGTAATCTATGGAGTTTGAAAGCAAAACACACATATTGGCCTTACGTCGCGGTACTGGATCTGATAGGAATCTCTACTTCAGCTGTAAATAATGGTTCCATAAGAATTGCGAGGATATGCGTACCACATCTGTTGCACTCCAAATTTTCTTGGTCACCCACCTCTTGATCTCTGGCTACTGCAAAGTATGACCGGGAGCATGATCACATTTGTGGCTTAGTTGGTGCCGAACTACACTTAACAGATCCTGAGGTGAATTTTTCATATTCCCTTGAACAGTATACACCATTGCCTCTCAGAGAAAACTTGTTGCAATTTTTAAGGTGTCTATGGGATTAAAACTGAGTATAGGGTCGCTTAATGTGCATTGCAGCAGTCATTTTTAAAAAGTAATGTAGGAACGTTTTAAAAATGTGGTTGTAACAGAATCGGGATTTCTTGCTGGTTAAAGGAAAAATAATTACAGTATTATTAATATTTGCATTAATTATTTAATTCCCAATGAAAATCTTAATAATCGTAATTAAAATTAATGAAAAAACATATCCGGTATATACACAGAAAATCACTTTTCTCGGTATAACAAATTATACGAGTACACATGAAAAAGATATCTAAGTAAAAAGACGAACCATGTGAAAAACCAAAAACAACAGTCATATAAATAATAAGTGTTGAAATGTCTTAATTGTTCGTAAACGTGTTCTATCGTATATACAATCATCACCATAACTACTCGTACAGATGGGTTTCTTACGTAACATAAACACATACGTCACTCTGTTATATTTGGTCTAATTACACTTCACAAATTTTCTTTAAGATGGTTTTGTTGTTGTTGTTATACTTTTTTTATGATCTTGCTGTTAATGAACGATAACATATTTTCATAATTAATATGTTGCCAAGATTGCAAAGTATAAAACTAAGTTGGAAAATGATACAATTTTCGTTTAGTCATTAATTTTGTGTGCGCTTCTTCGGCGAGGTTCTTGCCCCCCCCCCTCCCCCCACTTGACTATAAAAGTATAAATGTATATAATAAAAATCTACTGTGCGCAGATATAGTTTGAGTCAAATATTTAATAATTTCCTTCTTAATGATTATGATGATGGAAATCAACAATTTCTCTTATTTCTCATGTTCATATGAATGAATTTTTTGTTTCGCAAAGTATTTATGCAAATACGAAAAAAATTAATCAAAATTTATATTTTCATCAGATCAACGAACAAATTTACTCATGTCTAGTAAGCAGACGAGATAAATCACTTGTATCCTGTTCAATTCAAAGTAATTTTCATAATGGTATTCGCAAGAGCAGTATATAGCGTTATGAATGTTATGTATGCATGATTGTGTGTGTGTGACGAAGGAAATTGTACGCCATGCCAGAGCACGTCGTCCTCATTATAGATTCACCTAACACATGCACCCGTTTACGTATACAAAATCTTAATTTATTTAAAGAAACATGTAAAGGAATTTATATGCAACGCCACTCTACTTCCAATTTCTGTTTCAAGATTTTTGCATTCAATGTTATTATTGTTGTTGTTGTTTTATGGAAAAGCAAGTACAAGAGGAAAAATGTTATGCATATTATTCAATATTCATGAAATGCAACAGAATTTCCACCGTTCTATATTTGAATATATTTCTACGTTTATGAATGTATTTATACATTTTTTTTTGCTACTGTAAAGAGTTTCGTTTATTAAAAATAGAAAAACCGAAAAATCTTAAATAAAAAATTCTGAAACTTTGTAAATGACATATACGATTTGAAGTTATTCTTTTAGTTTTATATTTGTTTGGTTTGTTAATAAATAAAAAGTAGTTCATGTATTCCGTGTGTGGTGATTACGTTTATTGTACATTTGCAGAAAAATTGTAGACGTCAGATCTCAAACAAAGGCCGAATGTCGCACTTGGTTATCATAAATAATGTAAGGGTAACTCTCGACGTCATTTTCCCAAATTTACAGAATCGCAATTTATGTCAAATTTAAAGCAATATCAAGAATTATTTTCATATTGTTGAGAGGACATTGATCGTTTTGAAAGAAACACGTTAATCTGAAAGGCGAATAAAACCTTCTGCACAATTTAGACTGTGTGAGTACGTGATTATGGTTACCACTTACATTGTGCCCCAGTGTGAATTTAAAATATCAACAATATAATTCCAAGTTAAAAAAAGTAAATTAGCAGTTTTGAAGGCACTTCAGATCTGTTGATTTGATGAAATTTCGACAGCATTATCTAAATTTTTGTTAGAATGATCCTAATTATTTCCTAATAACACACACATAATTTTTTTTTTCAAAAATTGTTTCAAATCTGGTTCTGGTCCAGCAAAAATGTAACAAACCTTTGTACGGTTTGAGAGCTTCAAATCTGCTCCAAGATTCTGAAATAAAATTACCTATAAACGAATAATTTTGATTGTATTTTCGAACCGTTTTATAACTAGCCATTCTTCCGAGAGTTGTGATTGTGTGTCTTCACTTACAAAGGATGTCTCAGCAAGAGTGCCGGATTTAAATTTGCCGCCATTTTGTTAGTACGAGTTGTACGGTGATTTTTTTGACAGTTGTCACACACAGACCAAGCGATTTAAGAATATGGAGAAGTATTCAAACCAACACCGTTTAATTATTGTAAAAACACATTACAAAAATGGTGAAAGTTTTGCGAAAACAGTTCGCCAATTACGTCAAGTTTTCGGTCGCAATAATGCGCCAAATAAATCGACAGTGAGGCGTTTAATTACAAAATTTGAGGCCAAATTTACACTGATGGATCAAAAGATCATTATTCGTCTTTGTCTTTGTCGGTCACTCGAAAAGGTCCATTCGACATCGTGGTCAAGAATTAAACATTTCTAGAAGCACTATGCGACGAATTTTGTTAAAAAATCTGGGTGTTGGAACATCATCAAATTAATGCGGATTTTTTCAGATAAGGCACATTTTCAACTCGACGAATACGTAAATAAGCAAAACTGTCGGATTTGGGGTGCTGAGAATCCTCGTGTGATACTACTACCAATGCAGTCACTACGAGTAACTGTTTGGGGTGCATTTTGGATTGGCGGAGTAATTGGGTCGTATTTCTTTGAAAATGTGGCTGAAAATGCAATAACTGTTAATGGAGTGCGGTATCGCGAAATGTTAACGGAGTTTTTGTGGCCCGAATTGGATGTAATTGATGTGGAGGACATGTTTTTCCAACAAGACGGTGCGACTGCCACACAGACGTGAAACAATGTTACTGCAGACTAAGTTTCCAGGCCGTTTCATTTCGTCTCGATTTGGCGATCACATTAGCCACCAAGATCGTACGATCTAACATCGATGGACTTTTTTCTTTGGGGCTATGTGAAGGAAAAGGTGTATGCGAATAAGCCTGAAATAGTTGAATATCTTAAAAGGAGATATGGCGCGTTATTAGTGAAATACAGCAACATTTATGCGAAAACGTTTTTAAAAATTCCAACAAAAGAGTAACCCTGCACCAGAGGTTTCGTGGTGGTCATTTGCCTGATGTTGTATTTCACGTTTAATCGGAACTATTTTTGTTGAAATTAAAATGTTTGCTTAATTCAAAAATAAATGTGTTTTTCTTTAAAATTAAATCTGGCGCTCTTGCTGAGACACCCTTTACAAGGTTATTATTATTTTATTTCTCAAAATAAGAAGTTTTGTTCTCTTGGTATGCTTGCAAAAGCATAAATTCTTCTCCAAATATTTTGTTACGCAGCAAGGCGACGACAGACACAATGACTAAGAGAGTATAAATTTTGTTCTGCATCATCCATTCACGAGGTTCTACTTTCATTGCAACTGACGTTAGTATGCATCGAGGTTAGTATGCCTTTGTAGATCCATCAACTCTGTAGAAATGATGTTTGACATATGTCATGTTTATGTTTCATAATCCTCCAAAATGTAGTGCATTTTGGGGGTTGACTTTAAATAAAAATTTCTGTGGGTATAGAAGTTCGTACATTAATTTGGCTATTAATTAATGACTGCCAGATTTAAATGGGTCGTAGAGCAGCCGCAATTCATTGCCAACACCAATAAAATTGCTGCAATTGCACAGTATATTTGGCAAGACATATCACAATGTGAAATAAATCGTTTGAGACTGGAAAGGAAAGATTCCGATGTCATGTCAGTGACCTCTATGTGGATTGCTTTTACAGAGAGACACATATATAATAAGTCATGTTGTATTTCCCACGTCCTTTTCGAACTCTTATGTATACAGAACGGGCATACTCAATACTAGTGTATAGGAAAGGTCGACCACTGCCAAATTTTCTCTCGGTAGATCGGCCATGAGGTGCTGATTATGTCTTCTGTTTCGCTTTCTGCCATTCATTGCATATAGTTTTTATTTTTGTTTCAGTTTTATTCCAACTCTACTGAACGAGTACATTGTTCCCTCTTGGTAAAACTGATATTCCTTTATGTTGCGGAATGCATTTTAAGCATGATTTGTTTTGTTTGGCCCAATGTAATTCCATCCCTAGAATCGCTAGGGCTAACCTCCATGGATGGTATTTCTTGAATTTATTGAATGTTGACTTGTTGGTCCGCGAGGAAATAAATTGTTGCATGGTTAACGAGAAATCAAGTAGTAAGTTTGTATATTTTTGGCTATTGGGTAGGTATTAGACTGGTTCTCAAGACGTACCAATAAACGGGGCACAATCACGAACAAGGCTGGTTTCCTGAAGTTAATGTCTAGGGACATGAACACAGGCAAGAATTATCCCGTACAATCTCCTTAAAAAACCAAGAAAAAAACCTGGAAAGCTATATAAGACGAATATATTTTATGAGGGAAAACCCGAGACTTACTCCGACTTGCCTCCGGGACACGAAGGGTGGCACTGGAATCGTTTCAAGTTGACATCTTATGGTGATCAACGGCCATTGACCCTGTACAAAAAGGTTGTAGAGAGCCTGGGCGAAGTCTCGCCTGGTCTGGCCTCTTCTAGTCTAGCGACTAGAAGTAGTTGCTAGAGAGGATATTCTCTGCAGCCTAGAGCAAGAGATTGGATTCCAGTAGAACTGGCCGCGTCAGATTATCTTATTAAATTGAAGATAAGGGTGACATCTTGAGGCGCCGATACCGTTAGAGGCTGACAATTTGAACATCAACAACATGAAAATGAATGAGGTGGTAGAAACACTCTCCCTTTCCCTCCCTCTCTCTCTCTCTCTCCCTCTCTCTCTCTCTCTCTCTCTCTCTCTCTCTATCTCTCTCTTTCTCGCTCTCTCTCTCTCTATCCACAGATATCCGATGGAATTACTTTCTGAATCCATTTAGAAGTCAGTCAGAGGTCTCTGCAGATTAACCTCCATCACTCCAATAAGCATTGAAATGGTTGGTCAAAATTTGTGGCTAATATCAGCCTACTTTCCACATGATGGAAGATATCGACCTATAATTTTAGAAAGCTACTCCTTGATTTTATTCTTAGTTCTAACCTATACGTAGATGTAATACTGGCTGTAAACCAGACATTAAACTAGTGTCAGATACCATTATGGATAGTATAGTAAATTGGAAGTTGTCGTAGTATCATTCCTTTTCAGATCAATCTCCAATTTGGATTGGAGGCAAAACGTGCCAAAAAACCTAGCTATAGAAACAGGAGGAATGCAGACTGGGATATTTTTTAGAACCGTTTTAAATAATTCACTAGTGGTACCAGTTCGAGACCCCTGATTCTGCATAAGAGCTTGATGTCCTAAAAGATCAGCTATCCGTCACCTTTAATAAGGCACACACCTAATACGGGTGTGTGACCTCCTAAACTAAAGCTGCTAAGGACTGAGTCTGCTACAAGGAAGTCCTCAAAACATATTGTACATGGAAGCTATACTGTAGTAAAATACAGGAGTCATTTAAGACATTTAGTCTGCGTCAAGTATACTATTTCTATGTCCCACCAATCCACGTTTGCTAGTACAGAATCAATGGCGCTATTACTGGAAAGGCCTAGGGACAACAGAGTTATTGGCATTGTAAGCCAGGGTATAAACAGGGGAAAACCTGTGGACTATAATCAGCTTTAAGCCTTATAAGTCGGCAAGACTCAATGGAACTTTATTGGTGGATGTCTAACAAACGACTGACTTAACCTTACCTGGCCAGAAGTTACCTTTAAGGGCAGCCTTAAAAAAGCGGGAAAAAGCTCTCTTTGCTGTCCCAAAGACCTTAGACATACCATATAAATTTAGTCTCTTTACTAGCAAACATTTTGGAAAGACAGAAGCCTACACTATTAATTTAATTGAGCAAAATAGGCTAAATAGGGAATCTGTGGAGCTGCTCTCCCTTAAAAAGGGATCGTGACGGGCACCTGGGAGGCACACCGCAAGGTGGGGTTTTATCCCCTCTTCTTTGTAACTTGCACATACATTTAATGTTATTGAACCTAGAAATGTACGGCTTTAATGTGGTTTCTCACGCGGATGTTGTTGCGATTGGTGCCTTTGGTAAATTTCCTTTCAGCTTATGAGGTCGCCTGCAAACTGTACTTGACGCTCTTTTCTATTGAGCTAACCCAAATTTTGAATGTGAATTCACACAAAACTGAGTTGGTTCTTTTGTCATAGGTCTCATAGGTCGGCATGAGAGCAAAATGGGAGTCTCCTCACAAGATTTTATTTTTTTATATTTTTTATTTAATGTTAGAAAATTCTACAAATTTGAGTTGAAAACATACAAAAAATAAATAACAGAGAAAATACCCTTTTTTTTGTTAAAAAATAATTAATTAGTCGACTCATAAAATTTTTTCAATTTACTTTAGCTTAGGCAAAACCATAAGTGGTAACCATAATTTGTAATGAGCTTACTTACTTGAAGAAACTCAGAATTTCTTATAGAATTTCTTAAGATTACTATCGTAGTTGCAAAGATGAAGAGGAGGAACAAACTGTTCTCCATTTATTTAGCACCTGTCCCCGTCTAGCGCTTAGCAGACTGAAAATCTTTGGATCTCCTATTCTCAGTAAAATTGAGTTCAACGATATCATACGCTTCGTTGAGAGCTCAAGGTGGTTCGATGAGTAGGTGAGGAGATAAAACAATGTGGCACGACTAGGACAACCACCTTAACCTAACCTATCATATATCTAGAACAATTTTCAAGACTTCTAGCAATAATGGCAAATTCAATTATGAGCGCCTCCTCAGAATATGGATATTTGTCAATAACCACAATAAAATACGACCGATTGAAATCGATACTGGCCAAACGAAAATGGATTTAGAATGCGATTTTATTTTCAAAAGCTACCAGTATAAACATCTTATATCATCAGCAAACATTGTATATTCCCGGTAATGTAATTTTTATTTGCTATTGCAAGAAAACCTTTTCATAAAAAATACAATAAATTTAACTTGTATTTTATACATAGAATGCAAAATGTCAGTTCGCACAAACAATTTTCATAAGCTACATGCCAATTCTGTTAGATTTGCGCAAAAAATTCCACCAGTTATACATGAATCTGTCTAACTAACAATGGCAAATAAAACTATTTTATTGAAAAACATTTCCTTATAACGATATTTTACATTATAAGGATGTACGAGTAGTAATATTGCTGTGCTACGAGATCCTACAAATAATTCCAATTTTATCCGTTTGTTGTGCCTTACACAGTGCATAGTTTTTTATACGATTCTAAATTTTTTTTCTGCAACAATCATTGTTATAAATTGTATATAGATTTGAATAGTATACGAGTAACATGAAAGTTTATTTTTCCATATTCAATTCGCCGTCTCCTTGATTCATTTCCACTCGTCTTACGTTCAAAGAAATTTTGGGTTTGAAATGACGAAGAATTGTTTTCTTTCAGTAATTTTCCGTATTCCATCATTAATACTATACAAGTCGAAGAAAAATTTCCACTTTTCCAATTTTCCTGTGGATATGTGCTATTGCAGAAAACATACGGAATGGTAAAATTAGGTTTGTACTCGTCTACTTATACATAATTCAGTATTGATTTGATTAATTGAATGATAAGATGTATATTCGAATGTGATACGGCAACGGTAGCAGAAATAAAATGAAACACCGAGGTTATTTCCAAATCAAATTTGTTTCATATCGGTTGGTATACTATACACCTGGCAAATAATTGTATAATTAATTTACAATTTTGACTTCCGGGGGGCGTCCTAAATTAAACCATTTTTATGTATTACGAAGAATATTAAATTTATCCACTCATATGAACTGTTCATGTTGTGTATGCGCTCTATTCGTATATATATGGACATGTAGATAAAAATTTATAAGTCGTTTTGAATGCAACATCCGGAAAACACTAAACCGATACAACAAATACATAAGTGAATTTTCCAAAAAATAAAGTAGATTTTTTCGAGCTTTTATTATGTATAGTATTTAGAAATGAAATATTCATGAACTATTATAATACCACTGTTCTGTGTGTTCCCATACTCCCAAGTCTATGTATATGCGATTGTGTTGTGTATGCTTGTATATGTACGAGAGATGATTTATGTAAATTGATTTGGAGCGGATAATGTATTGGGAAATTTGTTTTTGAAGGCGAATGAAAAACCAGTTCTATTTTTTAAATGAGCTTTTACGCTCTTTGGTGGCTGGCGTTAAGCTTTTTATGCTCGTACTTTTATATCTGTTATTAAATTAAACGAAACAATTTTGAGGAAGTGATTTATATTTGTTCTTGCATTCTCGCCCGCTTTCTCTTTCTCGCTCTATGTATCTAAATATAAATTTTGTGCTTTACACGGATCAATACTTTATATCACCTTTGAGTTTGGTTTTCTGGTAAAACATTTTTCTTCATCATCGTTTTTAGATATTCATTTGAATTTGTTGATTTTTTGAATTTAAATTTTATTTTGAGTTAGGTACTTTTACCGAGATTGGCAGCTTTGATATCCAGAAATAACATTCAACCTCATGTCTTTGATCCATCAAATTCAAAACCACGCCATAACTTTAAAAGTTTAATAAGCAAGTCAGGTGAAAACCTAGACAAAACCTACATTAAATAACCCATTTCTTTACATATCTACTTTACCTTCGTGTATACAACACCCGAGACCCGACCATAAACAGAAAATTAATAAAACATAAATATTCTGCCAAGTAAAATTTCCTTATTTTTTCGTATCTTTTATTATTTATCAATCCATAAATCTTTCCCTCTGTGATATACGAAGACGATGAATAACAGCAATTCGGGTAAATGGGCTACAATGGCACCAGCACAAAATATTTATAAGCAAAAGGTTAAATCTTATAAATCAAAAAATACGAAGTATGTATACACACCCATACTTGGTGGCACATTTAAATCCACCTCCTCCTTATGTAACACAAATTTTAAGTAGAAAATTTCATCATTTTTATCAGTTGTAGATAGAAAAAGAATTTGTTTGGCAAACTAAACAGCTTCGGGCCTGCGCGAGTTATATTTTCTCTTTTGAGGTTACACCATCCCCAATAATTCGAGAGAGATCGTTAAACTTGAACCGGCCGTCCATCAAACTCGATTTTTGATAATAAGTCGTCGATAGAGTCAGACTCTATCGAATCTGAAATTGACACTTATTTGTATTAAGAAATTTGACCTTAAGATTATGCCTAACTTTTGCTTTTTTATGCACAGACATTTGGCTCTCAAAATCTGTGTGGAAGAATCTGATGTTATGGTATCCACCATTAAGCTTAACGTCAATGCGGTCATTAAAATAGGCACATTGCGGTGTTATGCAGGATGAGATACGAATGATCTTTGTAGCAGCTGTGAATATATTTCTGTTACAGATTTTTTTTTCCAAATGTATGTTTTAAAATGAAAAGTATTACAGACGCAGATTTAATACAAGTGGTGCAATTGACTCAACGAAAAAAGAGATGCACTCGGTCGATGGACCATTATGCGAGTTGTAGAAAAGTTAAATACACGTAGAACTATACAGAGAACGCCCTTTCATCGAAATACAGCAGTTGAAAGCACATCTACTAAATTGACATTTTTTCCAGAGGAATGTCCAAAATTTATATGAAATCCCAATTGTCATTAATCTGGGTTCCATGACCTTCGATTTAGAAATTACTTAGATCTACTATTTAGTAGGACACAACATAACGGCTAAACCGGAGCACCTCTCACAAATTTCCCAAAATCATAACCCCTTGAAGACGTTTCTTGACATCCGAATATATCATTTCTCAGAACTTTCATCAAATTTGTTGATTCGTTTTAAAAACAGAGACCTGAGTTCTATTTGACAACCCCCTTAACCAATTTTCTCGAATTTGGAACTCATCACAATTTGTATTATAATCGTTTAACCCGAAACCTAAGACCCTATTCGAAGCAACATGGTACAAAATCGAACAATCTGATAGACGTGATGCAACATTCCACTACTTAATGCAACATGGTGAAACATCAAATAACGTCCCTCAACAAGATGTAAAATCAAACAAAATGTGTGTCACGCAGCAGGATGCAATATACAAATCTCATAGCATAATGAAAAAACCACAACATGGTGCAACATTATGCAACATTGCGCAATATCACGCAATACAGCGTAACATAATTCGAAATTAAGGCCCATTCGGAGGACTCCTAAATGAATTATTCAGAAACCAAAACTCTTTGTAAACGGTTCCTTGCATTCGAAAATCCTGTCCCGACAAATTTTATTAAAATCGTTGAAGCTAAATAAAATGTTAGAAGGCCCAAGCTCCACCGAGAACCCTCATAAATAAGGACCTATCGGAATCAAAAATCGGTTTAATCAAAATCGGATTTTCCTGAAATTAGGACTCATCGCAATTCATTCCTTTTATTAGAAACCCCATTTCACCGCAATTTTTACCAAATCGAGCTGAAAAAAATTAATAAAGTGTCTCGAGCCCCCAAAAGAACTCCTAAAACTTACCAAATTTGTATCAAAATTGCGCGTGCTAAAAATAAATGAACAAATAAAAATAAATGTCCCGGATGACCCCTAAATAAATTTTCCCGAAAATAGTCACAATCGGTTTCTTGTATCACCGGTCGACTCTCTAAGCGCATTGGCAACCTCTAGCACTCGAAAACCCTTCCCCGCCAATTTTTATAAAAATCGTCCGAGCCAAAGAAAATTTAAAGAAAGGGAACGGGCTCCTCCGTCGGACTTCAAAACAACTTTGTCAGAAAGCAGGACCCTTCGTCATTGATCCCTGACGATTTAAAACCCTCTTACACCAATCTTTAACAAAATCGCGCGAGCCAAAACTAACGATGGCAATCCAGTAGCAACCGGATGATCACTTGAATGAATTTTACCGAAATAAGGATCTATCGCAAAAGGGTTTCTGGTACTCGAAAATAAGCCGACAATTAATTTAAAACAAACCCGGCCCCATTAGACGTCGTCAAAATCATTTGTTACTGAGGAAAATGTGAAAAACAGATCAAGGTTAAAACTATTATTAGACAGTGAATGCTACAAACTATTAATGTCACTCATAACAAGCAACATTTTCTAAAACACGCTATTAGTGCCACCATACAATGTCATCGAAACGCAACCAACACAACAATCCGCAACACAACAATGGACAGCATATTGAGTAAACTTACAGCCAACATTATGAATATTTTGAATTCGATGAAATTTTCAAATCAAGTTGACCATGATTCCACTAAGTTGGCGGACCTGAAAGTGTCCAATATATGACGGAACATAACGCAAGATATTTAATTAAAGAAAAGCTCAAGACCCAACACGAAGCAATACGACACAACATGGTATACAATTACATACGAAATATGGTGCAACATCATGCAACATGAAGCAACATGGTACACATAACAATGGTACACATAAAAATATCAAAAAACTACTTTTCGCTAAAATCAATTGAAAGTTTAAGCATTGGATTTGCATATGGATTACCGGATTATTTACTGGTTTACCAAAATACAAAAAGAATTACTGTTGCTAATCGGCGTATAAGTTTTATAATATTGTTTATAAGTTAACTATTATTGTTGTTAACGACAAAAACAATTTTCATGCTTAGAAAAAAATTTGAAAATGAGGTTGTATATGTTGATTTATTTTAAGCGTACGAAATCACACCTGTTTTGTTTGAAAAAATTGAATTTACTGGAAACCCGCAATATAAACTAAAAAAGTGTAAGAAATGGTGCCTTCGTACTGAAAACTTAACAAAAAAAAAACAATATTCTACATTGTCTTTGAATTATCTACAAAGTATTCTAGCAATTGTCGCATTGTACACGCTAACATCATTCTACTCAGTCTCCGCTATTATAGGCACCAACATGTAGACAATTCTGAAAATAAGCGTAGACACACAACACTGAACATCTCTCAACAAGATGCAATATCAAGCAAAATCATGCATCCTAGTGCAATATGACGCATCGTGATGCAACATTCCGCAACATCCCGCAATGCAACATAACGCAACATGGTGCAGCATCATAGAAATGAATACGGGATTGACAGCCTCCACGAAGTATTAATAAATGGATACGGGCGTACTCTGGGCAATGTTCTGTAGAACGAACGGTTGTGGTACCCAATCCCTTCGTATTAGTGAAGCAGAATAGCTAATTAGTCAATCAAAACTATGCAATGGTACTAACAAAAGAAAATAATACCCCAGGTGGTACACCACTATCAACATTGGTAAATCCACTCTCTGTGGAGACTGGCCCTATGGATTCTGGGGAGGGCCATCTATTACATTATCAGGGTACATCAAATCCGTTCCAGAGAAGACCAAATTTACTAAGATCACCGATAAAGAAAAATAAAAGCAACTCGGTAGCTGACCAAGCCGATGCTTTTTCTGACGTTATAACTAGATGTACTGGACAAACATTACACGAAATAAGTGATGCCGTCGGAAATTTTACTTTGCAAATAGCCGAATCTAGTAAAACAACTATTGAGCTAGAATAGGAGAATATGGATCTCTTGGCGAGACTAGAGCATATGGAGCAATTATTTGCCAAGCTAAGCGAAGAAATTGAGTATCTAAAGCGAGAAAATGAAAACTAAAACATGAATCGGGATTCAAAAGAAGATTGCGAAATAGGAAGCATTGAACCAGACAAACTCATCTATTCCACTGATGAAGATGAATTACAAAATGAGACGGACTGGATCCTAAAGAAGAAAAACAGTCCTGGAAGAGTAAGAAACGGAAAGCTGAATCGTCACATGAGGCTGAGCAATTAAATGGTAGGGGACAATCTAGTCCAGATTCAAAAGATGTTCTACCCAAAGAAAATCAACCAAAAGGTAGTAAATCTACCAAGAACATTACACCAAATTTGGTGCAACCGAAAGAAAAATCACCCCCACCAATAAATATTGTGGGTGTAACTATATAGTTACCCAGATATTTAGTCACTGTTGAAATCGGTTGACAAAGACTATAAGGTAACAGCTCTAAACGATGATGTTTGGAAAATTAACACTCTTGAATCAGATACTTATAGAACCTAATCTATGAAATTGAATGCTGGAAAGTATCAGTGGTGTACCTACGAGAACAAACAGGCCCGACCTATAAAAGTCATGGCAATAGGTTTGCATCACACTTGCTCAAGCAGAGAAATAATGGAAGAAGGAAAACAAATTATCAGTAAAAGGGGACTCCCTCTTTTTATGCTGGTATTTGACAACAAAGAGAATGTTCCAAACATTTATGGAATAAAAAAGATCCATCCACAACACGCATACCCCAATGCAAGAAATGTCAGGCATTTAATCACACCCAAAGATATTGCGGCCGGGATCCAGCATGTACAATACGGAGAGATGTGCCAGCCACGTGTACAAATTGTAAGGGCCAACATCCGGCTAATTATCGAGGCGGTGAGGTTGCTACACAACTACGAAAATTAAGAGATAAAACAAGAAATCAACCACAAAATCACGAAAATCGAAGGGTTCAAATATCAAATCAGATGGATCAAAACCCACAACCAAGCAACACAGGGCAAAGAAGTTCATTTGAGCAGGTAGTGAAAGGTTTGGGTTCAACCAAACATACGGGCTCCGAAAATAACCAAATTATGGTAAACGTTATGAACAGCATTGTAGCTATTACAAAGCGGCTAGATGACCAAAGTAATCTGAACAACATGATACTTGACCAACTGAAGTAATTGCAACTCCCTCAACGCAATCCAACAAAATATGTTAAGTAAGAACACAACTTTCAAAATAGCAATCTGGAATGCGAATGACATTATGCAACATATTCCAGAAATACAAATATTTTTAAATTCAGAAAATCTACATTTTCTTAATATGAAACGCCATCTAGTTAAATCTTCGTTTGTTAAAGTACGGGGTTATAACTTATATCACTCCATTCATCCAGCGGAAAGAGCAAGAGGTGGTTCGGCATTACTAAGAAGCGAAAATATAAAACACCATTTAGAATCAAATATCGAAGAAGAAATAATGCAAGTCACTACTGTAAGGATCCAAATTAAACACAGACAGCTTACTGTCTCTGCAATATATTATCCTCTCCGGCATAACTTGAAAAGGGAGGACTACCTTAAACTATTTAAATCGCTTTGTCGTGATTTTATTATTGGAGGTGACTTTAATGCGAAAAAGACCTATTAGGGATCTAGACTTACGACGTCAAAAGGTAAAGAATTGCTTCAAGCAGGGCAGACATCAAAATGTGAATTTTACTCGGACGAAACGAAGATATCTGACCTAATAGACTTTTACGTAGCAAGATGTATATCCCAGAACTACATTCACAATGATGACAGTAATTCTCTAGTATCGGATCATTCCTCGGTTATCATGACAGTCAATGAATTGGTGAATCAAAGGGAGAGTGCACCCCGATTAACAAATTCAAAAATAAACTGGGATCTCTTTCGTGAAGTAATGGAGGAAAAAATCAATCTTGAGGTACCGATAAGAAATGTTCACCAGTTGGAAGATGAATTAGAACAACTCAATGAAACAATTCACTATGCTGCTTTGGAAAATACCCTCATTATACAAAATAAGAAGTAGCATAACATATTCTACCTAATGGAAGTTAGAGAGTTGGTAAGATAAAAACGACGGGCACGTAAAACCTGGCAAATGACTAGAACACCGGAGAACAAAACCATTCTTAACAATTTAGGTGACAGTCTCAAATCTCTTCTTAAAGGAGTTAACAATATACGCCCAGTAACTCTCAAAGAATTAAAAGAAGAAGTAAAAAGCAACATGAATGTTAAAAGCCCCAGGATATGACTTGATTACTTGCCAAATAATCAAGGCTATACCAGGTAAAGGATTTCGTAAGCTATTACACATAATCAATGCAAGTTTTCGGTTAAAATATGTTCCTTGGCAATGGAATGTAGTGGAATTAATCATGATAGCAAAACCTGATAAACCACTTAACGATAAAAAATCAACGACAAAACTGCATAGACACACCAATATTATTGACGGAACTTTAGAACCTAAAAAACTAGGCTCCAGCTTATTTCTGAACGTCGCTTAAGCATTCGATAAAGTCTGGCATAGTGGACTGGAATTCAAGCTGCATAGAAATCTGCCGAGGCATTTCTATGCCATACTAATATCTTACTTATCCAATAGACATTTTCGTGTGAAATATGAGGATCATTACTCCGAACTAAAGAAAATCTCTGCCGGTGTCCCGCAGGGGAGTGTCTAAGACCAATCCTGTATTTATTATATACAAGATATATTACAACAACAGATGAATGAACCATAGCCACCTTTGCAATCATGGCGATTGGAAGTAATGTCGCTGATGCAACGAGCAAACTCCAGAAGATTACCAATGTTAAAAACATTAACTTTACATATCAAAAGGCTTCCCATCTACCGATAGAAATTAACTCATGACCGGATGACACTCGATGCCAAGCTCAAGTGGAGAGAGCATGCCAAAAAGAAAAAAGAAGAACTTAATATTAAGGTCAGCAAAATGTATTGCCGCATAGGTAGAGGCTTTGAGCTCACAATATACAACAAGCTGTTGCTATATCGGCAAATATTGAAGTCGATATGGACCTACGGTATTCAACTATGGGGATGCACTAAGCAAACAAATGCCAACATGAAACAGACGTTTCAAAACAAGGTTCTCCGTAGCATCGTAAATGCTCCGTGGTACACAAGAAATGAAGACCTTCACAGGGACTTATTCAGATGGAATACATCAAAGATGAAATAAACACAAAATAAGGCTCCAGGAACATGGAACCCTACATTCGCCTTATGATAGATAACCCTGTCGTTGAAAGAAAACTTCAAAGAACGAGGCCACTTGACCTAGTAAACATACCAAATTAAAATAAATATTTTAAAAAGGTTTCATTAATTTTGCGACTAACCATTGGGTTTCACCGCAACAAATCAGAATTGTTTAAGAAATGTAAAATTTGCAAAAATTTGAAAGATAAATTGCTATAGTTGAGCACAGTCTCAGTTGTAATTAATAAAGGAAAAAAACATCATACAACTGTCGCAACATGGTACAACATCATGCAACAAGCTACAATATAGCGAAATCTTAAATAAATTTTAAATAAGCCAAAAAAACAACGGGGTTCGGGCCCCACCGAAATCGTGACTTATCTCACTCAATTCCTAGTACTCGAATAGCTCTCCCTTCCCCCTTAGCAATTTTCCATCAAAGTCGTTTGAGCTACGAAAAAAATTACAAAAAGGAACCACTGGTCCATTGAGGGACCTCCTAAACGAATTTTTCTGAAATCAAGACCCATCTCAATCCGTAGTATACGCGTAATTGCCATATACAAACCTTATGATGGAAACTGTTCAAATGTGCGATATAAATTAAATTTCCCATCTAATTTCATATTAAGAAACAAAAAAATTTTGTTGATTGCTAACAAAAACAATAATTTTCGACATTGTGTTTACATTCAGTGCATTGTCGACACCATTTTCTTAATTGCTAACATATATTGTTTGCATTGTAGAATTTCAATTAGCTACATGATGTAGATAATACGGCACTACACTGGGCAGGAGATCGCGTTTTAAGTTTGGAAGAGATCCTCGGTTTCCATCGTCGCCTCTGTGTGGCATTGAGTGCGGAATCCTTTGAATGCCAGTCAATTTTAAATAGTCGTAATTGTAATTTACAAGTCTCAATGTGAGATTTATGGTTGTTTAACGTTTAGAAAATATACTGGCATAATGATTAAACCATATCTCTACCAACCTACACAAGTTAGATCAACAAGCAAGAATAGCAAACATTTTGTATAGAGATAAAGGTTCCTATGAATTTGTTTTCTATTATTTTGACGTTTGCGTTTGATGTCGAGACTCGAGTTGTTCACTTATTTTCAATTTTAACAGCTCAACTTCATCAGCATTAAAATATTTCCGTTGTTAATGTTTAACGGTTTATATATGTCGTAATTTATCTGAAATTTATAAATAAATAGTTCAAACAGAACGTATCCGGTCGAACCGTCTCGCTTTATTCAAAATACTAATTTGCATGAAAACCGAAAATTGAGAGGAATTATAGGGTTAATTATATACACAAATAAAATTAATTACATGCATAAAATCTTTTCTGCACTCAGCTCTTACGACCATTATAGACGGTCTTGTTACCGTTATTGCATCTCGTCTTCTGATCCTTTACCTACATGCATGTTTAATATCATAAACACATTCATTTAAAGGAAAACAAACAGTGATTAAAATTAAAAAAAAATACAACAGCCACGAACTCCGGTACATCATCATGGTCGTATATTACATCAGAGAGCATGTTAAAAGGTCACAAGTTCATCTGGTAATACTTACATTCTCCAATTGTATTTATTAAACAACAAGAATGAAATGTAATAAAAAGGAGGATGCTACTATATTTATCCTATACACAAACATGGATCTGTTATATACGTTATGTATGTGTGTGTTACAACAACACAATGTTTCATATACACAAAAGGGATATCAGTGACTATACCTCTTCCTACAGCATTCACCCTACAAAAATCCAGTTTGAGGAAGAGGAAAACCCCAGAATGAAATTATAATTGAATGAAAATTTTCAATTTAAAATGCTGGAAAAAGAAAACAAAAGAAAACTCATGTATTGAGAACAATATTGGTTTGGTTAAAAAGGAGCAATACACGTAACTCCGTATAAATTATTATTCGATATGATGTTATTTGTTTTGGCTCCTTATTGATTCATTCGAGTGTAGGCGAGGTAGAGGTTTTTCAATTTTTCATTTGATTTCATTTTATTTGAAATCAATGTTTGGATTTTTTTTGTTGTTATTTTTTGCTTTTGCTACTGCAATCTGAAGATGGATGTAATTAGGTTGGAAATGTGAAAAAGGATGTAATGTTTTTTATCGTATTTTACAAATGTTATTGTTACGTTTTATATAAATAATGCATGAAGGAAAAATGATACAGTAGTTTTCACTTTAATTTTCTGATGAATTTAAATTTTAAATGTAAATATAACGGCAGCATTCTTAATTAATTTATTTTGTTTGTGGTATATGTATGGGGGGAGTATCATTGGTTTGGAAAAGCTTTTTACCTTATTTATTTTGATGCAGCAAGAGCTTTCATTTTCAGGGAGAAATATTTACAATCAACATCTTGATAAATAAGTCTCATTGTTTGTATTGCAATGAGTTGGTTTTGGTATAATCAGCACAGTTTTATATTACGATGAGTTATATAATGAGTTTACTTGTTGAGTGAGGCTAATTAACCTAGCTTGAGAGGTTTTCGAAATATCTATCAACAACACTCATTTTATATTAAAAGAATTACATTAACGTCCTATATGTATCATTTGTTCCGTTACGAAGCGGACCAGTGATCGGAAGATCCGTTCACAAAAATTTCGTCCTGATTTCGTAAAGTTCGAAACCAAACTTCCAACGTCTTGGTAACCTCGCCTTGATGTAAAAACACTATCTGGCTATTACCCAGAATAACCCAAAATTTCAGATTGAAATTTCTTCGAATAAAATTTCTTTCAGAAAATATGGACATTGCCTTGTGTTGAATACGCAGATAAGATTTTTTACATTTTCAAACGCATAACGCATACCAATGTTTCCAAATCTAAAACCCGCAATAAATCAAAATCTAAAAGTAAAACTGAAGTCATGGTCATTGAAAGCCCTTGCGAAAATTATAGGTATGGAACACTTTGCATTGTAGATATTGCCAGGGCAATAATTGGACACCCTGTAAAACTGTATACCGAAACATACAATGATTTCGGGAAACCCACTAATTCACTAGAATGCCAGGATCAGGTCACCCAAAGGTCACTACATCTCGTGACCATCGATTTTAAAAGTTGACAATAATATGAAATCGTTTCACAATTGCTGCGAGAGCTCAGGAGCATCTTTGAGAAGTGAGGGGTAAAGGTAAGATTTATTGTTACAATAAGCTGCAATTACATCAACATCAAATTCGTTCGCTGCAATAAGTACTCGATATCTCCGCAATTGTTAACATTTGTAAAGAAACATTCTTAGTTGAAAAAACACAAATTTGGCGTATTAACCAAACTAATATTTAGGGGTTGCTATGCTCGGGCCATTTATCGGCGATGAATTCATTTTTAAGCACGACAATGTCATACACTGCTAATTGTGAATCCAAATATTTTGATAAATTGGTTTCGATCAAATGAATTGGCCAACAATTAGTCCCAATCTCAATCCCGTTGATCACCAAAAACAGCGCATAAAAAACGATCTATCGACTTTCCGATCTAGATATTTAGACCCAGGTTTTCTGATGTCTTGCCCCAGTGGTGCCATTGTATTCCACCATCGTCAAAAATGGAGTTCTGGTTCGTTATTGAATTAATGGTTATTTCGCTGCTCATAGACGAAGCTAATTTTCACATCGGCGGCTATGTGAATAAGCAAACTTACCATATTTTGGGCACAGCAAATCCGATACACCTAAAACGAGTAACTGTTTGATGTGGTATATGGATCAAAGTTAAACTGTCTGATTGAAGAGAAAGACTTGGCCGATATTTGGTTTTAACAGGACAGCACCATTGGCCACACAGCCAACGATACGCATTTTTATTTAATACACATTTTTAAAACGATATAATAGTTGCCGCTCCCTGTATAAAAAGTCAACCGTTACACCGTAAGTAAATTTCTTTAGCTTTCTTCCATACTCAAAAGTATAAAATAAGAGCGGCGACCCCAATTTATTTGGAAAGCAATATAACGTACGGCATAAAAAAAATGGGATAACACACAAACCGATGCAACACATACCACACATATAATCAAAAAAAGTCTCATCGAGGCTGGGAAATCAGCAAACCGGAAACCTGGTTCCTGCAGAAATACAACTACAGGGTGGCTGATGCAAGCTGCTACCAAAACAAAATTAATAACTTTTTTTCTATGTAATCAATTGCCGCGCAATATAGGCGCACATTTAGCGGCACTCCTCTCAGCAGATGGACTATAATGAGGCTCGTAAACAATTTCCTGAACATGGGTCAATCGCAAGAAATCCTTATCATCGAAACCCTCCAGTTCGGACGCAGGAAACTATCGATGCTGTAGCTGGTGCCATACAAGACAATCCCAGAGTTTCGACAAGGAGCTTATCTGCTCAAATGAGTATCAGCAGACAGTCACTGCAGACAATTATGCACAAAGATTTGAACTCAATGCAGCAGACTTGCCGGTTTGCTTGGAATTTTGCCAGAAGATCCTTCAAATGGTTGAAGAGGACAACAACGTATTAAACTGTCTTTTTATGGCTGATGAGGCCCATTTTGATCTAAACGGCAATGTTAATAAACAAAATTGTCGAATATGGAGTGATTCTAACCCACAGATACTCTTTGAGGTGGAATTAAATCCATTTCGTGTAACAGTGTGGTTTGCAGTTTCATCAAAGTGCATTGTATGGCCTTACTTTTTCGAAGAGAACGGTGTTACTGTTACGGTCACCGCAAACCGTTACTTAAAAATGTTGAAAGAATTTTTTTTATGCAGAACTACGCCGAAAGGGGATCACTTTCAACTCTGTGTGGTTTCAATAAGATGGTGCAACTCCTCACATAGCCCAGCCAGTTATGACAGAATTGCAGCAAAAATTCCCCAATAAGCTGATTTCAAGAAACTCCACATTTCGTTGGCCCCCCAAATATCCTGACCTTACTGCGTCTGATTTTTTCTTGTGGAGTTATTGCAAACAGGAAGTTTACAAAACAAAACCAACAAATTTGAATGATTTTATGCAATCCATTCGAACGATAATTGAGGCAATTCCTGCTGCAACTCTTCAGGCAGTAATGAATAATTTTTTGCTGAGATGTCGCACATGCGTCAACGTGCGTGGTGGCCATTTAAATTCCATTATTTTTAAAACCAATTAAGAAAACTTAATAAAAATGAATTATCTTTCAAATGAATCAAGAAAAACTAACTAAATTACGTGAATTCTTAATGTAGCAATATTCATCAGCCACCCTGTTTATCGAATAGTCGAATGCTTGCTAAACTAAAGGCAGAAACGCAAAGCAGCAGAAAAAAGTGATATAAAAGCGATTGAAGCTGCTTTTCCACAATTTCTTTGCTGCACAATCAAACTATAAGTGTGTCAAGGATGACGAGTCATATTTCACTCTGGAACAAAATGAATGGCAACAAAAGTCATACTACGAGTCTGCTGAACGTCCTGCACCAGAAAGTATCAAATTGATCAAAAACTTCAAGTTTCCTGGAAAGATTTTAGTGTTTTTGGCGATAAGCAAAATGGGAATAAGTGAACCCGTGTTTTTCAACAGCGGATTGTCGGTTAACAAGGAGGTTCACGTCACAAAATGCTTATCAGTGCTTGACACATTTATCAAAAAATATCATCCTCATGATGAAGTGGTTTTTTGGCCAGATTTGGCGTTCACACATTTCGGCAAAAATACTTTGGCTGATTTACAAAAAAGGCATATTGAATACGTGCCAAAGGAGTTCAACCCACCAAATGTTCCCCAACTGCGGCCGATCAAAAAATTTTGGGCTATGTTGAAAAGGAAAGTATACCACAATAGCTACCAAACCAAAACATCCAAAAACTTCATCGTAAAGATCAAACAGAATTGAACACGATAGCGCTAGATGGAATCCAGAGAGCCATGCGAGAAGTGTTTTTGAAAGTCAGAAAGGCGACGAAACTCATTCCGTTTTTTAAGCCACACGTTAATACCCAGATTTTTAGAAATGGTCATTCGAGTATAAACGTTTAACTATCCTTCCAGTTGGTGCGGGTCGATGACATTTAATATTTTCATACATCAATAGAGTTACACCCTAACCTTTTGAGATCAACATCCGGATTTCATATTGGGATTAGATTTTCATCATATCAATACAAACAGAGTTTATTCGTAATCGATTAAGAAATAGCTTAATTCCATTTTTGCACGTCACACCCGACACTCATGTTGCAATCCCAAACCTATTGCAAACTTTCAAATATTTAAATTGCTCTTAAATGGCTATTTCTTAGAATGACTTTTGGAGCGCATTTTGGAAATATATCTTATGATATTAACCTAATTCCATCCTAGATCCAGAACCACATACGAAACTAATGGAATCTATTGAAACTATTGAGAAATGGTTAAGTTCCATAAAAACAATTTTCTTCTACGCAAGTGTGGTTGTTTCGTACTAATTAGTTATTTTGCAGAACCAAATCCGTTTTGTAGAACCCTGCAAAAATGAGAAAACAAGCACATAAATTGAAAATACTAACAAAACAGAACCTAGGCCGCCTAAATTAATTTTTATCACAATCGAGCCGTTTAAAAAACCCTTGCCACAAACGTGCAAGTTTACGGATTTAAATAGAAATTTTCGGAATTCATGGTCTAATCTCAATTGCATCAAATAAGTTCAGTCGGCCGTTTTAAACATCAGCAGTATGTACAATGAAAATAAAATTAAAAAAATTAAAATAATAATACAACAGATTATCCCTTACATTTTTCATTGACATTGCCGCTATTATTTTTAAAAAAAATTTCTTCAATGAGGCTACAACAATTTTTTTTCCCTTTACTGCCGTATTTTCCTGTTAAAGATGTTCAGAAGAGTATGCTGAACGATATCGCGTTCACTGTGAAACAGTCTCCGCTCAGAATCATTTTCTGGGAGCTGAGCGGATAATAATTGGATGCTCCGGGCTACAAGATAAATATTTGATAATGAGAAATCTGTTTTAATAAAACGTTCGTAGGTATGTATATTATCCTATGACGACAATTTCGTTCAAACTATTCAAGTAAAAATAAATTTTTTTAAATATCGGCTCAAGCCTCATCACCGCTAAGCTAATTTTACCGAAATGAAGATTTATTGCAATCATTTGTTGACACTACAAAAATTCCATTCGCAAATCTTTATCACGTTTGTTCGAACCGAATCCCCTCCGTCAAAAAATTTCCTCAACATTAATCGGAAGTTCCCTTTAACCTTCTCTAACGGCAAGGCCTTTTAAACGATTTTTTTTAGCCCCACAAAACCCTTTTCGGCAATTTTCGTTGCCGAACCCCTTGAGACAAAAAAAATCATACAAGCAATTGTTACACGTTTAAAAATATTAGATACTATCAGAATGATTGTGTTAGAATTGCCTCTTGTTTGCTGCGTTTTTTTGAAACAGCTGCTCTATACCGCGATAAATTATATTTTGATTTTTTAAACAATTCACATATTATTAAAATATTTGTGTTTCGGATTTACTCAATCGAATCCTAAAGAGCGTATACTAAGTCAATATCTTGCATTATATTATCGAATAAAGTTTATTTGTGCTTGTTCTCAACAACTCTGAACAACTCTTGATATTATGTAGAGTACAAAAGAGTCCATCAAAAAACTTAATAATGCCTGAACTGACGAAAGAGGGAAATTTTTTTAGTACACACTTTTTTGATTGTTCCTTACTTCATTTACAACTGGAAATTTGAACGAATGAAAATGAAATGACATAATTGTATTTTTATAAGAAAAAATGGATATCTTAATGTTTGCTGGTGAAATTAATTAATTTATTTTAATATTGGATAGTATTGTGTTTAATTATAAACCAAAAATTAAATGTCAAAATGATTGACATGAAGTTAGTTAAAGTTGTTGTTCCAAATTTATTTGCCTAAATTTCCCTGTATTTTCCCTATATTTTATCGCGGTCTCGAACAAAATATTTCAAAAAAACGCAGCAGTTCTTAGCGAATTGTTGTGGAATTTTTTAATCTTTAAAATGAAGCAAATATGAATTGACAGAAGACACTGGGAGTTAAAATAATTTTAAAATGTATGAATGTACAGATCCAATTGGAAAAATTTAAAGTTTTGGTCGAATTTTGGCTAATTTTTTTCTTATATGGGTTTCTGATCGATGGGTAAATTTTCTTTTACTGTTTTTGACCTCGAAATCGTAGGAAATAAATATCCAATAAAAGATCTACAATTTCCCGACTGACTTTCGTAAAAGTGAAAATTTTCCCCCATTTAAGATCTTCATTTCGAAGTGTTTTCATTCGTACACATTACTTTGAGAGGGTCTATTTAAATCCAAAACCTTCGTTTTACCGAAATTCATGAATTTATTGAGAAGGTTTCTCAACTCACTAGTCGATCAAGATGTTCGAGTTCGTTTGGGTTTACTAGAAGAGCAAGTTCTCATAGGACCGGGAATTGCTTGTTGAAGCACCTCAATTGCTTTCTCCACTCAACCACACTTTATGATTGTCATTGCTGAAGTTCGAAGTGGGCAGTGAATTGAATCATGAAAACGTATTTTTAAAGCATTGTAACTCTGGTTTTCATGTGTCATTCCTAATTTTTGTCCATTTATCTGTATAAATTAAAAATCCTTAAACAAAATCATGAGCTCATGACCTATTTTCCATTAGTTCTGAGATACGTTTATAGTGACCTCACAAAGATCGAAAGAGGGTTTCAACCAAAGAGCTTCTCACTATGTGATAAATGCCCCATATATACCAATATGCAGAAGTATTATTTTGGGGTTTTTCTTTTGACCAAAGATGATCCATTTGTCATCATGCCGGTTTTTATTTGTCCGGCCTCTTTAGAATCTCCGGAGATTCGAGAATTGAACCAGGAACAAAAACTGTAAGCCTAACTGATTTTTTTACCAATTACCTCATAAAGTGGCAGACATTCTTGACTAGCACCTCCTTAAATGATGGTTTCGGGGTGGAAAGCGAAACTAGGCCTTTTTTCGAACCCCTTAAATACCTTAGAAACAAAGGCTTATTTCTATTTCTTTACTAGTTCCAGGAAGTGCCAAACGTATTTTTCTTTATTTTATTTATGATATTACTACCTTGGACTCCCACTGCTTTGACTGCACTATGGGAAGGTGAAACATTGTTTCAGGAAGGTCCTGGTTGTCATCATTTTTTCCAGAGTTGCAAACAGTGCCTTCATTTCCCGATTTGTTCCATTCATCATAATTTTCCACGACCCCAAGATACGTTCTAGGAATTGTTGGCTACACGGTATGTTACATATTTTTGTGACAATAACAATGTAATTGCTAGGTTCTTCTGGTTCCATCCGGTGGAAAATTGTCACCACCATCCTAACCTACACCTGTGGGCTAATAAAGTGGGGCTTATTGCTTACTACTAATTTACTTACTTGGTTCGAGCTCTTATCCCTAATCCGAGAACCATTAAGAGAACAGTCAGATTCAAGATTTTTACTTAAAGATTATAGATTGTACTCGTAAGTGGAATTAGTTTTTGTAAAAAAATTCGTTAGAAATAGCTGCGCCCATGGAATTGTGTTATTGATAAATAAAAGTCCACAAAAATATTTGTAACAATGTGAACACAATGAACTACTAAAGCTCACAATCAAATTTCAACATACCAAAAGTAAGTTGAAGTAAATGTAAAATTCGGAACGTTAATGGGGCTTCTTAAGCAGGAAACCATATTGTTACTGGATACATTATTGAAGGGCAGGTAGGTTCGGTTGAAGTTGGTACATTATTTGCCAATAGCTTCTTACTCAACCGCAAAAACCGGATCAAAAACTCGTTGAGGGAAATATTCGTTATTACATTAAGTTTATGCCAAATATATATTATTCAGGTATCAATCAATGAATGTAATTTATTGTTACAAACACTTCCAATAGGATGACGTGCAGAGCACCCCGATGGATTGTTAATCAAATTCATCTCCAAATGTAAATTTATTTTTCTTGTAACAAAAACAACAAATAAAAGCACATAGGAATAATTATTATTTATACAGGAGCTCTCCAATGGTGCAGAGGACAACAAAACATACCAAAATCAAATAATATAAACAATAATTTAATTTTTATAAATAAATTTCTGGCCAACAATGTACATACTCGTATATACAATTACAACAAAAGTACCTACAAAATGAAATAATAATAATTTTCAATTAAAAAATTTTCATTGTGAATTTTCCGAAAATTTTGATATGCGGGATTGGTATATACAGTCTGTAAAAAAACCGCACCAACACCGATAAAATTCCCTCTGGGCTAAATTACAATATCCTGGTCGATATTCTGGGGTCGATAGATTCAGTGTACTCGCCCGACTGCCTTTTCTATTTTTCCAACATCGTTTTGCTCATATTTTCCCGCCCGTACATGACTGTGTATTTAAGTTTCTGAGCTTTTTAATTATTGATAAAAAAAAATTGTGCTTTATGAATATAAATTTTACGAACGAACATACACTAAACAAGTTTGTATACATAATTAAATTATTAGCTGGGAAAATTCAATGAGATAAATCAGGGAAACTTTTATTTTCCGTTTGTTTTTGGTGCACGAGCACAAGCATGATATTATTGTTATTTATCCCATATTTAATGGTGAAACATATATAAACACACAACTTAATTTAAATTAATTCGAAGCAATCTTGCTCCCCTTCTCTCCGATAGTATCGCGTTTTTACAGTTGAATAAATTTGCTGGTGCATAGTGGTTGTGTGTGTTATCTGAATATTTATATAGAACAAGAGGTTTTGAAAGATTTTGTGGTCGTCTTATATAAGGATATATTGATAAAATTATTAATTAGTTTACCACCCACCACATATTGTGATATATGTAGAATTTGAAAAGCGATCGATATCAAATTAAGAATTTGAGTAGAATTCATTGTTAACTATGTCAATATATTATCAACATACGATTCGCCTATTGAACGTGACTTGAGTGTAATAATTATAATCATGATAAACTCGATTGTTTTGTGATAAATTTCGTGTTGTATCTAATTAATATTTTAGAATGTAGATACAAGGTTTCAGTTGCCTAGATGCCTATGAAGCTATATATATATATATATATATACATATATATATATATATATATATATATATATATATATATATATATATATATATATATATATATATATATATATATGTATATATATATATATATATATATATATATATATATATATATATATATATATATATATATATATATATATATATATATATATATATATATATATATATATATATATATATATATATATATATATATAGTGAAATTCACTTAAAGCAACCTCGATTATAACGATCGTCCGGCAGTAGCGACGAAATTCCCGTTTGATTTTGCTATTCTTCTCCTATACTTTCGCTTAAAACGACTTTACCTAAAACGATCATTCGCCTATAACAACATTGATTTTATGTTCCAAACAGTATTAACGTAGGTGCATGAGAAAACATTTCAACTCCTTAACAGTTTTAAAGCACGATATTCTGCTAAATAATATTGAAGGTGTAAGGGGTCCGTAATGAATAATTATTTATTTTAGCCTCAATATTGAAAATGAGTTCAGTAACCGCAAAACATTTACCGTTGAGAAAAAATCGGCAATCATTTGTCGTTTAGAAGTTGGAGAATCGAATACCAAACTGGCATCTGAATTTGGAGTGGCACACTCTACTATATCTACGATATGGAAGAATCGAAAATCGATACGAAAGTGTTTTGAGTCTCAATCAATAAAAATTAAGAGAAATTAGACCGTTTTACATGACGATATTGACCAAGCTCTGTTAGAGTGGTTTAAATTACGACGGAGTCGAAATGTACTGATAAATGGACCAATGCTTCAGCAAAGGGCAAATAAGTTTGGTAAATTATTAAAAAAAATTGCTCCGAAAGCTGGATTTAATGATTCAAACTACGGCATGGAGTGTTTTCCCGAATATCAGGTGAATCAAATTCGGCTCCAATAGCAATCGCAGGAGATTTGATAAAGAATAAAGCGGATGAGACTAGCCTCTTGTTTCGATTGATTCCAAACAAGACTCTGAAATTTAAGGGTGAGAAATGTACATGTAGAAAAATGGTAAAAGATCAAATAACAGAATAGGTAGTAGCTAGCATGAACGGACTCGTTAAACGAAAATTAGTGGTGATTGGGAAGTTTACAAAATCACGATGCTTCAAAAACGTGCACGCATTGCCTATGTTATGAGGTAAACTCGGAAAGCTTAGATGACTTCTGCATTGTTTGAAAAGGAATGTCTATGGAATACCGAATTATTAAAGAAGGACAAGAGAATCCTCTTACTGCTTGATAATAGTCCATCACAAACAAAGATTCAGCAACAAGCAATACGATTGGAATTTTTGCCACCTAACACAACTTCGATCTTCCAAGCCATTGACCAAGGAATTTTAAATAATCAGATGGTTCGGCTAGTTGATGCAACAAGTGTGGTTTCACTAAACATAATCATTTTGGATACGATCGTTATGGTAGCAGAAGCTTGGAATCGAAGCTTGCTACTCGAACTTTCAACTGATGATGACATTTTTAACGATATAATATTCGGTGAACTCGGTAGTGAAGGCCAAGAGGCAGTTGAAGCAGAAAAAAAGGAAGCAATATTTATACCATTGTTGATGCGATTCGGGCTACTTCAACTATAAAAAAACTTTGGTGGAAACGCGATTTGTCAGATGGCTATTTAAAAAATGCAACTGGTATAATTGATAAACAGCTGAATAAAATGCTTCTAAATGAAAAAAACACAAAGCAAACATTAATTGTTGATTTTTTTAAACATTCATAAGTGTCAGTTTCTAACATTTTGTGTTCTTATTAATTTTTTAGTTTTAAGTTTTTTTAATTTTAATTATAACTATACTATACTTACAATAAAAAAACAATTAATTATGTGATATAAATGCATGTAATATGTAAATATTGTATTAATTGAAATTTAATATATTTTATTAAACAAATATTTGAATAGATGAAACAAATATGTAGCTCTCAAAGTGATTTTCGCTGCTCTCTCAAATAATCTAAAATTTCATCCCATCCGGATATAACAAAGAACTTTTTCCGGTCCCCTCATATATATATATATATATATATATATATATATATATATATATATATATATATATATATATATATATATATATATATATATATATATATATATATACGGGAACCTTCCTAGGTTTTAACAATTCAAGGAGTGCAGAAGAAAATTTTCCAACCTGTCGCGACTATTGACAAGAAGGCCAGCTTAATCCAATAATCATATTACGTTTCGCATAATCTTTCTCTAAAACCATCTCAAAATATATAAAATATTTCAAATCTACATTATAATTGCTAAAATAGTCAATTAAAAATAGTGTCGACGAAATTTTCAATTTTAACTAAGCGCGACCTCACAAGTTTCCTCGAGTTTAAAACATTAAAAACGAGATAAATGAAAACCTAACGCAAAACTAGAGAACTTTGCGAACTGTCATTACTTACACGATTATCTCCTTGACAGGATTATTACGTTTATAAAAAGCGATTATCATAAGAAATAAGAGAGGAAGAGTTTAATTATCTAAATGTGATTTTTGTTAAATGTACACGAAAATGTTAATTGTAATAAAAGTTAGTAGTTTGTGACGCAGCACGAACCGGTAATACTCCCTCCCATTCATATCACATAATTATTTTGGAATTTTGAGAATAATTTCGTAAAGGATTCCAGTTTAATATCAAACTCATTTCTTGACTGACGAATGTTAAGAATGTTAAGAAGGGAATCAAGAAAATAAATTTTGTGGAAACTAAAAGCTGGATGCTTCTGGACTGGAGATTTTAGATGAAATATAAGATAAGAGTGTCAGTAATTGGATGGCATATCATATGAGTTATTACTACCAAGCTCCCAAAGTCCCTTTTCTGTATCATAAAGCTGATTATAATCTTTGTACTCGTATACAAATGAGAACTTCCTCTGTTTTGTAAACTAATTGAAACTTTCGGAGTAATGAAACATTTCTTTTTTTATTAAACTATTTTAAATTTACTAGTTTTGACCAACAGTGACGCTTTTTAAAATTTTTAAACAGTAACGAATATTCTCGCTCCAGAATATTTTTAAGTTTTTAAGACATTTATATAACAAATATAGATGTTTGAAAGTTTGATTGAATCAAGTATTGAATAAAATTTGAAGTTTGATTGAATGAAGTAGTGATTGAATCAAGTAACTATCCAGGCTAGAGGTGGGATGTGCGTGGTTATAAGCCTCTTTCCTCCATTAAAGTAAAACTAATTTAGAACTAAGCTTAGTTTATATTTAAGAAATAATTGTTGATAGAAATTGAGGGGGAGGGGTCGGTACAACATTGCAACTAATTTATTTAATTAATCCATGTTGTTAATTTAATTTCCTAAATGTGAAATTCCTCACTGTGATCTTGGAATATGTGGATTTATGAATGGCCTTCTGGACCACACATATCATTATAAAATATCTCTAATGCTCTGAATGTGTTCTCCGGTTCACATATAGCGTATCTAAAGTATCTCAAAATTAGGCAAGCACAAGATCCAACTCAAAAATCATCATCCACAACCTCAATTTTAATTATATTCTTGTATTTTAAGCTATGTGTCAAACCTTTATTTACTTTGGCGTTGACACAAAACGACCCAATTTTATTTAACTATGTTTACAGTTTTGAAACAACTGTCACAATTTTCTTATGTATAAATAAATTACAAAAAAATTAAGTTTCAAAAAATTATAGATTGCACATAAAGTCGAATCGAAAGTTTATAGCATAAAAATAGTAATTTAGTTAGTATGTTTGCAATCCTAGCCGAAAAAATATTATACGACCGAAAGATATATAATTCAAAATAACTAGTTGCACTATCTCATCTAAATAATCGGACTACCCCAAAAATTTGTCAGGAGCTATATAATTTTTCAAAATTTGTCCTAACCTTATATAGCGTGTAAACTCCAATAAAATCTGAAACTTTCGAAACTAAATTAATAAAATGTTCTGAAGCTTTTGAGTTACCCACATGCTCATCGGTCCTACTACCGGACATCAGATAGTTCTTAATCCAACAAGGTAAACTCTGTCGTTGTTTGGTGCTAGTCTGAAGGGAATAGGGCGTGTGATTTGGTGTAATTTATACCACGTTACACCGCCTATCCCCTTTAGACTTGACCCAACTTCGATGAGGTTTACCTAGGATTATGATTTATCTGATGGCCATAGTAGGATCGATGAGCAACTGGGTAACTCACAAAATACAGAACATTTTATTAAGTTAGTTTAAACATAAATAAAGCAAGATATACATAGTTAATATAGTGAGATAAACATTCCGTTCAAAGCCTACAAGGCCTAAAGCCTTCTTCCGGCTGGTGTGTTTTAACCGAAAAGCTTTTAAAAATTGCCGTGAGATGTACTCCTCGCCATACTAAATTTAATAATAAATTGAACAACCATCTTAGTAAATTGTTTCCTTCTGCTAGCCAATGTCCATCGAAAAGTTCAACTAAGAAGCCGGAAAATATCGAATACAGGTCAAATGTTGAACAATCGTTGAAGCCTACTTAAGAAATTATCACTTTCGGTTGACTGGATCCACAATTACCGCGATAAAAACATATTTTTGAAAGTAGCATCAATAGAGAGCGCTCAAGATACGCAAGAACACCAGAGATTTCATTTAAATGTTCATCATTTTATGTCAGCTCCTCGTCTGAGTATTATTTATTTATTAAATTGGGCAAGACTTAATACCAATCAATGGTAAAATCAAATTTTGGTTCTTCCTCTACGTCCGGATACAATTGTTCGTTCTTTGGTTCTAATTAGGGAAAGTCGTTTTACCTCAAGTAGCAGATTGTTCGCTTTACTTGATTGTACGAATGAATTAAACATAAGCAAAACCTACCAATGGTTGAAAGTTCGAAACCAAACAGCTTCAACCTGATTTAGGGCAAATAAACAGCAACTTCATTATCCTCCCTATCAAAACCAACTGGAACTTGGCATGATCGTAACTGTCTATTTACAATGTATGGTCATTTTACCATGGAAGTAATATGAAGATTTTTAAACACAGTTTTAGACACAGCCGGCTTTGAAGCGCCAATCGCACGATACTTGAATAAAACAATCAGTGAAACTCTGACTCCGTAACGAGATTATAATATCACCTGAAGCATCTAAGTCAATATTGAAGAATATTTTGTGCTCTCATGTACGTTAGTCCAAAATAGCGGAACAAGTTGTACTTAAAATGTAGGGTTGCAGTGGAGGCAACAATTAAATAGTCTATAAAGCAAAAATTGTGGTGAAATACATCAGCGAATTTGCAGCGAAAGATTTGCAACAGAAAAATTAAATTTAACTATGGATCAGAGAACAACAGAAAACAAAGCCAACAATGGTAATCTCATCGATTTGCAAATAAATGTAAGCATTTTTAATTTTATAGTCAAAATTGTTTTAACAATTTTCAGCCGAAAACCCGGATCGACAGAATACATCGTTTTTTTCATCTATAATAATCTATAATGGATTCGTTTGAGCTTTTGATTGCTACATTTCCCAAATCTACCCAGAGGTTTATTTAAATTACGGCCAGGGAGGTAAAGTTCTGGACCGAGTTAGTTTTGTGACAGATTTAAATGCACGGAGTAGCAATCTATTTGCCCTTATCCTAGACATAGTGTTAAACCTTGTTGGCAGAATTCTCGTTTTTTCAACATGCAATATCATAACTTGTGAACGAGTAGGACACATTAAAACTATTCTAAGGTCCTTGAGTTGGTCAAGTATCAATAAGATACACAAGAGTCAATCTAGTCAGCAACCGAAGAGTCGGTACCACGCCAAATTCTTTCTACAGAATTGGGCGGAAAACTATCATCAAAATAAGTGTCAACGGAGTTTTACTGGGCAGTATGACGCTACGGAACAACTTTGATGGTTGGCAGTAAAGAGTATCCTGCTGCTTCAAAACCCGAAGGCGGTATTCACACCAAGTGAAATATTTTTTTATTTAAGATCTCGTTAATTTTCACGAATAATTAGTAGTTCGTGAGTTTCTAACTCAATAATTCTTATCTGACGTTGAACTATTTAGTTGTTAGAATTTTTGATTTCCAGTCTTATCTTAAATTGAAAGCTCATAAATAGCTCCTAACTCTACAATAAAATTTATTCTAAATTTCTTGTTTCCCCACTACATTTATCGAGCTCGAAATGTTTGGTTTGCGGATTTCGATGACTCATAGATAGTTCATAATTTTGCACTAATTGCTTTTCAATATCTGAACGTTGGTTATTTCAAACTGTTTCAATAAACAACGGTAGACAATTACACAATCCAACACTTCGAACCACAGTGAAATTGTCTAACGCTCAGATACTCGAACGTTGTCTCGGTTAGCAAGTGCAACAGAAAAAGATTTCGGTAATATTTGTGGAAACAGATTTATAAATTAGTATGCTTGTTACCTCGTAAAATGTCTTTGGAACTGCAGGATAGGCCGGTGATGTGAAAAGTGGTGTGTGTGAAACTCTATGATGTCAATGAAAAATTTAATAGCAGGCAACAAATTTAAATTCTCCGCTGATTATGGTAGAATGATGTACAAAGTTCGAAAAGATAATAGAACGGTTCGGCGTTATCTAATCCAAATCCGTTCTCGTAGATTAACTAATTATCAGATGAGAAGATATCGAGAAATTGAATCATCGAAGCATCGAATTCAATAAACTGAGATGCTTAATATTGTAAGAAATTTAAATTCTAATTAAATAAACATTTAGTACTTTATCTTAAAAACCGTGATAAGATGTAAATATATTTCAAAATTTAAGACACTGCAGTTTTATTTAGACGAAAAATACTTTTAGTTATGAAAATCTTAAAAGAAAAATGGCTTAATTTGGATGTCAAGCGCCTCCACCAACATCCTTCAGCACTCCCCTCAATCACAGAAACTGTCAAAAATAGCCCGTGTTTTTTATTCATCCTGTGTAATTTTACACTCTTCAAGTTTTACTTTGAAATGCATGTCAGTGTATGAAGAGTGTGTAAAGTGAAAAACAATTTAATACTGTAGGCACACCTGATCATTTGACATTGTATAACCTTTGCTCGGTGCACAACATCCGGGGTAAGTCTTGCTCGGGTTGCATTAAAAAATAGGCCCAGTGTCAATATGTTCTTAATTTTATGCTCTAGGTTCAGTGATCTTCAAAAAATTGAAGACTGTAAAATTTGGTAAAAAACCTTTAGTAACAATGGTAAAATAGGTTTTTAATCACAATTCGTAAATCAGTAAGAACAAAAATATAAACCTCAGACATCTTTGAGGATCAACCAACCTAAACTAATTGGCCTTCGTAATATAGAGGATGAAAAAGTTCATTACCCTAATGTTCTAAATAGAAACCCTCAAATATTTTTATATCCTTCAAATAGAACTAAAAAAAATACGAATTTTTCATTTAAAGCCACTACGGAGGGGAACGGCAAAAATACAATCTCCTGACAACATAATCATTGAATCATTTTTCTACTCATAACTCAACAACATCCAAAGTACACAAGGAAAAATAGAAGGATTTAAATGGACTCGGGAAAATATAACGAAGATATAACAAAAATATGTAGATTAAGGATTCATTTTTCAAACTAAAGTAGAAAATATGTTTTCCTTTTGTAAATATATAGTCTTATAAGATTTTTATATTTATTTTTTCAAGAATGAAAAATGAAAATAAATAAATTTAAATTTATTCGAAATCACGCAACTATGCTCGTATCTCTATAGACATATTATAACAAGGACAAGACACTATGTACTCGGTGTATACATTTATATAGAATAAATTAACAAGCAAAAATCGGATCCACTACACAAAAAAAATGCTAGATGAAAAAAGGATATGTTTAATTTACTTTGTTTGGTTTCTTTTTGGTACTCAGTCTGGATGATTTATGATTTTTTATAACGGGTGTTTTTTTAGGAGGTTTGTTTTTCCGATAGATGTCGTTTTATTTTATGACAGTTGTTTTGACAGCTCAAAGTGGCATTTCTACTCAGTATTGTTTGGCAAATCATTATGAATAGGTTAACTCCAGAACAACGTTTTCAAATCGTGGAAATTTATTTTCAAAATCAGTGTTCAATTAAAAATGTTTATAGAGCACTTCGTGAATTTTATGGTGCACATAATCGTCCGTCAGAGACCACCATAAAGAACGTAATTACCAAATTTCGGTCTACATTCACTCTTTTGGATGCCAAGCCACCGACAAGAATGAGAAGAGTTCGTACAGAAGAAAATATTGCTGTCGTTGAGGCCAGTGTCGAAGAAAACGACAATTTATCGATTCGTCGTCGTGCTCAGCAAATTGGACTTTGTCCATCGACTTTATGGAAAATTTTACGTAAAGATTTGGGTTTGGTGCCATACAAAATTCAATTGGTGCAAGAATTAAAGCCACACGACCATCGTTTGCGCCGTGAATTCAGTGATTGGTCGTTAAATCAATTGAACGAAGATCCATTTTTTTACCGTAAAATTCTCTTCAGTGATGAGGCGCATTTTTGGTTAAATGGATACGTCAACAAACAAAATTGTCGCATTTGGAGCAAAGATAATCCACACGCCGTTCTAGAATTACCAATGCATCCTGATAAATGTACTGTTTGGTGCGGTCTATGGGCTGGTGGGATCATCGGTCCATATTTCTTTAAAAATGAGGAAGGACGACGCGTTACCGTGAATGGAAATCGATACAGAACCATGTTAAATGAGTTTTTGTTGTCAAATCTTGAAGATATGGATATGAATGAAATGTGGTTTCAACAAGATGGTGCCACTTGCCATACAGCACGTGAAACAATCGACTTATTGAAAGAAACTTTCAACGACAACATTATTTCGAGAAATGGTCCGGTGAATTGGCCTCCGCGTTCGTGCGATTTGACGCCACTCGATTACTTTTTGTGGGGATACGTGAAGTCATTGGTTTATGTGGATAAACCTCAATCGATTGACGCTTTGGAAACCAATATTCAACGTGTCATTGCTGACATACGCCCTCAAATGCTTGAAAAAGTGCTGGAAAATTGGACCTCCAGAATGACATTTGTGAAAAATAGTCGTGGTAGCCATATGCCAGAAATTGTGTTTAAATGTTAAATGCCAAAAAATTATCTACCAAATAAAAAAAAATTTTGGTCATTTCATAATTTTATATGTGTTTTATTCAAAAAAAAAATCGGCAACCTCTTAAAAAAACACCCTTTAGTAGAAATTATGAGTGTTGTCTGTGCACAATGTACACTGTATACCTATTTTAATTGTTATAGATCGGAGATTTAACATTTTTATGATGATTTATAGTTCGTTTGCTTTTATTAAAATACAAAATAGCTTATCTGGAAAATGTTGTAATGATTCTGCTAATTTTGGGGATGTTTATTTTGTAAGGCTGTGTGTAGCTAAGATATCAGGATATCCGGCTGTCATGTTTACTATTATTTAAATCTACATCATGAATTTATGTTATAGAGCCACAATTAAAGAGTGTTAACATACTAGTATTCTTCTAATTCTTTGGGATAACATTTTATGTATTGTAATGTAAAGTGGTAAGCTTGAAATTCGAAGAAATCGAGTTTCAAACCCAGAATTCTATTAAACAGCAATGACAGATTTTTAGAATATGAATAGTATTAAAATATAAATAAAATATGATAAAAAATATCACGATATTTTTTATTACGTTTTGCCATAAAACGCACTCATTTATCACAAAAAAAACCAAAAAATGTTTGATTATAGTTGTCAAGAGTTTCGTATATTCTGTTTCAAGTTTTAATGTAATCATCAACTTTAATGTAATATTTACAGTAGTCAGTTTAAAGTAAATTTAAATGCCTGGCGTAGTTAATCCTATTGCGCCGTTAAAGACATTGAAATTGTTCTTCCTGAATTGTTTTTGCCAGTTAACCCAATTAACAGTTCCTTTGTGTGGTTGTTGCTCGCATTGACCGAAAGAATAGTTTCGATACATAAATTTAGTGGTACGAGTATGTATATGGATATTGTTAAATGCATTTGCAAATAAAATTAGCCCGCCTCATAGAAACCTATACCATAATTTGTTACGCTTTCATTACAATTTGTTACAACAAATCCAGAATTGGACCAGCATTTTTTACAAATTAATTACATTTTATTGTTTAGTTCAAGACCACAATTAAGACTTGCCTAACGGAAAAAAGTGACCCCAAACAATTATTATCGTTAAACACTCATTAAAATCAATAAAAAAATTAAGCGGTGAAAATATTGTGGCCTACACCCAACTTTCTTTCACGACAAACGGATATTAGATAAAAACTGACTTTTATAATAAAAAATCTTTATTCCTGCAACCTTATGTCACCCACTGGTCGGACTCAGCGAATAATTTCTGAGTTTAATGGTTTCAAATACGTTAAACCTTTAATTAATTTAAACCTAGACTACTGGGTGACATAAGGTGATCGAGGATGATTTGACGTATTTGAAATAATTGTTTGAAAATTTTTGTATGTTTAGTATTCGAGATATAGTCCATTGAATTCAGTATCTGATGGTCATAGTAGGATCGATGGGAAAGTGGATAACCTAGAACCCCTATTTTGTTCAATACTTTTTAAATTTATCGTAATTATCATTTCATAGGATTTGGTCCACTTTTGTAAAATTATTCTGGTTCTGTATTCTGGTTATTTGGAGGTGATAGTAGAACTAGGTATATCAAGTAATATTTCTTGCGGCTATAAAATATTTTTTCGTCTGGGATAGCTGGGAAAGGCTAGTCTGGGGAAACTTTCGGCTAACTTTAATAGGGTTACACAGATGTTCACCACATTTCGCACGGATCTCCCAATTTATGGGGAAAGCTTTAGTATGAAGTTTGATTCCGAATAGTCAATCAATGTAGCAATGTCGCTACAGTCAAGGCGGATTGACTATTCGGAAGGAGTAACCCAGTTTTTTTTATCAAACAAAACTTGTTATTTCCGGTAATATTTAAAAACATGTCTGAACAAATTTTATTTGACACTTAACCTACAATTTTTATGTTTTAATCGTTTTTTCGTAAATGCAATACTTTTCAAAATATGTATTAGTAAACAACGGGCGAGCTGCTTATGCGAGATCTCCCACTTTGTGGAGACAGCTTAAGTATGAAGTTCAGCCCGATCAGTCGATCCGTCTGGCCTTTAGGAAACCAACCTCATTTAACCGGTGTGAAATATTTAACATTTATCAAAAGTGTAGCTACACAAATTACCAAATAACAAAAGTGTAGTTACACAATAAGATAAAAAGTGTACCAAACCAAAAATATGGCAGGGTTGAATTTTCAATTTTTCTCATTAAAACCCGATTTTTACAAGAAAATGAAAAACGATTATACAATTAAAACTAAAAATAATTGGTTTTTATTCATTGAACATTATAGAACTATACACCCGGTCTCGTATATATTTGATGGCCATTTACACGTGTGCCTATAGAGATATCTACTCAAATCTACATTTTCAATGCGTTAACACATAATTCTAGAGATGTCTACGCAAATCTGGTTATACGGGCATTTTAGGGATACTTTTAACAATTTTAAGTGATATGCGGATTAATGTTGCTGAGTGGTAGATCTATTCACAGAAGCTACTACAACTGACTCAATTTCAACATCATGTTCTAATTCTTTTGTCGTTGTGAGAAGGAGGCACCCAATATTTTTGATGTTATAGCCGCTTATTTCAGTAGTTAAATTTAGCAGTCTTCAAGGGGAGTTAGTGGTTTAATTTTATAAGGACCTCCTCCAGTACCGATGACACTCAGTTTATTTGTTCTTAATTTAGCTTTGACATTGTATTTATAATCTTTCCAAACCTATACAAAAAATAAATACATTACACGTAACCTCACTTTTTTCCAATTTTCTGTCGTTTTTCTTGGAGGACCAATTTCGTTTAACTGTTCTGTGATTTTACTCCACAGGTGATTTATGGTCTCTTTAAATTGTGAGGCATTTAGATAATTTTTGGCCAAGCCGCTATTGTGCTCCATAAATGATATAAGTGTATCGAACTGCTGTCCATTTGTTGTGGACCTGTAAATTATTTTACAACTTGATGCCTTAATTAAAAATATACGAACGAATTCAATACAATACGACATTCGTCACCTAAAGACCAGTCGGATTTTGATGTCACGTTTTCGTTTGATTCGATTCGTTTTTTGTTGTTTCATATTATGGCGAATTTTTCGTTTTCGAATTATTCGATAGATAAAAAAATTTCATAATACCAAAATACGCCGCGAATCGAATTTTACGAAATCGATTAAGTTTCATAATAGACCCCGTGGTGTAGAGAAAAGGGTTGATTATAAAGCCTAGTTTCGAGGGATGGGGTCATTGTGGAGAGGATGAGTTTTGGAGACAACGGCAGTTGACATAGTTGTCAACTAGAAGTTGTGCACCCCAATGACACTTAAAACGCAAACAATAATAATTTTATTTACAACAACTAGATTAAAAAATTAAAAAATAAAATTTGATCGCAGTCGTGTTGCGCTATTTTTGTAGTTGCTCTAAATGTTGATATGTTGCCGTTGTTGTCGCCACCGCCGCTGATGTTTGTACGGTTGTTGTTGTGGCCGCTATCTGGCTCCATCGTGGAGAGCTACCGCCATTGTGGGGGCAAATGTTGACTCTTAAAATTTTATATGCTGACGAGCCTTATTTTTCACCATGGTGCGGCAGCTTTGTTGCACTCCCACACACACACGCAGACACACTTTTTTAATTAAGTTGTTTATATTTATATGATTATTTATTTACTTAATACAATTTAATCCTTGCGATGTCCCGCCCTGCTTATACGCGGCTACTTCGTTCGTTCTTCTGTGTTTTGTGTTTGTATTCGTCTTGTCGCTTTTTGTTTTCCTTTCTGAATGCTCGTCATTTGTTGTTGCATTTACTCTGTTTCCACGTATAGAGTGTGTGATGAGTTTGCGAGACGTTATTTTTGCGATATATACGATTAAGATATTTGGTTGCACTATTTTAACCGCTACTCGACTAAGTTTATTGTACATAGTTATGACTAAATTAGCTTACTATTATGAACTTTTTGTGTTTATTTTTTAACGATAATTTTCGTTCTGCATATTAAGTGTGTTAAAAGTGTAGATTTACACTTTTTTGGCTATTGTAAAGTGTTTGTTCATTTTTAGTCTGCAGGAAACTCCACTTCACGTAAATATCAAATATAAATAAATAAGCTTAAGGTCGAGGCAATACAAATACCGGATCGTACACATTAAGCAAAGTTTTCAAAGTTAGTCAATTTGATCATAGTAAAAACCTTCCAACAGATACTTGCATTGACTTATTGCAACATATTTCAATTAAGTAATCCGTTTGAGTAAAGTTTTTTATTGAAATTATATGCAACAATTTCTTCAATAATGATTCCTCGATATCATACCTCGCCCCGAAAACTATTATACATTTTTGTTGCTTCTAATCATTTCATAAATTTTCTTGGGATTTCTGTGCAACAATTTTGAGATTTTTTGGAAGATATTTTGCTTAGGTTTGTTTTGCTAAAAGTCTTATATTTTTTTATACATAATTATGTAGTTCAAAAAGGCTGAGAATGCAAATTCGCTAAATTCTATGTAATGTTCGTTTAGAAATTAAAACTTGAATGTAAATGAAAAATACAAATAACTTAATTCAGGCCTCGGAACACTTTTTGCCCGAGGCTCCAAATTTCTAAATTAGACCCTGACTAGAATATAATTTACATGAAAGAAATTTTTTTAATAAAACATCCGTATTTGAACTGGATGAACAACCATAGTACCTAATCTGATTAATTAGCTCATACGAGTATACATACATATATTTAATCCCCTACATTGTGCATAACAAACCGTATTTTAAAACATAAATTCTAAAATATTATACCGTTATAAAAAAACTTTTAATTAACTACAATTTACACAACAGAAAAGTTCAACATCGGAAAATTTTTTCCAAACCAAACTTTTTAATTAATTTGTAATTAAAAAAATCCTTTCAAACTGCAAATAACTACTAAAAATAGCTAATAATTGGTGTGATTGGAAAATTTTCCTTTATTGATTTATACATTTTTCATCATACATAGAAAATGGGGAAATTTAATGTGAGAACGATGACGAGATACACTCGTACATAGTTTTCCAACTTTTCCGATAAATATTCTCATCGAGTAATTAAAATTCTACGTGGAAACATCATGAAAAGTTATATATACGCTTTCCAAAAAATGTATAATCTCCAACATCCGTTTTGTACTTAACATCCTGCATAATATTCAAATTTATATTTTTATAAATTCAAAATTTACAAAAAAAACTTTCCCTCTTCATTTTTACCCAATTATCCAATGTTTTTCCGGTTTACAGAAATACTAAAAAAAAATCTTTAAAATTAAAAGCTACATAAAAGCTACAGCTTTTCCGATAATGAATTCATACATCAACTTTTATTACAGAGTACCGTACCGATTTATTATGCAATAAACTTATACATAAACATATAAAACTTTTCGTGTTTGTGTTAGAGGACGAGCTTTTTCGATTAAAACAAACTTTTCCCTAGTAATAAATTGTGTGGTGACCCCCTATACACTTTATATCTGTAATAAATAAGTTTTGACCTAATATCTCCGATGTATTGTATTCCATCAACATTTTTTTTTACAGCGACGAAATAAAATTATCGCTCTACCCCTTGAGGGTGTTTTAAAATTCATTTTGCTAGCTATAAATATAAAAATCTGGCTAAAAAAAATTAATTTTTTTTACACATTTTTATGGCGCTCACATTAAAGGTGAACACCTCGAGCACACAAGACACAACACAAAATCATTCTGTAAAGTTAAATTTGGTTAGGGATTTGCAGCACAAAAAAAATATTGGTACACTGAACAAAAAAAAATAATTAAATTACTTTGTTCCCTACTTACCGAGTCAATATCGTTCTCGGTCTCGATATTCTCCAAAGGATTTTAGTTTTGTGCTGCCGGAATAAAATGAACTCTACGTAACACTTGTATTATGAAACGAGGCGGGGATCGCACGTGCGTTTGGAACGGGATATGAATTTATATTTATTTTTAAGCAAATTTTCGATACAATGTTGTTGTGGGCTGGAAAATTAATTTGAATTAAAATTAAATCACATGAAGATTAAAGTGAAATTTGGATTTGGTATGAGAAGCAAAAAAAATGTTTTTAGAAATTCATTTCGTATAGAAACCGGACACAAAATTTATGTAGGTCGACTAGCAAGAATTTCGTAAAACAAATTGATTCAATGTTGCGAGTATTCTAAACATGTCTTGTTTACAACTTTTGATGTTGGTGTCACTTTCGACGGTTTTACCTTTTAATCCGTTGCATATTAAAAATAGAATACGCTATCCATTTAGGTTTGGGACGCGGTACCCTAGTGGTGTACGATGCGTGGAGAAAGGAATAACCATTGCGAATTGGTATGGTTCAAGAGTTCCTCATTTTTGAGTACACTTGCTAACGCACCCACCAAAAATAAGTTATGATTAATTACCGTGGAACCCCGGTATACGACCTTTTAGGATGAGGAAATTTTGCTCGGTATACGACGCAAGATTCAGTACACGACCCTATTTTTGTACGACGCAAAATTCGGTTATTTTGATTTTTTATCATAAAAACATAATTCGTGAAAATGCATGCGCAGTTTTTGGGTGAGTCTGATTAGGTTATAAGAGTGGACTTTTGGTTTTACCCATGTTTTGTCGTTAAAATCGTTCATAATTCGTGATTTTACGAAATAGACATCGATCTTACTGTGCCAATAAAAAGCCAATGACCCTAAGTAAATTTTGATTATTATTTTGGGGTGGGTCTGATGAGTTTATGTGGTGAAATTATCTTTGTGTAAGTTTGAAATGGTTACTGAATATAAAATTTTATCGATTAAAAATTTCGTATAATTAAATTTTTTTTCGACCATCACCGTTTTTAAAATAGTAATAGATGTATAAACTTTACTGATCAGAAGTTAAAAGGCGATTATGGACTGCAATCAGAATAATGTTTTGTATATTAACTTGATTATGACCATACCGACCAAACGACATAGTGATGAGAGCTTTGTAGTTTGGATCGGGAGGTACCTGGTTCGAATCCCAATAGGGGCAGGATGCAAAAGGGATTTCATCATCAGGTTACGATCTATGATGAAAATGAACACAACAATGATCACTGTCGGAGTGTAGAACTCATGGGACCATCCATCTTGCCAGTACTATATGCTTGGAGCTATGTAATGCGCAGATGAATCTACGAAACTCGGACCTATAGCCGTACGTCCTCGAGCTGGCTGACCAACGGCAAAAAATTAAGGACGGCCTCAGAACAAATTAAAGATAAATAAAAAAAAAGATTTTGACCATAGGTAGATTTTGATTATTGGTTTGGGGTGGGTCTCATAAGGTATAACCTCTTGAGGTGAAATTTTGATTTTCCCCCATGTTTTGTTGATAAAATCATTTGTCAATGGAGATTTTGCCAGAAAGATATCAACCAGACTATGTCGGTTCGATAGCCCATAACCATAGGTAGATTTTGATGAAGAGTATGGGGTGGGTCCGATGTCGTTATATTGATCAAACTGTCATTGTTCGCATGTTTTGACGATAAAATCGTTAGTCATTCCGGAGTTTGCCAAATAGATACCAATTTGACTATGTAAGTTCGATGAGCCAAGGCCATTAGTAGATTTTGAAACTATGATTTTCTGTCGACCCACTCAAAACCTATAATCAAAATCTACCGTTTGTCATGGTTCATCGACTTTTCAAAGTCAGATTGATGTCTGTTAAGCAAACTCTCGAACGACCAACGGTTTTATCGAATGACGAAATCTAAATTGCATCCCTATAACCTCATCAAGCCCATCCCATATCAATAATCAAAATTTTCATATAATCTTGGGCTATCGAGTCGGCATAGTGTCTATCTGACAAAACCTGGATTTACGAACAATTGTTATTATTATTATTATTTAATTATTTTATTTATCAATAAAATATGGGGATAGTCAAAATACCACCCTTAGGATATGATCAGACCCGCCCCAAACCTATAATCAAAATTTAGCCAGAGTCATGGGCTATGGAATCGTCATCGTCTGATTGGTGTCTATTTGGCAACATTTTGAATTACGAACGATTTTACCAGCAGCACGGACCCATCCCAAACCTATAATCAAAATCTACATATGATCATGCCCCATCGAATTGACATATTCAATCGACCACTCAGTCAGATTGGTATCTACCTGGTATAATCTCGAATTGCAAACCATTTTAACGACAGTTACAAACGTTGGAATGCTTGATAATTATTAAACTTCTATATCGACAATTTTCGGCTATAATGCAAATAAATATGGCAATCTTTTTGATTATCATCATTTTTCAAGCCAGTACTCAAAATATTATTCTGAATACTGTCCATAATCGCTTTTCAACTTCTGCTCAAATATAAGCATTTCATTGATAAAATATCGGTATATTCAGAAATACACTCTGTAACCATTTGCAATTCACACGGAGCTAATGTCACCCTATTCACCTTAGAAAACCTACCCAAACTTATTTTACTCTCTTCAATTTTCGGCTGAACTAGTCGGGACACTATCTGAATCATCGATTTTTCATTTTCGGGTAAGTTTACCAAAATGGATCGTATCTTAAAAGCTTTTTATATGAAATGGCAAAGAACAGTGGCGAGTAAGAGTCATAGGATTTAGATGACATCGAGAGGCGATAACAAGAGTGAGATGATTGATTCTGTGCCGTACGGGCTTAGGTTTGGATAGTATTATGATCTCGTCTATTAGGTTGGGTGGGAAAAATTCCTCGTGGATTGGTTACTTGGGTGATACATTAATTCGGCGAAAATTAATCAATCAAGAGTTACGAGTTTTAAGGCATTTATAAAATTTAGAGACATCTATGTTTAAGTAGTAGCATTTGAAGTAGTTTTATAATAATTTAGTGGTATTGCAGATTATAGCTGATTAGTTGCGATTTTTGGCGGACAATCTGAAATATTGTGCGCGGTATATAAATACAAGTGTGATGAATACAGTGAGTGAGTTTTATGTTGATATTTTGTGAGTCTTAGTTAAGACGTAGTACAAGATAAAAGAAAATTTAGTGGTGTGATTAAAAATAATTGTATATGCTGAATTAATAAATAATTATGGAAATTATTTGTTGAAGTGTGTTACTATTGACGGATAATAGTGGGAAAATTATTGTGGGCAGAGTTGGGCATTTATGTGCCATTTACTAATTTGTACGTGATTGTGTCGACGACTCGTTAACTCTTATAGAAAACGCCGACAACTCGTAGATAATGTCGATTACTTGTAGGCAACATCGATTACTCGTGGCAACGTGGGCAACCAATCGTTGACCAATAGAAGTTATTAATACTATAAAATATATTTCCAAGTAATTTATATTGTTTGTCTCACACCGAATTTTTCGACAAAACTTTCGAAATTACTGACTAAACTAAACTGCCGTTGGTTTATACTAACGATTTGATATATGTCACTATCCTATTGTTTAATCCTTGATCCAATCACAATTGATAAACTACAAATTAAATTTGCGAATTAGAATAAACAAACGTTAAATTAGTGTAGCCAGAAATTTAAGTTAAAAAATTGCTATCAAGCAAACAGTATTAGAGTTTAAATACCGTGTGCCTGACGCTGAAATTTCCAACTAACTAAATTGATGGTTAGTTCATACCAGTTGTTCATAAATGGCACAAAGCACACCGCGTCTGGTGTTTAATTAAATTTTTTTAAAAATTTAGAACTAATCGATTAAACATCAGAATCATTTTAGTTTATGAACATTAGCGGCATCTATTAATAACTTGTACGAAGTAACCATAAACTTAAATAGTCGAAAATTTAGATAAATATATCGGCGTGAGGCACACGGCATTAAACGTTAATTCATGACTTATACTGTGTGCCTAACGCCAATTGTTTTCTAATTTCTCGACTAACTAAATTGATGGTTAGTTCATACCAGTTATTGATAGATGTCGCTGATGCCCATATACAATGTATAAACGTTTACTACGGGAGTAAACTAACCATCAATTTAGTAAGTAGGAAATTTAGACAAGCAAATCTGAGTCAGACATAAACTGTATAGACACAAATTTTTTCTAAACAAGTGTATAACAAAACAAAATTAATGTTTGTTTGAAAGCCATGATTAAGAATTAACAGTGCCATTTCTATACAAATTCGAACCATATATATTTTGCTGACATCTTCTAAAATTTGGTTAAACTGAAAAAAAATATTGATGTTGAAATTTACTATAAATATTTTGTTCATTGAATATGAACACCATGTATAAATTAATTTAACGATTCGAAAAAATTTTTGTCATTAATTGAATTGAGGTATTTTGTCATTAAATATTGTTAGCTAATTAAATGTGAACCAGGTTCAATAGGGATGATACTGAATTGGATAATGGAAATGGAGGCTAGATTAAATCGGGCCAGCATATGAATAATTTGGTTTATTACCTTCTCGCGACATGGTGCGAATTACTATATACCTCCAGAGTTCTGGGCCATTCCAATTGTTTCAACTTAAAGAAATGAACAAATAAACTTTTATGTCTGCTAGTAACACAATTTACGCTGTACTTTTCTTTTGTCTCCTTGACTTATAAATAGACAGTTTTTTCCATAATTACACGGTCGCAGTTGGTGAATTGGGTGGTGTATGCTCGTTTCCGCAAATATGTGTGTAAGCCTGGTAATCCAGATTACCAGCTCACTGATAGTAATGAGCATCCCAAACGAAAATACACATTCTCAGGGTGACCATATTGAATTGCCCTAAACTGATAGGTTGGCATGGTGTGATGTGGAAATTGTTCTTAGCGCAAATAGATTCGATCCTAGAATCGTGACATATTTCATATTTTTATTCTCAGTTGGTAAAGTCTCGTAAACACTGTAAAATAGTAAATGATATTTGTCAGATGTATGAAAAAGAAAATTTCAAAATTGTATGCTGCCATGGTCGATAAAAATCTTCCATCGCTATAAATAGTCTATTTGATAAGAGATGGCGCACTAGGCAAATAATTTTTTAAATTATATATATTATTAGTGTTTTTAACAAGTTTAAAATTACAACTTTGAAATATGTATATTTTAAACCTCTAATTAACTAGAGACATTTATATAAAAAATTGAGTTTTTATATAAACGTCTCTCGTTAATTAGAGGTTTAAAATTTACAGGGTGTTTGGCGCGTGGACCGACAAATTTGTTTGGCAGATTGGGTGTCATTTGGAAATTTTCATCTCATAAAGAACTGATGTCCTCTAAGTAACACGGTAAATGAAATCTGATATTTATAATTTTTTTTAAATTACCCAAAATTTCGCCTTTAAAGAGTCATAACTTTTTTTGTAGTCGTAAAAGGGCGAAATAGCTTTTATTGTATTTTGTAATGTGATTTTGTTCTAAATAAATCATTATTTAATACAATTGGTTTAAGAAAAATGACTTATGGGCTTCCAAATCCTAAAAAATGTGGTATGAAAATATCACCTTCTAAATTTATTAAAAAAAACTAAAAGTTATTTTGAAATTAGATTTGTCATATATGACTATAGAAACTATTCATAGTGTGGATAAAATAAGAGCTAATATTTTGCCGGGGTCATTGTTAAGAAAATACCTTTTAAGTAAGTGATACATCTTTAATCAACTTCATTTATTAGATTTTGTTCAAAATGAACTCCTCCGCATCTTTTTTTTTATCTCCAAGATTGTTGTACGAAGTTGCATTTTGGTTTTAGTTTTTCCAAATGCGGCGCTTATCCTTTCAATTAAAACATTTCTTAACGACTTAGAAACCCAGAGGTGTGAGGTCCATTTAGAATAAAATCATATTGAAGAATAGAATACAATAAAAGTTATTTCTTGCCTTTACGACTACAAACAGAAAAGTTATGACCATTTAAAGGCGAGATTTTGGGTAATATCAAACGATGAAAAATATCATATCTCAGTTACCGTGACACTTAGGACATTAGTTCTATGGGATGAAAGATTCCAAATGATAACATTCGTAATGTGGTTCTGAAGAATTATTCGCCGTGGTTTTGGAACCCGTTTTTTACCCCGATTGTCTTAAAATTGCTAAAGTGACGCCAATCTTTAAGTCTGGAAATTCTAAACTATTTAATAACTATCGTCCATTTGACAAAATTTTAGAAAAAATTATTGCTATCCGGATGATCGATTTCCTAAATAAATCTATTTTTTTCTATTCTCGTCACTATGGATTTCGACAAGGTTCTGGTACAGATTTGGCCCTAACAGACACTACTGATTTGATCTATCATAATTTAGACAGGCAAAACTATATCTCTGGCTCATTTCTTGATCATCGTAAAGCTTTTGATTGTATAGATCACAGTTTACTTCTTCAAAAATTACAAATTTATGGCTTCCGTGGCCTATCATACAAACTCTTAACAAGCTACCTTAGTAATCGAAAGCAGTTCGTGATTCTAAATGGCGTAAAAAGCTCCACTTCAGGTGTGAACTGTGGTGTTCCTCAAGGGAGTGTCCTTGGCCCTTTATTATTTCTAGTCTACGTAAATGATATGGCCAATTTACCACTCACGGGTTATGTTACAATATTTGCTGATGAGATTGTCAGATAACAATGTCACATATGAGGGATGATATTATTTTACTTTTGGATATTCTTCTGCAAGACATTGATTTACCACCACTTCAAGTAGCAAATTGTACCATAGAGCGTGTGAACACATTCAAGTACCTTGGAGAAACATTCGACAAACAAATGCCGTGGGAGGAGCATATTAATTATATTTGTACTAAAGTTTGCCCATTTACTCGTATTTGCTTGATTAGAAAATTGGCTGATTTTATTCCAGTACATGTGTTAAAAAAATTTATTTCTCGAGAAGAAGAGAAACTGAATAAATTGCAGATTTTATGCAATTCAAATAGGTGCTGTAAAGCATTGTATAAACTGCCTCATCTATTTCCTACTGTGGAGCGCTAGCGAAATGTTGCTATAGGTATTCTCCCAATTAAAGCAATTTTTGAGATGTATGTGTCGATTCGATTTTCTAGGTCATGGCTATTCAACCAGAAATTCTGGTCAATTGAAGTGCCCCCAAATTAGAACTGAATTTGGTAGAAAATCATTAACATTTATTGGGCCATATATTTATATTAACTTACCTGAAAATATTAAAAGCGCTGTACATATTTTAATGTTTAAACGAATGATAAAATCTCATCTGTTATCATCAGTTAAAGATTATTTGTCATTTATAATGCCATTCATTCTTAAGTCACTACTTAGTCACTATGACACTATATGCTGTATATGTTTTGTACATATAAGTGTGAATGACGAACTTTTAAAGAAATTAAATCCACTAGTAGTCATTCTTACTTTAATGATTATTGTAAATAAAAATTAATGTTAAAATAAAATATAAAAAAATGTCCTCCTTAATTTGGCAAACAAATTTGTTAAAAACAGTTAGAAATAGTGCGCAACCAACTTTATTAGACTCTATTTAGTTTAAGACAGCGAACAGCCGATCCGTTTACTAACGAATAATTTATGTGATTTAGTTTCTAAATATAAACGTTTTGTCCCTAGGATAATTAGACAATTACCTGCTAGCTAAACAGCAACTATATCGGACCGGCTAACGTAAACTAAAGAGAAAATAATGAGAAAATTTAGTTTCTAACCTTAGTAGTTAACGTATAAAATAAATTACGTATCAACAACCAGGTAGATTACATTGCGTAATCTACTTCGCCAATCCCTGATTGTGGGAATATTTCCTGTATTTTAGGAATATTCCGGAGGCGTTGTAAATTTCGAGATTTGGTGTTGTAACCATCAAATTACATTATGTTATTCATTGAAATGAATATTCTAAACGGTTTGCCAACTTACTATTTATAAATGTCTCAGATGTAATACTAGAAATAGCGGTCTGCAATTAACATACTGCATACTACATTTATTCATAATTCTTCTACTTAACCAATTAGGTCGAACACTTAAATTTCAATTAAAAGGTAATAAACAATAATTATGAATTATGCAAATCACGTTAAAGATTGCAGATTAGAAAAACACGAACATTAAAACGATTTCCACATCGAGACGACAAATGGGAAAAATGGTATATGGCGCTTTTCTCGAGCGAGCGCTGCATTCCAATAAATAAAAATTGGACACCTAAAGATTTATGTCACATTATTACAACAATAACAATAAAACACTATTATTTTTTATTAGCATATTTATTTTACGTATAATACAGGTTTTATTATTATTATGTAATAAATATTTAAAATAAATAAAATACATAATTCATCTAGCAACATATTAAAATAATATAGAATATAAAATATTACGGTGTAGTGTGTTGCAACAACAAAAAATCTAAATAAATTAAAAAGGGTATGAGAGCTTTTTGCCCATATACCGAAAGCTTTTTAATGCAAAAACCTATTATATATTGTGTTTACCTATACACAGGCAAATGTGAATAACATAAAAATGTATTTGAACATAAAAAACTAAAAAGTTCGAAAGAACGGAAAATGAAAAGTTGAATATGGGGGAATTATGTTACGTATGTAACTCACACTACAATATTTGAATATTTACAGGCATTCGTCGAAAAGCGTTCTACACAATTCATCATTGCTCTCTATAAAATTTCAAAATTTGTGCTGATTTAGTTATATTAAAGGCAATTTTATCGTACAAACTCCCAACCAACCATTCACATTCCTTTAACGTCCGACAAACAAAAATATTTTTATAAGACCCAAATAAACATTTGACTACCACATACCATATCATAAATCGTTCAAGTAAATACGTTTCCAATGAACCCGATCCAATTTTAAATTAATTTTTATTTATTTGACATCTTACCTCCATTCGAAATGCCAAACATATTTAGAAGACCGTAGAAAAGGCACCGCACGAAATTTTTTTATTGATTTTTGTCCGTCAAAACGCAAAAAATAAAAATACCAAGCATATGGGCAGGAGGAATTAACGAGTTAGAGGAAGTACATTATACGAGCTAGAAAATAAAGCAAAACATTCTAACTCCTAATTTTAAATAACTTCTTAACCTAGCCATTATAAACCATTTTTTGTGTTGCCTACAATTTATAAAATATAGTAAAGGGTGATTTTTTAGAGGTTCACAATTTTAAATTAAAATAGAACAAAGAAAAATATTTTGAATATCAGTGAAACTAGTTTTAGTGGATAGATAATTTTATGCCATTAATGCTTGAATTTGATTTCGGCCATGTAGTCGCCGTGGCTGGCGCTTACAAGGCGTAATCTGGAGGTCCAATTTTCGATCACTCTTCGCCGCAATTCGCCGTATCTCGCTAATAACTCGCCGAAAGTTGTGTTCCAAGTGTTCAATCGTCTCTAGAGTTAGATCACACGATCTCGATGGACAATTAAGATTACCATTACGTGAAATTAGTGTTTTAGCAAATGTTTCTTTGAGTAAATTAATTGTAACCCGCGCTGTGTGTCATGTGGCACCGTCCTGTTGGAACCACATAGCAGCAAGATTTACGCCAGCTAATTGAGGTACAAAAAACTTACCCATTCAACCAAAAGTGAGCTTCATCGCTGAACAAAATTTTGTTTGGAAAATCAACATCAATATCAATTTGTGCTTCAGCCCATTGGCCAAATTGGCGGCATGTGCGATGGTTGGATGGCTTTAATTCCTGCACAAGTTGAATTTTGCATGCACGTAAACCAAGATCCTTAGATAAAATCTTGCATAAAATGAATGGACATATTTCCAGTTGCTGCAGAACGACGTCGAATTGATTGATTTGGGTCTTCCTCAATGCTACGCTGTACAGCCTCTATCGCTGGTTCGGTACGCACTGTTTGACGTCTTACTGGATGCGTATTATCATTTAGAATATAGATGGTGCGAAAATAAAAAAAAGAAAATAATGAATAAATCTAATTTTAGTATCATTTCCTATGTTGTCGACATTGTCTACGTTGTCGACGTCAGGGACGCAAAAAATCGCAATGTAATCTACCTAATCGATTACCTTTCGCCAACTGTGGAGATTACATTGCGTAATGTACTCGCCATCCCTGCACACAACACTGGTGATTGAGAAAAATCTCAAACAACCTGGTGAAAAATTTGTGAAATTAAAAATTCAATATATGGGACCGGAAGTCATGTTTTAATTTTGGGAATTTTATGTTTAGAATGTGTAGTACTAGGCAAAAAACAAATATTATAGAACTCGATCTTTGATGTTGTTGCTGTTGTTGCATAAGATACAGTCGGTCAAAAATTTTAGAATTTGTGGAAAATGGTGATGCATTTATACAAATATAAAATAAAGTATTTATCCGAAAAATATAAAATAGTGCTCATTTTAAAGGTAAAAGAATAAGAATTAAGAAAATACTACAAAAATAGTATCATCTTTAAGTTTTTCGGAGTGATAGTGAAGAACGCCAAATATAAAAAGCGAGCGTTCTTCAAAATATCAATGAGATTTTACCAGATATTAGAATATCACCCGTATATGCCAGTAAACTAGGAACTAGGCAACAGCATCAACAACAAAAATTAACCAATTTAACTGCAATAGTACTATCAACATCATCATATTTGATTCCTGGAATCGAGCCCCTTGTGAATCAATCAATGGACAACACAATGAAGGCTAATTTATATGACGAATTCATGGATCAACTGAAAAGTAAATTCAAACAATTGGAGAAAAATTGTGATAAGATACAGCTGCTGACTTCACTGCCGAAGTTACTAACCATACAACAAATTCAACAGGAGTTCAACACAACACAATACTTGGTGCATACAGCTAAATATATTCAGAAAACGAACGGCCCACTTGGTCTTCCTGTACCTAAAACGGGGAAACGAATAAGCGATAAACTAAAGCAATCAGTGATAGATTATTATAACGATGATGAAGTCAGTCGGATAATGCCTGAAAAAACGATTGCTTAACTATTGAAAAAGTTAAAGTTCAGAAACGTCTAATGATGAGTACATTAAAAGATAGCTACGAGGGCTACAAGATTCTCCATCAGAACGACGAGTCAAAAAAAACGGATTTTCCAAATTTTGCGTGCTTCGTCTTAAAAACTGTGTGCAACCAGGAAGCAGTGGAACGCATACAGTGTGTGTTGGTACAGTACGTCAAAATGTAAAATTGATTATTTATGGAACCAAAATAGAAACTATTACAAATGGAAAGATATCAAAATACTAAGATTGCATTTTATCTATTTTATGTCCAGATCCTAAGCCGACATGTTATCTTCTAAAATGGAAGAATTGTCCAGGCTTAAGTTTATTTCGAGAATATTTGAAAAACGATTTTCTGGAAAAGGACTACGAGGATGCTAATTTATCATTCGGTCATCACTGACAGATGCAATTTGGAAAAGTACTCAAAACCGTTAGAAGAATTTTTGGATTACTTCATAGAGCAGCTGGAAAATCTGATTCCTCATTACTTCATTTCACTTCAACAATCTAGCTTCGTAAAAAATAAAAAATTTATTCTGGAGCCTACAGCCTTCCTATTTTCATTGGAATAATAAGCAAGCGACTATTCATCCATTTGTAATTCGCATAAACGTAGATGTGAAATTACAGCACTATAGTTCATCTGTTCTTCGAAAAAATGATCCAGTTCTTGAAAACTAAAATGACGAGTTTAACCAAAATTTATTACATCACTGATGGGTGCTGTAACACATTATAAAAATAAATATAATTTTATGAATATAATGCAACAAAAACAGAATTTCGGAGTCGAAGGTGAATGGCATTTTCATGACACAGCACATGCATGGAAAGGAACCAAGCGATGGAGTTGGAGGTACTATCAAGAGAATGGCGTTCAGAGCCTGTCTTACTGATGAATTTGACGGTATCATTACGAATGCAGCAGAATTATTCAAATGGGCTAAAACTTTAAAGACTGATATGGTTTTTGAGTTTTGTTCTGACATTGAATTTAACTCGAAAAAAATTCAACTTGCCATTCAACAGTCCAACTTGTTTTGCAAGAAAACCAAAAATATCACCCAATTGTTTTTTTGGTATGTTTTGTAGAATTAAATGGCGAACAAAAAAAAATTATTTTTTCAGAAAATTGAGCAAAACCAGTTTGGTGGCCATATTGAAAATGAAAAACTTAAAGATCATACTATTTTTGTAATATTTTCTTAATCCTTATTCTTTTACCTTTAAAATGAGCCCTATTTTATATTTTTCGGATAAATACTTTTTTTTATATTTGTATAAATGCATCACCATTTTCAACAAATTTTCTAATTTTTGACCGACTGTATCTTATGCAACAACAACAACAACAACGAAAATCGAGTTCTACAATATTTTTTTTTACCCAGTACTACACATTCAAAACATAAAAATCACAATATTAAAACATGACTTCCGGTCTCATATATTGAATTTTAGAATTCACGAATTTTTCACCAACTTTATATTTTTATAAATTCAGCATAAGAAAGTGTTTGTCTTTTACATTTTAATTATTTAAAAGTGATATTAGTGCACCAAAATGGCAATACAATTTAAAATATTACATGTGGCCCACCAAGCATCTTTATAACATGCTGTATAAGATTGCGGAAAATAAGAGATTACGCTACTCGCCGCAAGTGGTACCACCATCAGAATAGAGAATTTATGTTGTTATATAATGACCAGCGGAAATTTTTTATTCATTTTGTATCTCCTTTTTCACTAAATAAAACTACGCAGCGGAATAAAATATTAAAAGTGATCAAATTGATCACAAATTGATTGATCTCCGAAGTAAAGGAACTCGGTAAATGAAGTCTTAAATTTAACAATGTTCCGTCTTTCCGCTATTTCTTAAAGAATGACGATGAGATTTGGATAGTAGTATTGACCAGGGATTTTAAAATAAATTTTGAACAAAATTCTAGGATCTGTTCATACTGGAATAAACTTGACCAGTTCATAACCAATCCTTTTGAAAATTTAATTTTTTTTATTTATTTATTTTCAGTTTTTAACCAATATATCAAAAACGTCCACTAGTAAACAATACTTTCGGTTGTTTTTCTAATAGCTTAAGTCATACTGAGACTGCAAGGCAAGTTTGGGAAAAATTTATGGATTAGAATTTTCACTATAATATGAGTTGTTTTCAGTTTTTGGCCAATATCCCAAAAATTCAAAAAATTATAGTGAAAATTTTAATTCATTAATTATCCAGGTCTCAGTATGAACTAAGCTATTAGAAAAACAACTGAAAGTATTGGTTACTAGTGGAAGTGTTTGAAATATTAGCCAAAAACTGAAAATAAATAAATAAACATTTTTAAATTTACAAAAGGATTGGTTATGAACTGGTTAAGTTTAGCCCGGCATGAACAGATCCTAGAATTTTGACCAACACTTATACTTTAAAATTTCTGATTAATACCGAGTTCCTTTACTTCGAAGATCAATCAATTTGTCATTTTAAGGATCACATTTAATGTTTTATTCCGCTGGGGTGTTTTATTAAGTGAAAAAGGAGATAAAAAATGAATAAAAAATTTCCGCTGGTAATTATATAACAACATAAATTCTCTTTTGTGATGGTGCTGCCACTTGCGGCGAGTAGCTTAATCTCTTATTTTCCGCTGTCAAGTTTCCGCTATCTTATACAGCATTTTTATACCTTCGGTACACCCCACGCAAAACTCGGGACTTAGGCGGCAGTCCATGACTACCAACGAAGCTCATTATTGATGAATACAAAAATTCAGTATCGCAAATTTAATCATGACCTACCCTCGTACAATTTCGTTATAGTTCTTACATTCTCTCGATTTTCATTCTCATAAGGAAATGTGTTCAAACTCATAACATTTAATTTTCCACATAGCTTCAAAATTTGTATTCATAATTTATACATTTTCTGAAACAATTCAACAATAACAATATTATTCATTTACATAATTCCATTAAGAAACCAACCACCGATTTTGAATATGCCTTCGCATGATGAAAAAGCTTTCGTTGACAATGTAACGTAAAGTTTTTCTCTCCATCTACAAACATACATAAACATACTTACATACCACCACAAAACAATTCAAATTGGAAAATTCTTTAGAAAATTGAAATGTGTACATTCACAAGAGAACTGAATTTCTTATTTAATTAACTTTATTTCTTGTTGAAAATATTATTAAAAAGTTTTATTATTAATATTTTAATTTCAAAATTGTTTATATGTTTGTGTGAAATATACAAATACAAAGTGTTTATACAAGTAGATTTTGTGTGAAGCGTCATCATTCATATTTTTGAAGCTCACAAATGAATTTGCATAACTCGCCACCATACCAACATATACATAAATTTAAAAAAGGAAATCTAACCAAAATTTAATATATGTGTATATACCGAACAGACAACCCTAAACACACATAGCATAAGACATATCGTCTTAATCAAATATTGACCGATAATGTCAAGTGGTTATTACTGGGAAAAATTTACACAGACACAAAACCCAAAAAGTCATAAACCAAATCCACCCCGACTCGTATACGAAGAAATGAAACCGCACACAAAATATTATATGTGTGTTTGGTTTTGTGTACACAAAAAAGCTCAAAAGTTCAAGAATTTTTTTCCTTCGATTTTATAGCATTCCATTTCGATTATTTTATGAGCTTATGTTTTATTTTAACAATAAAATCTTTTTATTTGAACTTTATTGAATACTCGCATATACATATAGGTAATTACGTTATAGTAATGAAAACTCTGTTTTATTTCAAAATGATAGTGCGAGCCAGCATTTTATCTGAATCAAATTTTAACACATAACCAACTCGTCTGCACAATATCAGTCGGAGAAAAGCTTATATATTTTGCAAGCACAGCATGAAAATATATGTTTATTTTATTTTTTCTAAGCAGACACCACACAGTTGGGAGGAAGCCGAGAATTATAATTTACTCTACTTACCCAGTGGTGTACTCCTATATCCACATCGATTTATAGAAACCATCCGCAACTTCCATAAAATGAAGAAATACAAAAAATTATGAATATTTGTCCTAATTTCAAATAAAAGTTTCCTATTGTAATACGAGCAAATGCACGGTAGAAAGATGAAAGCATTTGTATTCAGAATTAATTTTTGGAATTAAAATTTCAGCTCTTTTGTTGAATTGATTTGGTGCAGAATCTGGTAGTTTGAATTATAAACTAATAATTTAATTCAAGATTAAACAAATAAAGTTTGTCTATGTTGACAAGTTTTTCACTTTAAACATTTCTAAACTCTACACATAAACTAAGTTCATATTTTTTGTATTTTTTGTTGAAAAACATTTGCTCTCCGACGGTACGGGCAAAATTGAAGCTTATTTTCTTGTTCGTATAAATTGAATCTTACTCGAACACTTATTTTGTATAGCAAAACATGCATAGTTTATCGAAACAAAATATGTATAAATCTAACTATCATAAATTTAAGAGCATTTTGATTACAAATAACTAAAAGCTTTTGTGTATAAAAGCTAATGCAATATACAATACATAACATAAAATGAGTTTTTTATTGCATAGAGAACTTTAAAATTTTCATTTATGGTTTTTGTATATTACATTATTTATGGAAAGTGAAAGCTTTTTGATTGAAAAATATATTCTACTACACATAAGCTTTTGAGAACTTTTTTACAAAATGTACTTTAGATTTATAAATAGTTTAAGAACATGTTAGATACTTTATATGCACAGCAGGTGGCCTTAGAATTACATTCGGTAGGAATTAGAAATTTGCAGTTTAGGTGGTTGACTAACACCTACCTCTAAAAGATGAATCGAAAAGATGTGTTATCATGATACGATACGATTAAAGTCATTACGTTTGGGGCTAGGAAGCTAGATCTTCATTGTTGTGATTATATCCTTGTGGCACTGTCTATGTTGGGTAGTAAAGTAAAGTAAAGTAAAGTAAAGTAAAGTAAAGTAAAGTAAAGTAAAGTAAAGTAAAGTAAAATAAAGTAAAGTAAAGTAAAGTAAAGTAAAGTAAAGTAAAGTAAAGTAAAGTAAAGTAAAGTAAAGTAAGGTAAAGTAAAGTAAAGTAAAGTAAAGTAAAATAAAGTAAAGTAAAGTAAAGTAAAATGAAGTAAAATGAAGTAAAATGAAGTAAAGTAAAGTAAAGTAAAGTAAAGTAAAGTAAAGTAAAGTAAAGTAAAGTAAAGTAAAGTAAAGTAAATTTTTGGCTAGAGCAGACATATCTTTAGAATGCCTCCTTATTCGGACAACAATAAATTTAATGGAAAAATTTTTAAATTCCGTGATCGCTTAGATCGAATTGCTAGCCTTTGCGTTCATTCAATAGACCAAAATTTTAATGTAAATATGTCCTTAAAACGGATGGAACATATTAAGGATATCGCTATTTTGAATTTAAGTGCTGCCTTATTTCCACAGTTAAACATTACAATCTTTTAGAATTAGACACTTTATTGAGCTATTTTCGCAAATATCGCCCGACCTTTTAGCGCGAAACGAGTTTAAACTAATCGCAACCATTTAAGGACTTCTTTACGTACTCTTCTTTACCCATAATGTGGCTTTATCATTTCAGGTTCATATAATAACGAATAATGCATGTGATTTAGTATCAAAATAGAATCTTATTTGGCCTTTAGATACGATAACTAGATAATTACCTCATAGCTAGACAACAAATTTATCAGGCAAACGAAAGAAAAGATAAAATTATGAAAAAATGAGCTTTCATATTATTTCCTAGGGTGCCTACATTTTTCACGTCATACGTCACAATCTCGATGTAATCTACATAATAGATTCCGTGTAGACAACCGCGTAGATTACATTGCGATTACATTGCGTAAATTCTCGAGAAAGAGGTTTACTAGATTCCCGATTTCCGGGGGATATGTTTGGAATTTCCCAATACACAAAATATTAATATATTTGGCAATATCCGAGATGCGTTAACAAATGTTTATCTATAGAAAAAATTAACCTCATTGACCATGTTTTGACAAGTTAAACTTGGGCATGGGAATACGCTCGTATTATTGTTAGGTCAAGTTACAAAATGGAAATTTAGAGCCAATGTTACCAGAATTGAGGAAAAGAGGAACTCCGCTCTTACGTCATTAATGAAGTGTTTGTAAAGTGTGCAATAGATTTCATGTAATAACTGGTGAACTGCCACGAATCTTTAAACACTGTTGGAGGCCACAAAGATTGTCGTTAAAACCAGCTTCAACTGAGTTAGAACGTGTGTTCTCAATAGCGTGATAATTTTCCACTAGAAAAAAACCGATAAATCATTGAATTTTTATATTTCTTAAAATTATATTTAAAAATGTATGGCATAAATGATGAATTTTTTTAATTTTTGACTACACGACATGGATTTTCTGGGGTTTCCGAGAAAACACTATTCTAAATACCCATAGATGCCGGGTTTTGGGAAACATCCGGGAAATGGAAGCTCTATAGCCACAACATATTTTTCATTTTTATCAAGAGTTTAATAACAAGACCGAAGTTAATTTTATTTAACCAGCTAAACCTAGGATTACGTTTTGATTTGAAATTTGAATTATGGTCATAAATAATCAAGATGAAAATATAAATTCCACTAAAAGACAAAATCTGTACCATTTTTAGAAAACCTCCCGAAAACCAACCCCAAACTAATCCATACAATTTTTATTTGGTATACAACGAATAAATTAAGATTAGAATACGAAGAATTGAAATCCATAACGTAAGATAAATAAGAAAAAATTTGTACACGATGTACTAAATTCTTAGTCATATGTTAGAAGTAATTTAGGGCGATACAAACATTTGGCCTGAAAAATGCTTTATACTTACTCACCCAGCACCATAAATGAGCGTTCACCTCTCAACCACGTTATCTTTCTTTACATACTTATGTCATTCACTCCATCATCCCAGCCTCTTTATTCTCGAACAGACAAATGACTGAACGAGAACAAAGTAATTACCATTTGTCTTCTACCAACTAAGCTGTACAAAGATTAATCCTTTTGTTCCAACCATTTGTTAGTTAGGTTTATGAAGCTTTTCTTATACAACAACAATCATATCATATCACTTAAAAGCTTTTAAATATTTTATTGTGAAGACGAATGCTTTATATTTTAATGCTTTTTAAAAATTGATTTGTGGAATTTTATAATACAAGTAAGAACTACTCTCTATTCTCCATGCATCTGCGAGTGGGACATTTGAACTAATTGTTGAATTTTTAGGGGGACGAGGCTAACAACCATCAATGATTTATTCGTTTGTTGATGATAAGAATGAGAATAACAATAAAGATTACAAATGATACAAGGTTTACAATATTTTGAAACAAAAAACGTTTTTTATAACAAGAATGTACATTGTATAGGTAGCTTACTATTTACCGTATTCCAACATCCACCCATATTTTGGGGTGTATTAAAACAAACGAAAATGAAAATATCATGATGAAAGGTGTATAAATACGGTACAATGAAATACCAGTGTAATACGAGAGAGGGAGCTTGCGAAACAAACAGTAAATGGGATCGGCATCATCATCATAATGAAATAATCATGAAAAAATATAAAAATATAATTTTCCGAGAGAATAGGTGTTTTTCAGGGGTGCTTAACCCATTTTAAGCAAGTGACTTATAAATGTTTAACGGAATGAATGCGCTAGTTCCGCGGAACACAGTTTACGTAATCCTGTATTTTACTCAAAAATGAACTCCAAACTCCTTTCTTCATTCTTTAAATGTGCCTTTTTTTTTTTTTTGGTTGTATGCAAATTAGATAATTATTATCTTGTTATCTTTATTGATATGATGATGAAGGTGAATGAATTTATAACATGTATAGAGAATATTTTGCCTATATACACAGAAGTATGTGCGTCGATTGTTAGGATGTGACATGAATTATTCAAATCTCGTATTATACATTCTCGTATAAGGTGGTTCCAATATACATTTAGAATCATATTTAATTTGATTATTTTTTATTAGTATTATGTGTCTTAAACGTACCATTACATGATACAGTCGTCTCAGCATAAAAATTTAAATTATGATAAAAATGAATTGTCAATTGGATAATAAAATTTACATTTTAAATTTGATGTAGATATTTATGTTGCCATATACCTAGCTACAGTTGGTTTGCGTCACATGTCAATATCTGACCAGTTTGTTAAACTGTGTGCCCCAAAATATTGTGTCGGGATAATTATCATCGATATATTGAGTTTTTTCGTTAATTCACGTACGACATAAATAATTCAGGCACGCATAATTGCCTTGCGTACCTGCCGAAACACAAACGTATAAAACCTCATACATAATTTAGGCAAAAAGGACATTATTTACATATCCGTACACACATAATACGCTCAATGGTATTTTTAGTCGTGTTTATCGCAATGAAATTATCGATATAACATGTAAGAGTTGGAGTGATGATGTGGGTGGATAAAGCATAAAGCTTAATTTCCACCAAAACGTAATAATTTTGACACAGATAGGGATTAAAAGGGGATAATCAATGTTATTTTAACATGTGATATCAATATATTTGAACAGATGCGAATTATGTTTGTTTGGAAATGTCATTGTTACGTGACTCTGGTTACATATTATAAATATTATTTGTATTTTGTAAACATTTTTTCGTGGGTCGAATTGTATTATCTCCTTTTAGTGATAATCGTAAGCATTATGTAATATCCAACCAGTTTGCACTAAACATGATATTTTACATGACAATCCATTTTTATCACAAAATAGCTGAAGTACCCGGGGTTATGTGGGAGAAATTATTTTGAACTTCGGATACTTTGCAGGAAATATCTCGAAATCGCTGTTTTTGCAACCATAGCAGGAATTGAGTTTTAATTATTACAGAGACTTTTAGTTGACCATGTGAAAAGCATGAACTTTCGAAATTCTCACAAGAAATTTTCAATGATTTTCTTTGCACAATTTTGGTGGTTCCAAATTCTGGAGAAGTATTATTGGTGAACCCTCTCAAAAATAGCATGTGTGGTGGAATTTCAGGTGCGGCTCCAACGAATTAAGAAAGTCGATTGGATAATTGACAGCTTGATCCTCATCAATATCTGTGCCAATAGTTTTGTATTTCATTAGTGAACCAGGGCGTTGCCATTGAATCCCATTACGTATTTTATTGACGTCGTCATTGTTGGAAAATAACATTGGCAATCATGCGACCTAGTCGGCTTAAGTACAATATGAATTCCGAAGATGTTAATTAGAAGACGAAGAGAAGGTTGAATTTTGTTACGAGTTGTTGTATTACTCTTTTGTTCGATGGACAGTTTTCGTGAAGCTTCGATAACTGCAGTTACCATGATACAAAAAATGCAATGATATAAATTAAATTTGCGGTTTACAAAGAAATTAGAAGAAATTTATCTTACATTTGTAAGTTATTATGGGCTGCTCTTTCTGTTGTAAATGTGCTTAAAGCTCAACATAGGACGTGCAGCTTTTCCAAAATTGTATAAGCAAATAAATAAATAAATAAAATAAAATAAAATAAGATTGCACAACTAATCATGAACTTTTGAAGGTGTTAGAAAAACGTTCATTACAAAGTTCCAAATTGATGGCTGCATTATTGACAATGATCGAAGATCCACATCGACCTATAGCTCTTCAGTTTCGACATCCTATTATGTGTAGGTTTTATTCTATGTCGTCGTGTGTGCGACAGTTGGGGTGTTCCTCGGCTGTTGTGAAAAACACTTTATTTATCACGTTTTGTTGTGGAGACCTTAAAAAGTGTCCCAGTCATTTAAAACTCGTTCAGACGAATCAGATATCCCAATGTTTAGGTCGCAGTAAGCATGATTGGGCGTACACAACTCGGTGCATATCATTTTACGATGTTAGTACTGTCCCGAGGTATTTAAAGTTTTCTACGCTATCAAATTTATGGTCGCACGTTACCCATATCCAAAAGCTAATTTGCAAAAATTTTAGGCAGTAAATAAATAAATTCAGATGCATGTTGATGATGATTATGTTCGTATTATGTTTCCAAAAATCAGACACAGGCAGGCAGGCATTCTGTTCAACAATGTTGATCGCGGAATTACTGGCGAAGTTTAAATAAAACCACCAACAAATAGCATAAGGCCTCCTCCTATTGGTCGTTTATATTTCACGAATCGTGCAGAGGGAGATATAGCACTTCAAGTGCTTTTTAATGTGCGATGATACATTCATCCAAAATAATATTTGTGTACGTCTTTAGTATTGTGGTAATATCTGCTTTCGAAATTTGTTGCAAGAAAACTTATTAGCTTGAATCAAATTCAATAGTAGTTTGGGCATTGAACAGCTTGCGTCCTGCATCGAATACAGTTGGTGCAATTTCCCATGATGCTACAGTTAGTCCGAATATTTTTTTGTGTCTCAACAAAACCTCGTTGCTGATCAACGTCGAAATGTTTTCCTCGTAATAGATCTCTACCACGAACAATGTTTCCATTGCGTGTGGGTGCTGGTAACCTAAATTGGTAAACGGCTTTGTTATTATTGGATAAGCATGCATCCTTCACTAAGAATTTTAAGCTTCTCCCAAAGACTTTTAGGAAAGGTTGGTATGCAAGTTGTTAATACGATTGCAAAGACCATCCGTATTTGTTTTAGACGACACGTAGGAGAGATTTTCTCCTAGTGTTGACCATTTTCACATAAGCTCACCTTAAGCCATACCTCTCTCTAGGTCTGACATACTTCACCTCCTTCAGTATTATTAGGATGGGCATTATAAACTCGACCTGATGCATCAGAACCACATATTAGAGCAAAATCTCAAGGTCCATTTTTTAAGTGTACGCTAACATCTACAACTGTTGGATAGATCGCCAAACAGCTTCGTTACTGATGATGTAAAGTCCTATTTGAAATAGCGTGATTTGATCGAACGGTGAATAATTTATTCGAAATTTCAAAAACTGCCATATATCTGCCATTGCTGACATATTTGCAAAGGTATTTAATTGACTTAACTGAGTTGCAGTACTCAACATTAATATGGGCTTTAAATTTGTTCAGCTATTGTCGACATCAAAGTCAACATTGTTCACTTTGATAGTGGCTGTATGCTCTCCGTCATCGGTTTTTCGTCGCCTGTAATGTGGGTATTCGTCACACCAGTTTGTGTTTCTTGATTAATTTTTCGGAGATATTATTCGAACATTTTCCACGTTTCACACAAGGTGGATTGGGCTTTAATACTCCTCATAGCCCACGTATCATATTTTTACTAATTATTTCAAAAAATATCCGATCTTCTTGGGGATAGGCTAACACAGCTGATATAACACTATCAAACTATCAATTTGAGTTGGAGTAATTTTGTCATGCTGAGTGTATTCGTACTCGTATATGTGCCTTGGACTTCCCGTATATGAAACTCGCAAGATAACCAATTTATCTCTCTCAGCAACGTTTCCACAATTTGCAATTGCATCAAGAAAGTGAATATCGACCTCGACACAATTTTATTTTTGATTCAAACGAATTATTAACAATGAATTGGTGGAAAAGTTGACGGTAATTCAGGATGCAATTTGTTTGTTGGGCTTAAATTGTCCATTGAAGCGTCTTTCATGTTCAGTGTTCACCAGAGAGTGTTTTTCAGTGTTAAGAATAGGGTGAATAAATTTATTTGCATTCATGAAATAAAATCTGTAAACTTCATATTATTTCACGTTTTGTTGCAGGACTAGTAGTACAACGTTAAATATTGACGGAGTAGAAGAAGTGATCCCTCTTCTACAATCCATATGCAACACTTGTACATATTGTAGTAGTATACGGGAGAGAGGTTGGCGCGTTAGGGGGTGGGGATGGCCTTTTAAAGTTTATTTATTTTTCTGGCGCTACATCCTACAAAAGGATTAGGCCGCTTCATCTCTGAGGTAACATAATCAGTTTTTATATTCAGGTTAATGATTGATTACTCCATTTAATCCTAGCCCACTCCCAGATCTGCTGGATGAGGCGTGCTGGCATGACGGAATGGCAGGTATTTCCATTTCATTCCGTTATTGCGTATTCTGCTTTTCGTATTAACTCTAGTAATGGTTTTCTCTCTGTGCTACTCGTCCCCGGGTTTTTAAAAATATTTGATTCGAACGCTATAGCGGAACCTTTGAGTACTAAATTAATTAACTAAATATGAACATGCTTAAAATTTTTTAATGATATACGTGATGCATAATATAATCTATATAGAATTTCGCCACCAGCACTAAAACGGTGGATTTGTGAACGAGATGATATTATCAATATTGTTGCCAGAGCCAAGACACTATAAAGTTTATATACCACACAATTATTTGTTAGTGGTAAAAACATTAACTGGATAACTCTTGATGTTGCATTGTATTACAGCCAGGAATGTAGGCTGAAATGTCTCCGGAAAAAATTAAATAGCGAAAGCCGACCCTAAGTGATCGAGACATCGTAGTGTTTCTACACAGAAAAAAATAAATTTTGTTAAATTGATAAATTACTGGTTTTCAATTTTGTATAATTTTTTTTTATATATTTGATAAAATTCGTAAGACTTGCAATAACTATTTGTATAAAAAGCAGTAGTCTTTAAATAAAGTTTTTTATTTGACAAATTAAATTAAAATGTGCAAAATAAGATTTTCAAATTAGCGATTTTATACAAAAAGTAAGAAATGTATAAATTTGCTTTTATGTCTATAAAATTTACGTACTGGCTTGACAAATAATTTATATTTTTTTTATATACTGTTATAATACGAGTACGTCATTGCTCCTAGAAAATTTTATTTTCATATACATCATTTATATAATATCAGAATTTCAAATTTTTTATAGTTCACAATTGAGGCTCACATGAGAAAATTTAAGAGTTATCGTTGTATGAATCCTACTTTAAAAATTTCATCGTTTGTCTGTAGTTACAGAGAAAAATTTAAAAAATTTTTCAAGACATTGCGAAACTGTTAAACACTCAATCATAAGATCAATTCTTAAAAAAATTAGCTCACAAAAAACCATTAGGTATGTTTAGCTATACTTTCTTCCGGGGATTAAAAGCACACAAATAACCCTTTAAAACCAAATTTGACTGGCTTAAGAGACTCGGACTCAGTAAACAGATAGATACAAAGTACTTGCAAAAAATTATTTGGAAAACGCGAAACTTCTGCAAAGTAATTCGAAGATGGATCACTATTTCATCTTACAGTTTTGCTTTGATAGTCTTATAAGTATTTGTTTGTACGGGGTCCCAAATTACGATTTAGAAAATGGATTTTTGTTTAAAATTAGTTAGGAGAAATTGAGTCAGAGTTAGCATTCGCGCACGCTGATCGTTTTCTTAAATTGTGTATCATTTAACCGTGCATTAAGGCAAATGAGTTCCTCCTATTTCATAAATTATACACCTCGTTTTCATTTTATTACAATCGTTCATAAATTATAAAACCATTGGTAAAGATATTAATAATCATAAGTCGAGTTATGAACTTGACTCAGGAATTTATGACTTACATGTTTTTATGTCATCGAATTATGGCTTTCAAAAATAAGTTCTCATTTTCATACATTTTGTAAAAATCAGAAAACCGAAATATTGGCGCTTACAAAAGCACATTTATTCTAGTATTCAGTATCGAAATTTTATGCCGACAGGATGTCACTAACTAAGTTTGTGTTTTTTTTATTAATTATAATTATTATAAATCATAAAGTTTTTGAAAAATATTGTGTGATTCTATTAGTTTTTAAAGTGTTAAGTGTAAAATGTGATAAGTAAACAAAACCTTTTTGCTGACACCAAAATGCGAAAAAAATGGCTGGTTCTTCTAAACAAATGCAAAATTGAAGTTGTTGTCTTCGCCATATTGGAGGTTAAATATTCAGGTAAAATAAACATCGGTGATAATTTCGAGATATTTTAATATATTCATTCAAATTATCACTTACAGATGGTGATGCAGATAAATATCCGAGAATAATGAAGGTCATGTAAAATCGCTAATTAGAGCAACCCCATCCATTTGGTCAAAAATAGATTGGATCATCTAGTGTATACCTGTACGATGCTTATCAACCCACTCAACACTCGAAAATGCCGCAACCAACTGGTGAGTTTAATGGAAAATAATTATTAGTTTGCGATAATAGTTTAATCACTTCACTTTACAGGTTTTTGGAAACTTGTGCCGGCAGAATTTTTCATTACAAGGGGTGCTCCTGGAAATCCAGCGTAAATTGTTGCAATTATCAACCAAAAATATTTCATTAATTTTAAATTTATATTTGTTTGAAAAAAATCTAAGTTCATTATAAAAAATAAATTCATAAAATTAAATAAAAATTCTATATTTTCATTAAGATTGAGTTATTAAATCGAAAGAGGTTTGTATGTTGACAATACATTTTTTATAAACTAGAAAACGAAAGATATAGTTTTCATGAAATCAGGTTATCGTATCAATAAGGAGTTTCTTTAAAATGATTAATTTTGCATTATAAGCAAACAGGATTATTATAGATTACTGAATCTGAACTACAGTTTGAAAATATTAGTAACATTCGCATAAATCGATTTATCAAAGTGATGAACCACTAGTACTTATGTAAAAAAAACTATTTATCATATTCATAATTTTCGTATAAACACTATAACCAGTTCATACTTTCTACCACATTTGCTTTTCCCCTTAAACCGATGAAAAAAATTATCAATATTGTCAATTTTACTTATGGGTTGCGTTTTTTATCAATAATACTAATATTTTATCAATTTTACTAAGTTATTTTTTTCTGTGTAAATTTTTTTGGGTGATTTCATATGACAGATACCCGATCAACATTACGGACAGACACCCAGCCGAAAGGATATGTCTTTTTTGCATTTTCTTAAAAATGTTTGACGTTTTGCAAATTTTTGACTAATCGCAATCGCACCTTGTTTTACGAATTGAAGTTTAACACGTCGAGTAAATCAATTGTCAATTATCGGATCGAAGTTATCCAAACTACCTAGAAACATTTCTACCACTAACTTTCTCGAACTTAAAATTTGGAACAGCGGGAAAGTTTAGCAGTGGTTTATGTATAATGCTTCTTGAGATGCCCAATTTAGTGAGAAAAAAATATTCGGTTCGTTTCATGTTATACAATGAACAACCTTGTCTGCCTTATTTAACGTTGCTAGTAAGCACGCGGATCTGATTGGCAACCGTCAGGTCGAATCCCAGTAAAACACCATTAAAAACTGTGTACGTCGTCACTCACAGATCATTTATTGAGAAGACATTTTGTTAGAAATTCGACAACGTTGAAATTAGAGGAGCATCAAAAAAATTGATGGTTTTATCAGAGATGGGCGTTTACCCCTAAACTAGTAATTTTTACGTGATTGCGTAGACAACTCGTCGATAACTTAGACAATGTTAATTACTCGTGGACAACGTCGACTACTCGTAGACAACGTCTTTAACCCTTTGTAATTACACCGGAATAACAAATTAAATTGAAAGTTCCTGTGAGACACACAGTATAAATTATTGACTGTACTAAATTGCCGTTCGTTTGAACTAGTGATTTATAGTTGTTATAATAAAACTTACTGACTTACTTACTGACTAAATTGTTAATTATTCACCATCGATAATAAGTACTTCGACAAACTCATAAAATTTAAATTAAATTGGAGAGTTAGAATACAATTTCAGTACATTAAACTTTACACCATCTATTGGAACTGGTACGAACTAACATGTAATTAATTTGTCACACTCACGGACAAAGTATTAGTGTTTTAATGTTGTGCGCCTGACGTCGATTGTTTTGCTTAAATTTTCACCAAAAAAAATTTGCGATTAGTTCGTACTAGTCATTGATAGATGTCTCTAATATTCATAAATCAAAATATGTTTGATATTCAGTTTTGAACCGCAAAATTAGTTAAAATATATATCAATCTCCGATTAGAAATGTTTTGGAGATTTATAAATCTTAATTTGTTGGCACATTTTAATTAAAGAACAGATGCTGTTTGTTTTGGACCATCTACGAATTAACCACCAATTTTGTTAGACGGAAATTAAGACATAAAACTCGGCGTGATGCACACAGTCTAAATGTTAATTTCAGAATAAATAGTTTTTTCTAAATAAAACCGCATAGCAAACTATAAAGGATGAAACACGCCAAGAGTAGCGCAACATATTCCAAACCATCCACACTACGGCTGCATTTGGACGTGCACACCAAGCAGCACAGCAGATTATTTTGTTTTAGTTAGAAAATAGAATTGTGTCAATTTTATCGAGGTTATGAGTAGCAGAAAAGAGCAGTAAATTGATACTGCTGGATGTGGAACATATTGATGCCGCGACAGATGCAACTTCATTCAATATAATTTCTTCAAATTAAATTGAAAATATTTGATTTATTTTATTGGAAATGCCTATATTTATACTCAAATTATGATTTTGTATCATTACATAAGCGAATAAGCTAATACTAAATTTGCTGCTCGCTGCTGCTGCTTGGTGTGTTTCATCCTTAAATGTTCTTTTTCAAACCATATTTAAGAATTGACAGTGGCATCTCTATAAAAATGTTAACAAAATTATAACCATTTATATTTTGCTGACATCTACTGACATTTGGCCTAACTTAAAATAATGTGTAGTTGAATTGAACTATAAATGGTTTATTAAGTGGACTGCAAAATATTAAATGTTAAAACATTACAGGAAAATTTGTTTTGTCAAATTGATTCTGTAGCAGCTGATGAACTTTTTCCTTAAATATAGGGAGCTAACTAAATGTGAACCAGGTACTTCGGTGAAACGGAATTGGTTAGTTTTTATTTGTGATTAAATTTTAAGTGTGTTCATCATTCTGACCGTCCCCTATGAAAGTGTTGTCCAGGTTTATCATGACTTACTATACGTGACGCGTTTTACGGCGACTTTTGCAAAAACCGGGTTCTTTTCGTCGTCTAATCCGCAACTCGAGCAGAGTCACCAATACTTCGAGTCCAAAAGAGGAAATGCGCCAACGACTCATCAGCGATGCACCAAACACTCCGGATGGACAGCAACAAGGAAAATCATTCCACTTTTCGTCAATCGAAATGGAAGTGAACGACTCCAACAGAACAAAACTTCATGGAAGTATTTATTTCTTGCTACTCTAAAGCGAGACAATTTTAACTCTTTTGCTATTTGGTTCTTTTCCGCCTGGTAGGCTCTTCTAAGCTTGTACATAGAACATCTAAATTTCCTTAGATTAGAGTTCCACCAACTGTTCTGTTTCTTCGCAACTCTCTTCTTAGGAATTGAGTTGTTGCAGACACTGGCTAACTGTGCTGAGATCAGCTCCACACGAGCATCAATTTGATCTACCGAATCTCTTTCTGGAAGTGCTTCTACACTATCCCAAGAGCTAACCAAGTGTCTAGCAAATAGACCCCAGTCGGCTATCTTAATGGCGAATCTCGGAGTTTTGCTACTTGCAAGCGGACTGCTCTGAGGCGAGTTTGATAAGTTAAACGTAATGACTCTATGGTCACTAGATGTCCAGCTTTCTCTGACACACCACCCAACTATCGAGCCCAGCAAGGCTCCATTGACTATGGTTAAGTCGATATTAGAGTTCCCATTAGACGAGAACGTCGTTGGGTGCCCCTGCAAGTTCATTATAAAGAAGCCACTCCTAGACACGAAGTCCTCTACTTTTCTTCCGTTTCCATCGGTTAAACGGTCATACCACATTTTACTTCTTGCATTGAAGTCTCCGAGGATCATTACCTTTTTCAGTTGACCCGATAGAGAGCCTAAGATCGTTTCGATTTTGCACAGATGGTACTCGATCGGTTCACTGTATTGGGCATATATTGAAAATAGGTAGAGTGAACCAGCTTCCGATGATATTTCAACACATGTGCAGTGGCTATCGCAGAACTGACTTCGTTTAATCATGCTCATGCCAGCATTGTGAATACTAATTGCAGTTTTGGGATTCTCAGGGCAGCCTGTATCTACTCTGGCTGTAGAAGGCATGCCACTGATTTGACCATTGACCGAGTGTGGTTCTTGCATGCATAGTATATCTATGTCGTGAGTGGAGATGCGTTCACATATCTCTGACCTGACTATTTTAGCGCCCTGCTTGTTGAGGTGGGCGATGCGTAGGTTGCTGTTATAATGTCTTTGATTATGACTAATCATCATGTTTAGTTCTTAATTTCAAACGTTGCACAGCACTTTTGTATGCGTTACACGAAACGCGACCTATTTGGTGGTCATGAGGTTTTTGCAATTCCTTGCAGCTTGCGCAACTGGCTGGTTTGTCTTTGTTGGGACAGACCTTGTAGCCATGACCATGATGTGCACAGTTAGAGCAGGTCTCTGCGCGCGCCCTACAATTCTTTGCAATGTGAACATATCACTGGCATCTAAAGCACCTAGTTGGAGTCACATACTCTCTCACACGGCATCGTACCCAGTCCACGTGCAGTCTTCCACACTTTAGCAACATGTTTTTGGTTGCTGGTTCGGCTTCTACCACCCAGTGAGCGGTCTCTTTATTTCTAGCACCGGTTCTATACAGAACTTTAAAATCTTTTTGATCTAGGCAGTTTTGGTTTATTAGGCAGTTTTTAACCATGTCGCCATCAATCTCAGAGCTTACATCAAAGATAATCATTTTAGGTAATATCTTAACAGGTTCTGGTTCGGTGGATTTTAGACCCACGCCTTCCAACTTGGTATTTTCCGTGAAGACCTTCAAATCCGAGGAAGAATCAACAGTAACTGCAACACCAACCATTAGGTCCAGCGTTAGTTACATAGTGAATCTTTATGTTAGATTCACTAGGACGTATGATTTCCTTGATTTTCTTGATAATCTCGGTAGTCGAAAGGCTGGAATCATTATCTCTAGCTGAGATAATTATCCGTTTTGTTTTCGTCTTATTCTGCCAACGCTTTCTGTTTCTCCGTTTCTTGCGTTTCTTACCGACCGTTTGCCAAGAAACAAAGTAGATAGGGACAGTAGGGATCTCGTTAATCCATTCATGCGCGTCACTAATTAGATGACGGGGCATTTGGCTACCTTAAGAGAGTCATAGTTACTCCCGCTGTTTACCCGCGCTTGCTTGAATTTCTTCACGTTGACGTTCAGAGCACCTGGTAGAAATCACATTGTGTTATCACCCGCTAGGGCCATCACAATGCTTTGTTTTAATTAGACAGTCGGATTCCGGTTATCGATAAGCGAACTAGCTGTTATTCAGTTTTTTAGCCGTCCATAAACCACCATTCAATTAAAAATAAATGTGCATTAGTGGCTTTATGTGAAATATAATACCAAATTTCCACGAGGGTACATAATTCAACTTCATCATATCACCAAATTTCACTTCGAACCAATAACAAATATGGAATAATTCGATTTCATTTCAATTTTATTGTTTTCGACTCACAACGGATTTTGATATAGAAAAAATGAATCGACTTGAATTAAAAGCTCCACACAAAGCAAAAAAGCGCTTAACCATATAGTTTCCTGTTATCTCGCGTATCCCAATTTAATGCAGATTTGATTCGTTCACCACACCACTGCCATAATAAATAAAAACCGAAATAAGCTATACACCAAAAAATATGAATGCTCATCGGGAGGAAAATTCGGTTACTGTTCATTTTCGCATATTATAATTATAATCATTCTTGATTTTAAGATTTAGCATACCCTAACTACATACAAATTCATTTACCATACTTCGCTGTAAACCCTCCTTTTATATGAATACGCCTCAAGCAATACGCACCACGCAATAAATAAAATAAAAAATTCGCTCGCTTTATTCAAACAAATTGAAAAAAATAAGCGCCGTAAATAATGCGCCACCCCGAAGTGCTATAAACACCCTCCATTCTCAATGCACGAGGGTTTATACAAAATTTTGTATTCTAATTTGCATGAATACTAATCACTCCAGAGAAAAATTTGATGTGAACGATGATGACAATAAATTTGAAAATTATTCAAGAAAATCAAGTAGTGGAAAGTTGATTTTATTTTCGGTTAGATAACGAATTAATTGACAAGTTTCCTTGGGGTAGTTTATTGAAGTGAACTCAGTTGGTATACAAATCAATATTTGGTTTGTAATATTTACCTGATTTTTATAATGGTCGCTTCATTTTGGAAAAGTCCGATTAGGTAGTCAATCTGAAAATAGAAAAAAAACACGTTATAACAAAAATTCGTTTAAATCTAGATAATCCTGGCCAGATCAATATTCAACCGACAATAAAATCTGCCCAAAATCTCTAATATATTTGCTTGTTATACAGATTGCCTTTATATATCAACTGCGTGTCGATATAGCAATAAAAATAAATGTACACCATCCCGTATTCTAGCACGTTTGGCTTATCGGCAAATTTATGTGGCAATAAACCCAATATACACCATCGGAACAATTATTTAAAAAAATTTCCAGAAACATAACAACAAAATTCCATACAACTAATCCAGTCAATTAACAACTAATTTATCGGTTAAATTTTATTTTTTGCTCTTTTTTTAAATTAAGCCACAATACCCCAATAAGAAATTAACAAAACACCATCGACATTGCTGTAACCGTATGGACTATCTATCTCGATACTCGTATATCATCTCATTCCTAAAAACAACAAAATGGTAAAAATTAAAGTTAATCCTATTAAGCTTAATCGTTCGTAATACCAAATATAGTGTAATGAAGTAGTTTATAATTCTAAGTGGATTTCCCTTACCAGAATTTTACGATGGGAGCCAGCTAAATCCAAATTTATTGTTTTGATGACCTTAGATCAATCTAGCTAAATTACAAAATAATTTGATAAGTATTAGAGTTAATCGTTTATTTATATTAAGCGATATGAAATTGGCAATTAAGATTTATAGAAAAATTTTTATAAATTACGATTCTGGAAAATTTCATAAATCGAGAAGAATAATTTTTTTTACAGTGCGGTTCAAAATGTTTTGTTTAACCCTCCGTTAGGAGGGCGCCAAACCATGTATTTGTATGTAGATATTTGGGTTTTGGTGGTGTGTTGAAACGTATTTATACACCATACAGGTATATACGAGGGTTGTCTGAAAAGTTTCCGACTTAACAAAGATACAAGACATTTTTTCTTCAAATTTGTTTTTATTCCTCTACATAGTCTCCTTGTAAGTCTATACACTTCTCGCAGCGATGCTCCCATCTCTTCAACCCGCCCAAATAGTACTCGCCGTCTTTCTCCGCAAAATAGTTGTTTACGATGGTGGTGGCCTCCTCATTCGACGAAAATCTCTGTCCTCCGAGTGCAACTGTTAGCTTACTGTTTTGACTATATTATTGATGTGGGGGTGAGATGGTGTATCCAAGTTTCATTAACAGCAATTAAACTGAGCCAACAGTGCGTTCAAAATATTCATTCGAACACGTTGCTGGTCCAAAGTAAGCAAACACAGCACCCAACGCACACGAATACTTCTACTAGTTGTTTAAATACAACAAAACCATCGAACATTGTAGCCTCAACGTGTTTGGTTGATAGAAAACTATTGTGATTGTGTAATTTTGTAAATGAATAGAATAATTAGAATAAATAAATCAGTTATTTTACAACACATCGAAGTCTCGTCATTTAATTGGAAATAAAGTGGTATAAGCCCCCACCCGAGGAAAGCGCACTGTTCCTAATTAAAACATTGAGAGTGAATGAACAAATTACTCTCAATGTTTTAATTAGGAATAGTGCGCTTACCTCAGGTGGGGGCTTCACTACATTTCCAATTAAATGACAAGAGTTTGATGTTTTGTAAAAGACATCCGGAGATGTTAAAATTACGTTACTAGCATCATAAACAAGAGTAGAGCTATGCGGAGCAGTTTTGTTGTCAAGATTAATGAACAGCGTAGAGCAGTCCTTAGAGTCACCAACATCAATATACGCTTATACGGATCCAACCATTACTCTTGCATGGATTCAAGGTCCATCAAACAAATGAAAGGTATTCGTAGGAAATCGTGTAGCTGAAATACAAAACAACATTAGTCCAGCCTATTGATTCCACGACAAATCAGAAGATAACCCCGCTGACGCAGCTTCACGAGCCCTTTCGCCTAAAGAAATCCAACACAACGACCTGTGGTGGTCTGGACCCAAGTGGCTTTCAGAAGTGAAGAAAACCATAATCACCACGCAACCAGCAATACTTCAATGCGACATTTGGGATAAATATTCATCATACACGAAACTGATAGGAATCATTACTTATGTAAAAACGTTTATCAACAATGCCAGATAAGAAAAAGATGATGCCAGATTACTTAAAAAGAACATTCGGCCCACTATCGAATAACAAACTAAGGAGCATTCGAAACTTAATAATCATGTTGTTGAGAAGGCTGAATTTCACGAAGTAATAAGAATGTTAGAAAGAGGCTTCAATTTAAGCAACAAAAGTTCTTTGTGGCAATTACATCAATTTGTCGACAAAGTAGGTATTCTACGAATATGCAGAAGTATCAGAAACTCGATAGTATCGTTCAATACTAAACAATCAATTATTTAGCCGAAAAATCATCATTTTACTAAATTAATTATTGAAGAAACACATGCTAAGACGTTACATGGAGGATGTCAATTAGTTTTAAGCCGAATCAGGAGGCAATATTGGATTATAAATGCCAAACAAATAATTCAAAAAATAATCAACAAGTGTGTTCGTTGTTACCGGTATAAGACAAAGGAAGCAACTCAGTTAATGGGACAACTGCCAGCATCGCGTGTTAGACCATCTCGTCCTTTTACACACACGGGAATTGATTATGCCGGTCTAATCAAACTAAAATCCTCAGTGAGCCGCAGTAAAAAAATTTACAAGTTTACAACAAAGGCAGTACATCTAGAAGTTGTTAGTGATTTAACAACAAAGGCCTTCATAGCTGCCTTGAAACGATTTATTTAACAACATTTAAAGGCGCAGATAAACAATTGAAGACTGTCATAAAGGAGTTAAACAAAACCTATATCCCAGAAATAATTAATATTTTATCAATTGAAGGTATAAATTGGCATTTTAATGTCCCGGAAGGCCCCACTTCGGTGGATTATGGAAGGCGGCCTTACCAGCCAAATACAACCTAAAAAGAATTTTAGGTGAAACCATATTGAGATACGAACAAATGTCAACAGTGTTAAGCCTAATAGAAGTATGTCTTAACTCTAGACCACTGTGTTCCACGTTTTCAGATATCGAAGACACATTCATCTTAACCGTAGACATTTTATTATTGGAAAATCTGGAGACAAGATTTCTGGAGAATATGGTCGGATGAATATTTAACATCATTACAACGTAGATTAAAATGGAACGAAGAAAGGCGAAATATAGGAATTGGAAACATCGTTATAATCAAAGAACCAAATCTACCGCCATCTCAGTGAGCTCTAGGCAAAATTGAGGAACTACATCCGGGTACAGATGGCAAGGGCCGTGATGGTTAAGGTTCGTTGCAAGGAAAATAACTTCCTAAAGATACCGATCCAAAAAATATTCATTTTGCTCATAGACGACAATCTCAAGGTTGATAAAGCTACCAGCACTGAACACCGTGGCACACACTTTGGGTACCATTGAAAGCACTCTGCGAAATGAGCATTCCGAGAAAGATAATTGAACTCATTAAATGTACAGGGATGCGGGAAACAGAGTTCAATACAAGGGGAAGCAGAGTGATACATATCGACGGTATAAGTCTACTAACGCATAAACACGCAGACATGAAATTGAAATTGAGCGCGAAATTGAGAAACGAAAGAAGAGATGGATTGAACACACACTAAGAGAAGGGTTACCGCAAATCCGCAAGGAAAGATGACCTGGAAAAGAATGGTGCTAGTCGAAGCGAAATAGCCCCGAATAGAGTAAAATGATCCAGTCTAGCATACGCCATATGCTCCTAAATCGGAGATAAAGGAAAAAAATGATTACATTCAGAAAAGAATTCAGTAGAACTTTATGAAACTTGCCATGTAGATAGATTTGATCTACATAGGATTCCATTATAAAGAAAATTTATACCAAACTCTTGCAACTCCGTTTAATATTACGTGCTAACCGAACCGCGTAATTTTGTTCTGGTATACGCTCCAAGCTCAATTAACAATACAGATACAGATAGATTAGGCCTACATCTGATTCCATTACAAAGTCACATAATTTGATACCAAACCCTGCAACTCCGGTTAGCATTGCATATACTAACCGAACCGCTTAAAGGATTTTGTCCAGGTAAACGCTCCAAGCTTAATTTGAAAACTTGCCTAGGAGATAGTAGGAAGCAAACCAATGCCAAAATCCAGCATCTCCGTTTAGTATTACGCACTAATCGAATGGCTTAAAGAATTATGGAGTAGTTCACATCTCGAGCACCATTAGAGTAGCGTAACTTTATAAAATTTGATGAGTAGGTTGATGAGACCTGTATCTGGTTACTCAATTATCAAAGAAACCAATGGAAAAATCCTGCAACCCCGTTTAGTAGTACGTCCTAACTGTACGGGTTAAACAATGATGGTGTGGTATACACTCCGAGTACCATTAGGTTACGTAGAATTTATTATAATTTGTGGATCTTGTTGAGATTGCAGATTAGACCTGTATTATCATGAAAAACGGTGCCAAAATCCTGCAATCTTGTTTAATATAAGGAGCAATTTGAATGGGTTAGGCGCCATTCGGAGGTGCAAAATTCAATAGAACTTTATGAAACTTGCTGATTAGATTGATTGGACCTAAATTCGAGTTTATTATCAAGGAATCTGTTGCAATTAAAAAGGATCTGATTTGTTAATCAAGATCTTAACCGTTAACCTCGCCGTTATCTCGCCCTCTTTAATTCTTATTGCACAGATCAACTAAAGTTTTTTTCACGAGACCCACGACTAGAAAAGCTAAATAGGTTGAAATATCCAGAATCAGGAACGACGAAATAGATCTTAGCTTCTTTAGATATAACATTCAAAATCGCTTCTTTTGGCGGGAATTAGTACAGAAACCCAGCAGCGTACAAGTCAGCTTCAGACTAACGGTAGGAACAGAAATAAACAGCTCCAGGGAGCAAAACCCCTTTTACTTTATTTTGAAAAAATTACTAATTTTTCTCATACCATAAATTCATTCATTGTATAAAAGACCATCCTAAACAATCAACTAAATACTTACAAATAAGTTTTGCAGTTCACCGAATCAAAAATCTCCTATCAAATTTCATCGCTCGAAAATTACACATATGCCCTGTCAAATGTGTGTACACAAAAATAAAATTCGGTCAATACATAAAAATCATTGATCGTAACTAATTTGATATCATATATCCGTTTTCTGTTAACAAATCCTTTGATTGCAAATCATCAATCAAATAACCGGTCGACTAGAAGGCAGACGGGGAAGCCGAAAATCCTCCTTTTATCCTTTTACATGATTCCACCTTCTACCGATTCAATATAAAACAAAATCCCAAGTATTATAAATATAAATAAAAAATTATTATCCTTTTTGTATGTATAGAGGAGCGTAGATCCTTTAACGAAACAATATAACAAACATCCTTAATTTATTTATTATTTATATATGGATTTGTGAATTCAAAATTAATTTCCATGAGACCCAGATCCTGTCGATATAAATATAATATTTAGTGCTCCGACAAGATACAAGTACCAATAAGGACGAAGCATCTACGAGTAAATAATAATATTCATAAAAATGTAATTGTTAAAATATTTAAAATCCTTGTTTTGGATTTTTATTATCTTTACATAGAATTCAAAGCAAAACAGGACATGATATTAAAAAACTTTCTGTAAAATAAATGAAAATCTCGGATAAGCAAAACAAAAATCAATTTTCTATTATGGACCTTAATACGTATGTATGTATATGTAAGTTTTTCCTACTTATAAATGTCCTATTGTTACTATCGTAGGATGAAAAGGATATTCATGTAAAATTGTAACGGCAGTAAATGAAAGGGTCTGGGAGTATGGGAAGTTTTCTAATGTAAACTACTTTATGGTTTACAATTTTCTGTTTTTAGGGTAAGGGGGATCAAAAACACTAGGATGTACAGTAAGAGACGGATTATACTCTTTACTTGAAATGAGAAATATGTAATTAAATAGGTACTAAATGATTAATGGGTTTCGGGTTGGTTAAAAAAGATTTCCAACCGGAAGTCAGGCAAAAAATCACCTTTACAAACAGGTCGAGAGAGTAAAATATGTATGTAAGCATAAACATGTATCTTTAATTTGTTTCGAATTATTTTGGTTTTTTAGTTTTATCATGAATGAGATTTCCCCGAATTATAAATATTTCATTGCATCCGACACAATTTACGCAACTGTTTACATTGAGGCTCACGTTTGACGCAATAACTACATCTCCCGCCACGGTACTCGGTGTTTCGGTACACGAACAAGATTGTGACATATCATCAGAACAGGCTCCTGGTTTGTCCAAATTTTCAGCACAATAAATAATGCGTAAAATTTTGGCACAGTGTGGACACTTAAGACAACGACCGATGAGATCCGGGTCGTGCTCCTTCTTATCCGATTTAACACTGTCCATGTCATCATTTACTGTTGTACAATCAGAAATGCTATCGTATTCCTTGCTTTTATGTAAACAGTTTATGTCCATACAATCCTTCATGCATTTGGCTAATTTCTCCAGATCACATTGCACAGAACTCAGAATAATCGGTTTGTTAGGATTGTTAATAAGTAAAAATTTTGCTAGCGCGAGAATTGGTTCTTCCGGTCGCGTTTTGGAGATCATATATATACCTTTAAACAGCAACGGATTTACATATCGTTGCAAGAAACAGTGTGCCTCGGCATCACGTATTATTGGCTCAATAATCATATTCGGAAAGAAAAACTTAACCTCAAAACGTGCCTTATCTTCATTCTGACTGCCATGCAACAAATTATGGAAATAATTGATTGGATTTCCGTAAGCAGCTCGTAAACTCCCAGGCCATTTTAACTGAGCTTCTGCCACACTTTCTGGCCCCATTAAAATTTTCCAATATTTAATCGCTTTAACTTTGGACAAACACAACACATAAATCGGCCCAGAACTTAGGGCAACCACTTTCATTGGATAATCAGTTGTACCATACTCAGATTGATAGAATTCCGAAGCTTGTTCAAATGTCAATTTGAGTTGCATTCGCTGAACGATCTGAAACCCGGCTAAATAAATACGGTTTATAATTTGTTCGGTAAATTGAAGGCCATCTGGTTTTATAATGGCAAGCGTTTTCTCAATTTTATCCGGATCAGGATCTTGACTGTACTCCTTGAAAATGCGTTGAGCAATCTTGCGAGTCGTTACCGGTTCGTACATTTTGATTTTTTTTTTAATTCGTGTGTAGAATTTCTAAAAGACAGTTGAAATCACTGAAATATGCGGCGAGATTGCTGGGTGATATTTTTCAAGTGACACAGGATTCTACGTTTCACTTCAAATCAACGGAATTTTAGTTTGTTGCGAGGACTGCGGATGTTACACAGTTTTTAAAGCTTTGCCTCAATATGATAAGTCAGAAAAATGTGGGAGACTCTTCATCCTCTTTGATTACCATATATAGTCACCATAGAAGCAAGAGTAGATAAACTGGACGTCCGTCAGCATATTTATGAGCAGAAGCACTTTAAGGCATTCCCTCTTCATTGGAACTTGGTTATTAATGTACTAATAATTAATCTGGAAGCGGTCAGCTTCCAACTGGTAGTTTATGCGAATGATGGTTCGAAACGCTCGCCCTGCAAACAGTATCAATTTGAACTTCACCTACAAATATACGGTTCTAAGGCTTCACATCTCATCTAACAGCCCCATTTTAAAATATCTCTCCGCATCGAAGATCGAAAAAGAGTAACGGAGTGAAGAAAGCAGTCGAAAAGCAATAATAAACCTCCATGAGAAGAAACACCTTCTATGTAAACCCCAATGGAAGCCAGGAACACAGGGGCTTATGATTTGAGCCACGAACACTAGTAAAATGAAATTTTGGAAATTATATAAATTCCCCCGAAGAAAGTAAAAAGTTTATCCGAAAGTAAAAAATCGTCGAAATGGAGATATTTCTGTGAGGAAATAGAGATAGGGGGCCTTTTGTGATTGCTAAACTCAATGAAATGATTTGGAAAAGTAAAATAGAAAGGAGTTTCACGCGAAAGAAGCTTCAGCTTTAATTAAATACTCAACTCGAAACATCTCTTACGACTTCTACCAATTTGACGATAGGCATGGGTCGAGTTAAATAATTTCATTTATATTTTTCATTCAAACCTTTTTCCAAATATATAACTTGACATAAAGTTCACTCCGATAGAACCGGAACCACATGAAGATAGAGGGAATAATCTGAATCCATGCACACTGATCACGGTCCATGCTTTCATCATAATAACCTCAGAGTGAACTAGTAAGAGACAGCTAGGAATATATAGAGATATTTGAAACTATAAGGTTCAGGGAGAACCCTGAACACCTGCTGAACTATTTGGTGCTTTCACGATGAACACAATGGATTTTGGATGATTGGGTCAGAAATCAGCTTTAAGCCAGAATCTGAACAACATCAACCAGCAACACTATAAAGTCAGCCGGAACCATATGAAATCAGTGTGAATAAACCAGACTGTTACACAATCACATGTGTCCTGTTTAAAATATCTACTGAAACCAACACAATGCCAGTCAGAACCATAAAACCAGCCGGAACAGAGATTTAGTATAGTTTGGATAGTTGGGAAACAAATAAGGTTTTAACCGGAATCGCTACTGTGTTAGTTGAAACTAGTTGGGACCAGTAAGAATGGATTGTGCTTTTTCCGAAAATGTGTGCAACGTTGGTCGAAACCATATGAAGCCAGTGGAAACAAACCCAAGACGGAGCCAGGCTTTTGTCGTGAGAAACCATTTGCGTTTGCTCATAAACACTATAATCTGTCTTCATCGTGCAAGCCATAAATAGTTCCGGCTGCAAAAACTCTGATTCCGGATTATTCCAAATGGCTTCAGAAGGTCTCGGCTAGATTATTAGTGTTTATCGATGTCGATGTTATGGTTCTGATTGAAAGACCTTGTCTTTCGCTATCACTTAACAGATTCTTGATCCATAAACAACCGGATCTGTGTACTCCGATTTCACACGAGTCATTTCAAAATCAAGGAGGTGAAATCAGAACATGCTAAAGTCACATTCTACAACCATCTCGAAAGTGTTTGAAATAAAATTAGCCATTACGAAGTAAAGATTGTTTCCAACGCACAAATCGGCAATGGAGAATTTATTTATCGTAACTGCATTGAACAACAAAGAGATGCATACTGCCGTAGCTCTCCTATATATACTCTGGTGGTAGTAAGCATTGGTATTTGCGAAATATGCCGTCTAAACCCGGGCCAACTTCGAAGCTAACTATAACCTTATCAATCAACCACTATAACTCATTCTATGAAAAAACAGTGGAATATAATAAAATTGGCGATAACAAGTCTAGATCCGCTAATCTAGACAAAAATACTTCTAAACTTAGAAAATCTCTCAATCAACAGGACGGTCACACAACGAATTCGTGAAAGCGAAGAAACACTCCAACCGACTGTGTAGCACGACTTAACGTGGATGGCACAAACAACAAGTGCTTAAATTCGGAACTGACAGAAGTCACAATTTTCGTCCAGGCAGGTCGACAACTGATAAAACATTTTCTCTGAGGCTTTTGTTAGAAAAGTGCTACGAAAAGAACATCCCTGTACATTTTCTGTTCATTGTTTTTCAACAGGCCTATGATAGTATCCAGAGGAACACATTATGGAGGGTCTTTTTACATTTGGTCATTCCGTCAAAGTTGATAACTATCCGCAAGGTAGATAATAGATGGCTCTTAAAGCACGGTGATAGTCGAAGACAAGATCTCAGAAGCAGCGAAATAATATTTAGAGTGCACCAAGGGTACACGATAGCCCAAACTCTACACAACCTTTGGATGAAATATGTCATTCGCCAGCTTAACAACGCGCAATGCAGCTGTTTATATTTTAAATCAGGCCAAATACTAGCTTCCGCATACGACAAATGTATCCTGGCTCGTAACATCGTGACTCATGAGCATGCAAAAAAGTGAATATTTTTTACCAGGCGAGATACGATACGAAAATGTTAATGAGTTTAATTACTTGGGATCGATGGTAAATGGCAAAAACGTTAACTAACATTAACCATTTCAAGACGATGATAAGAGCAGTAACTATTGGTAGCGAATCTTGGATGCTAAAAATACGGGACAGTTAAAAGCGTTTTTGAGGGCAAATTAGTTCAGATCAAGCTAGGTTCTATTAAGGAAGGGAATCCTGATGCGCCTGAATCTTGAGATCAGAAATAATCTGAACAACATCGATATAATTGGAACAGTCAAATCGCCATGGTTTAGGAAGCTCGTGCACATTCTACTATTCAGTGTAGGCACGACGTTGAATAGGGCTTTCAAATTCATAGCAATCGTTCCTGGCGCCCTCTTGTTACTCAATCTGTAATATTATCTGGAAGAGCATTGTGGGGGCGGCCAAATTTCTTCATGGGATGTAGCCTAGCGCAAAAGAAGAAGAAATCTTTATGTTGTAGAAATATTCAAAACAATTGGAGACATTTTCTGGTTGGCTTTCTTTAGTTCATTGCAAAATGAATGGTCCGGATTGTTCCTGCTGACTTCATATAGTTTTGGCGGGCCCTTTCTAATCTATACTGGCACCAGATATTAATGTAATGGCACAGGCTAACATCGTTATGATTCCGGCACACGCTTATATGGAGCACAATGACACCAAAATACATTGGGTTTATGCAATGGTCCGGATATTTTCACTTCCTTCGTATAATTTCACAAAACTCCGGTTTCCAAAAGCCTTTGAAATTTCAGATAGTGCGCTAGGTTGACAAATTTCTCCAGGTTCATATAATTTCGGCTAGTTCGATATTGGCTGAAAAATTTGATAACATTCAATAATCCGTAATTCAGCGTGCTACGTAACGGGGCCAATCTAGGTCATGTTTTTCACTTCATAATTTTTAATAAAATGCTAATCGAGTTTAGTAAACCCAAGACGTACAAAAACAGAATTGGAAATATTCATGTCAGGTAACAAAAATTTCCACCCAAACAACAATTTTCACGGTATTACACCAAATAAATCATCTTTCAAACGGACAATAATTTATGTATTATAAATTTTCATCGCTATTTTCATTTCTCGAATAAGCAGAAAATAAAAAGTTCGTATATTTTCCCACCTCAATAAACAACAACCGAGAACCGACCATAAAAAACACTTTGCCCTAAGAACAATAATTTATCCTCTTGACGAATATAAAAGTATAGAAAACAAAAAATTGATATGGAAAACTTAGTAATTTTCTACTTTTCCTCCCGCATCTTACGGATATCATTCATCGTATGCTTTTCAGGAAAAATTTTTAAAATAGTTTTTCCAAATGTTTCGTTTGTTTTTATGGTATTCGAGTTTTCCTCAAAGGAGACGAAACTATATACCTAGCCGAAATATGTACATCACCTGTGGCGTATTTGATGTAGTTGTTGTTTGTGTTCCTGCGACGAGTTTATATTACAGCTCCTTTATATAATTCATCATGTGTTAGTGTGTAGGTTTTGCACATACTCGTACAAGTCAACAAAATTGCTCGTACATTTTTGAGATAGAAGAACATTTTTCATAAACAATATTAACGTTGTGGAGTGAATTTTTCTCCCGTACTTATTTTTACCAATTGATATTAGTGTCGCAAATGTATTTTTGTATATTTGTTTACATGGGTGGGTTATATACATCTAGATTTTCCACCCATTTTCACGAGTTTAAAGTATATATGATTATTGCCATTATATTTTCCCATATTTATGTAACATTCCCGTCTCATCAGCAAAAAAGCTACCAAAATAATGAAAATAACAAAGCGCCTTTCTTTCATGTGTTTTTATAGTCTTTGTTGTTGTCTTTGTTATAAAATAAAGCACAAAAAAGCTTAATTTTTTTTTATTATTTTGGATTATTAGATTCGTTCATTTGGTTTGGTTTGAAGAAGTCGATGCTATTTTTTTGGTATGGTAAATAGGATTGGTGTACAAAGAAAACTTTAGTCTAAACCACGAACAAAACTAAACAGTAAAGAGCTTAACAGAGCTTTTTTGGCATTTTACTTTTAAATCTAATAGATAAAAATCTATTTTGTGAATATTTGAAATTCTTTCTTTTGCTTCGCCGAAACATTTTAAGAAGAATGTAAATACAAGATGTTTAAGTTTTTGGTTGGCAATCAATTGGAATCTTTGTATATATACGAGGTCGCTACAGGCTGAATTCTCTTTTTTGAATAAAGTTTGATAATCTTGTTACGCGATTACAAGGGGGGGTTCTTTATGTTGGATGGGAAAGTGAGATATAAACTGGTGCATATAATTTATTTATTAGAACTATAAAGAGAAACATGTGTATGTTAAAATTTTCATCTTTATGTAGATATCACCGAGATAATGAGATTAGGTAGAGAGAGTACTAACCTCAACATATCGAACGGCAACGAAATGTTGCTTTATATCACGTCGATAGTTAAACTAATAATTACGCCCTTGATATTCGATTAAAATTTAGTGAAGTGGTGGTACAAAGGTGAGTCGCGGCAATTTCACGATGGTTTACAATATTTGAGTGTGTTCAGGTTCGAAATCCAAATAATTTTCATTACCAACGTTAATCGAAAATTATGAGATGCAAGTAGGTATTAGAATGAAAAGGACTTTAATTGCAAAAAATTGTAAACAAACAAACACCTTCACAAGGATAGAGAAGCACACATGTATATACGAGTAAAAAGGTGAACAACCGAAGTTATTGTTTTTGGTTGTCGTTCATTGGCTTGCCAATGAGACATGACTTAACGCCAGAATGGATTGCTCGACTGAGCGTACGAGGGCTATCACAAATGTGCGATCAGGCTATCCGGACATCCTGAGTGGCGCCCAACACAATTTAATCGATACTTTAGTCTGAAGGAGGAAACCACGACGAATAACTTATTGCTTTTTTATTTTGGTCGCAGTTTCTTTCGGTGTACTTGCGGTTGTAACACATTGCGTCCAAACAACAAGTTCGCCGTTTTTTGAGGCCAACCAACCGGAATTCAAGTTGTTTATTTCATTCGTTAACAATTTCAGGAACTGCCTGGTTGGCGCGATACTAGACTCATCAATTTGTTGGTCCCAGATCCTGCCCCAGTTTTTTTACATGAAGATTGTGTGTGAATGATGAACGCTGGTAGTGGAAAACGAAATTTTAAATGATCCTGTTACTTAAGGCGTATAGTAAGTAATTACTCCTGAGTGAGTGGTGGTGAATGCTTCCTAGTAGATCGTTCAAACTAGACATGATAATGCACAGTCATTCTTGATGTATTAGTACTCGCTGTTCTGTCCAACCGTTGAATTTATAATTATGAAATTAAATAATTTTTCCCGTTTAGAAAGATCTTAAATATGCAATATACCTACTAGTAAATTGTTGCCGAAGTTATTTCTACAGGTCCTTTCTGGTCTGAGGAAATAAAGCTTCGTAGCTTCTTTTATTCTGCTTCACTGTTGATGATATTCACTTTAAAATGATTATTTGTAGATATTGCGCTGTTGAGGAGAGTGATGCCTCTCCAAAGTCTTGCATCAAAACGCCAAAACGCTTAATTTGTGTGCTGATAAAAAATTTTCCTTCTTCCAAAATCTTAAAAACGATATGCAAGATGATCATATCAGAATGAAAAAAAAATTAACTGTAATCAGCGCCACAATGATAGTTTCGAGTTTTATGCTGTTTCAGTTAAATTTGTGACATTCTTCGAGGCCTTTTTATTGACACGAAGACATCCAGGCGGGCGGACAAATATTTTGTTTGCACTTTTGGGATCATTGACCTAGAAAACGTCGGGAAAGGTGGTTTTGGATCAGAGGCATTTTTCAACATTTTTATCAGGATTTCAATAACTTGGTCTTACAAGCCGAATTTAAAAGTTTGTCTGTCTGCCTGGATCTCTGGATTGATGAATATTGAAAAGCTTCTGGGATCTCCACCTCAGCATGCTTTAACTTGTTTTGTAAAAACCCCAAAACGACGGTCCGGGAACATAAATAGCCGTGCGAAAGCATCGTAAAACTACTGAATTATTGAAAATTCGGTTCGTATCACTGTCTGCAGAATCCGCAACAGTTCGTGTGATTTTCAATTAAGCTTTATATTATATTCAAGGTCTCCTTCGTGAAGAGATCAGCTGCCTCGTTTCTCAGAATACCAGAGTGACCAGGTAACCAATTTAAGATAATTTTGTTTTGTTCGCTTATTTTTTTTAAAGAGAATAGTAGCTTCATTTCAGTTTCCTTGAATCTTCTTCTGGTGGATTCATGTGTGCAGATCTTATTAGGCTCGATGCTCCATCTCCATTATAGATACAAGACGGCCTCGTTTGAACTTATCCCCGTTCGGGAATCCTGATCGATAAATTGTTCCAGAAACTCGTTGTTTATCATCAAGTTCGATAAATGCACAGGTTCATTTGTCAGGTTTAGTTTCTCATGGATTTTGCACCACGACAACGCACCACTATTTTCGGTTTTATCCTAGATGATCGAATATTCTAGACTCGCTTGGATTTATTCTAGACGGTTCTGTTCCAGATTAGTATAATCCGCTATACAACGAACCTGTTATAAAACTACCTTTAGTGTTACTACTCAACCCCAGATGTCACCAATCTCAGATTAAGTAAGTACTGTTCTAAACCTTAAATGAGCAATGGTTGTTGAATAAATGATTTAGTCAATGCTGAATTAATTACCTATTAAACCAAAAGGCGAGATTTATCAATCCTTAGAATCGATGAAAATAGAATATTGTTACGATCTCGTCTATTGGTTTGATTACTAACGTTTTTGTTGGATTAGTGACATCTAGGTTAAAGTAGTAGCAGTATAGATAGGTTCATAGCAGATTATTCTAGTCTGGAGTAGAACCGTCTAGAATAAATCCAGGCGACTCTAGAAATTCGATCGGTATATAAATACGAGTGGAACGAACTCAATGATGGAATCTTGGTTATTTGGGAGATTCGGTACGCGTAAGATAAAAATTGTGAATGGTGTATTAAGTGAATTAATAAATAATTGGGGAAATTATTTGTTGTTGTGATTTAGTGTCCGTAAAATATGAGTGGGAAAATTATAAGTAAGTATTTGGAAATTATTCAGGAATTATTTTCGGTATTTTCAGGGATATTCCGGTGGTGGTAACTGTCAAATTCTATGACGGTATTCACAATCCAGTGATACAAACCGGATTTAACAAGGCAAATTCGTAACAGTATCAAGGAAATATTTTGACGTATAATTTTACATAAAATGATGTTAAGTCCTATTAAAGATGGAGAAACAGATGATTATGAAACTCGGCTCAAAAATTGATCTTGTTAGCATCGATGTAATTGCGTAACAATTAAATAATCCAGGCTTACTTGGCTTGGGCACATTTTCCGTTTCCATAATTGTACCATAAAACAGCCTCTGGATTCGGCATAAATGGATACTGGACCTTGTGGAACCCCTTAACCGGTGGATGGACGATGTTAACGGAACCTTCAAACACATGGTTATCGTGTGTGGAAGAGTGGGAGAGGCTTCAAATGCACTCCAAATTTCGGCGCGGTTCCATTATCTACAGGGTGTCCCAGAATTGGACGATCAAGCTAAGCAAAAAAGGTGAAAGAGGAGCTCATTTCCAACAAAAACAGTCTAGTAAAATTTTTTTTTGTAACTGTTGATGGTTCAAAAATTATTTCACTTTTAGTGTGCTTTAGAGAACTCGTATGCGCACCCAATCGCATGCGCATCGTATAATCGAAGCGTCGAATATTATTAAAAGTTACGATTTTATACGGCGATGCCGATTTTGTATTTTGGCAAATGGTGGACACTTCAAACGCTTAACAAAAAATTTATTTTATTCATTTTGTTTTATTTCTGACAAAGCATTGATTTTAGAAATTTTATTAAGCGCATTTTTTAATAAACACGACTTACTTTTTGAAAAAAATTGATAAAAACCTTCTGTTGTGAATAGCCCGGTGTGTGATACCATTTTCAAATCTGAATTAGTGTCGCATATTTGTCTGATAATGGGTCATTTTTCTGTAGTACATTGTTTTCCCACTGGTGTCACTTAAACATCAACAAAAACATTTAAGAAACATAAAAACTTTACATAACCATTGTTTTTATTTGACTTATAAAAATGATTTTATTGGAAAGACACACTCTTCTAGATCTTATTAAAACAGTAAGTTAAACAAAAGAATTCTTGGAAAGTGGAATAACTTTTGCACCATCAACAGTTCGAAAAAAAACTGCGGCTGTTTTAGTTGAAAATGAGCTCTCCTATCACCGTGCTTGATTTGATCGTTCAATTCTGGGACACCCTTATTTTCCAACTAGATGCGACCAAAATCCACAAAGATATTGCCGGATGTCATAAACCTAGATTTTCATTACAATAATTATTGTTTGGTTGCCCTTTATAAAAGTAACAATATTAATCATGGAAAGTACAGAATGTACGAGCTTAAAAGGATTTGTTTAAACTTATCAGCCTTGTCACGTCGCGCGTCATAATAATTGAAAATTTTCTTCAATTTGATTTTCTACTTTCTATTTCGCTAATCGTTCCACATCACTTTTCCCGCGCTGAATGCGATTTCATAATCCTCACGTACACTTATTTAATTCCACAGCAAACACACACTCAAATGTTGATTTCGTAATTTTCATGTTTTCACTAAAAGAAAATTAAAAAGGACAAGTAAAAAAAATCCTAATTCGACATCAAAGCGGAAATATTTAAATTTCACAGGATTTTGCTTTATTTGATATAAACCCACATTCGAGCTACGACGAAAAAGTCAAAAATCTAATTATTTTTGGTATACCGTAATGTCTTTTATATACCACAAAAGATCTCCGTGCGTGCTACTAATTAAGATGCGTGCGAGAAATTCAATTTCGATTTTTCTGTTCAATGAGGTTTCCTTTTAATGAAATCGTGCGGGACTTAATACATGTCGTACGTATGTTCGTATATATATATATGCATGTGTGTGCGAGCTTAAATTGTAAATTTTTCATCAGAATAGAATAAATTCTAAACTCTCTCGCTACAAAGATATTATCCCAATCGCAAACAGAAATAAAAAAAATTATAAACGTGTTTTGCGTATATAAATCCATCCATTTACAACACGGGTTATGTATTACATATTACATAAAATTTATGTACGTTGTTAGAACGATTTTTTGCGCTTTTGGTTTTAACACAAGCATGTACATATATTTTGGGTTCTGTTGAATTGTGTTAAATTGAACAACACAATTCATTCAACCAAAACATAAAAATATCGCAAAAACAATGGAAACAGAAAAATATGCGCTGGATACATACAACATCCCAAATCCCGCGGCCTTTTATAAAAAAGCTTGAAAAGCACAAAAAATAAAGTTTAGATTTTGGTGTGCGTGTTCGATATTATGAATTTGTTTGGAGGCTGTTTTGTTACGGGAACACAAAACTATATATTTGCTGAATAATCAATCATTTAGGGTGTTACGAGCTTTCGTTTTTGGTTCGTTGCCGCTGATTCTTTTAAAATGATAAATTTTCAAAACTATATTTATTCAAATACAGTGATTGTGATTGACATGAATAGATACTGATATATACATAGAAGAGGGCACTGGGATGGTGTGGTGGTATCGTTGTGCTGAGTTTTATTTTCCTTCACAAAGTAACAAGGAAGGATAGTATACATGCACATTTTTAAACTTAAAATTTTAATTTTTGGCCAGTGTACGGCCCCGGTGCAACACGGATCAAAATAAAATTTCATTGTTAAAGTGGTGTGAGGAGATCGATCCAGGACACGAAAATTGACAATAAATAGCACCAAAGGTAGAATATTTTCAAAAAAAGTTAAAGACATGGTAAAAGAACGTCGAGTGTTGGACATGGTAAACTATCCAACTTTTTTATTTCTGCGAAAGAACATTACGATAATACGTTTCGGTTTATTTTGTAATATTTGGTAATCATAGCCGAATTTATTGGAATTGTGGTATGGAGAAATACAAAAGGAAATTTTTATTTTATTGATCGCAATCAACGGACTGTTTGGCGAACTTCTTTGGAATAATAAACGCATGTTCATTACAATTGTAGAATGAACTTGTGTTTAATTATAATTTTAACGAGTGTGACCAATAGTTCCAAATTTTATAAAATGGAGGTAAATTCTTTATTTGTATGGCATCGCTTTCTCTATGATTGTTTATAATACCGTAACTTACTAATTTATACATATTCAATAAACTTGTAGCTCCAGTAACTTGTTGGAATTAAGTCAGGAATCAAATTATAACAGTACCAATCATTTCCGGCAAATCGTACTCTTATGAGAATGACAATTACTAATCGTTATATTGGGCCATATCGAACTTGCCCATTTGCACCAATTCTACCATACAGCTAATTCTATCCTCTTAGAAATTGTTTGCCCTTACTATTACAAACTTTAATCCATACGGATTTCCAGATTCATTTCCAGTAAATGATACTCCTAGAAGAATGGCAATTACTAATTTTTTTATTGTGCTATAAGGTCGATTGCAGAACTGCCCAGCTGGCCACAGTTAGTCGTTACCACCGACTATTCAAAACATAAGCAATCTTTCAGAGGTTACGTGGAACTGGTTATTTGCGCCAATTTTACCGTAGGGTTGGTACTGTCCTCAATCAAAAGAAAACAATTAGTACCTACAAATCATATTACTTAAAGAAAAACAACTTCTAGAATTTCGTTAGGAAATCCGCGCCAATGATGGGGCGATTGACATTAGCGAATGTCTTTATTCGATGTCAACGTTTAGTAATTTGATATCATAAGTATTTAGTGTGGTACCATTTGCTGTTGCCATAACTAAATCGGGATTGCGATTTGTTCCCAAATGTGATTTGATTAATCGAATCCCGTTATAACCGGTTGGGGAACCGATTTGCGGATCCCTTTTGTTGTGTAAGAAAAGTGCATGGTTGAGTGCAATTTGAAGCCGTGTTTCCAAGTTTTGGGTGATACCAACACCATTTGTGTGGAAAATGGTATCTTGGCGTTTGTCGGTAGTTTTGTTGAAATGGACTTCCCTTGATTGTAGTGGTTGTTGTTTTGAAGAAGAAGAAGTTTGTCTCCGAAATGTGAATTATTTACTCCCTAGCTTTATTACCGGTCGCTAATTTGGCTTAGCATTGTTACAAGACCTCTAATGCTAAAGCTTGGCGCTTAAAACTCTGAGCTTTGTGTACGCGTGTCGCGATGGATTGAACTCAAGCTCTGAGTCCGCATGCAAATGATATCGTGGAGTTTGTCGGTTATTTCAGCGAGATCCTTTTCTGATTTTTCTTGTTGCGGGGATCAACGCTGTTTGTTTGTAATCAGGAAGTTCTGTACTGCGACAAGGGGTCATAGTTGTATTCATTTGTATCATCGATCGTAATCAGATGAAGAAAAACAACCCGGTACCTCCCGATCCAAACGCCAGAGCTTTAACCACTATGCCGTTTTTCGGTCATTTTTATTTATTAAAAATTATTGTTTTGTTGATGTTTAGCTGGTGAGTTGATGAAGCGGCGGCGATGTGTTGCTCATAATTGTAAAACATCCGAAACTGGTTTTGCAAATGTTTACCTTTATAGATGTGCGGCATCAAAACATTTCGATACACCCTATACTAAAATATGTGTCGTTTAGTATAAACGACCGAAATTCCATCTCTTGTATAATGATTTGGTGTATGTATAGATGCGTTTTACATAATTTTGGTTTGCAAAATCAATGCGATCATTGAAATTGTCTTGTATCCAAAATGGTAGGGTACAAATAAGTTTTGAGGTTTTTTTTATAACTTCGAAACTTTATTCAGAGAAACTGGTACTAAAATGTATTAAATTTAAATTATTGTACATCGTTAGCTACGAATTTTTCCCATCTTTCAGGCAGCATACGAATTCTACGTCGAAAACATTCCTCTTGTTTTGAGGCGATCCAAGAATCGACCCAATTTATTGATTCTTCGTATGCAATGAAGTGCTGCTCGGCCAGGCCATGAGTCATCGACCGGAACAAGTGGTAGTCGGAAGGAGCAATCTCTGATGGTGATCTTTCAGCACGACAACGCTCGGTCACATGTTACAAGAGTCGTCAAGGAAAATTTGGAGGCGCTTCAATGGGTTGTCATACCCCTCCCGACGTATAGGGAGGGGTATTACAACCCATTGAAGCGCCTCCAAATTTTCCTTAACGACTTTTGTAACATGTGGCCGAGCGTTGTCGTGCTGAAAGATCACTTGGTCATGTCTTTTGGCATGTTGTGGGCGTTTGATCTTCAATGATCGGCTTAATTGATCACTCCGAACTGATCCGACCAGATCTCAGCTTCTTGCCATGAATATTCGGTTTGACGAGATTCACTTTTCGTCCTCTGTCATGTGTTCACATTTCGTTCTCTCTCAGTTGTTCGCACGTAAAAAACAGCGTTCGATGCCTCGTGGTTTGAGTTCATACGGAACCCAATTTCCTTGTTTTTGCACCATACTCATGTTATTGGGACGGTTGGATCGCTTGCTGAGCACTTCCAAATTTTCAGTGAACTCCTCTTGGGTTTGGCATGAATCGTGTTCCAATAACGCCTCCAACTCAGCGTTTTCAAACTTTACTGGTATCCCTTCGCGTTCTTTGTCACTGTTGTCAAAACCGCCACTTTTTAAAGGCCGAAACCAGTACTCACATGTTTTTATTGATGGAGTATGTTCAAATTAAAACAAAAAAGCAGCCCTTCTCGTAAATTGTGTTTTGTTGGTTAAAGCACAAAAAAAATGTTGTTTACACTTCAGCGGAATGACACATACTTATTTTTAGAGGGAAATGATGACGCTTTAATATGAATATAGTTACGCCATCTTTTGTAAATTCCTCAAAACTTATTTGTACCCTCCACATAAGTTTTCAATTCTATTTTGATTACACCAATTTTGTATGTTTAAGTGTGTATATAAGCTACAAGCATCGCTTTCAACCAATACAGCTTTCAGCATTTTCGAGCATGATGTACAGAGAAGACTCAAAGAAACTTGGACTTTTCCAAAAGGCCTAATGGCTTACCAGTTACAGTTTTAGTTTTATTCGCGATTTGCTAACATTGATTGCCACCGATTTTTTCAGGTTCACTGAACTGACCTTGCAGAATTTAATGAGCACAAGAGATAGTTGGGCTATATTTCAAGGAGACTACAACCAGCTTTTTGATTGATGTAAAAACTTATTGCCGAGTTCCCTTAATTTAGTCTATGATTATTCTTTTAACTGTTATGCTTTAAAAAGTGTTAAAATTATACAAGAATAAGAAATTCTTTCTAGGTTTGATCAAACGTAACTCTAGGTATCGTGCTAATACAGGATGGGCCATCTGTTAGTCCTTTTTTCATTTGTAAATAAAACAGACATTTTAGGATGAAAAGCCATAATTTTTTATTGATAAGGTTCTATGCCATTTATATATGAAAAACAATATCGTTCATATGCCCACCACTTCGTCCACAGACCTGCATCCGAAAATCAAAATTTTCGATGAAATTTTTCAATAAAATCAATGACCTCGAATCTAGAACATGCTGATATGGTCTACGACCTTCCACTAAACCACTTTCTCCAAAACGATCAATAACTTAGTCAATTGCACGTTCAGTAGGACGCCATGTCGACCAAAACTCTCACGTAATTTACGAAATGTTGTTTTTGAACGATTATTTTCATAATAAATTTGGACAGTTGAAATGCGTTGTTATGTTGTTAGCGACTCCATGATGATAAATGGCATATTTTTGACTTTTTATATGTCAAATAATTTTTTAGAACAGATGACACTAAGTACTAAAATTCATCGATTGGAAAAAGGACCAACAGATGGCCCGCCCTGTAAAATTGAGATGAAACAAATGCAGTTTCTCTTATTTTTTACTGATCAAATGAACATCGTTAGAGCGCAACGGTTATAAATTTTCTCTATAAATGGCACCTTGATGAATTTTTTAAATGCTAGGTATTGCATTTTACGCCAATTTTAACTTTTGCCGAATGGAAAAGACATGTCCTCGTGAGAAAGTGTGATACTGCAAAGCCGATTTCAACTATTGAAGTTCATTCTGAGCGACTTGTTCTATCAACTGAAATTGTGTGCTGTGCCTAGTACACCTCGAGCACAAAATTTAAAAGCGATCTAAACAAACATCCAAGATTAAATTTACCATAAAGTTGAAAAAGGTTCCACTCTGAAAATTTTTGAAAATTGTCCTCCACAATTGTCCTAGTTTATTGCTATTATGCACCAGATTTAACGAAGGACGGTATGTGCCCGGTGGTGGTTGCGAGCGCAAGTGGTGCAACTATTTGTTGGCACGAGGAAATTTGTTCGTTTTGCTTTGCTTGTAGCAAGGTGGTTACACCGGATGGAGATTAAAAGTTGTGCCGTGTCGTATTTAATGTGAGCGTAAGAGGTGTTTAAGCTCCGTGAATAGCTCGAACTGCATGCATCATTGGTCTTTAAGTTGACTAATACTCCACATCTAAAAATGTAGTTTTCGGAGTGTAAGTAAGAGTTTTCCGATCGCGGGTGATTGATTCCTAGTTTACTTGTTAAAGTGTCGATCGTGGCTGGTTGTTGAGATACCAAAGGTTATTCGTCGCTTGCGACACCTAATTTCTCGATATTGGTTAGATTAGCCGGCCGGTCGAAAATGTCCGCAAGATTAGGCGAGTCAAGCAACTGGTGTGTAGAATGCACAATTTGGGCGGTACCAGCTATAATCCTGACGTTCCGACTGCAGCTTTTCAAATAGATGTGTTGATCACTGTGGAGGTGGGTGACCTTGTTAAACTTAAGGATTATGTAAGTTGCCTAAGGATTATGTAAGGCAGGAAGAAAGCAACACTTGACATGACGTGTTATTCACTGCACCAGGTGTGCCGTAGTTGCATACATGGACATGGAAGTTTCATTCCCTATTTGAATAAAACAAATAAACTGATTCATTTAATTTACGACAAGAAAATGGTCGCAGCCTTGTTGCGCTGTTGTTGTAGCTGCTCTTTTTGTTGTTGTGTTGTCATAGTCGTCGCTGCCGCTGTTGATGTAGGTGCTGATCTTGTAGCTGCTGTGGTTGTGTTGTGGCTGTTATTTGTGGAGGCAAAACTTGGCTCATAATGTTGATCATGCCGTGTGCATGCACGCTGGAGCGGCGTACTTAAATATTTTGTTTTTCACTGTAATATTAATTAAATTTTAATTTTTATTATTGCTTGGTAAAAACAGGCGTTAGAGTCACCAATATAACACTAGTTAATTTAATATTACTATATAATTATTTAGTGTATAATGGCGAACGGCGTGTGCGCGGCTTGGTGGTGGTGGCGAGTGTAAGTGATGCAACTACGACATCAACTTTATAGGTAAAGGGAAACGAAAGGAAGAGTGAGATCTGTGGATGCGCAGGTTGTCTACTTGTTTGTTTATTTGAGTAAACATGTTGTTTATCAAGAAATGCGGTAAACAATATGGGTGGCGATTTCAAAATGAGTCACATTTTATGTTGTTTACCAGTTACAAGTGATAAAACAACCGGGTGGCGATTTATAGTTGTACTACTAAAGCCACTAATTGCGTTGAGGTTGCAAGATGTTACATTTTCAATATGTACGATTAGAATATTTGGTTGCATTATTCTAACCGCTACAACACCCTAATCAACTTTGATTTATTTGATTCCTAAAATTGAAAAAAACTTTTCCGAAACACTATACAAGACGATACGACTCTAGTCCGCCACTAGCTCCAGTTAGGTACAGTACCTATTTAGAATATAGCCTTTAAGACAACACAGTTTCCAAATCATTAAACAAGATTTTAATTTTGATCATATCAATCTGTTATAGTTGCATGTATACCAAAATAATTGAAATTGCATTTCCAAACAGATTTCAATCTGTTTAGTTACACCATCCCTAAAGTGTAATCTAATATTAGATGATAATTCATAAAAATAATTCATAAAAATACTCTTCTAATCCAACAGACGAACAAACCAATTAAAAATGGTTCAGCAAAAATAAAATTTAATTTTTATCGATATCAATAAAAATTAATTGAAATTCTGGAATTAAGCACGAAACAAACTTTTTTATGTTATATTTACACTTACACCCATTTAACCTAATTTTTATTAATTTTTCATGTCAAATATGACGAAGATAAAAGCTTAATTGTGTTCCCGTCTATATACGAGTGTAGATGTATAACGCAAATTGGATTGAGAAACTTTTTTCTGTTCGGTGCTTTTATTCGAGAATAAAACATCTGGTAACCTTTTAGTACCAAAAACGAGAAAACCATTTAATTGTGCCTGGTTGTAATAGTGCAAACGAGTTAGAAGAAAGTGTGTAGAATAAAGAATTAGAAGTTTGGGGTACAAGTGAGAAAATACTTTATTTAAGTTTTTTTTTTTTTTGAAACGGTAGCGTTAAAAAAGCTCGTCGAAAGTATGTTTCTAAATAGCTTTTAATTAAACGAAAAATAGCAGAATGGCACGAAAAACTATAACGTTTTGGAAAAGTTTTCTGTTTTTGAGCCGAACAGGTAGAAAATTATGTACACAAAATATCCATATCTAACTTTTCTAGAATTAGATGAAAATAGTGAAAAATCGATTTTAGGCTATCAACCTAGATACCCATTGTACTTTGACTGTAAATAATAAATATGTATAATCTCCGTTCCGGGCAGTGGGTAGGCAGCAACAGCACAAAAAATTAGTTTTACTTTTCACAATCTAATTAAAATTTAAGCCAATTTCTATCCCCCCATATACATTTAGCTTTATAGCAAAATCGAAATGGGTTTTTAATATTTATATACACAAACATATACATGGGTGGAGAGATGTGGGGGGGAAAATGTTATTACGGCAACAGTATATTATAGCTTTATGTATATACGAGCGTATGTATAACAACAAGACGACGATAATAAATTAAGAAGTTTTGTAATTTTAGCACAACAAATAGAAAAATGATAGAAAAACTTATTGAATTTGTTATTATTGTTGTAACTGTTGAGAAAATTGTGTACCATGGCACTTCGTAAAGACGGGAGTTTGTGTTTCAAAAACAAAATTCGTTTATCATGCTGAACAACCAAATGATTTAGAAAAATAAATACGCGTGTACCGGGAATAAATCGATTCAAACGGCTATTAGTAATGAATTTGTGTGATTTAGCGATAAATTTGACGTACGAGTCTAATGGTGAGAATAGTAATATTTTTAGGTAGAACAGAGAGGCAAATTTAACAGTAAGTTTTCGTAAGGACTCCGAAGACAGAAACACCTGAACAGTTTTATTAATGGTGTGCGTTGCGTGTTTTTATATCACTAAGTTGATCCCCGGTTTCAATACGACCGGAGTGGTCAATTTATGGTGGTACTTCGGATGAATTGTTGATGGATTTGGTTGAATATGTCACTTCGTATATCGCAATATCTTCCATCTGCTTTTCACAAATAAAAAAAAATTGTTTTCACGTTTGTTTTCAAAATTTTCCAGGGTGGTCATTTTGTGGCGCTTTATCACCATTTATATTACTAGTGGAGCTAGTAACTTTTTGGTGATAAAATTCAAAACAAAGTAGTCTACAAACACAACCCTGCAAAATGAATTTTGAGGGGGAATAATGAACTAAAAGTGATAATTAGACATTTCTGTTTTAGTTATATGAATGTTTTATATGAAGTGATTTTCATGCGTGTGATATACTAATAAAATTAAAATAAATAAACGTTATTAAAATATATATTTAAAATACAACTTTTCATTTGAATGAAATATGATGGTAAGTTAAATTTTATTTTATTAATATTATTTGGACTTTTAAAAACGGTAAGGTTTTTATTTTTAAAACCTCGGTTAAATCTCGGTTTCTCGTTGGTTTAAAAAATTTGTTAAATAAAAATGTTGTTAATGAAATTTTGATTGATTTGATTAATCTAAAAATTACAATGTGAGTTGAATTTAACAATTATTTGCAGTAAAATATAAAGTACTAATTAAAAATTTTAGTATGCGCGCGTCTTGTTTAAGTTTGATTTTCACGTTTAACTTCGCTATATATAAAAATCGAACTAAAAAATCAAAAAATGTATCCGGCATAAAAAAAATATTTTTCGAATATTTTAAGAATATTTTAAATTTATTTTTATTGAAAATAAAGTTTGTTTATCCTAAATTAATTTTTTACCCCATAGACTGCCCGTCGGCAATGGATAACAAACCACCAAAAAACCGAAGTAATCGAACGTGTTGCTGCTGAATATGGTGTTGCTGCTTGTCGATTTGTATCAGCAGATGGGAAGAGGCAACAGAAAGATTTTGGTCTGTATTAGCAGCTGACTTAAATACTATGGAAGGGTCTAATAAAAATTGTCAAGGGATGGCAAAAGGTAATTACTCATATAAATTATGAATCCCATATAACTATTAATTTGGTTATTTTACAGTAATTTTACGATATAAGAAATTACGTAAGAGCAAAATCAAAAAAATACGGAACCATGTCTACAGAACCAGAGGTGGTGAGCCCATGGATATGGGGCTTGATCCACTGGAAGAAAGGCTCATAAGCGTTTTACCCCCTGAGCATGTAGACGGCATGAACTGCATCGACGGGGGATTTGGCACCAGTAAAATACCAAATGTTGTAGAAGCTCGTGCTGTCGAGACAACAAGTATCTGCAGCCGATCCAGATGAATCAGACACTTCTACATCGGAGACAGCAGAGCACCTAACCTACACGTTGAATTCTGTGATGAGTCAAATTCAAGGGCCGTCTGGCATTAGATTTACTCAGTTAAAGTTCTATTATATATAGTAATGTTCGAATTATTTCATGGAACAAATTTACTTTTTAGTCAACAGAACGATCAGCGACGTTCGATTTAGAAACATGATACCCAGCTGAACTTACCAATCCAGCACATGCATCATTCGCTCATCCATCGTCGGTATCGCCTGCCGTTCGAACCAGCTGTGTGGCACGGAGCGTCGTTTTGTTGAAACCAAATGTTGCCTACGTCCTCCTCTTCAAGTGTCGGGAACAAAAAATGGTTTATCATGGCGCGGTAGCGCTTACCATTGACAACGGCGGCTTCTGGCACATTTTCAAAGAAAAATGGCCCAATGATGTCACCGGACCAAAATCCGCACCAAACAGTCACTCGTTGAGGATGCATCGGCTTCTTTACGATCACGTTCGGGTTCTCCGTGCTCCAAATGCGACGATTCTGCATGCGCGTGAACTTTTTCCTAAACCATTCCGAGAAAATAAAAAACAAAAATTAGGAATAGTTTAGGAAAAAATTCACAGGCCTATATACGGTAGTGAAGAATTTCATAAAACTTTCCTAAATTTAAAATCGTTTGATAGTATTAGTGAATCTTTCAATTATTGCTTATAATAGCATTCAACAAAATAATTGAAAATAACAATTAAAAATTACTAGTTATAATTATTAACAAGCGAGAGCTCTAATAAGGAAAATCATTGTTAAAAAATCTTAAACGACCAAACAATAAAAATAATAATAAAAAATTAACTTAATCAATCTTATTCTAAAATTATTATTCAAACTAAAACGACACCGAAGAACTTAAATAACACGTAGTTTAATTGAATCGTTTTCCGTTCATAATTTTGCTTTCCTCAACTACTTTAGAAACTGAAGGCATCAATAAGCGAATATTTGTAGATAGATATTGGTCAGTTTAAGCTCTGCATAAAGTTTCAGGAAAATCCCTTGGGGATTTGGGGGTAAAACTTGATTAAAACCTCAAGAGTTGAACTGTAGATCAATTGAATCGTATTCCGTGCATAACTTTGCTGGAAAACGATTCAATTGATCTACAGTTCAACTCTTGAGGTTTTAGTCAAGTTTTACCCCCAAATCCCCAAGGGATATGGAAGATATTCTTCTTTTTCATTCGCATCTATATAAGACGTGACATAATTCATCCATAATCATCCAATTCATTCAAGGACGAAGCTACGATAATTTCTTCATATCATACTTTTTATCACCAATGGTGATAAAGCACCACAAACTGACCACTCAGAAGTCATTAATACTTTAACTATAAAGATATTATTATTTTTATATTCACATCACCCCGTAAAAGTAATTTCGTACGAACACATTTATATCGCTGACAAAACGTCAGTTTATCTCTTTTAGTTAGTTATTTCTCCTCAAAATTCATTTTGCAGGGTTGAGTTTGTAGACTATTTTGTTTTAAATTCTATCTCAATAAAGTCTCCGATATTGATATAAATTCGTGATATAAGCACCATAAAATGACCACCCAGTTAGTTAAATTAAATATGTTAGGGGCAAGGAGGCAAGCTTACTTGTATAACCGTATACATTTATTAAATGGAACCTGGCAGGTATATAAACAGTTTTTAGATAAAAAGCATTTTATATCAGTTTCAGCAGTGTAATCGAAGATATCCAGCACAAGGACATTTTTATTTACACTCCGCTAGGAGCAGCATCATCTCGAAAAAGATTTCTGTTGATTTTAAAAAAAACAAGTTGACAAATTTTAAATTTGGGAATACCTATCTAATGCATTGTTTAGAATAAAGTATTTCAAAAATTCCAAAGTCCATGGTTCACAAACTAAGCCATGAAAAGTATTGTGGTGGTCACTAATTGACGATAATAGTTAGGTAAGCATAGGTCCGTAAACCATAGTGAACGAAGGTAACGAGTGATTTTTTTGTTTTTTGGTTTTTCGTGTATATGTTTTTGACACATCACGCGTGATTATAGACATTTGACAAAGTCAATTGCTCTCAGTTAGCATTGCCATTTCATCATGGAAAAACTAACACCCGAACGACTTTTACAAATTATTGAATTTTATTATCAAAATTTGTCCATTTTATGGTCATCATAATCGTCCTACTAAACAAGCTATGCAAGCCATTGTGACAAAATGTCGCACCAATTTCATGTTATTGGACATCCATCCACCAAATCGTATGTGCTGACGAAGACGACAAAATGTCCATCCGTCGCAGGGCACAGAAATTTGGATTGTGGTATTCAATTACGTGGAAGGTCTACACAAGGATCTTGGTTTGAAGACGCATAAAATACAGCTCGGGCAACAACTGAAGCTGAACGACTTGAAACAGCGTCGAAGTTCTGGTGAGTGAGCCTTTGAAGATCTTGACGAAAATCTGTTTTTCTACCGAAAAATTGTATTCAGAACGAAGTTCAGTTTTGGTTAAATGGGTACGTTACGGTAATAAGCAAAATTGACACGTCTGGTGTGATGAGCAGCCACAGGAAATATAAGAACTGGAATGGCAGCCGGGGCTCTGTTTGGTGCGGTTTATGGGCCAGTGGAATCATTGGACCGTATTGTTTCAAAAATGACGAAGGCGCCACATGCCACACAGCACCCTAAACCATGAACTTATTGAGAAATGAGTTCGATGAGCAATTTATCTAACGTTTCGGTCCGGTGAATTGACCACCTAGATCGTGCGATTTGACGCATTTATACCATTTTTATGGGGCTACTTGAAGTCTCTCGTCTATGCCAATAAACAAACAACAATTGTCGAAAAATTGGACATCTCGCATGGACCACTTAAAACTTAGCCGTGGCCAACATTTATAAGAAATAAATAAAATAATTAAAAAGTAAATGGCAAAATTTCATATATTTTTGCAATTTTGTTCTGTTTTTTTTTAAATTATAAACCAAACGCCTAAAAAATCACCCGACATCTACCATTTTCAAGTGATCAGTTCTATTTCAGTTGGATAAGTTACTAATGGATTTCCAATTTTAAAATGTTTTATCTAAATTCTCTATTGTTTAGAAAAATTCATTGTGTATTAAACCGTTTAGCACCGGACAAATTAAAATTTGCAAAGACAGAATTTAAAAAGTGAGTGACACTTCATATCTGTCGACCGAGCAAGTGCATAGTAAAAGTTTTTGAAACCATGTGGAGACTACTGTATAGTTTATATCGCGTTGCGAGGCTATATATGCCTCATCATTTTTTAATTACATACTTCAAAATTTTTCGCCTCAACTTGAAGAATGTTCTATTTTCACAACATTGAATCTGAAATTCCGAAAACAGTAATAGGTCTCCCTTTGGTTTATTCGAGGTTAGTAAAACAAGAGAAAGTTCTTCAAAATTTATCAAAAAACAATTTAATCTTCAATTTAGTTTTAGAAAATTTGTATTCCCTCCCCAAAAAATGAAATTTCGTGTCCCCAAGCAATGTTAAGTAAGTTATGATTAAATTTTTCTATACCAAACGCAACATTAGCGCTGCTTACATGACATTGGAAATAAAAAGCACACTCGCTCCCGCACTCAAAACCACTCAAATTTCGTGAAATTCTTTTTATCCCGCCTACTAGTTACGCATGTATCGATTTTGCTTGGGCTGAAGGAATTCGTTAAATCATTGACAAAAAATTTCATTTGATAATTTGTCTCTTAAGAATTAAAAAAACAAAAATTCGAAAGTTTTAAGGCATATTGTTTCTTCACATCATCGGTTCTTTATCTCAGCGTTATTGTGTAACGTTAATCGATCAGTACACGGGATGGGCTAAGGCGATTCGTGTACAGGATTTTACTGCGATCACTGTATTTGCTGTATACTCCACATACAGCATCCAGCACATGAAATATCCAGTAACCCTTCGGTTTTATTTTGACATTTATTAGATTTAATATGTAATAATTTAATATTAGATTTTGTATATCTAATTGTACGAGTTTGGCTAACTGAATCTCAACCTTGAAAAGTGCAAATCCAGGTAACCCTGTTACACAAGACTGTAAGATAAATGGTAAACTATGCATAGGAAGAGTGAACTCCATGATCGGTTTTATCAAAGGTTGGATGGGTGACATTTTTGATTTGGAGACAATTAGGATTCTGTACGGTGGTTACGTTCGATCCCAGAATATGCTGTAAATGTGTGGTGTTCGTTCCACGAAGAACATATCACAAGTATTGAGAAAATTCAAACGAACTTTATACAATAATTGACCTAGAAAACTGGATGGGTATATGGCTATGATCTATACCGTACCACGTAGATATACAGCAACAACCACCACGTCTTACTGGGTGTAAGACTAAGAACTTGGTAACGCTAGAAAAAATTCACTTTTATTGGTAATCTCTTGCTCGGCCTAATCGACACACCGGAAGTACTTAGCTCAATTAAAATAAACGTTCCCAGTGGTCAACTACTTATTTGTTAATTTTCAAATCCAAAGAGGATATATGTTATTTTTACAATAATTACTTTCCAAGTCAAATTTGTAAACCAACATAACTGTCACAGGCAAGTTGATGTATCCCCTTTCTATCAATAAATCCTCTCAAGGTAAAAAAACAATATTACGGGTATTTAAGTGATGGAGTTAGTAAACTTGTCGGTAGCATAGGTCCCATTTACGGCCGATTTTTACTCGTTTAACGATTTAACGAATCTGCTTCTTAGCCATAATATAGGTAAACTCCCGTCACGAAAGTAACGCGAGTTGGATTGTAAAATTTGATTTTGTCGCTAAGTTAGCACAACTGGGTTTTAAATGATCAATTTCAGTTACTTTCTTGACAGAGTGTACATAAATGTGCTCGTTATCATAAAAAATCTTGGGTTCAAGTTTTCAAATTTGTTACAAATTTTTAATGTGTTGTCCATATTTAGAATAGAATAGAATAGAATAGAATAATTTTTAACATTGACAAACATTCTCTACATTGTCGACGCCATTCTTTTAATTTTATACATACATTGTCTACACGGGTAGAATATCAATTATCTATGCGGTGTAGACAATACGGCACACCACTGCGGTTTTCACGCAAGAACATTTTCTCGATTTTACTACAGAGCTAATGAATATCTAAATTTTTATCATGAAAATCAGAATTTAGTAACGAACATTCGGTCATTCGCACGCGGTCTATGATTTAATTTTAAGTCTAGTCATTATCTTTGACCGAACTAAAATGAATTTCGATATACGATGCCTTATCACGTGGTGCAATTAGAGTCAGGTCGATGTATTACGGCACAATCTACGTGAAAAGCTCAGCCAACGTGCCAAAAATAATAAAACATTTAATTTTCTATAGAAAAGATATCGATTTACCATTTTTCCAAACGAAATACCATTTTCAGCAGTTCACCTATGTATTGTAAAATTCTGATAATTGATAACGACATTGTGTCGCCATGAATTTTAAATACAGCAACAACAAAAACGAAACGTAATCAACATTCTACTACTTTACTGTATCCTGTACACATTTCATTAATGCTATACATAATGTTGGTTGGGACAAAAAATCAAAACCAAGAATAACGAGAAAATGAAACGAGGACGACCTTGATGTGATACCATCGCAGCAGCAGCCAAACGTGAATCAGATGAGATGAAAATGTATTGTTGTTATACATAGAAAATTTACTTTGAGAGATAAAATAACGTTTTGTGTGTTTTTCGGGAGACCGCCTTTCCGACATAATGTGAAAGTGTTATTACATTTTTGTGTGGTTGATGAATTGGAAACCATTAGAATTTTTTTTTGTGTGTGTACTGGTACTAGGTTACTATTTTAGGGATGGAAATTTCATTAAATTTGATTATTCTCGAGTGGTTTGTATCATAAATATAAACTCTCTACCAAAACTGCTAAAGGGATGCAAAAAACGTTTTCTATTACATATTTATGTATGTATATATATATATATATGTTGTATGTGTGCTAATAAATAATCGAATTGGAAAAACTATTAAAATTTCAGCATCAATAAAAATTGAAGACCAAGCACAGTAATGGTTTATCAATTTTATATAATGGGGTTTTCCGAAAGGTTAAGGAAACGTACTGAAGCATTTATATAAGTCGTGCCTCCGTCCAAATTCGTAAATATGTACATAAATATTATGTAGACCTATATCATCATATGCACATATATGTACATAAAAAAAAAGATTTTTATCGTCGTCATGTATTTATATCCACGGTACAGTATCAGTATATACTGGCAGGCCGCACCAACAACAAAATATCATTTTGATTTATTACATTTTGTAATCAATAACAACGGAAAATACCAGCAACAACACAAAATTTATTACGATTATAAATCTTATCTATTGAGAGCGCGCGCAAGAGAACAACGACGATGCTAAGTGATTTCCCCAATCTCGTGGTGTGGTGTGGTGTGGCACAACACAAGAAAAAACGTAAAACAAAACCAATTTAATCATAAACATTGATCAATGACATCATGTAGATACATTGAAAGTAAATAAATAAACAAACAAACGAGATACAACACAAGTACTCAGTACATGTCAAATTATTACAAAAACAACACGAGTGTAAAAAAGCTGGCACACGACGAAAGCTTTGTTTAATTTGTCGAAATTTTATGTATAGGGATGGTTTAGTTGTTATTTCGTGTATCACCTCCAGCTGACTTCCTCCGTATATGTTACGCAATACTTGTATATATACTCGTATGTAAATACGTAGCAAAATTTAAATGATGAAAATCCAATTTTCCATTCGTTTTGAGTTGTTATTTCTTTTTTTGTTTGTTTCGAATTTCGAATTCGTTATTACCACAACATCGAAGCTGACACAACAACAACAAAAAAGAAATTTTAAAGCATTTAAAGAAAATGGAAACTTTTTTTTTTGTATGTGTATTACTTTTATAAAGTGTTTTTGTGTTCTTTTTGTATACCAGGCGACGACGTCGACAAGAAAGAAAATGTATTTGGATTTTCATTTTGTTCACCAAAGTATGGTTTCAAGTTAAACAAGAAACCACAAAAAGTAACGTAACTTTTGTCATTAGCGTTACATAAAGTGGCATATCTCCGGTGTTCACGAAAAAATATGGAAAGGATTAAGAGATTTGTGTATCCAGTTAAAAATTTCCTCGGGTTTCTCCTATGTGTACGTAACGTACGAGACGTGTATGTCGGTTTTTTCTTGTGTAAATTTTAATCCTGAAATTAATTTCAATTTCATGTAAAACTTTGAAAAGATATATAAAAATGTGCTGCTGTGCTATTTGAAGCACGTTAAAAGATGGAAAAGCAAGCAGCATAACGAATATTTACTGTTATGGTTATTCTGGTTGTTATTTATGGAAGATAAGAACTTTGCCAAACTTTTTTACTTTGTTTTATATTTTTGGTTACGTTTCTTGTGGTATTATTGCGGTTATCTAGATTTTCACGATGATTTCTGCTGTTTCATACTATGTTTGAGCTTGAAAGGGTTACCTAAATAACACAACAACTATTATAAATACATATTGGCATTTCTACTCGTTACTTAACTAATTTATAGAGGGATTTGTGAAGAATTAAAATAATTGGAATTCAGATAAAATTACCAACCATTTGTCTTGTTCAAAATCTTTCATATTAAATGTATCAAAATTCCTGGAAGTCGCACGAGGTGAATTTTAATACAAAACGGATGTAATCAATTTTAAAGAATTCTGAAATTATTTCACAATAAGTATATCGGGTAAATTCTCAATAATCAATTTAAAAAAGCGAATATCTTTGTTATTCTAAAATACTTAATTTAATTGGCAAAAACATTATTTCAAAGTACATAAATTTCTCAGAAAAGCTGGAAAGGAATATTCATATTTCTTATTGATGTCATACACAATACGATGAAAAATGTTAAACGTAAAATAAATGAATTTCGCAACGCGGTTTTCCCAATTTCTGTAACCTGGCATTGTCAATTTCTGTAACTTGGCACCGAAATAGGTGAGTTGAAGCAATTTCACGATGGTTTGGCGTGGAAGAGGAAATTTAATAAAGTATTTTCCAATCCCATAAAATTCCGCGCGTCCAGGATCCAAATCCACCTAAATTCCATTACTAAGACTCCCACCTTCTCGCTTTTCAGCTGCTATAATATTTTGAGTAATCTGCGTAATATTTGGTTAAATGCAAAATAATAAAAACAACCCAAGAAGGTAGAATAGAAATGTAGAATAATGTAAGGGACATCAATTGCGAGAAATTGTAAGCAAAGAATACCTACACATGGTGGATAGAGAAGGACGTGTATAAGAAATGAATGTTTTTTGTTTAGTTCGTGGGTTTTGCATGTTGATCGAAAACATAAAATCGAACGGATCGATCGGGAGATAATAAAGCAAAACGATTGTGAATGGTGAACATTGTGTCGCGTATGCAACACACGCGGCGTGGATAAATTGCAATAACCGCGAATAAGTTGATGTGCCCCTAAGGTCAATTCATATTTTATGTACAGTAGTGCTACAGCACTGTGTTTATGAAGAAGGGGAGAGGAGTTTTATACTAGGCATGTGATTGCGTTTTGTCACAAGCGGGACTCCAAAATGACAGCACATTTCCATCACACGGAATCCAAGAGTGACGCCCAACATAATCGATGTTGTAGCTTGCCTCGTGGCGGATCACTAATCGATATTTTTATTTTGTTCTCATTTTCTTTCGGCGTAACAGAGACTGCTTAACACATTGAGTCCAAATGCTGGAAAATAATAGAATGTAGGTTGGATAAAACAATAGCTACCCGAATCCATTCGACAACAACGGGATAGCGAAAACAAACAAAACTTTGTAAAGTTATAATCAATAAAGTAATGTTTTTTGTGAGCAACCAGCCGGAATGCCGCATTGCTTTGCCGCATTTGGCGCCCAATGTGGAGCACATTTGGGATTGGCTTTGTTGTTTTTCTAGAACAAGTGACCGCATGTTATAAAAACGAAAGAAACCTGATATTTATAATTTGAGGCGAAGAGATTCGTGGGTTGGATGGGGGCCAACGCTGACGCCACTATTTTCTCGAAAATAGATTTGGTTGGGGCATATCATCAAATTCCCATGGCTCTCGAGGATATTCACAAAACAGCGATTACTACTTCTTTTGGGCTTTTCGAGTTCACCTGAATGCCATATAGTTTTCGCAACTCAGCCCAGACATTCCAACGATTCCTTAATGAAGTGTTAAATGGGCTAGACTTCGTCTGCTCTTATATCGACGACTCTCCACTTATGGAATTAATATTAAAGCTTCGAAATGTATTTTCGGCGTGAAGTCACACGACTTCTTGGCCACATAATTTCGAAAGATGGCATCCTTCCGTCGAAAGACAGAGTTGCTGCTATTTCAAACTTTCCAGAACCTACATCAATTCGCCAAATACAGCAGTTCGTCGGTATGGTGAACTATTACCACCGCTTTATACCACGATTATTCACAGGCATTTGGCCACCTTACTCAAGAAAGGCAAAAACAGAAGAAACTTCTCTTGGCCCGAAGATTGCACAGAAGCTTTCGAAACGGCCAAGCGTTCTCTTGCCGCTGTCACTCTTTTGGCACATCCGTTGAACGACGTGCAGTTCAACATAACTACCGACGCTTCCAATGTACAGTTGGAGCTATCTTACAACAACGTAACAAGGGATGTTGGCAACCATTATCGTTTTTTTCAACTAAAATTTCATTTTTATGGTAGCACTATTGCATTATCTGGGCCTGCTAGCAATTTTTTTCCTTAATTACATATATTGATTACTGCGTATAATCTAGCTAGAATTGAAGAGACCTTTCCGCATTCGTGAATTTCCAATTCATTGATTTTTTATTTTGTTTGAGATAGGTTGTGGAGCGATATCACGTTTTCGATTGATTAGTTCAGCAGTTGTTGTTTTGGTTCCTAGTGTATCGTTACGTTGGCGCCACCCGAATGGGAGAAGCACTTATTAGAGCCCAAGGATCTAGAAGAATGAATTTAGCATACGGAATATAATTCACCAAAAGATACCCGACGTAAATTGGAAATACTGCAGAAAAACCTGCGGGAGGAGAGAGAGGGCAAGACAGAAAAACCGAAAAGTTTGCTTATCGTGGACAACGATTATGATTTTTTGCATTATGCGGATTACTCAAATATGTTAACAATATAAGTTCCCAGTCTTCAACGTCGGTAACGAAGGATATAACAATCAACGTGAAATATTGGAAGAGGCGAAGCAAACAACGAATCGGAGAAATTTGCCTACTTCCCATAAAACAGTCGCTATAAACAAATGAAACTCTCTTTCGATGGCGATATTTGGTGGAACATTACTTACGAATTTCCTTTCACAACTGTAGTTATATTCTAGAGCCGAAGGTATATCCAGTGAGCAATTATTTCGTTCAATGTTTCATCAGTTGGGAGCCAGAACTCTAATATGGTACCGAGCGAATCATCTGCAAATAATAATTACCAAGAGTTGATATAGGCTATGAAACAGGTGTTCCTTCCAATCAATTACGACCAACTAATCCAAATAGTTTTAATGGAACAATTGATAAAGTTATACCAACAAGACGACGAGGCGAAATTGATGAAAGTACGAAGAGCAGCCGCTCAGCAGATATCGAATTCACTGGAACATTCGTATGGAATGGTCACAGGCAAACCAGCTGTGAAGTAAATAAATTGGAACAAAAACGAGGATGACAATAAGCAACAACCAACCAATAATCCTAGGTTTCGGCGAGAAAATTGTTTCAGCCAACGGCTCCGCAGCGAGGATTATTTTGCTGAATCCTTCGATTGTACACAACCTCAAGAGAAGATTATTTACTCTTGCTGTGGTCCAACGGAAGGGCCAACGAATTTGGAAAACGCCTAAGCAGGGCCAGACTAAGTCTACGCTTACAACCCGTTGCCACCGTGATCAAGGTGGCTTTTTCATTCAATAAACAAGTACACGTTCTACCAACTTTAGTCGTGCCGACCTTCTATATCGAGAGTCAGTTTCTTATCACCGGACCCAACGAGCTGGGTTATGCCAACCTCTTCCATCATAGGGTAAACACTGGTAACGCCCCAGGGACGAAAACTAGAGCCAGAACCATATCACCTTACATACAGGAAGATCAGCAGAATGCTTTTGGAAGTTATAGAGAAGGCACGGCTAGCAGACTGGGCTTATTCCACAGTGTGCGTGAAGAAACCCTCTGGGAAGCTGAGATTTTACCTAGACGCAGGCCGACTAAACTAAATAACGGAAAAAACATCTTTCATTTGCTCTGCATAAACAGAATAATGGGAAGACTGAATGGTACAAAGCTCCTCACGACTTTAGATTTGAGTGAGACATTTTGGCAAATTAAATTACACGAGGAGACTAGACCTAAAACAGTCCTGGACTTTACCAATTCCGACGTGTGTCATTTGGATTATGCAGTGCCTCTTAGACCATCGCCAGGTTGACAAGGTACAGGATATATCGTAATGTCACAAACATTTTAGAACACTTGGAAATACTTCGCGAAGTGGCTTTGCGGTTAGTTTGGAAAAATTTCACTTCTGCCTCCAAGAGATCAAGTACTTTGGATAGATGCTGGACGAATTCGGTCTGAGAGTTTGCCCCGATAAAAATACGGAAGGACGGAAATAAGAAACTCAAATTTATGGTTGAGGGTAACGGGCGTCGTTCGCCCTATTGTAGTCGAGGTTGGTTGCAGCACCCATACTAGCAAATCCAAACTTTGATAAGCCATTTGCTATGCAAACGGACACATCTGATACTGAGTAGGGTGGGGTCCTCACACCGGTAGAGGGGATGACGAGAAGGTTATAGCTTTAATGAGCCAAAACTAGCATTCATGGAATGCAAAAAAATTAGATTCTTCGATGAAGGTTTGGCATTCAGGGTTATCACGGATTGTGCGTCTCTTATGTGATTGAGAAATCTAAAGGATCTACTGTCTTGGCTACCTAGATGGGCCATGAGACTTCAACATTTCACGTTTGAATTGATACACCGCAAAGGCAAGTTAAACGTTGTTCTCTTCGAGAGCGATTGCCATTTAAGATGTTCTACAAGTGTACTACAAGTGTTCATGAGACTATGAGAATGTATGGTTATCGTATGTGCCTTATGGTTAGCATAAAGACATACTTAAGCGCTGCTAGGATTTTCCAAAACCAGAGAAAATTATTATTGGGCTCGTATGGCTAAATATGTTGAGGTCTATGTTAGGTAGTATCAGGCATCTCAGCTAGACAAATATGCAAATGATACATCTCGAGTATCAGCGGAAACAGCAAAGACACCAACGCGCTCTTGGCAAATTTGCTGATGGTCATCAATACATTTTCAAAATTTGTGATGTGGCGACAGATGCGTCGGGCGAAGATGTTTTCTCTTATAAATTACATAGAGGAGTCTTTATTTCTAGTATTTGGAGATCCGGAAAATATCATTTCTGACAACAGCAAACAATTTACATCGCGAAATTTTAATTTACGCAAGTATTGGGTAAATCACTGGACAAACGCATTCTATCACCCTCAAAATAATTCGGCCGAGTGAGTGAATCAGAATAACCTCGGAGTAGCTGCTGAGCGGAGTTATCTAGCAAAAAACCAAAGGAATTGGGATGAAAATGTCGAAACTTAAAAATTATGAGATTGGGGGGACTTGGCCTTAAAAAAAATTTACATAGTCAAAGGCCGTAGAAAATTATAACTCGAAACGAATTATAATTTTCATATTTTTGACGGATGTGTCGTGGCATCGAAACTAGGATAGAACCACGTACGAGTTGAGAAATTTAGAAGGGACGGTTTTAGCAAGTACCATGCCAATGATCTGATAACATTTCAGGAATCAAATTTGATAGTAAACGAATATTTTGTAGTAGTTAGTACCGGGGTGGTATTTCGATAATTTGGGTCAGCTACGAGTATATAGGCAGTTGGGAATACTGTATCATAATATCTGTGTTCGGGGAACATAAAGTTGCATTTTCAATAAACTGATACGCGTAGCATAGTGGCTCCCCTATAATGTCAAAAAAAAAATTTTCGGAATTAGATTTCGAAAAATGTTCTTTCGGTAACTAAAGCATTGATGTAACTTATTATTGCAATTATTTCTAACGGAGTGGATATCATAATATGTCAATAGCAAATTAATTGTCTTCTCTAAAGAATGTTGAGACGCGATTCTTTTAATGGAAAACTGAATTTATATTTGGTCTAGTCATCCAAAGTTCTTTTTAAAGATTTTTCTTGCTCAAGATTTCTCAACAACAAAAATTATTGCGTAATTTGTAATTTAACGGATACATTAATTATATGGAACTGATCTTGGAGGATTGGACATACTCACTTAGGCATGTTACAACGTTTCCGTCGTTAATTGGAAATTTCTAAATTTGTCCGACAATTTATATATATGCGATATGTCTAAAAAGACTAACGATTTCTAAACGAATCCAGTTTAAACATTTACATTTCCTTACAGCAACAATCTACCAATAAATATCTAATATTAAAAGGACAATCAATTCGAACTGTATACGATAATCTTAAAATCATCGAACAGTTATTCATCTCAGTCGGTTAAGAAATAACTTGAATCGGTTCAATTTGAAATGTGGACCGTTTTATAGGACACCCTTTACCACTTCCGTAATCACTTACAACAAGAAGAAAATTTCACATATAATTTGTTAAGCTATCATATCCGGCTTGGTCACAATAGTGGTTGGTGTTAAGGTTTCTCTTATACCAACGACTAAACTTTCTCGTGAGAGTGCATTAGTTATCGATCTGGAAATGAGGAAAACCCATGACTCAATAGTTGGTGAATTACTATCATTATGAAATTTTTTTTAGAAGTTTACAATATTTTTAAGGTTAATATGAACTAGAATTGGACTACAAATAAAATATTGCTATACTCCATCCATAAATCGTATGTACGAATTGCTTATTGCATTTCTTTAATGGATCAATAAACTATATTCTTGGCAAGTAACACATCATCTTATCTGTGAAGTCATTAAACCAGTTTCTATTCTAACTTTTTTAACAAAAATGCAATACGACGACGACAACTATTCTCATTTATATACATTTAGTTATGGCATATCTCGTGTGCCAAATAAAATAGTTCCTCATAGTCATAACTATATTTACATCGATAAACTTTATGGCGTTGAGACGATTCGTTGTTATGATATTGCGACAATCACATAACTAGTCACATTCACTGAAATTAGTAAATAAAATGTACACGTAATTACTAAATTAAAACGAAATACTATATACATACGAGTATAAACTACTAGTAAATAAATAAATAAATAGTAATTACTACACTAAATGGAATTTTATTATTTCACGCGCGCATATATCCCTGTACTCGTATACCGTGTTTCCAATCTAACTTTAAAATCAGCGTAAATCAACCATCATAATGGATGAACTATACAATCACAAAATTGGTTAAGAATCGTACTCCATCCATTTTTACTCGAATCCGCATGTGTACAATATAAATACGAATATATTTATATGTAGAGTACGCGACGTATTTATAGTTCCATGATTTCATTAGAAATTATCTGAAAGTTTTTAAATTTAATTTTTTTTTCCACCTCGCATAACATCATCAGCATCGTACTCTATACTGTGTGTGTATGTAACATTAATTCGTTTAAAGCTCTCATACACCCAAAGCAATCTAAAGTTTTGTTGAGCAGTGCTACTCAAACTATGTTTTGCGGAACGTTCGTGTTGTGTAATCTTGTATTATTGCGCTTCACAAACATATAATGTATACGATGAGGGGGCAAAGAGCGTCTTTAAGAAGGTCAATACAACAGCCCAAATGTCAATCACACCTGCACGTAGTGCACCCTGCAAACAAATTAACGAAGCTCTGGCGATCGAGAAACGGCGGGGTAACCGAACACCGAGAACCTAGCAAATTATGTTCGATCCACAGATCCACTCCCTACCTCACTGGTTAGTAGCTGCTGCAATAATCTGTCCTTAAAGCAATGAGTGTTTAACAAAAGGAGGAACTATTCTGGTAATTCTTCAGGAATAGGGAACTGGGAAAAGATTTTAAATGCAATTTTTATTATATATAAATTCTTACTTCTAGCTCGAATCAATGGATTCTGGGGTGAGCTAACCATTGCTAAATAATTCGAAGGAAGCTCAAAGTTGTCTAGATCACCACCAAGACAAACACATTCCGCGCGTCAGCAGGAAAACTAAAATGCTAAATTACGCAAAAACTTAGTGAATTAGAAAAAATATCATCACAATTTAACAACGAAATTGCTAAGTTAAAGAAATAAAATGAGAAGCTGAAGAAGACTAGATTGATGAATGTTCTGGAAACTCCTGTATTGACGGTGAGTTACATAAAAATGATGAAAAACTTGCAAGAGTAACTGATTGAATGCATAATCAAAGGAAAAACCTAGAACAAAACAAAGACCAGCATTCCCACCAGAAGTTGGAAGCATTTTTAAGCAAAAGGTGATAAAACTACCAAAAAATTATATATGGGCCTCAACAAAACCAGCAACAAGAACAACCAAGGTTGAAATAAAGTAGCTTCAGCCAGAAAGCTCCTCCGACCTGCAAGAAGGAGGATAAAATATAAGATCTCAATATGAAAGAACTGCAAATTGAAGACCCACTTATTATCCGTTAACGGGAGAAGATTAAAACATAACTAGGAACCTAAATCTTTAAAATCAAAGTAATACTCGACATAAGGGTTAAAATAGAACCACTGAAAAAGAACACGAGATTAGTAACTCGATGCAATAAATGCCAACGCTTTGACGACACCCAAAGTATTAGTGTTGAAAAATGTGCCGGTAATACAATGCGAAAGAATGCACTATTAGCCGAGGAGAATGCAAAGTAGCGATACAACTGCAAACATTAAGATATAAAATGCGTCAAACCGCTCAAAACTCTAAAGTAGCAAGAGACCGGATTCCAACTACAATCGCAGTGTCGCCACAACCACAGTCCCTAGAAGCAAAGAGGAGATGCTATTTGCAAATAAAGCAGAAATTACCTAGTGCTACTAAAGAAAATCCATTAGAAAGGATATTCCGAAGATAAGAAATTACGAATGTACGCCTAGCAAGTAAGGACGTGCTCTAGAAGTTATAGTACAAGCAGCATTATAGAATAATAATTAACAGAAACTTTATTCATTAAAATACTAGACTACAAATGCTACCATGATATTCATCCAGGAGGAAAGGCCAGAGGTGGATCTACCGTAACTGTTAAGAGAAATAACAACCAATACAAAGAGCTCGGTATAAAAGTCGATCAATCAATAATAAATTATTGATAGAGATTTTAAAGTGATACAACACTGGGCCAGTGACATAATAGGCCAAGTCGATGATCAACGGCACTTAAAATACATAACTCGAGCCAAGTAATTCTACACAGTAATTAACGGTTGCAATGTGTTCTTATTAGTGCCAATCCAGCAGGTTTACAATAGTTAATACATGTATCACAATGTGTATGTAAAAATACATAGCGCAAAATAGAATTAGTCGTTGTTTAAGGTTAAAGACAAGATCTTTCCAAATGGGATTGAAGCCAAGCTGAAATTAAAGGTATCTAAGTTTATCAACTAAGTCGAATTTTAAATAGTCATGACTGAAAACACCCAAACTACAAACTGAAGCATGATAAATTATTTCAAGAGCTCGTTCCAGAAATATGATTTTTTGTAGTTTTAAAAATCGTAATAGAGCCATCACTTAGCACCATAAAATGACCTGCAAACGCAGCAAGTATTATTTTCATAAATCTAAAAATATGTTTTAAGCTTAACAAAGTCTGTTTATTGAATGTAGCTTAGTATTGTTAAAAACGAAAAACATCAATATCCGACAGATAAAATAACAAAGCGACGATACTGATTAAAATACATAATGGAAACGTAGGTGTTCAAATTGGTATCAAATAATGCTCACAGCATACTATAATGATTGAATATTGCTTTTTCATCGACCACTAAGCTATTCTGTAAGCTTGAGTGTTCTGGCAAGTCAAGAGGTTGGAGAAAATTCGATTGCAAAATACTTCTGATAAACAAACAAACGAAATCGAGCATAATAAAATAGTAACATAGTAACATAGTAACATAGTAACACAGAAACATAGTAACATAGTAACATAGTAGCATAGTAACATAGTAACATAGAAACATAGTAACATAGAAACATAGTAACATAGTGGCATAGTAACATAGTAACATAGTAACATAGTAAAATAGTAACATAGTAACATAGTAACAGAGTAACATAGTGACATAGTAACATAGTAACATAGTAACATAATAACATTGTAACATAGTAACAGAGTAACATAGTAACATAGTAACATAGTAACATAATAACATCGACATAGTAACATTTTGACATATTAACATAGTATCATAGTAACATAGTAATATAGTAACATGGCAACAGAGTAACATAGCGACATAGTAACATAGTAACATATTAACAGAGAACATATTGACATAGTAACATAGTAACATAGTATCACAGTAACATAGTAACAGAAATATAGTAAACAAATCGAAGATAATTTTAAATAATGAATTAGAGTTTCGCAACATTGCTAAGCAATAAAAAAAAAGTGGGAGAGAACATCATAGGTTCGATTATTATCCCTACGATTGATGATCCCTATGTTTTGCTACGTATGCAACCATGCCACCCAAATATTATCACAAGAGAAGCAATTTTAGTAGTGTGTTGAAGTACATTGAAGATGCCGAAACTAAATTAAATCATCTAAAATCAGGAATCTTCCAAAATGGTTGGTTAAAACAGAGGCACTTTAAATTTGGATACTGCCTTAGGCACATGCGTATACGTTACGTAGCGAACTTAACCGCACCTAGCGGTATACTTGTTAAAAGACTACCAGAACTAATTAGTGCCATAAGTTTATAACTTCTCTAGCTTCATACTGGAACTCCATACTTAAGCTTTTCTCATAAATTGGAATATCTCATGACCCTAATGCTGCACCAGCACTTGTAGCACAATCCAATGAAAATGGTACTGGAATTTTTTACAAATTAATTACAAATTTGTTACACAGTTAGAAAATTTTTACAAGTCCCGTTATTCTGCAATTCGTGTGTGGGCTGGCATTAGACAAAGCTACACCACACTTTTCGTATTTTTGTTAATATTTATTGTATCGGGCTGGGGGTGGTACTGGAATTTTTACAAATTAATTACAACATATCGGCATAGTTCAACCCCGAAAAAACTACCCCTAAGGGGTGCAATTCTTCAAAAACCATAGTTTTCGTTACAACATGCTTATCGCATTTCTGTTAATTTTCTGTTAATATTTGTTGTATTGTTGTATCGTACTGGGGGTGGTACTGTAATTTTTTACAAATTAACTACAACATATTGGAATAGCTCAACCCACAAAAACTACCCCCAAGCGGTGTAATTTGTACACCCTTAATTTATTACAATAGCCCACACCCACAATAATCGATCAAAATGTATCGAACTTCCTTCCTCTGCAAGAATTAGGTATCCCTGAATTTATTACAACAGCCCACACCCACAAAAATCAGACCAAAATGTATCGAACTTCCTTCCTTTGCAAGAAATAGGTATCCGTGAATTTATCACATTTATTATAGGTATCCGTGAAATTGGTCCACCGGAAGTGACAACTTTCATAGAAGCTTTTTTTCAAATATTTTGAATATTATATAGCATTTTAGATTGAAAAAAATGTATTTCACCAAAATTCGGCATCTCAAAAGAAAATCGGATGTTGGCGAAAACATTTTCAGCCCACCAATTTTTTATATTTGGTAGCCAGTTTGATTTGCACGTTTTTGTTTTGCTTACTACGTTAAAAAATAACGCGTTTGAAGTTAGACCTAACTTAATCCTAACCAACAAAACCAAACGAAAATTTGTATGGATTGGTTAAAAAGTAAAAAACAAGAATGTCATTTAGGCGAAATATTGAATTTCAATTTATAATAACTAATTAGGTTCAACATTTATTAGGATGGGATATAAGAGTTTAATATTTTCTTAAGAAGTTGAATATCTCGAGACCTAATATGTTTATCAAGAGATTATGTTTTTGTGATAGGTCTAGAATTGGAACTGTCAATATTCCTAGCCATTCGAATAGCTAATAATTATTGCGCGATCAAATTAATTTTTTGTTAGTCTTTCTTGCTGTTAGTTAATTTCTTAAGAAAATCCTAACTTCTCAGGTTAGTAAAGCATAGCAAAAAACTAATTTGATCGCGAAAAGATTATTCGCTTTTCGAATGTCTTGGAATATAGATAGTCCTCACCTAGACCTATCAGAAAAACATAGTAACATTCTTGATAAACATATTAGGTCTCGAAATATTAAGAAAATATTAAGTTCTTATATCCCATCCTAATAAATGTTGAACCTAATTATTTATTATAAATTGAAATTGGAATTAGTTCACAAATTCAATATTTCGCCTAAATGACAATCTTGTTTTACTTTTTAACCAATTTATACAAATTTTCGTTTGTTTTGTTGGTTAGGATTAAGTTAGGTCTAACTTCGCACGCGTATACAAGCGTGTGAATCTTGTGCTAAACTAATCCTAAAGTTAGTTCTATACTGGTTATGCCTAACTTCACATGCATAAAAAATAAACATTTCGAATGTTCTATCTCTAACGTTTGATATTTTGTTCGTTTGTTTTTTACTGTTTGCAATATTTTATTATTTTAATTCAAACCGGGCAAACAGGCCTACCAGCATAGAATATTAAATTGTTTTTTACTTTACAAATTTCTCTTACAGTGGCCTATTTTATAATTTAACGCTGTCAAAAAGTACTTTGTATTTTTTATTTAACCTGAGTAACTTTACTCTTCACACTGTATTTTTATTGGTGAACTGTGTTTACACCCTGCATACTTGGTTCTTCAAATTTTACTCTGAAATTAATGTTAAGGTGTAAGAAGAGTGTGCAAAGTAAAATTCAATTTATTAGTCTATGCACTCTGGATCATTTTGCACTGCACAATCTTTGCTCGGTGCACAATACCCAGGGTAACCTAGCTGACTCGGGTTGAATTAAAAATAGACCCAAGGGCATTCATTTCATAGTTAAATGTGAAGAAGCGAGTATACACGGTAAGAAGACGTAGTATAGAAACGCATGGTGCGGAGTAAATTTAGTCCGCTTAAATAAAAAAAACGAATCGCACGAATCTAATTAAAAAATAAATCCATTGATCTTAGTATTATTTTTAAAAGACATACTTAAGGATAGATTTAAAATTGAGTGTTTAATTGAGAACACCAACATCTCAGAAGAACAAACGTAAATCAGAAGTTGGTTATTTCGTTTATTGAAAATTTTTTGAATCGTTCCCTTAGTATGCTATCGAACCGATATGGATAATTAATAAAGCTCCATCATTTGCATCCTAAGCTTGCACTCTAAGCTTGCTATTTGCACTCTAAGCTTGCAAATGGAATTCGTTCGACTTTGCCAGCATCCTGATTCTCTAAAATCAGGTGTAATACAGGTAGGTGTAAATAAAGTGGAAACGCAAAACAACACAGGATTGTTGTATTTTAAAATACAGTTAAAAATAATTGAGGCGGTTCAACAAATTTATTCGGTTTGCTCTAAGCGGAATACATTCTAACGCTATATAACATTACTTGTTGTTGTTCAAATCTACTGCACCTACGGCTGCTTAGAAAGTTGCAGGTAAATAATGTGTTGCCAAAATCATGTTTTAACACAAAAGGTTGTTAACCTTTTGTCAAACCTTGTACATATTTGAGGTTTTTACCCGCCTAGCGTCTTTTGTTTTCTGAAGAAGTTCAATTTGGCACTTTTAATAAATTATTTATAGAATTATTCAAGATGCAAAGATTTTCTTTCTTTGCTTGATTTGCACTCTCTTATTATGTTTTAGGCTCTACTATTTCAACTATAAACAGCAAAATTGGTTTAATGATTGATACTCACTCGCCTTAATTAATTGAAATGGTACTGGCGACCACTATTTCATATGTGGATTACACCTCATAGTGTAACCATATTTGGCTACAGTTGAAAATCCCTCCTTCAAATTGTTCCATTCAATTTGCGGATCAAGCAGACATAGTATAACGTGTCTAACACGAATTTTGTTAAGTTGTGCAATGAGAAAATAAAAGCACCACAATTTCATACCTTTCCGCCCGATATTGTTACACAAAGTTTACGAAACACTGACGAAAAGTTTATAACACAGACTGAAATACCTAGTGGCTTATTTTTTGTACTTGTTTACAAAGTAACATATAAAAGTTGCATGTTCATTTTCATTTTTCATGTATAATTTTATTATACGATTCGTAAAACTATACACAACTTAAAATCGCTTCTAATGGAGTGAAAGATATTTGAGGGAAACATAATATGCATACATGAAGGGTATAGTATGTGGTGTACTAATGTTAGCGCATCAATTTGGACTAGGGTATGAGATTGAATCGGTTCGACGGTTATTTTTATATAACCGGTAATAACCACGCAATATTTATTGTGTTTGCCAATTAGTCTAACAAATTATTTGAAATAGATATTGAGTTTCGTGTATAGGATGGAAATGCATTATAATAGCGGTGTATGTCAGCATTTGCAGGATATATGTCGAATGAGCAGTTCAACATCGTGTACAGAATGCATTATAGCATTACCAATTTCGTTTTGTTTGTGGTCACATAAATCGAACAGGTAGGTCATGAAAATTTACAATTTCGTTATCTTAATAAATACAAATCAGTACATTTCAATCACCCTATTTACAGACTATATACCCTATATGATTTAATTATGAGTTTTACCACTGATTTAACAACATTGTAATGTTGAAATGTTTAGTTATATCAAGATACAGATTCCATATAATACAAAAGTGGCCAACACCCGTACACAGAGATGGGGGATACATTTATTATATACCTACATGAATTGATATGGATATTATTTAGAAACTCCTATTGAATAAATTTACACCGTACTAATCCAGGGTTTACAGTCTATTAAAATTACAAATTTTATCTAAAAATAATAATTAAAAATTAAAAATGACAAATTTTGAATAATGCATCTATATAAATTTAAATATAGAAATAATAATAAATTTTCCAAAAAATTGCAATAACAACAAATTGTCTGATCACCAAAGGCAAATTTTTGTTGCTGTGTTCATTACTGGATAAATTATGACATAAAAAAACATAAATAAATATTTTATTATGACAGTTTAATGATATATCGAATTTCCTGGTGGGATGAATTCCCCTTATACATGGAGTTAGTTGATTATTGTGCGAGGAAAAGCTCTTGAGGAATTTATTCGTTTAATCGATGATTTATGTTAGTATAAAGTGTTATTCGTACTCGTTACAATCAAGTTTACTTTGAGTGCCTCATCTGCTCATCTTCAGCTGCTAAACCGATCATAATGAAATTTTCACCATATATGATTTGCATGCCGAGGAATTTAGGATATGATTTTTATCAAAATTTCGGTTAGGTGTCTCAAAACTTATATGATGACCCAATGTTTATATAATGACTTGGATAAGTTTTTGCTGATTTGAATCATATTGGTTCAGGTCAGCTTAATAATACTACCAATAATTATGGATATAATTAACATGAATCATCGACAGCTTTCGGGTACCTATACCGAACGTTCGTAAAATTTTCGGATCTTCCATAATAACTCAGACAAACTTTTTTTTTATTGACTATAATTTACATATTTGATGATATTTTGATTGCTCGAACTATCTAGTGCTATAGTGCCACCAAAATACCACATAGTTCGGTAGGGTGAGTTTAAACAATAAAAATAGAAATTAAACGAAATGACATATAAAAACATGCTGGAGACAAAACATTCAAGAAACATTAACAAGTGACATTTTAACTCCATGCATTCATGTGAGATTCATCCAAGTTCAAGGAAGTAAGAAAATCTCAAGGCTCCTGTGCAGGGGTTGCTAGAATAAATAACAATCGAGGTGGCGATTTGGAATTGCGAGCATACTTTGAGGCATCTCCCATCATAGGCGTAAATAATGAGGATGGCTATTACTATTGCAAATACATGGGTGGATAGATATAGCACTAAACTAAATCTTTATGAAGTTATTGAGAGAAAATTCGGAACCCTGGATGCGAGTATTAAGTTCGGTAATTGTGGCCAGGCACGAAGCTAACAGCAGCTAGGCAGACAAAATCCCAGGAAGTTCAAAAGTACACGTTTGAAGCAGAAAACCTATTTAATTCTGAAGGGTAAGTGGTACTTGCATTAGATAACGAAAATCGAACCAATGAACAGAAACTCTCAGAATTAATAGACGGGATGAACGTAAGTAGTAGCTAATTAAAGGCAGCAAGATGCTTCGCATAATTTAAATCAACCTGCATAACACCAAACCTGCTTCGCCATTGCTTACTACAAACAGGCAGAATTCTCAAATTAAATATACAAATATTTTTACCGAAACCAAAGCAAATACTATCGAGAAGTTAAAAAAGTGTTACATACCGATTAGATGAATTTTTTTTAAGAACCACTTCCTATGGTATTGGAGTTCAAAAGTTAGAAATATTCATTAGTCTTCTAGAACATCCTAGTAATGGTAGGTCATTTTCCATAACCCGTTCTCTTGTAACTCACTTATTAGTGAATTGAAAGGTAGGCAGGTATTAACGATTTTCCACTTCTGAAATGAGAAATGTTATAATTTGTCAGAAATTTTTCTGATATGAGTTAAAGCTTTCATCATCATAAGGACAAATCGTTTTTCTTTCCTCATTTCCCTTATCCTGAATATATAGTGGGTCCTCAGTTGAAAAACTACTCAATTCGAACCCGGAGTGGAAAATTACCAATAATAAATTTTTATTCTACACTGGTGACTTTTAAGTAAGTACAATAAATTCGAGAGGTGATGGAGAACCCTAACCTAAAAAATATAACACTGCACATGCTATCTGTAACTGTTATAAAGAAAATCAAGGTTCTACTGTAAAATTAATCACTTTGAATTTCATTAATAACTTAAAAACTATTACTCACACATTTCTCGTAAACGTCATAAACGTTTTCTTGTCGTAAATTAATTAGTTTATAAGGTAAATTAATAATAGATAACATCTCAGTGCCGCCATATTTTCCAAATGGAGCCGTGCACATATACATTTCATGTTATTTTTTGTTACTTAGGTACCTTGCAAATTCTTTCAGCCTAAACTGAAAACCAATCTAATAAATTTTTATACCAACTGCTATCTGCTAGGGCTGTGTATAAATATTGTACCTGCAAATAAAAATAGAAGATGGTGGTTACAATTTTGATATTTTGTTTACGTAAGGATTGAGGACAATATGAGTTTGCCCTTGGTCGCGACTAATCAATTAATTATAGAGTTCCAAGATTTGTGGTCATTAACGTATTCTAATATTGTTACTACAGCGTAAATTGGTCAATCAAGGCGTTAAGAGTTTAATGACATTTATAAAAAATAGTGACATCTAGATTTAAGCATTGGAAGTAGTTTTATAGCGGATTAGTGTGGGACAGAATCATTCGGGACGCGATGAACTAAAAGCGAAAGCAAATAGTACGAACAATTATGAATGATGTTTAAAGTGATATGACGGATGATTTAGCGTAAATTGATTGTGGAGAGTGATATTAATTGACAAAAAGTGATATCAATTCATAAATAATAGTGAAAATTATATTCATTGTGTTTTAAGTTTTAGGTACGTATTTGAAAAAAAATTATTGTAAGATTATTATCAGTATTTTCACAATCAGTAACTATATTCACAATCAGCGATACGACAAGGATTTGACCAGGGAAAATTCGTGATAATTGGGGATATCGGTGCGATTATGAATATTAGAGATGAGTGTATATGATTTGACGCAGTTGGAGCAGCAAGATTTAGACCCCCCACCGGAACATGGTGCAAATCACGCAACATAGTGCAATATCAACCAACATCATACGATCATTAGAAATTTTGAGTTGTTGATTAAGCTAAGGAAAAAGTCGGACCGCCATCAGATAAAATCAGGACTTATCGTTTTCTGGTACTCGAAAACGCCCCTTAACAATTTTTATAAAAGTCGTACGACAACAAAATAATGAAAGGAAGTCGTCGGGTCTCTCCGGACGACACCAAAATGGGTTGAGGCAGTAGGAAATGTGGAAAATGCGGTAAGGTCAATTAATATATAGGTCAACATTAATTTGCTACTGAATGCTATAAATTAATATTGTTATTCATAACAACCAAAATTTTGTAAAATACACGATTAACGAACGTAACCATACAACATTTAACCGTAACGCAACAAATGCAACATGGTACAACCTTCCGCAATATGATAAAACAGAACACCAAACATATTAGTGACGCAACATACAAGACCCAACACGAAGTATAGTGCAGCATCACGTAACATGGTGCACATGATGCAACATGGAGCACCATAGCGCAACCAATTCCAATCAAGAGCAGGTACCATCTCCAATCAAGAACTCCCATGAAAAAGGACCTAACGTAATCAATTCCTGGTACTTGAAAACCCCTCACAAATTTGTATTGAAATAGTTCGATGAAAATTGAAATAGTTCAAGGCAAAAAATGGACCTGATTGTTCCGAGTCAGAAAACCTTTTCATTGCAATTTCTATCAAATTCGCTTCAGTCGATTTTTTTTTTAGAAAGGATCCCAACCCTCACCGGATGACTCACTAAACGAATTTTCCGAAAGTTAACACCCATTGAAATCGATAGCTGGCATTTAAAATACTCCTTTCTCCAATTTTTATAACAATCGTGCGAATCGAAAAAAATAAAGGAACGGCCTCCACCAGATGACCCACTAAATTAATATTCCCGAAATCAGGACTCATCGCAATCGGTTTCTAGTGTTCGAACGCATCCTCTTATCAATTTTTATAAAAAACATACGAGTCGATTAAATAAATTAAGGAAAGGGATCTGGGCCCAACGAACGACTCTCTGAACGGATTTTCAATGGAAATTAACACCCATCACAATTAACTACTGTCATTCGAAAACCATCTCTCACGAATTTTTATAAAAATACAGAAAGGGACCCAGGAAAAAGACTCAATTGATTCTTGGCCCATGAAACTGGAAAACCTACATGATAGCCTTTTCGAAAATCGTTCAAGTAAATAAGATGATAAAAGAAGTCCTCAATAAAAGAACCTCACTAAAAACCCCTAAGAATAAGGAGCCATCGGAATCCATTTCTGGCATTCGAAAACCCTTCATCTTCAATTGTTATCAACATTTATAGGAAACGAAAATAAAATTTTTATCAAAATAGAACTCGGATCCCACCGGAAGACCCCTAAACGCATTTCCCACAGGATTCATCGCAATCCATTCTTGGTATTAGAAAACCCTTATCACCACATTATTTATCAAAATCGCTCGAGCCGAAAAAAATTTAAAAAACACACCCCACCACCACGGGATGGCTTACTAAACGAATTTTACCGAAATTAACAATCGATATCGATTGCTGGTATTTAAAATTCCATCTTCGCCAATTTATATCAAAATTGTGGTAGCCGAAAATAAAATAATAGAATGCCCCCATCGCATGACCTGCTAAATGAATTTTCTTGAAATCAGAGTCCATCATTAGAGAAGGACCTGAACCTCGCCGGTCGACCCTTTTAACGGATTTTCTTGAAATACAAATTTTTATTAAAATTTGAGTCGAAACACTATTAAAGAAAGGGACTCGGGACCAACCTAGGAATTCTCTAAATTAATTTTTCCAGAATCGGGACCAATCGCAACCGATTTCTGGAAATTTTTATCAAAATCGTGCAAATCAAGTAAATTAAAACAGGGCAGGGCACCTCTGGAAAACCTCCAAACGAATTTTCCTGAATCCAAAACCTATTGATTGCTGATACTCGAAAAAACCCCTTCAGCATTGTTCATGAAAATATACTGATGAACACTAATGAACTAATCATCTTTATCTTCAAACTACATTTTCTTCATTAATTTTAAGAAGTACGAGTACATCATTTTATTTAGGAACACGACAAATTTTTAGCAATTAGCTTTAAGAACTGTGTTTACCTGTGATAAACAACGTAATATATTGTTTTCAAACAACTTCAGCCTGTAACCAGGTAAATTCTGTCCTACTATTAAACCAATTATAATCTCCCTATGTGTAAAGAGGATGCGTAGATGAATGTGAATATTAAGTTCTTCTATGCCTATTGCGGTTTAGGTGGTTGTTTCTCAGACTCTCTCTTGAGACTTGTCTCTCTTAAGACTCAGAATTCAAGAATAATTAATTATCGCGCATGGATGGATATGAAATTTGGTAAGAAATCGGAAATTTTTAACACTTTAAATTGTAATCTAAAAAGTATTTTGACCGCCGAATTCGGATTTTAAAAAAATCATTCATTTTAAGCATAACCACTAAATGTTGCATATGCTATAAACCCTCTAATCGTCCATCAAATTATTTGAGTTTATCTAATAAATTATGTTAATTAATTTAATGAATAAAAACCCAAATATTTTTTTTTTCAATTCCATTAACGAAATTATAGCAGACCAAATTTTAATTATTTAAAATATTAAAATAAATTAATAATAATTAAATCAGGCTACCATTTTTATGCGGTTTTTGGTAACATGATATATTCTATTGCATCGTAAATAAATTACTATGCCGATGACACGCATCGAATTCTGTATGCCATTGAAGCGATTTGAGCACCAACAAACCAAATTTTAAATTCATAAATCTGATTGAACGCATTGAATAAATGATACGAGTAGCTAAAGATACATAAATATTTGTGCTTGGATGCGGGAAAATTATGGTTTTCCGTTTTTATTACCGTTGATATTTGCTTCCTAATCGATTTACATATAACAGCGCGCATATTTATAGCTTGAGGTGGTCGAATTTTTAATCAAAATTATATGTTTATGTACACAGCACATGAAAAGTTTTAAGGGGAACATTCGCGCTCTTCATCGCTTTAATTTAATCTCACTTTGAGTTGGGACGTGTTTAATACAAAAACCTTTTAACATTAACGATCTGTTGTAAACTAATAGCGTTTATTAAACATTTGCTAAATTGTCATGTTGATGGTAATACCGTGTACATACGTAGAAGCGTAGACACATACACATATGCACAACAAAAAAAAAACATTTCCATCTGAAAAACAGATTAGCACTCACCATTAAATCCTCAAATGACTAAAGTTTAAAATAAAAGTCATTAAGTTTTGAAACTGTATATGAGAAAGAAAATGACGAGCCAACAACAATATGAAAATATGTTTTCTTTTTGGGTGAACTCCCTTGAATACAACGAAATATAATCGTCTTATATAAAATAATTTGACCTTCTTCTCATTTTATTTCTATATATAGACAACAACAGTAACGAGACGAAATATAAAAGATTTCTCCAGCGGGTATTCTCATCCCTGGCTCTACAAATAAAATAATAAAGACTTTAAGTTTTTCCTTATCACAAAAACATTTGGTATAGGCACCCATATTTTGAAAGAAAAAACAATTGGACTCAAATTTTGGGAAAAAAGTTTCGGAAAAAGCTTTTTCTGTTCCTTGTTGAGTGATAAGAGATATAGGATTTTCTATGTGTTGTGTGTTAGTTATTCAAGCCAAATATTAGTCCTTTTATTGGGTGACAATGAACGTTATCAACATTTTTAAATAAAAACCTAAGAAATGTGTATAGTTCTGTACCCAAACACAAAATTTTCGTTATTTATAGTTCGATTATTATTTTCCTATTTTTCCATCACACCGCCAACACTGCTATGGCTGGGCATTTGGCATTGTATTTATGTAATTCCAAAATAATAAACTTAACTCGTAAAAAATGATGAGGACGACGACAACGGCGAAGAAGGAAAATATTAAATATTTTTTTTTATTTACAACTTTTTTTCTGTTCCGGCTTGTTGGAAATTAGATTTTCCAGATGTTTTCCTCGTTTCGTTCGTTTAACGTTATGTGTGTATGAAGTTCGATTCAATGTTTGCGAAAGGGATTATCATGGGAATTCAATTAGTTGACATTTTTCTGACATTCGAATTCTAAACGAGTATAATAAAACTCGGTGTTTACACAGAAAAGTAATTTTGGAAATAATAAATTCGAAAATTTATTAATCGGCCCATGTACATAAAGTAAGACATTTTATGCTCGTATAATGCTCTTATTAAATTGCAAAATTATGTACATATGTGATAAAAAAAATTACATTAAATCCATTTTTATTGGTAAAAAAATTGGCCCAATCTTTTTTATGGGGCTACTTGATGGTTCCGGTGTGCACTATTACACCAATAACAGTTGAACTTTTTTCTTTTTTATATTTATTTGGCTCTAGCTCCAAATTTGGTGCCATTTGGCCCAGTTTCAGATTACAATTTTGTTTTACAATTTTTTACAATTTTTTAATCATGAGTGGAATGTTAATTTATCGATCCCCTTTCATACTTCTATCTGATTCATTCTAATAAAATCATACACATTCTTATACACGTTCATTCCCATTCGTAATAACTCTCGCAAAGCCCTTGCACTCAAGCGAACATCGAACATTCGTCTGCTCTGATTAAATGCAAAGCATTTTGAAATCAAATATTCGATGTCCTCCACAACCAAGCAGCTGTCACATAATTCACACACAACCAAATTGCGTTTCTTCGAGCATTCTTTCCAATTTCCATGATTCAGTCTCACTCGTTCCATTGTTCTTGCCATTCTAGTATCTCCCTTGAGAACCTTAAAGAAAGGCTTACTCAACGGAGAACTAACCAACTCAAAGTACTTCTTACCTTTCACCTGACATTTTTCAACAAACTCTCTTACCCATTTTCTCGGAATTTCGGATTTACAGGTCGAATTTTGGAAAATACATTAATACTTTCCAAAATCACCCGTGATCTTTGTGTCCTTTGGTAGTCCGTCCCTCTTTGCAATCTCTCTTTCATTTCATTCACCAATTTATTGTCCTTAGTCAACATTCGCACCGTCTCTCGCACGGTGATCCACTCCTTCTTATAATTAAGACGTGAATAACCCAATTCAGACCACAAAGTGTGTATTGGGGTTGAATTAATCGCCCCCAATCGCCCCTGACACAGGGATTCTCCACATTCATCAACTTTTTAAAACCGATTTTGGATCTATCACCATATACACTCAGTCCATGCGCAATTTTTGATGACACTAGCTCCTTTCGTAACATATCAGTCACACCAGAATGACAACATTTACTCGAATTTACCATCACTCAAACATTTGGTTACCTGATCCACACATTCTTGAGCCCGACTCAAGGCCTCCTCGATGGTCCTCCTCTTGCCCATCATGACAAAGTCATCTGCAAATTGCAAAATGACTTTGCCCGAGGAGTTACACCTATGTATCAAGCTCGTATAAAGAATGAAAAGTGTCGGTGAAATTTTACTGCCTTGGGGGCGGCTTATATTCAGCGCATCCTCCAACCTGTACGCTCTACCACACAAAAGTAATTTTCTTTCATTCATGAACTCATACACCCATTTGCAAATTTTCCAAGGAAACCCCAGGCCCATAAGGATCTGATAAAGTTTCCCCGGAACCACGTAGTCATATGCCCTTTCTATATCCAAAAAATAACGCCACACTATACATTTTTCACTTTCGCACTTCCGCAATTTTCTACACATTCATTAGCAGAGTGGTTGCGATGGAACCCAAAGGTGGTTTCCGCCAACAAGTTACCCTCATTCACAAATTTATTTATACGACCTTTCTTCATACCATTCACAATTTTAACAAATACATTCAACATACATATTCCCCTGTAATTTGTTGTCAATTTTCTGTCCCGATCCCTTTTAGGAATATGTACCACTCTGCTTCCTTCCATTTTTCCGATATTTGAATACTCATTCGTACTTGATTGAGAATTCGAAGCAAGGCCATCTTGGCTTCGGATTCCAATCTGCCATTCACTTTATAACTCACTCTGTTAGTTCCGGGGGTCGTAGTTTTGGATGTTTCTAAGACCTCTTGGAACTCTTTCCATTCAAATTCCTTACACATGTCGTTCATAAATTCACTTTCATTATCAGGTAACAAAATTTCATATCTATCGCTCAAATTACTACGTGCATCCGTCATCATTTTAAAAAAAAACCTCCATTCTCTCTGTCATCTAACACTGCATTTCTGTCTTGCGCTCTTTAACCTCTCACTCTATTAAATTTATCCCATACAACCTTAGTTGTGGTCCTATGTGTCATTTAGGACATATATTCCCGCCAACTTTTCCTCCTCGCTCTACGGATAGCCGTTTTCATTCTTGCATTCATCCTTGCCTAATTTATTCTGCATTCATGACATATACACCTATTGAACTCTCTCAATGCTATCCGTTTCCTTTCATACCAATACTGAATTTCTTTATTCCACCAACCATTCACCTTCCATTCATTTCCTCTTACATGTATAGTGCACATTTCATTCACTCTCTCTATTTCAACTTCAAGTTGGTTAACCTCGTTTGCTTCGTTCATTATGTGAATCTCATTCATACGTTCGACCCATTTCTTACCATTCATAATGACTTTACGGACTATATCAACATTTATACCACCTACACAGTGTCGTACACCTTTGCCACTCAGCGGTTCCCGTGTCGATTCAACCTTACACAATATTAGTCTTTTATGATTCTTCATTTTTAAGAGAAATTACATCAGCTAATCCATCCAAGATGGCTGCACATTGAGCAAATTCCCTTCTTCTGTTTATGGTTTGGTGATCGACAGTATTGTTCGACTGACATTTGCATTATTGTTGATTCCGTCAACTTTAACAACAACGATCATAGTTTTCCCATTACATCAAGTCATTTACCTCAAAACTGGTGCAACTTAGTTTTACGAATCCAAGCCCTTTAATTGATACATGAGTTTTCTCTCCTCGGCTCGCTTAACGTCCCTAATGCTTTGACCGGGTTGTAGGAATAAAAAATATCGAGACGTCGATCGTTTTCTGCATTTAAACAAAAATTTTGCTGTGGTTTTCTGCCCTTATCTGCATAATATCATCCTTGCTGACCTTAATTGGAGCAGTGGTTAAACTTGCTCTGGCCGCCTAATATTCCAAAACCAACGCCAATACTTCATTTATGGTTTTATCTTTCGTTTTTATCCTTAAATGAAGCTTCAGATGGCCGTCTCTAAGCTTGACTGTCGCTCGTTTTGGAGTTGTGCCTTGCTAAATTTTTTGACTACAACTGCCCATATTTAAGTTACAACTCATAACTCTTTTCCGTTGCCAATAAAGTTGTAAAACGCGCAATTAGTGCTCATCTGTAACCAACCGTTGTTCCCTACTCTGATTAAAACTGCACTTTCAAAATCTCAAATGAGGTATTGTCATCGAATGTTGGAGACTTTAAAATTCCTCTTGAGCTTCCGGTAATCGTTTCTGTTGGTGTGCGAGGTATGGATTTCAAAAAGAGCTTCTCCTTGTTTCATGATATTTTAAAGCTCCTACCTTCTTTACTGTTCAAATTTTTTGAGCTGGCCCTCTATGTTTACCCCAAGAGGCATTCTCTTAGCGCTTTAATTTAAAGAACTTGGACGGGTTCAATTTGGTTTAGTTTCTGTTCCAACACGATGAAACAAATTACCTTTTTACCGTTGTTCCTCTAATTTAGTGCATTGCTGTTAGCTTTGTTGTTCTAATTTTGCGGCTTCCTGGTTTACTTTAGCACTTTGCTCCTGGAAATCACATTTTCCCAAAATATTTCAAGGAACAAATACAAAAAGTTTGAAAAATGGCCAAAGTTGGCCTAAATATTTTGGACCAAAAAATAAATGGAAAACCAAAATAAATGGAAGCTTAACGGCAAAATTGTAATCGACAACTATTTCATTGTCGAGAAATTTTGGACGGAAATGTAATAGATTTCGGCTGTATGAATAAAACGGCACCAATTAAAATATTGGCGATCATCATTGCTCAGGATTATATTCAAATCGTCGATTCTTTATCGATTGATTACTTCGGCTGGGATAATAATGCAAACACTTTCTGAATTATCGATTTCAAACATCGTCTGGAAATTTTAGGTTAACTTTAAGGTAGCTTTCAAAATAACTCAAAGCTCATTCTATCGCACTCTGTTGCGGTGTAAGGCGAACATGGTTGTTGCGCTTCCGGTATTACTAACTGTCTTTGAGCAATAGATCCAGAATAGCTTTTCATTTAAGCAAAGTTCTTAGTAATTTAGTAATAAAGGGTCTTTCAAAAGTCACGCCTAGATGTCAGTAGTAAATAATTTCTAAACGGTAGAAGTAGACAGATGTACAATTTTAACGATGGTATTTACACGCTAGGAGAACGCATTAAAGTTATTCAAATTTACTATGAAAATCATTGATCTGTAAAAAAATACGTAACGGATCGGAAAAATTCGAGATCCTTTTGGTGTAAATTGGTGTAAAGTGAGTCAACAATTCAAAGGTTAGCGAAAAAATTTGAAGAGACTGGCTCTGTCGAGGACGAAAAAGGTCTGGCAGACCAAAAAGTGGACGTTCTAGTGTGAACATTGTTGCTGTGGCCGAAAGTGTCGCGGAGGAACCTTCAACATCGATATCACGACGTTCTCAGGAATGCAGCATGCAACTATCCACTGTTTGGCGAATTTTACATAAGGATTTGCATTTGCATCCTTACAAAACTCAATTAACACAAAAATTAAAACAAACAGATCATTATCATCACAGCTTAATGCGGTAATGTGTAAGCGAATCCTTAAAAATTTAGATTTTCGTATAGAAGCCTGTAGACGTGCTCTTGGTGGTGATGTCATTTTCCACATATAATTGTGAAAAGCCACATTTTTACAAAAAGTAAAAAACACCAGAAAAAATCTAAGTATTTCCATGTTTTATTTTAAAAACATCTAGGTGCGACTTTTGAAACACCCTGTATATAATTGTCTCTCTGTATCTGGGGTTGAATCTATATTTTTAAATCCGACCTTGATTACTCGGGGAAATTTTAACTGCGGGTGTGTTTATCTGATCACTATAGATTATGAACTTAAACTAAAATATGACCCCCTGCCGGAGTGCGGAACTCATGAGGCGACCCATCTCGTTAGACATCATGTTAGACTATAGACTGTCATGGAGCTATGCTATACGCATTGGATTCCATTGGCGTTAGCGAAGTACTTGCAACTAAATACTAGTGAGTAGTTGTTCAATGGAACGCAAATTCGTTAGTTACAAGCAAAACATAAGAAAATAAAATTTTGGATAGAGTAGTTGTGAGTAGTTTGCTAACGGAACCCGGCTATTTTGTCCAAACTTGTCTTCCGAACTTTGTGTTTTCTGTTAAATGGTTTAAAGCACTACTAATGCAAAACATAATTTAATAAAATAAAGCAAACTTTTTATTCATTTTTTTCCCAGACAGCGTTTAACCAAAATACGTTTCATAATAGAACCATAGGTTACAGGCCATCTCGAATTGAAAAAAAAAAAAAATTGAGAAAATTCTTTACTTGTTACGATGATTCGTTATCTTTTTAATAATGCGACTCGGCCGCACGGCCTTTATCGTCCCCTTCTCCGAATTCGCATCACATTTTGCCTTCTTTGTTAACAATTTCTCGTTTTCTTGAAGAAAGGCTTGCTGCGTGCAAACTATCGACCCCGGTCGACATATTCTTATGTAACCGATTGCTTCGAGAGCTTTAAATTTGTAATGCCTCATCATGTATGCGGCAATCATCGTTCCAGTTCGCCCTAATCCGGCTTTACAGTGTACCGCAATGGCATCTGGTGTTTTTTCACAAATGTTTAAAAATTCATTGACTATCTTCATAGTAGGTGGAGTGCAGTCTTCGAAATGCAAATCGTAATGATCAATATCGTTTTTAATGAAACTGGAAAAATTTCGTACGTTATTGTGATGACCAAAAACAGATCGAAATTTGCAAGAACTTACTGTTGTGAATTGTAAAGAGCGTCATTTAATCGGATAACCGTTTTGATATTATGTTTTTTAAAATATGTAATATAGAGAGCACATCCGTTCGCCTCCGACGTTTCGATTGGCGTTGGGAATGCTACAAATTTATTCGGTATTATCCAATTCATATAACCATGCTGGTAAGCGAGGCGCTCATATTCATCCACATTAAAATTAAAAAAGGAAAAAATATTCTTGGTGATCGCTTTTAACAATCCACGATAATAATAAACCAAATCGACCGAGGGAGTTGATTTGCTGCTCATGGTATCGGTAAATGTCCTGAAACAAAGATAAATAGTTGATTTATGAAATATAAAAAAATGAACCCACTAACAAATAAGGTGGTTGATTGCCGGATGACAAAACTCGAACCACTTCTTCAGGCGACATATGTAGCACTAATACAGCGTAACAACCAAGAAGGAACGCCGAATTTGTACGTTTCTGATTATTCCTGATCGATGAGCATTGAATGATAATTTTCAACGGACTAGTATTCAACATAATCGTATTTAGAATTTCACAGTACCGGTAAATTATGCCCAAATCGGCTGGACCGAAACAGGTCACTATATCGGGATAGTTGAATGTGTCATCAAATGTTATATACAGATATTTTGACGTTGATTTTGGAAGAATATTCCCATTTGCCGTGCCAAAATACAATCGTTTGTTAATAATTTCCGAAATGTTGAAAATTTTGCTCATGTTTAGGCCGAAAAGTAATTTTGTTTATGTGGTTAAGCTCAAAACTTGCATCTACTGCTACGATTAGCAGTCAAAAATATTTTATTTCAAACTACAGTAATAGCTTTCGTATTTAGAAAATTGCTGGTAATCAACATTAAAATGTTGCATTTGATTTAGTTGCAGATGACCGTTGTACCGTATTCAAACATCTTTGACAGATCATTCGTTCGGAGTAATTAAAGCGTGGTTGCTTTGTTATTCGATAATCTTGGGTTACTATATGAAGTGGCACAATTAACAGGAGGGTGATACGGTTAGGTTTTATAGTCACTCTGACTATTAATAGTCATTCAATCCGATTAATTAAATTATAAAAAGCTTTCATGTAATACACAAAGCTCATTTATATTAAAATCAAAAATGCAATTTTGAAATCCGAGTCATATTTTAATTAAATAAAAATATTATTAGTGTCCTTAAATAAATCTGAAGAATATTTGTATCCATATGCATACTCCGCTTTTATTTCCTTTTTGTATATATTCAATCAAAAGCTTCCCACTCACTACACATTATTTATATAAACTAACTAATAATAACAATGGCATATTGTCAATTTCAAATAGATTGATACATTACATTGTAGGCTAGAGGTATATGGGAGAATTTTCGATTCGTTGCTGCTTCTCTTCAAACACTTCAATTATTTTCTTAAATTGATATTCAATCAGATAAAAAGGATCTTACTGTACGTACCTATACATGTATACAGTGGGGGGGTGGGGTGTAGATGATACAAAACAAAATAGAAAAATAATTCCTATTCTTTATTATTGTTGCCTTGTTCCTTTCGCCTCCTTATAAAATACTCTATAAATATAAGACGATGATGATTATTTTTCTATTGTGGTACTGTTCGATTTGTTGTATACAAGATTAAAGTATGTTTTCTGCTTGTACTAACAAGACTCCTATAACAATACACGTAATTCGAATATTTATATAAAAGGACATTTCTTGTTTTCGTTTTCGCCAATTTCCGATCAAAAACATGCGTAAAGCTCCTTTTTGTGTTTTATATGTTGGTTGGTTGACATATATGTAATCCAATTTACCCCGAATAAATGAAGAATTGTTATACAGATTTGAATAGCACAGATAAAAATAGTACAAGGCCGATAAAATCATTCATTTCGATGCGGGTGATTTAGGAATTAGTGAAGTGACAACCATGGTTTGCGTCTCAAGTGCGCCCAGACGAAATATTTTCCGTATAAATGTTGATGTCATTCGGCATTATTTCCAGTCTAAAAATATCTGAGACGAAACTATCAGCATTAACTATTACTAGGCAGAAAACGTATAAAACTAGCCATCCATTTTGGTATTTGTGTACCTGAGGCAAACGAAAATTTGGTTGAAAAAAATAAACTACAATAAAAATGTTTGCCTTGAGGCACAATATGATAAACACACACACACACACACACACACAGGAAATGGGGCACGAAGAAAATGTGAAATCAATTTCATTGATTGCCATGGCATTAGTTCAATGGAGAGCAAGAAACTGCAAATCATCACAAACAACTTTATTTTTAGGAAATTTGATGGATATGGCATTGGTAGAATAGTTGTAATACAAATATAGAAAATCCTAAGTCATTCAATTAAATATCGTTGGTATTTTGGGAAAATTACAATTGGAATGGTAGCTCGTAGATTAAAACTATCGTATCTTTGATGGGACGATTCTTGAGAAGTATTACTTAGTCATCAAAAGGCTTACGAATTTTTATTATTTATTTATTTATTTATTTTAATATAAATGTTTGAAGTTCTTATGAACTTATTACATTAGTGGCAAACTACTTTATTCTAATCTATTACAAATTTTATTTATTAAATTAACCTATAGGTGTACAGCGACATATTAGCGATTCATAACTTGAAATTGGCAAAAGAAGAAAAATAGAATTTTGATATTATTAAGCTGAAGAAAAGTATTTTTTCCGAAACACGGCAGGAGATTTAGATTTCTTGACGTCATTACTTAACGAGTTCCACATGCTAACTCCCCTCACAAAGAATGATGAATTCATCAGATTACATTTATTAATAGCCGGAGTCAAAAGATGAATATGACGATTGGAAGACGAAACTAATTTCTCAACAATATAGGTGGGCTGTTTATACTTTAAGAACTTGAAAATGTATAAACAAACTCGAAACTCATAGAATTCAGCAAGAGAACAACCAAGTAATGAATTAGTAAAATTCGAGATGTGGTCGTACTTTCTTAGCCCCTATACGTATCTCACACAAGAATTAAATATCAATCGAAGTTCATTAAAGTACTTCTTCTTTAATACAAAGAAGACAATATCTCCGTACAACAAATGTGGAAGGATGTAAGATTTCACCAATTGGAGTCTAAGATTGGTATTAAAGCACTTCGTGGTAGCCCATAACATTCTTAATAAAGAAATTACTCGATTACAAACTGTTTCGATGTGGTAACTCCAGCATAAGCATTTGTCAAAAGTTAAGCCTAAATTATTCACAGAATCAGAGAAATCTACCTCCTCTCCAAGTACACTGATTTTAGGTAGGTAGTGCGTATCACGAATTGTAGAAGATATAATAATAGATTTGGTTTTTCCACCATTAAGTTCAAGATAATTTTCTATAGACCATTTCGTAATCAATTCGATATCGGAATTAACAGTCCCAATAGAATTTGTTATCTCGTTGGGCCTACAAAATCTATAAATTTGCAGGTCATCAGCGAAAAGGTGATATTTGCATTGAGTGATAACAGCAGGTAGGTCGTTTATATACATCATGAATAGAAAAGGACCTAATACCGATCCCTGGGGAACACCGCAATTAGTATAACAAGAGCTAGAAATTCCTGAATTAGATCTAACCAATTGTGATCGATTTGATAGATATGACAAAACCAAACGACAAGCCGACATTGAGAATTTAAAACTGTTACGAAGTTTGCTAACGAAAATTGAATGATCAATTTTATCGAAAGCTTTACTAAAGTCTAGAAGAACCAGCGTACAAAGATAACCCATATCTATGGCCCTGCGGATGTCGTCATTGATGTGTAGTAAAGCACTATTAGTGCTGAAATGACGTCTGTAAGCAGACTGGTACTTTGATAGTAAATTTTCCGATTCAACGTAAGTTAATATTTGTGATTGCAGTATTTTTTCAAAAACTTTAGACAAAGCAGGAAGCAGACTAATAGGGCGAAAATCAGATAAGCATTGGGGATTTTTACTCTTAGGAATGGGAATAATGAATGATTGCTTCCATTTCTCAGGAAAGATAGAAAATGTTATTAGGCTATTAAAAATATGTAGTAAGTAGCAATCAACCTTTGGTAAAATAAGTTTAACGAACTTAATTGGTATTTCGTCAACTCCGACAGCGTTTGATTTAACGGAATCCAAAGCATCCATAAGGTCAGTGATATCGATGTTATTAAAACTAAAGTTACCTTCCATCGAACTAGAGTTCATTAGAACATCAAAGGTTGGTAACCCCGCTGAACGTGCACTGATATGAGGAAAGTAATTATTGAACTCACTTGGTGAAAATTGCGTAGATGGTTTTTCGTTGGATGATAGAAAGGAACCAACAGATTTCAAATTTTTCCAAAACACTTTTGAAGGAAGAGATGGGTGCAATATAGATGAAAAATAATTGGACTTTGCGCGTTTTATAATATTGTTACTCTTATTTCGTACAGCTTTATATTATTGGTACAGTTCAATTCTTCTTGTACGCTTCCACCGACGTAAAATAAAATCCCTGAAATTTATGGTATCCCTGATCTCATCATTGAACCAAGGCGGCTGTTTAGGTTTGGGTGATATAGTCCTTAGTGGCACAAATTCCTCAAACAGGTCTACAACTAGTTCTGTAAAGTATTCTACTTTATCAACAGGGTTGTTAAAATTATAAACCATGCTCCAGTTTAAGTTATTACATTTATCAAGCAAATCTGATGAGTTAATGCTATTATAGTCGCGAAATGAGATTTTAGGAATAGATCTCTCATGTTTAATGTCATAGGAAAAGTAAAGAAGATCGTGATCACTAAATCCAACCGAGATTTGGTTATGAAATACAATTTTATCCGTATTAGAAATAATACAGTCCAATAATGAACTAGAGTGTGACGTGAAAAAGAGTGAGAGAGTATTCAGTTAGTAACCTTTTAAATTTTTTCGTTGTCGATTTAGTTGCTTTAAGGTCACAATTGAAATCACTGCACAGTACAACATCATTATAGTTAACACTATAATTTTGCAAGAAGGTCCCAAAATCTTCAAAATGTTTATTCAAAATCTTCGAAACGTTTATTCGGCGGTCTATATGCAACAACCAACATCACCATCATTCGTCATTAGTTGCTCCGAGTAATATTTAGTTCTATGAGAATTACCTCCAAATTAGCTGCACAATGACCATGTACCAGTTTATATCGAATGCCTGATTTCTGGAAAACGCAGATCCCACCTCCCTTTTTTATTGAATCCAAATTTCGGTCCAATCGCAACATATTGTATCCAGAAAGACAAATTGAAGCATCCGGAATGCGATCATGGGGCCATGTCTCAACAAAGCAGAGAATATCAAGTTTTACACCGCACACTAACTCCCTAATTTCATCAATCTTGTGAAGAATACTACGAGTGTTTAGAAAATAAAAATTCAGACCTGTGTACCTGTTAATTGAAGATTTGAGAACCACATTGTTTACTATTGAGGAGGAAGCATGTGAATTAACACGTAGATGATTCATGTAACATTTATTAGAGATAATTTTTTGTCCACCTCCATAAAGAAATATACGATCCGCCAAATTCATTTATGGATGAACAATTTAAGGATATAACTTTTACTTTCTTTAACTTAATAAAACAAAGTTTAGTAATCGTGAACAATTTTGGCCTTGAAATTTTTGCACATTTACCATTCACTACCTAGCCAAAGTCAAAAAAATAGTTTTTTTTGTGGGTGTATGTGTCGCGCAGACTAAATTTTGTTGGTTCTCTACAGCCAAAACGGATTAACAGATCGGGGTGAAACTTCATACTTAAACTGGTTCCATAAATTTGGATATTTCAGGTACTTTTTGCCGAAATCGGATCAACAAAAGTAAAAGCTTCCTGTGTGCAATATTCTAAAAGATTTCCAAAATTTAAAAACTGTTTTTCAACAAAATTTCAGCCTCGGTACGGCCTAGATGAAATGATCATTCAGGATGAAACTTCATACTTCCCAAAGATCTTTGACCAAAAATGGTTCACCGAAAGTGGTAGCTTTCATAGAAGCTTTCTCGATTTGTGAAAATATTTTGAAAAGTATATAAGTAGCATTTCCGAAAAAACTTTTTTAAAAAAGATTGTTAAAAACCCGTCTCAAAACCTACGTTTAGATCATTTGGTTAAATTTTACCGAAAATAAAGGGTTTTGATACGAAAAACTTTATTTCGGCAAAATTCGTTCAAAGTAGATACAATTAATTATCTCGATATAGTCGCTCTTTAATCTCGTCTCACAGAAGATTCTCGAGCACTTCACATATTCTTAATAGAATTTGAGAGATTTTAAGAAAAGTTCTATCTGATATTATCTTGATATAGTCGTTTGAATCTCACCTTTACCACCAGAATCCTCGGAGTTTTGACTATAGAAACATGAAGGAATACATATATTTTTCTATGCTACACATTGAGAGATTTTCAAAAAACTTCAATCTGAAATTATCTGGAATTATCTGGGTATCGTCGATCGAATCTCACCTCACAGGCGATTTACGAGCACTTTACATGAATTGACCGCATTCGTTAAAGTTTAGACTCAAACCATCATCTTTAGAGACCCTTGAGCACTTGACATATATGAACGGATTCGTTTAAGTTTTAATCTCAAATTGAGAGCTTTTCAGAAAAATTATTTCTGGAATTATCTGGATACAGTCGTTTGAATTAATTATATATTTCCAGATAGAATTTTTCTGAAATCATGGTCAAAGTCAAGCCTTAGGCGTTGCGCAAGCTTGATTTCGAGGATAACCATAAGAGCGATAATAAGAGAGGAGTTGAGACAACTAACATAAAGTCACTGGAATCTTCTACAACATTTAAGTGCAAAGCCAAGTAACATAAAAGGAATGAGGAGATAATTCAGGTTTGGCAAGTTAGTTCACTACAACCGAGAGTAAACGCAACGATGGAATGACCGTGAATGGTATTTCACGGCAGCCTGAATCTCAAACCACAAAGTATTCAAGAAACGATCTAAACTAAAGGCAAATGCTCAGTCCAAGATCAACAAGTCAGAAACTGCGAGAAAATAGTGCTTTTCTTAGAGAAAAGATATATTTGGGTGGGGCAGCCTAAGATTCCACAATACGTTTGTTGAGGGTGAATCCGGCATTAGAGTTGATAAGTAACGAGAGGGCGATCCAGAAGGCCACGAGAAAGAGATGTGCTAAGGTGACACGCGTTGGAGTTCAGATGAAGAAGTGTTGGAATATCACGAAACATAGAAAGTGTTAGAAACAGGATGAGCCTCGGAGTGGGGAGCATCCAGCAAGATGAGCCGAAAATATATATTAGTCAAATAGTACGTGGCCGTAAATGCAACCTAGACGATAAGAATGTTAAGAGGGTCAGCAACACTGTCACACGAACATTTGTAATTTAAACAGTGCAATTTCATAACAAGTGAACAACGCGAACAGTACAAGTAAAATTAGTGAATAATGATAGGGAAATAGTGAACAGTCATAAATAGTGAATTATTGAAGAAGTTATATAGGTAATGCAACCTTAAACCTTAAAAGCGAAGTGTTTTATTTGCAAAATCCTAAACTAATAAAAATATTACCAATTGCGAAAAGAATAGACTGTATCTCAGACATACTTATACCAATTTAGCCAATGAAGCTTCGTCAGATCATGTTTGGAGCTATCAAACTAAATTCCAGACAGTGGTTTCGCCGGGAGACAGTGAGTTTCAATGATTTTGGACCATTAAAAACAGTGGTCTGAACAAATGCCAGCTAAACAATTAAACTGCAAAGATTTGGTCACATACTTACAGCAGCAGCCTATCTGTCAATAAAAATATTACACATACTAGACGATGAAGAAGCAACATACCCCGTCGGTCTAGTGATTATTAAGTCATTGATCGTAATCGATGAGAAAATTGAATTTTACATCTTGCTTCCGCAACCCAAGGTGAAAGTATCATGCAGAACTAACATTCCTTGCATTAGGGCGAGTTAAAAGACACTCGGGAAAAGAAACTCTTATCAAAAACAGAGAATTTCTGGAAGCATTATCTGTAACGAATAACGATTACGTTAGGAAGAAAAGCTTCCTACAAAAACTGAATACGTTCATCGATATGAAAGGTAGCTTACGAGCATGTTCAAGAAAAAAAAACTCGTTAGAGACATCCGACTTGAAACATTAAATTATTCTGCATGGCACGAAGGATGCCAGCTAGTACTCAGCTACGACAGGCGAAAATATTGGATTGTAAATGCAAAGAAACACAAATCTATCAAGCGCTAAGGAAACTACATATCGTCGCTGTAGTTTTATCTTGGTATAATTGCCAACAAAATTTTCTGTTTTAACGTACTTATATGTAGTTTTTTCTGCTCTTTCCAAATCTATCGTCAAAATTGTTCTAAGTGTCATATTTTTTTAGTTAGAGAGTGTTCTGTTTGGTTTAAGTCCCGAAAGTTTATTTGTGGTTCAATAATGTTGTATCTGTTTCTCAATTGTTTTCTCAATTAGTTTATGCTCACGAGTGATGTTTTAATATAAATAGAATATCGAGAGAAATGGAGAAGTTAGTCTTGTTTTAACTGCAGTAAAACGTTGACGAAAAAAATATTAAATTGATTTTTATTAAAATGGAGCTCGCCGAAATTACGTCATCCGTACGATATATTGATCCAGAAGTTGAAAAGTAAGTTTATAAAATTATACTTTCTGAACGAATGAATCTTCAAGCGATACAAGTAAACTAAGACCGTTACCACCGATTTTTGTTTAGAAACAAATGTTGGGACTACCACTAACATTTTGGTTGATGAACCAACCATTTTGGTATACGAATCGACTGTTTGTAATGTTGATCAGCCTGCTGCAATGCTTGAAATTACATTAACCCGTAAAAAGGGGCGTAATCCGTTAAAATGGGGGAAAAATATAAGCAAACGTTTGCGAAACTAAGGAAAACAATATGAAGATGCAATAGGCCGTTTAAGACGACAACGTAGTTTAGCTGATGGATGTACCAACGAGTGTAGTTTTAAATGCAACGAAAATTTTAATGAAAGAGATCGACTAAAAATTCATAAATTATTATGGAGTTTGATGGCCAACGATAAACTACGATTCATTTCCTAATTTACGCGGAGGGCACCAAAGGAACGTCAACGCACTAAAAATGTAAATTTAAGAAGACATGGTCCGTTTTTAAATTATTTTCAAAAGCAGCCAGTGTCGTTAAGACTATGCAAGATTTTTTCTTAAAACACTCGACAAAAGCCATAATCTTATATATCATTTCTACAAAACGAAATCCACTCAATTTGGTACATATACTCCTTCACAACACGCAGGAAAAGCTTAACCAGTAAGGGCCCACATCAAAAGTTTAACTGTTGTGGATTCACATTATTGCAGATCCAACTCTACGAGACAATAATTAGAATGTACTTATTATATATTAGTGATGTAAATGATCTAGTAAAACTGAACATTAACATGAAAGTGTTTAATGAAGAATTTAATTTGTCTATTTTTAAACCAAAAAAGACCAATGTGACCGGTGTGTGGCTTATAATATCATCACCAATCCTTCCAAACTCCGATTTAAATAAAATCACGTACTGTGCATATGGCATGAAGCCATGAGTGGAAGATCTGGCAACGACCTGGCCTCATCATTAATAAAAATACTGGAACAATTTGTGACTGATAATCCTACGATTCACAAAACCATACTTTGGTACGATTCCTGCATTCCGCAGAATCGCAACCGTGTAACGCCATTGGCCATTTTAAAGTTTTCCGAAGCAGGACACAACACAATCGAAAAAAACCTGCGACATTCGGACATATAAACAGTCCAGTAGGCTTGATCAGAGAGTTGATTGTCATGAATTATACGAAAGTAAAACTCAAAGTTTTACAAATGGGGCGTAATGATTTTGAAAATGATAAGGCTGCGTTGGATTATTTCGCATCACAGCAAACCTTATTTATGGACAATCACATTTGACTCAGGTAAAATACAGACAAAGACACGGCAAGGAGATAATAACCACCTGGCTAGTTGAATTGTCAGATACTCGAAGAAATGTTTCTAAGCGTACCATTTTCATTCTACCCATCGTTGGCATATGCATTATTAATTATCAAATGTTGGTTGAAAATAGAAAGATATTCGATCGATGCTTCATTATATGCCGGAAACAGACAAGCAGTTTTATTCCATTTATTTGAAATAAAGAAAAAATTTATTTTTAATTTAATTTAAAATTGAATTCCAGTTAACGACTGATTGAAATACGAACTTGTTTTTATTTTTAAAACTCTACTTCGAACAATAAACTGAGGTATACTTATAAGTTATCTTTAAAGATCTTAGGCGAAACTACTCTAACTACTGCCAAAATTAGCCCTTGCTAAATTGAACCCTCAGTCTGGATTAATTTTCCTATAGAATGAAAGTGTATCTCCAAACTTTTGTTGTTAATAAATAATTTCACTTTTATTTTTCATCGATTGACATACAACAAAAGCAACATACGAACGTACATATCGTACATATCTATAGAAGTTGTTAGTGACATGCTTTTAGCAAGGTAAATAATGGACCTAGCGTAAAACTCAGAACAGATTCGGAATCAGCGTTAAATTTGCTATAGGAAACCTGAATATGAAGTCATTTGGTCATATGGTTCGGATTTTCAAATTTAGAGTAGAGCGGAAGATTTGCTATAACTTCCTCGGACATGAGCCGCTAGGCCTACCTGGTTACTTATAGAACTTTTTTGAAATTGAGTTTTTAGTGTCATTTTTCCACCAAATTTTGACTTTGGCTCATGCTGCTAACCTATACGAGATAGGTGCCAACATGCTTAGCCATAATGATAGACAATTTAATTCTCTATTCATTAATTCTATTTCATCCAAATTGGACGATTTTGACATTTTCACCTATATTCCCCATAGCTTCCTATGGGAATCCATGTCATCCTAAGGAAACTCATAGTCAAAAATTCGAAAATCCGAACCAGATTGTAACGGGGTACAAAATTATTGCCTCCGTTATCATAAAAGATATCAGTGGCCATGAACTAATGTGATATTAATGTCATCGTTTCCCCTAGCTCGTCGGAGAGGTAAATTATTGGTCGTGGATAGTTCTGGAAGTCCATGGTTTTCACTGCTGGATTGATGACAAACTCATTGATACAATTTCAAACTCGCCTGAACCCTTGAAAAATTTTATTGTTCAGGATGGTAAGATTCTTGTTAATGTTTTTGGACGACATATTAATGACTGATCTGACATATCCCCATGGAAGATTTATATACCTACGCAATTGAGAGCTGAACTTATATATGCCGCACACAACCCGCCATCTTCCAGTCACCTGGGAATAAACAAAACCTTGCATCTGTTGCAACGATATTTCTATTGGCCGAAGATGCCATCAGATGTACAAGTCTATGTTATGAAGTGTACTATCTGTAAAGCTAGCAAAGGAGTAAATCGCATAACTCAACCGATTATGGACGCGTAAGCACAAATGGAACGACCTATGTAGAAGTTATATATTGATTTTCTTGGCCTCTCTCGAAAACACTATATTTCTTCAATACTCGGTGCCAGAATCAATTATATCGAATAATGCACAACAATTTAACTCAAAATTATTAAACGATTTACTAGATCAGTACGGTGTGAGACACATTTATACTCCACGATATAGTCCTCAATCGAACTTAGCTGAATGAGTTAATCGTTCGATTTTAGCCGCAATAAGAGCCTATATGAGTCGACCAAGTTCTCACCACACTTTATTTTATTTGGTCAGCACTTAATATCTCACGCAACAGATACCGCTTACTTTGCGAATTGAATTTAACTGGAGAACGATATTTTTCCCCACAATGCAAAGCCAATCGAATGAATAGGTGCAGGGAACTTATTCTGTTGCATCTTAAAAAGGCGTATGACAGAGCGGCACACACATACAATCTTCGGAGTGTCAATCGTGAATTTACTGAAGGACAAAGAGTATACGTTAAAAAATACACGCAAAGGGCGTCACTTTTCTGCCCGTAATTTTTCTGCCAAACTTGCTGGTAAGTCGGTGGCGGCCAAGGTAGTGAAACGAATAGGCAAAGTAGCCTACGAATTGAAAAAAGATCGAAAAAACATCGGAGTGTATCACGCTCGCGATATACACACGTAAAAATGTTGATTTTGTTCTGCCGGCTTCAACGAGACTCTTAGGGTTCATGGGTACGATCACACGATTTGTAACATGTCACATATTACAAGTATTCATATATTTTCTCTTTATCTAAGTCCATTATTTAGCTTGCTATAAGCATTGAGTGAGGCCACCTCGCCTTTAACACATACATGGATTCTCATAGGAAGCTATGACTCACTATGAATTTTATTAATTTAAATTTAAAATTAAAATATTAATATATTAATATTAAATTAAATTTTTTTTTTTTTTTTTTTTTTTTTTTTTTTTTTTATATATTTATTTATTACAACTGATTTACAAATCATCTAGTAATTTATCTTTCATAATTTATATTCTTGTTTGGAGGGTTGTAGCCCTTTGGCTAGTCCCCTTTACAATTTTATTATATTTTTAGTCGATCCTGATTGGATCTAGTAGATCATGCGGTTTCTTCCTTCGCAGCCGTCTTACTAGGTTTGAATCATCCAACATACGACGTATCTCAGCATTTTGGTGTAGACTAATACGTTGCATGTGTTTTCTCGCGTGTTTGCTTATTTCTTCACTAATGAAATCCATCTTCAGATCTCTATGGAGGTTGTCATTTCTTATGTACCACGGTGCATTAACTATTCCACGAAGGACTTTGCTTTGGAATGACTGGATGATATTGACATTGGTTTTCTTTGTACAGCCCCAGAGCTGAATACCGTAAGTCCACACAGGTTTTAGGATTTGCCGGTATAGTAGCAATTTATTATGAAGAGTTAGCTCAGAATTTCTTCCTAAGAGCCAATCCATCTTTCTGTATTTGATGTTTAACTCTTCTTTTTTCTTTTTCACATGCTCTTTCCATTTTAGTTTCGCGTCTAGAGTCATGCCTAGATATTTTGCCGTATTTGCATAGGGAATTTGCTGGGAGTTCAGTTCTACTGGTATCCAGTTGACCTTCTTGTTGGTAAAGTTTACGTGAACAGATTTTGTTTCATTAAGTTTTATTCGCCATCTCTTGGTCCAGGTACTGAAAATATTAGTAGCTCTTTGCAATTTGCTTGTAGATTCTTCTATGCAATTAGCAACTATTAAATTAAATAAAATATTAATTAAAATCATATTTTAAAATTTCAATATTTTAATACAATTTAGTTTGTTTCACTTTGTTTGTGCATTTGAATTTTTTGCTTATAGCTAAATAATGGACTTAGCGTAAAACTGATTACAGATTCGGAATCAGCGTTAAATTTGCTATAGGAAACCTGAATATGAAGTCATTTGGTCATCTGGTTCGGATTTTCGAATTTTTGGCTATGACACATACATGGATTCCCATAGGAAGCCCATGGGGAAAGTAGGCCAAATTATCAAAATCATCCGATTTGGATGAAATAAACGTTTATGAATAGATAATTAAATTGTCTATCATTACTCAGAAGCATGTTGGCACCTATCTCGAATAGGTTAGCAGCATTAGCCGGCCAAAGTCAAAATTTGGTCCAATAACCAGGTAGGCCTAGCGGCTTCATGTTCGAGGTGGTTATAGCAAATATTCCGCTCTACGCGTGAGAAGATATTAAGTGAATTCTCAACCAAATCGAAGTATGTCTCAACTTTCGGCCATTATGGTTGTTATCTTCAGACCTTACAGATCTAGAACCAATAATAAAAGGGTATTTTATCATAAGAGCCTCTAATCTCCAAAGCAAATAACCCATGTGTGACATAGACAACATGTTTGTACTGTAGAGTGGCCAAATTTAGGTGAAAAACAGTTTTGTCAAAAATCGTAATTTCCGCTTAAATTTTGAGAAAATGATCTGTATACAATGTTTTGTTGCAAATTTACTTTAGAACCTTTATGCGCTTAGTCGGTTTTATCGTAAATGCTATACTTTTTAAAAGAAACGTAGAAAAAAGCTCCTAAATTTTACTGAGACCTAACGTTATTTGGAAAACAATTAATGATGAAGTGTCATCCAAATTGGTCAATCCGTCTGGACTGTATAGAGGACCCATACAGATGTCTTGATCGATACGAAGTAATATAAAACAAAAATCTTGGATTTCAATAAACAATTATTAAGACTTCATTAGCGAATTCACTTTTAAATTGATCACACCGATCTGGAATCAGTAGCCCCTTTTTGCTAGTGTAAAATTTACATTATAAGTTCATTCTTACTTCCAATAAACGGTCGCTTTTTCGCCATTTAATTATGCTTATTTAGGAAAAGTTTCAGGCTTCGAAAATTCATTAAGCCATGTTATAACTAAAATAATATTTGGGTAACTTTGGCACAACATTAAATAAGAAAGCAAATCATATAAATACGAATCTCCCTTTTCTCTTATTCTTACATTATTTCTTCGTAAAATGCTTGTCATGTTCCTTCAGTATATTATACTCGTATTTATATGCCGTAGTTATTACTTATAACTATATGTTTATTTTATTTCTTTACTTCGCCCAACTTCTTTATGTAAAAAAGCACATAGCACATATTTATTTATTTAAAAAATTTACTTTGTGAAAATTTAATTGTCACGCAACAAAAATATTTTTGTGTTCCCTTCCATTATCGTTATCTTAACATAAAAAGCATTTTTTTGCTATCCACACATAATCTTCTTGTATGTTTGTATATCATCCAACATACACACGCATACACGTAATAAATATATGGAAATTGTGTGAAAAACGTATTGTATGCGTAGCTAGGAGCTACGAGTACGTGTAAGATGAATGTGGGAATTGGGCCGTGCGATCAGAGGAGTCGTACAAATATATAAATATTTACACACCTAAGTGTATTTGTAAACTTACACACTTCTAACTTAATACCTACCATTGTTATATCTAGCTTAGTTCCTTACAATTTATGTATGCTCACGTTTAAGGAATTCAATAGGAAATCGAAAACGAAAATAAATTGTATTGTTATGCCAAAGCACACAAATACACACGTGCTTAAACTATAATTACATTTTTTTTCCGTACACATGAGGTAGCACATACCAAATAATTTGTATGCGCCTTTCCATCCCTTTATATACGCAATTCAAGCATCATTCTGTCATCTACCATTTATTTCCTTTCACCCATCTATTTTCATTTTTTATTTGCTCCATTTTCACCTGCAAATATATTTCTATCGATTGAATAGTTAGTTTTTACTTTATTGTTTATACCCCGACAATCAGCATCGCCGATTATTAATGATTTCCAGGAGAAATGAAAAATTTGGAAACGAGGAAAATATTTGGGAAAATTTATTAATTTTCCAGTATTTTCCAATGTGTGTGTGTGTCACAAACTAAAAAAATATTCGGATCGAATAAAATATTTTCCCACCTGTGATAATAATCTGATAGCGAGAGCTCGTTTCGTGCGTATTTTTTACATTCATTGTCTGCCTACGAGTATTTTGGTTGTACATTATACAAAGCGTGATACGAGATCGTAAATTTTGAAACCATTTACGCGAGTGTTAGTAGAAATTAAAAAACAAAAAATCATTTGGAAAATTTATTTTCAATTTACTTGTACGATGATGGATTTACCTTTCGATAATTTTTTTTTACTAATGAAATTAATCGTATTTGGGAAATGATTAAAATGAGTTATTGATTTTAATCGTGTGAGTTCAGTCAGGGTCGTATCCGTGTTTGAAAAAAGTTTTATACGCAAATCTTTAGCAAAAAATTTGTTGACGTAAAATTGATAGATTGCAAGCTGGTCATTTATACAGACTGTTCCATTTAAAACGAAACAACCTGAATAACTTCGAAAATATGTAATTTTGCAAAACAGTTCAGACACCTTGTTCTTATTAAAACTATGGGCGTGAAATTGGGGCCTTTCAGCTCCAAAGATGGGGCTAATACTTATCAAATTACAAAATCAAAGGTATTTTGATTCTGCGTAAACGGTATGTGGCTATCGAAAATTGTCCAAACGAGTTTCATAGAATAAAAAACGAAATTGCTCAGAGTGTTTCATTTTAAATGGAACACTCTGTATATTGTTTAATTTTATTTTTGAGCTTTCTAATGTCAGCTTAGCGAAATAGTTGGTGGTAGCTTGTTTTTAAAGTTTTTAAACTTGTCTTTTCGGTGAGATAATTTGAATTATTTAAAAGTTGCAATAAAGAATGTTTAACGTATCTTCTGAAATGTTTACTCACCTCGACACTACTTAAGTAAAGTCATCGCTTTAAATAATTTTACATTATCATATTTAACTAAATATTTAAGTAAATTCACGTAAAAAAATTTCATTTACACTGCACTTGTTAAAAACAAAGTGGAAGATGCCAAAAAATGCATTAACAACGAGCATTATATTGGCCGATTTCCAACAGTTTTTGCTCAATTTTTGTACAAAATTTTTATTTATTTATTTCTAAATACATAGTGCCTACAGTGACTACAATCGGCACAACAAAACAATTGGTAAAAAAAATTACGGCACATAAGCTCGACTACAAAAGATTACATAAAGCTCTCTTGAATGAATTTCTCAACAACTGATAATCGAAAGCTTCGAAGACCTTGTTGAACACTCGTGATACCCTCGGAATTGGATCAGAAAGACCATTGATGCGCTAGTACGTCCGTGCTAGTAACTCGATACAATCGACACGGGAATTGATGATATCACACACAAACAGCGCGAAAGCTGCATCTCGGAGATTGTCTAGAAGTTGCAGTTTCAAAAGATTACATCGATTCTGATAAGGCGGAAGAACGTAGTACACAGCACGCGTGGATGGTAAACGTCGTAGCGCGAATAAAATAAACTGTTTCTGGATACTTTCAATCCTCTCGGAATGATAGTGGTAGGAGGGTGACCAAACAGGAGATGCATTCCCTAAAATGAACCGAACAAAGCATACGTATAATGATGTCAAAGTTAACGGGTCACTAAAGTCCTTGCAGTTTCGTTCAATGAAGCCAAGTGACCGGCGGTTGACTGGCGGTGGAGGTCTGGTAAGATATATTCGACGGAAAACCAGATACCTTTTCTTGCTGTTAACGCAGTTCCAAAATTTTTTGGGGTTGGATGTTAAAATTTGCAATTCAAATCCGCACTGCGCTGTAAAAAGTCCCAATCGGCAGTGCTGAGAAATTCATTCAAGGATGCGTAGTCGGCGATTCTAAAATTAAAGAGAAAATCGTTAGAAAAATAATTAGTTGTGCATTAAGTATCAAAAATATTTATCATAATTGGTGTGTGATAAATGTTTTCACGTCCAGTGAAGCCCAAGCACGGAGCAACATCGGCATGTAAGGCATCGTTGGCAAATACCAGGTCCAGGAATTTCCGTCGACTGTTGCTTAAGCGGTTAAGCTGCGTTGTTGATATGAAAGAGGAGTAATCGATGAAAGTCAATGCTTTTTCGTCGGTTAAGGATGAAGAGAACACACTGTCGACGTCGTTCCAAGATATACTGGGTAAGTTAAAGTCTTCCACAATGATAATTTGATCACATGGGCGAACTGAAGGTATAATGGCTGAGTCGATGTAGGTAAACGTGTGGTAGACAACCCGATCGGATTCGTAAGGAATTAAACGGCGATGGAAACAATCGCGGTATTGTAGGCTAGTCTGATGCGAACGGCAATGACATCAAGGCAGGGATGGCAGGCGATCACATCATTGGAGGCTGAATTGTTTACCGCAATTAAATCACTCTCTCACCCACTTTAATACTCGTATAATGTGTACACTAACTCTTATTAATATTTTTTTATTTTTTAGGATTAGCTATAGGCATTGTTCGTCTACCCATTCGCTAAAACAGCCCATTGTAGCAAACACTCTGGAGAAAATCCAAAAACAACAAATTACATTCGCGAATCTCGTTATTTATCGACTATCGATAAATATCCCCAATTCAAGCAAGACATGAGAAGGAAACAGAAAACACTGTCTCAATTTAAAACAATAAAACAGTGAAAGTGCCGCGAACAATCATTCACATCGAGAACCATCTTGTGAACCAATAATATTAAAATAATATTTATAATGTAAAAAAGAAATGAACAATAAATAAATAAGTGACAATAATAAAAAACCGATAGCACCACTATAAGTACAGTGTCCGGTAAGAAAAGCCAATAAAGTTTTTCTCTTTTCCGATTGTTGAATACTAAAAATCTTAGATACACGATTGGTAGGAGAGTTGTTCCACATTGATTAATGTAGGTCGTCCAAGTACTTGTTGATGATATCATCAAGCCGAGAACAGGTTCAAATACCATGAAGGTGGCGGACACGCTCTCTCCCTTTCTCTCCCTCACTAATTTATCGGCCTCTTTTTTCCATGGATGTTGTTGGTTGTGGTCCATGAATGTTTCTGAGAACATTTTCTGTATTTACTGTAATACAGACAGCTAAATAATAGAAGTTCGAGTTCTTCGTTTATGATGGCGGTGTTGTCAGCTTATCAGTTCAATTTGAAATTATTTGAGTATCATTGATGCATGTCTCAATTGACTAAACTAAAGTGACATCTAAAAGTAAAATTGTAAATTGACTTTGTGTCGTATATTGAAGAATGCCCGAAGCTACAACTTTAGTTCTAGTCTATATAATTTAGTCGATTACGGCAAACCGCCTTAATTATTGTTGGCAATAATATTGATGATTAGAAATTTAGCTAAAATGCTACCCATCGGAATAAAATAAAACTATAACCACTACTAGAAATGTTCGCCAGTGGCACTATTCTGGTAATTCCCCAGGAATAGGGAACTGGGGAAAGAATTTATGTATAATTTCTGTTCAAATATTATTTTTCCGGCCTACTGAGGAAAATATGTTGATGTAAATATTTATAAATTGGGAATAATTTTTCCATATCTAAATTTGCAGGACACATTATTCCCCATTTACGTTTGTTTTCAAAAAAATTAACACTAACTTTTTACCTCAGCATGCCAGAAAAAAAATGTTTAAATAAAAATTCCATATAAAATCTTTCCCCAGTTCCCTATTCCCGGGGAATTACCAGAATAGTGCCACAGGGCTTACAAAACCATTAAAGCATGGAACAGCGGAGAAATTTTAAAATTATTGTGCCAGCAACAAAATTATGTAAAATCACGGTCCAATCGTCAATATGATAGCTTGGTTTGGACAAAGTATTGTGAATATATATTATGCTTTAAAAATTGAAATGTGTATAGTAGAACAAACGAAATATGTAGTCTTGAATTGAACGTTTGTAACTAAAAGTTTCAAAATTATTGAATTCTCGAGAAATAAATAAAATATTTCTCGGGAATCGAAAAAATTTAATTTGTCTGAATTCTCGAGAAATCGAGAAAAAATTAACGAGCAAAATCTCTACTCCCAGCGACCCAAAATTCCTGTCTGAAAAACAGTGGCGTACTGCACAAGGAAATATAACAAATTAACCTCCAGTACTACCTAAACCACAACTAACTGATCCATCGGTGAACATGACCAGGTCCGTATTTTAATTGAGAGATGAAACAAAAGCTTCCACTGATTGCCTTGTGACTATCGAGCCGGGCATACAAACTGTTGGAATTTTATTTACTTTACTCCAGATTCGACGGTTTCAATAGGACTGCCTACCAGTAAATGCTGCACACCTCTTAATCTCTAGTATCGCAGTCGGCGTAGTATATAGTACATAGCCTCAACAATTATTGAGCAAATCATTTTCTGGACAAACCAACTGAGCCAACTGTTACTGTTAACCTGCAGGAGCCTCCACAGATAATAGGATGTTATCCTTGCTCTATTTGCATGGGATCACATAGAACAGCCATAAATTTACCAAAAAATGTTAAGGTAATATCATCGCCATATCCCTGATAGTCGAATCGTTGTCGTTTAACTGAAATAACAATGAATTGTCAACAATATACCACAGAAGGGTAGTCAGAATTCCTTTCTATAAAAATACCATGCGAGCAGTCGGGTTTCAATATCCATAAATGATAGTTAGGCAAATATTTTAAAGTCCAGCGATTTTTCAATTCGCCTTCGACTTCATGATGCACTGAAACAATAGAATTATTTTTTTGGTAGACCTGGTATCTAGAACGATTTGGAAAGGCGTAAGAGTAAAAACGACAATAGGCTTGCAGGCCGTTCCATTCTTCGGGATATACAACACCTCTTCTAAACACCATCCTAAAGACAGGCAGGCTCTGTATATATGTAAAAGATAACCGCGAGCTGAAAATTCCGCAATGGCATGAATTTGTACTGTACATACAACACTTTGTATGGACAATCAAATTCTACAATTAATTGCAAATCGTTTTTAAGTGACGGTCGTGATATTTTGATGCCTCAGGAATGTCGGTGATATAAACGAAAGCGAAGTCTAAACCGAGAACGACGACGCTCCTAAATAGCTCAATGATTTGTGCAGTATTGCGTAGTTCAGTTTGAACGGAGGGTATTCTTTACTTACTCGTATCTTACTTTGGCCGTATATAATGGATAAGAGACGACGGGATATGCCACTCGTCTCCCATTCTACCGTATCCTGAAAATATGATTCACAAGATCTGGTCGATGGGGTCGTGATTCAAGGACAGTAAAATTGTATTGGTATTTTTCATGGACAGGCAACCACAATTTTTTTCTGTTGTTTTAAAATTTCTTACAATTAAAGTGCAGACAGAGGGATAAATGCGTTTCGGTATGCAAGTTCAGTAAGCGCTTACAATGCCTCTTCTCGACGGCTACCGGTAACTATCCTGTAATAAGTGTAGACTAAGTGTGTGGGGGCTGTGAAGGACTTCAGCCATCACACATTGCGACCTTACAGGAGGTTGGCCTTAAGCTAACAACCCAGCCATGAAAAAACAAATGTTACGAAACTAATTTCTGTAAAAGCCTCGCATAATTATGTCGAACTCACAACAAAGAACTTAAATATAAAATAGGGACAATGATTGAAAATTTGGAACATGTAGGGTATTCAGCTCAAATCGCTTACGCGATGAAGTTACATCAATTCCATATCCTAGTATCCAAAAGGCATATTTCCAGTATCCATTCTACGCGCTCTATGGTAGTTGCGATAATATGTCTTCAACCAAGAATACTGAATCATTAAATAATCAAGTTATTCAGATCAACTTAAAAAATTGTATATCGGAAACCATGGTCAGCCAATTACCACCCCATTCTGTTGAAGAACAGTGGAACATAATAAAAAAGGCGATATCAGATGCTTCAGAGAGTGATCGTATATGAACACCAAACCCTCTCCATCCATGAATAGCGCTATACATATCTAGTGAGTTTCAAGTGAACATAAACACCGGCAACGTCTGATAACTATGTTGAAATGGCACCATCACTCGTTCCATCTTACTTAAAATTATAATGCACCTGGTGAGCAGGGCATCTGCTGGTTTTAGCGATTTGATTCGCAGATAAAACCCCGCCTACGAGTGGAAAATATACCTAATCAGTCCACTACGTTTAAAAGGATGAATTGAAATGACTATCGCTTTGCTCTACACCGGCTATAAAAGATTCAAAATACGTACAAATGTTTTTTCATTAATTGTTTCACGAAAAATACTTCATTATAACTAGCCGCACCTTCAGAATATTATTTATTGAGGGTACAAATAAGTTTTGAGTTTTTTTTACAACTTCGAAGCTTAAAGTACTCGTATTGTCCATCGTTAGCTACGACAATTTCACAGGCCATGAGTCATCGACCGGAACAAGTGGTAGTCGAAAGGTGCAATATCTAATGAATCAGAGAAAGGAGATAGGACATCTCATCGAAGCGCTTCCAAACTATTCTCAACGATTCTTGTAACATGTGGTCGAGCGTTGTCGTGCTGAAAGATCACTTTGTCATGTCTTTTGGAATATTGTGGGCGTTTGAGCTTCAACCATCAGCTTAATTGCATCCATTGTTGTTGATAACATTCGCCAGTGATGGTTTCGTTAGGCTGGAGTAGCTCATAGTACATCACTCCGAACCTATCCCACCAGATGCACAGTATTAGCTTCTTGCCATGAATATGCGGTTTGACGGTTGAAGTTGATGCATGACCGGGCTTACCCGATGATTGTATGCGCTTTGGGTTTTCAATTTTGGGCTTCACGTACTTTATCACTAGTGTCGAAATCGCCACTTTCAAAACCGCGGAACCGCAGTACTCACATGTTTTTATTGATGGAGTATGTGTCCCATATGCTTCACACGGTAATCGATGTCCATCAGCTGCAATTTTCTGCAAATTGTGTTTTGTTGGCGCAAAGGTTGACATGGTTAGTGCACAAAAAATATGTTGTTTACGTTTCAGCGAAATGACACATACTGATTTTAGAGGGAAATGATGACGATTTAACATGGATATAGTTACAAGACGGCCCGATGCGATTTAATACCAGTTATGCCATCTTTTGTAAATCCCTCAAAACTTATTTGTACCCCAATAACTTATTTTAGTTTCCTAAAAGATGGTTATATGCAAGGACGATGAAATGTGACGCACTAACTCCATAAATAGGACATAATACGGCGAAGAATAGGCAGGTTTTGGGTTTAGATAAAGAATTTTTCCAACTATATGTTCGCTTCGCACCATATTTTGTTCTTCACTTAGCCGTATTGGTCTGCATATTAAAAACTCGTCCTGCCTTAAGAGAGCTAATTAGAAACCTACATTATCAACGGCCACCCTCATATTGTATTCATTCGACACACAATTTTCAAACAATCAAAATAATTACAACAGTAATAATTATATATAAAGAATTTTCCATATTAAATAAATAAAAAGACTTTCAAATCAAACTAATTAGCTTTCCATAGTCCCGACATTCAATTATAACTTTTTAATTAAACACACAAAAAATTTCGTCTCATATACGAATAAAATGAAATTGTTCACCCCGTGGACGTTCACCATTTCCACTTCATATAAATCTATGTATGTGTAGTCTATATATCACCATCAGCACAACATCATCACTACGATGATTTTTAGATTAATATGAAAATCCATTCTCGTTCCACAAAAAAAAACAATTTTGAATTAATTTTGTACATAAAAACATTTACAGCAAAGCACAGAATTTCCAATTTTCCATTTATTTTTTTTTCAATTCCGGATTATTTAAATTCCAATTTTTATTTTTATTTTTTGGCCAATTTTGTTGCTGTCATTTTTATATTACAGTACATACAATACAGATTAAATTATTTGATAGATTTTTTTTTAACATGAAAAGCATAAATCAGTTCATCACAATTCATTCCGAATAATAATCACAGCAACAACATTGGGCGCATATCTACATTATGTTTAATACAGGATCTACTGTAATGGATGAGATGACATGATTATGATGATATCGAAGTATAGAGGGAAAATTGGAAAATTTGTGTATTGATTTTTGAGTTGATAAAGATTTTTATGTTTTTCTGATATGCAGCTGCGACGTACAAAATTTATATTTTTAAATTTCAAAATCGACAAATTGAAAATTTGTTGAATGTCCAATAAATAAAATTCCGAAGTCTTTATATGCTGAATGTAATTATTTTTTATATATAAAATTGTTGGTGAATTCGTTTCAGTTGAACTTGTACACAGGGACGCGCTTATAGCGTGTGTGCAATCTGTGCACCGCGCACAGGCGGCCGATTCCAAAAGGCGGTCAAAAACTTGGGTGATAATATTCAAAATGAAATACTGCAGTTGATGCTTAAATCGAAATATTTCTCCATAATAGTGGATTGTACACCAGACGTAACCCACACTGAACAACTTACAAAACAAGTAGAAATTCGGGAGCATTTTCTAGGTTTTGGCGCTAAAATAAATACGACTGGCGCAGGCTTAAGTCAATTTATTATTGAAAAATTCACAGACCTAAATTTAAATATTTTGAACATGCCAGGAGTATGATAATGGTGCGAACATGCGAGGAAAGTACAATGGTTTGCAAAAACGAATTTTAAATTTAAATCCTAGAGCTTTTTTGTATCATATTCTGCACATAGAATCTGGTTGTTAATGACTCCGCAACTATATCTATCACACGAGACAGCAAATTTTTCTTACTTAGTACAAGAAATATACGTATTTTTTTCTAGTTCAACCAAAAGATGGCCTGTTATAAAAGATATGTGTCAATTTTAAATTTAAAACCTTTAAGTAAAACACGTTGGACTAGTCGAATTGATGCCAAAAAGCTTTTAAGGAATCGTATTGTGCAAATTTATTACTCCCTTATTGAAATTTAAAATAATAAGGAAGAAGTAGACTTGTAATATGTAATACATCATTGTAGTTTGGCATACGTTTTTACTACAAATTGATGTAGTTAGCAAATTATTGCAAAATCCAGCCACTCATAGCCACTTCCTTCGTTAAAGGGCTTAACCATTTTTTTGACAAAATGCAGAAGCGATAACGAGTTTGAAGGAATTCTTGGTGTTGCAAGTAACCTAGCTAATGAATTGGGCGTGGAACCTGCTTTTCCTGCTATTGGTGAGAAAAGAACAAGCCGAAAACCCCGAAAATTCAATTATGAAAGCATATTTGAACCAATCTTGGGGACCCAAAAGCACATTTTAAAATTAATTTTTATTTTTGCATTCTGGATCAAGCTGTCAAGCATTAACATCTATTTCCGAAAGATTCAAAGCACTTCGGAGATATAATAATATGTTTGGTGAATGGTGAGTCGTTACCACAAGACTGTAAAAATTTACACTTAAAACTTCAGACGAACATAGATGTGAATTTGACATAAATGGTGTTGATTTGCTAGTTCTAAGCATTTTATTAACATTATCAGTGTCCTTTGCTTCTGGAGAAAGTTCGTTCTCAAAGTTAAAAATTATCTAAGATCAACGATGTTAGAGGAACGACTTGGAAATGTCGCTTTATTATCAATAGAACATCAGATAGTTGACAATTTGAATATGGATGATATTATCGGAGTGAAGTTTATGCCAAAATAACAAAATATGTACTGCAACCTATAAGTACCTTAGAATTTAAAAAAACACTCAAAAATTGGACTTTCATAATAATATTTGAAAATAAACAAAAATATTTCTGCACAATAAGTAAAAAATATTTTATTTTTGTGAAAAGTTTTGAGTGAATTTTATAATAAGAAATTTTTTCAACAAAACACGCTACGAATCGCACACTGGTGATTGTAGTGGTTTTGAAGTAGTACTTGATGTAAGAAACAAATCTTATTTATCCACACGCTCGGAAATCTCTGAGATTTTTGTTATTTGACAGAGAACATCATTGAGTGTAATACGAACATTCTTAAACATTTAAAATTATTTAGCTCAGCTGTAACGCTAAAAGTTCACCGTCTTACGACCGTATACCCTAACGCTAAAGAAATTTGTCCCCATTTCATGCACTAACCCCATGTGCGGCTTTGATTCCCGCAGCTCAGTCTTGTAGGGGATGTGGTCGTGGGTTTTTGGGGTTAGACGAAATGCGGGACCTAGATTACCGCACAATAACAAAAGAGAAAGAGAAAGATGGCCTAATATTTACCATCTAAAGGTTGAAAAAAAAATGAAAAGTGGGGTCCTCAGACCCAAAACTGGCGGGTCCTACATATCTCAAGCGGATGTTTTACCCACGGTTGTTAATTCTGGTTTCTTAGGGTAACATAATTACCCTAAGAAATCCGCACCAAAAAAAAATATTAATAGAGAAGCTTAACGATTAGTGGTTTAATGGCGTGGAGGAGGTCCTCAGCAGAAAGAGGGTGTCCCGCCTATGGGCAGGGTTACTTTCGATGCCCTCGCTTCTAGCAAGACTCAGCTTTGCTAGAAGCAACTAAGGGACCTCGCCACGATTAGAATGGTTAGTATCTCTACTGCACTAAAATCATACTTACCAAAAAAAAGAAAATTTAGTCTGCAAAGCACTAGACTAAAAACTCGCACTTTTAATTTACCTCCCGGATCAGTCTTTCAATGTATGTATTTCACTAACGTTTATTTTAAATTTTTAAATTAATGAACAAAAATTTTCTTTGGTGTCAAAAAATAAATCAAACTTGCAACACTCCCACAAAACGAATTTTTTGGATATTTCACATTTATTGGCACTTGATTTGATTTATTCCCCGATTACATCAATTTATTTATGTAACTTAATGAACACTGTATAGTATCACGAGATAATAAACACATCCAATTTTCTTAATTAAATTTATTTCAGATTAATTTATACTTTTTTTTAAAATTATTATTGTATTTCACTAAATTTTACACATGTTAACAAACGCATTTTATTTTAGATATCAGGAAATTACCCAAAAAGAAACTGAACTCTCTACCTCTTCTAAACACAGCTGCACGGCTGACTGTCTAGCACGCAACCCCCCTTCTTTCTTTCCGTTGTACATTTTATACCAAAAATTGAAAACAAATTATTGTACATTCATCAAAATGTACGAACGCAAAAACGTACAACAACGTGACATTGATTTTCGCTTACTCAATGCACGCGCAAAAATTTATTTACATCAACAAAAAATCAATCGATCGAAAGGTGCAATTGTAGGTATTTTCAATAGCAAAGTTTTTTTTCAAGCCATTTACCTCAAGACATATCGATGCAAAAATAAATTGATAATGTTGCATTATATATTATTATGGTTTACGTTTATTCACCTACTGCATGGATATATACAGTAATCTGAGTAACATAAGCAACCAATAACAATGCGAAATACGGCATGGTAATTTCTTTTGGTAGAATTTGAGGTATCACCTCGAAGGTTATGCCGTATGTTAAAATTTGATGTTTGGGTTGATAACGGAACTGAATAAAATTCCGTTACAGCGTGGGGAAAACCCAAACCCTGAGATGAAAAGGGATCTCATGCCCTAATGAAAGGAGGACAGGAGTAGAAATTCAGTTTCCTTACATCCCACGTGGGGAACTCCCACACCCTGAGCTAGTCTCAGTGCCGGGCTGTCTAAATTAAACACCTAACCTATATCTAAATATTATAACTATGGGCTACTAATTATTACTACCAATAAGCATTAAATGTCTAACCCTACGTCCTATCCTTGTTATCAGATCAGGTTTCCCTGCGCCCCCTCAGCCTGGTTTCCGCCTTCCCGTGGTGTTGGCCGTTGCCTTATTGGTCCCCGTTGTTTCCACGGTCTATTCCAGAGTTTGCATCCCAAGAGTAACAGAATTAAGGTTAGTACCAAAGCTGCCCCAGTGCCCGTATAGTTCCCAATGTGATGCCAATTGACTTGGGACCACGGTTCCTCTCTTTTTAGTTCTTGGATGGTTTGCTGTAGTTCGGACACCTCGACTTCTAACGCATTGGCGGGGAATGTTAATGTACGCCTCTCTGTTTTCTGCGTGAGGTTGAATCTTGGAACAACATCAGCACGGATTACTGTTTTGTAAGTAGTCGTGGCCTTAATGACCACCGAGGCCCCCCTCAAACTACAGCCAGGGTCTAGTGATAGAATTCCGCTCCCGTTCATAGCCACTGCCTGAGATTGTTCCTGGCATTCCAGATCAAAGACTACTTCGCGGGGTAGTACCATGATCCACCGGTTATCCTTTAATGGGTGAATGTAAATCGAAGGTAGTGCTGTTCGTATGGGGCATCGGCTCGGTTGCTCATTGGCATGTGAGAGCAACGCCATTTCACAATGCTCATCTTGACTTTCAATCTTGTACGTTGGTCCTCCTGCTTTGCAAATTACCGTTCCTTCTTCCCAGCGTCTACACTCGTCCAACCTTTTTGCAGAGATTGGTTGGTACCACACTCTAGAGCGGCTAACCAAAACATACTGGTATTGTGGCTCGAGGTAAGCATACCCCCCTTGGTATCTTGTTGGAACCGGGATGGGGTGAAATATCTGGTACTCTTCCCCCTGGATAAGAGGTACCTGAACTTCGAAAATAATCTGATCCTCGATGATTGCTGCCTTGGTCTCCAGTAACCGATATACATTGATCCAGTGTGCTCTTGAACTAGGAACTTGCAGGTTCGTGGGGATCTGCTTACTTATTTCCCATAGTTGTTTTGCAAACTGCGAAGGAGGTAACAATCGCACACTTGCTCTCCCATGATGTACATCCGAGAGTATATCTATCAGGTCTCCTTGGACATCCTTATACATCCAAATGGCCGCAGATAGCTGGAATAACACGTCCATATACTCTTCATGCACCATCACAGACTCGATTTCCTCCTGGATTACCCGATAATGCTTTTCCATTTCCTCATGCTCCTTACGGATAATGTTTCCGGTCAAATCTAATACATGCATTTGCTGTTGGAGCATGGTTTGTGTTTTTAGTACACCGGTGTTCAGGTGTTTGATTTGCTCCTGATACCTCTGAGCATCTCGTTGGCCCAACACTCCGATTATGTCCCCTGCTAAATCTCCGAGGAAATCCAAAGGAGCCCTCTTTTCCCGTCCGTGTTGTGCTTGGAGAAGCCTATTACTGTCCTCGATTTGGTCCATCAAGTAAGCTATCGGACTTAACAACGCCTCGCAATGTCTAACGTACCTGGTCGCATTGGCGTTTTCTGCACATGTCGCTCGGAGATGTTCTTGCGTTAGTCTCATGTGCTCCCACTCCCTCCAGTAGCTCGATAAGTTATAGTACCCCACTATGGTCCAAATGTTGGTGGATAGTTTGGCCCTACCTTCCTCCGCAAAGTATATACCTGGCTCAGTCTGAAACTCTTGGAACTGCAAACCCTGATTACTCAAACTCGCTGCTGCCACCAGTATCGTCGTTAGCATCAAACACCAGTTGAAGAAACCCATTTCTAGAAATGAGACAACAAGCATAAGACCGTTGTGCTGATGAATGGCGCTAACCCAATCCCACTTTGCTGAACCATGTGCATGGACTGTGATTGGGTCAACCTCATCCTTTCCTTAACCTTACTGACTTAAGTACTATTTGACTTAACCTATGCTGACATGCTTTCTCGCGCGCGGCATGCCAGCCTTCAACTCACTACTACACTGACTATGTGACTACCGAGCCCACCGGTTCATATTCAGTCTAATGGTGAGGTAGTAACGAATTTGGATTTACCCCGACAATTGGCTCTCTTCTTCCTCTTCCGATTGCCAAGGGCTCACAGACAACAAGTCGGATTTCGGGTCATATACTTCGCCCTTTTCCTCCTTGAACTTTGCCTGAAGCATCCCCCTAAGCTCGTCCGATATGGCTTGCTTAGCTGCTTCACCCATACCTCTCACCTCGAACTCCACAAGAAGCTCGTCTTGATCTAGGTAATCTAGATTCATTATCTTATTGTCGTTGATTAAAAAAAAAAATAAAAATAATAATAATAATAAAAAATTTTCTTGGCCTCAAATAAAAAAAACCTAACTAAAAAAAAACGTATTCAAAAATAAAACAACCATGGGTAATATCCCCCTTCAATGAATAAATTCCGCCAACGGGGATAAAAATAAGGATAAGATAAAGGCTTTGAAATTGAAATTTTGATGAAATTATTTCCTTGTTCCCAATGATGCAGCGGTAGTCTTAACCTGACATACAAGGTGATCCTCGCTGCTATGGTGAACTTGGAAACAGATGACATTTATGGTACCCAATAGACCATGGCAGGTTTGTTGTCCCCTTTTCTGCAGCTGGCAGTCTTACCCTGAACTCAGCAGAGGAGCTCAGCTACATGGGTGACAAAAACGTTACCATGTAAGTCAACTGATGTTGATGAGACCTTTGCAGGCCTCTAACAACAGCTGCTATTGCTGTCTATTGGGGATGATAACACGCCGGTTATCACCAAGGATTTCAACAGTGTGTGGTATAATAGTGTTTAGCTTATGTCCGAAACCTCATCAATATCCGTTCACTGATAGAAAACCGGATTAGACAGCTAAACACATTATACCCTGAACGCGCCTACAACTAGCAATGGGAGGACTGGCAACCCCATCCCGGAGGATGATAAATTTTTAAATGAAACGACAAAGTGGAATTTGCGCAATAACCTAACTATACACTGCTTGTTGGAAATCCATATTTTGAATAATAAAATTTGCCACAACTCGTAATAATTTCTTATAACCATTGTGGAATCAAACCGTAGGAAAATTTAGTGACAGTCGTGCAACTTACTTTAGGATGCGGAAAAGTAGTTTTAGTATCTGAGAAATGTGCAGCTCTTAATACCCCCGGTCTTATCACTCGGCAAGGAAAGAGATGATGCACATTGTTTCAAGGAAAAACCCTTTTCACCCTTACTAACATCCGTTGCACCACTGGTTGTTGTACACGGTACAGAAAACCGTACAACTGGATTATTGTTTGAGTTCGGTTATCAACGCATGCTCCAGCCTTCCCACCACATTAGATGAATTCTTAAACTCCTATAACTACCACGAATGTTGGTTTATCCCCCGGAGTGCGGGTTGGGACATGCCACGGATAAACCATCCATTCGGGGATCTAGCATAGAAACTCAACTATCATCAATCTCTGTCGGTACGCGTATGACCCACCACGTATTAGGTCAGGCTTGCCGCTGTCATACTCGTATCGATAGAAATTTACATCTAACAATGATAAAAACCAAGCACACTGTTTTTTAAACCGATTTAAATTTTATTTAGAAGTATTTAACAATTTTTGAACATTATCCAAAAAGTAATGTCGAATATTAATTTAGACGAGAGTGTGAGGGGATCCTCAATTGAATTTCTTAGACTTATTGTGGTATTTGTTACCAGAATTTTTGGGCCGAATTATGGCCCCGTTTGGGCGCCACTGTAACGCTAAAAGTTCACCGTCTTACGACCGTATACCCTAACGCTAAAGAAATTTGTCCCCATTTCATGCACTAACCCCATGTGCGGCTTTGATTCCCGCAGCTCAGTCTTGTAGGGGATGTGGTCGTGGGTTTTTGGGGTTAGACGAAATGCGGGACCTAGATTACCGCACAATAACAAAAGAGAAAGAGAAAGATGGCCTAATATTTACCATCTAAAGGTTGAAAAAAAAATGAAAAGTGGGGTCCTCAGACCCAAAACTGGCGGGTCCTACATATCTCAAGCGGATGTTTTACCCACGGTTGTTAATTCTGGTTTCTTAGGGTAACATAATTACCCTAAGAAATCCGCACCAAAAAAAAATATTAATAGAGAAGCTTAACGATTAGTGGTTTAATGGCGTGGAGGAGGTCCTCAGCAGAAAGAGGGTGTCCCGCCTATGGGCAGGGTTACTTTCGATGCCCTCGCTTCTAGCAAGACTCAGCTTTGCTAGAAGCAACTAAGGGACCTCGCCACGATTAGAATGGTTAGTATCTCTACTGCACTAAAATCATACTTACCAAAAAAAAGAAAATTTAGTCTGCAAAGCACTAGACTAAAAACTCGCACTTTTAATTTACCTCCCGGATCAGTCTTTCAATGTATGTATTTCACTAACGTTTATTTTAAATTTTTAAATTAATGAACAAAAATTTTCTTTGGTGTCAAAAAATAAATCAAACTTGCAACACTCCCACAAAACGAATTTTTTGGATATTTCACATTTATTGGCACTTGATTTGATTTATTCCCCGATTACATCAATTTATTTATGTAACTTAATGAACACTGTATAGTATCACGAGATAATAAACACATCCAATTTTCTTAATTAAATTTATTTCAGATTAATTTATACTTTTTTTTAAAATTATTATTGTATTTCACTAAATTTTACACATGTTAACAAACGCATTTTATTTTAGATATCAGGAAATTACCCAAAAAGAAACTGAACTCTCTACCTCTTCTAAACACAGCTGCACGGCTGACTGTCTAGCACGCAACCCCCCTTCTTTCTTTCCGTTGTACATTTTATACCAAAAATTGAAAACAAATTATTGTACATTCATCAAAATGTACGAACGCAAAAACGTACAACAACGTGACATTGATTTTCGCTTACTCAATGCACGCGCAAAAATTTATTTACATCAACAAAAAATCAATCGATCGAAAGGTGCAATTGTAGGTATTTTCAATAGCAAAGTTTTTTTTCAAGCCATTTACCTCAAGACATATCGATGCAAAAATAAATTGATAATGTTGCATTATATATTATTATGGTTTACGTTTATTCACCTACTGCATGGATATATACAGTAATCTGAGTAACATAAGCAACCAATAACAATGCGAAATACGGCATGGTAATTTCTTTTGGTAGAATTTGAGGTATCACCTCGAAGGTTATGCCGTATGTTAAAATTTGATGTTTGGGTTGATAACGGAACTGAATAAAATTCCGTTACACAGCACCAACGGATCGCACAGATGAGATCGAAGAGGTATATTAGTATATCAGTATTTGATGTAAGAGATCAATCTTATTTAACCACATGCTCGGAATTCTCTGAGAGTTTTATTAGTCAACAGAGGACAACATTGAGTGTAATATGAAAATTCTTAAACATTTGGAATTATTTAATTTGGTCCCTACGGATCGCACAGAGAGGATCGAAGTGATTCTGAAGTAGTATCAGCGAGTCAAAACTTCGTACCCTTAATCAGAAAATATTTGGATTTTTGCGAGTAAGGAGCAGACTGCTTAACGCCAGATCTAGTTTCGACATTCAACATCCAATAATTATTCCTTATAAAATTCATTTCACAACGCTGCTGAAAGACTACGCACAAATCTCTCATGCTAGCTTTGATTCGCCAGAAATATTGGATAATAAAGGGCCTACTAGCAGTAAACACTTTCAACTGATGGGAATTCGTCCAGCAGCAAGAGTCACCCCAACAAGTCCATTCACTCATACAGGAGTGGATTATGCTAGACCTTATCAGCTCCAATACCCATCTGGACGACGTAACAAAAACTACAAAGGTTATATAGCAGTCTTCGTCTGTTTTGCCATAAAAGCCGTTTACTTAAACTAGTAAGCAACTTGTCATCTGAACCTTTAATAGCAGCGTTTAGACGCTTCATTCAGACCTCTTCAACAACTGTGGCTCTAACTTTATAGACGCTTCAAAACTTATGAGGAACAATCTGAGCGCTGAAACAACTACCGGAAACACTTGCAAAACAGCTTGCAAAGGACGACACCCATTGGCATTACCAGGTGATTGACACAAAGTGTTACCAACTTCAGACTGTCATTGCTGTCAAACCAGTGGTGACAGAGCACTCAAATTTACACTAATGACAGTTCATTCCATTACAAGCGTATAAAAGCATTTTAGTGGGAAATATTCAGAAAAAAGTTATCCGCAATGAAATTCAAGCGTAATAGTGTGATTGCTCTATATTTGGCTGGAAAACCACAGCCGCAGATTGTTAACCAGTTAAAATATCTGCATGTGAATAAAATGTTTGTGTATCGCACCATAAATCGTTATAACGATACTGGCAGCATTGCAAAACGCCATGGTGGTGGACCGAAATGCACTGCAACATCGCCGGATATCATTCGGAAGGTGAAGGCCAAATTGGCGCCGGAAATCCGCGCCGTATCGGTAGAAAAATGGCTCGTGAGGCGAACATTTCGCTCGAACGGATGCAGCACATATTGAAAGATCATCTTGGACTAAAGGCCTTGAAATTCCATAAAACGCATGGTCTCACCGATGCTCAAAAAAAGTTAGAGTGGAAAGAGCAAAGGTGTTGTTACGCTTGCACGAAAGTGGCGATTTGCCGAATTTGGTTTTCTCCGATGAGTCACCGTTCGTTATTGAGCAATATGTGAACAAGCAAAATGACTTGATATTTACTTGCCCGGCCGTTCTACTGAAAATTTGGACCAACGGATTGCCACTCGAAATCAAGCGCCGCCGATGGTGTTGGTTCGGACCGCCGTAACGGCCGAAAGCCAATCAGAGTAATAAAGCGCGCGTCAATCAAGATTGGCTGAGAAACAACGTTCCGAGGTTCATTTCCACTGCCCAATGGCCACCAAATTCACCGGATGCAAATCTGCTAGATTTCTCGGTTTGGGGTATTTTGAAGAGCACGGTTGGAACAAAAAAATACCAAAGTGTCGATCATCTCAAGCAAGCACTTCGCCGGGAATGGGCCAAAATACCGCAGAGTCACTTTCGTGCAATTCGAAAATTTAAATATTTGTGAACATTTTTTACTTTGATTCAATAAAATTCATTAACAACTAAAAATTCTGTGCCGTTTTGTTTTGGTAACACTTCGTATCAGCCACCCTGTATATACCACCAAAAACGTCGCACATGGGTGGACTATGGGAAGCGGCAGTTAATTTCGCCAAGAGAACAACATTTAGCATTTGAAGAGATGACAACAATAGTTTGTCATATAGAAGCATGTCGGAACTCACGGCTTCTTTTCCCACTATCATCAGATCCCAATGACTTCACAACTTTATCACGCGGACATTTCCTGAACCAAGCCATTTAAATCAAAACATCACCCATTTAGCACGATACCGACTTCTGCAGAAAATAACGCAAAAAATTCAGGAAGATCTGGCAACCCAACTATACTATGTTACAGAAGCGAAGCAAAAAGAACAAAACGGAATCAAGTACTCAATAAGGATGTTGATCTGCCTCCAGGGAAGTGACCTCTAACAAGTATCCATTAAATACATAGTGGCAACGATGGTTTTGTTAGAACCGTAACAGGAAAGAACGGAAACGGAGGATCATTCAAAAGGCCAATTACAAACATCAGTCGTGTGCCGATTAGGGACGATGGATAATTCGAGAAGATTGCTTTGCCAGAGGAAACCCAACCAGGTAACAAGAGCAACCATCTAGTCCAAGCTGCTACTTCACACTAATATATCTAGGTTTTCCTCCCATCCCAGGATATGCCTTAATAAAGTTAAACAAGGATGTCTAATCAATGGAGAATGGAGGATCTAACCTACTATAACCTTACAATTGGACAGAACTACACCACATTGGGGACAGATAAAATCATATTGTTTCACAAATAAAATTACTCCATGTAGAATTAAATGAACAAAACGAAGTATTAAATGCTTTAGGCGGAAATAAAATCCAAAGGGCGCCTTTGGATTTTGTAGGTACAATTGCCGACGAACTATTGCTGGTACTAGATCAAAGAGATGGAAAAACGTACAAGAATAGAAACATTAAATTCTAGCCAGCAGCGCCACAAGGAATTATTACAAAACCAGATGTCCATATTAAAGTCAACTGCCAACGTCATGAAACACACTTATGAGGAAACAACCGAGAAATTTAAGGCATACAATAAAATTCTAATAATCATCCTATTCCATGAAGAATTTACCGACTATACGAAACTTTCAAACCGCTATAATCAGCACCATCACTGAAGTCCATTAAGGCATACTCGATCCCTTGATCCTATCCTAACTCCACATCAACTTCAAAAGCAAGCTCGAGATCAAAAAGAGATTAAAATTCCACTAGTACAGAGGACTCGATATAACATATAACATGCAATGGCAGTCCCAGCAATTCATCAGCAAGACTACATATACATGAAGTCAACTTCTAGCTATTTATTGATTGTTATACAGGACAATCAATATATACGTCTCTTTCCCGAAGAACTGAATACTTGTACCAATCACTGAATGCATATCAGTCAGATACAAGCAGCTATGAAATGTAAACTTTTCAGCAAACTAGGACCGTGCCAACTAGTTGTGAAATCCACAGAATAAATATTACGTCACTATGGGTTCCGTTACGCCGACACAATGCATGGAACTTTGTTATCAAATTCGAGGTTTAACGTGATTTGCGAAAATAGCAGCAGAACGATCGAAACAACAACTACCCTCATTCAAAGAGCAGAAATCCTAACACTAGATCCAAGCTGCGTGTTAAAGGAGAAACATTCACATTGACAGGATACAGAGCTGATATAAGATGTTGTGTAGTGATGACGTTCATCACTACACAACATCTTACGTCTTTATAGGAATATTCGTGATCATAGCAGCCATCATATATGATAAGCACAGAACAACAACTCAAGTTGTTGCAGCAGATAAACTTCCAGATATATACCCAATCTCCAGGGCAGCAACAAGTAGGCCCAGGGAATATGTTATTAATTCAGCTGGTAACAGAAAACTATAAGCATAAAATTCTAAACGTAGCGCAGCATATACGTGTACTTGAATTTGATCTTTACATTTAATCCAGTGATTATACTAAATAAACTGTACAATTTTCATAATAAAGACCAAAACCTTAATACTCATCTGCCAAACGAACTCAAAAGATAAACCAATTTTGATTTAAATATCTAACAAAATTTTGTGGAAGCTTCTTCTCTGTTTAAAATTTAACATGACAGACTCCAACACAACCAAAAATTAAAAATCAAATCTGTCAGAAATGTGTTTTCCGAAAGCACGCACACTAAATCTCACGATCCATTCGCACAACACAAAACTTTCATTACTACGAATGTTATATAATAAAAATTCTATGTGCCTATCTATCAATCACTTTTCGATTATACGCACGGTACACAAAAATAACAAATTTTTGGAAAATGCTACATACATATATTTTTATATACACTGGAAAAATCTCGATTTCATACTATGGTGTATGTTTTTGATTTTCAATTGAATTTTTCCCTTGAAGCAAACTGTTTGCTTTTGTTGTTTTTGTGATTTTTGTACATAGAAATCGAAATACTTCCACTGAGGTTATACAATATTCATAAAATCTGAAAATATTTTATTTTCATAGATCTCTGCGTTAAGATAAAATGCCCGTGAGGAGTTAAATATATTTTATACGCGCAGAAGAAAAAAAAATTCCAACACATGACCTATCCCAATACACACATTCACACTTACCTTTATTATAAGTTTCTCGTGTATTTCCGTTTATAATTTACCTTGTAAGAAAAACACTTTAAATATTAAATTTTGTACACGTTAGTCACACTAAACTGAACAATTTTCAACACTTTTCATGAAAAACACCATACAGAAAAACACTTTGCATTCCAATAGAAGGATCAATTGTGGCGGGTAAGAAAACACTTTTAGTAATTTCTTCTTTTTACTTTTATACGTATACAAATATAAAATACAATTTTCACTAAAGAATTATAATTTTCTTTTATTTTTCACATTTTCTTTTACCTAAAACATTTCGCCTGAACTTCGAACACACAAAAAATCAACACAAATACAATTTATAGGGCAAAATACACAGAAGCAAAACTAAAACAGCAATTTTTATAAAAACATAAACTGGAAAACAAATTTTCTTTTGTTTTATATTTTTATTTAGTCGGAAAAACGAGAATCAATTTTCTCTGGTATTACTGTGTACGTTGAAACGCGAACTCAAACTAATGTTTTGTATTTTCTTTTCGATATTCCGTTAGATTTGGCAAGAAAAGTGTTATGAGAATGAGTGAGATATGAAATGAGAGTTGTTATTACAAAATGTGTCCCGGTTGTGTCTCGGCTAAACTATATTTTTCGTTTGGATTTTTGATAATTTATTTTTAATTTATTCAAAAATGTGTGCACTTTATGCATTTTAATTAATAATTAAACGATATTGCCGGAATGTTCTAAAATATTTAAAGAATTTGGACATTTTGTACCGCTTAAGTGTAGAATATTTTTTTATCTAGTTTAATATTTATTCCGTGGTGGCTCTGTGGTGCAGTAAAAAGAATTAATATTGTTACTCTGCCGCTCATTGCGATGACGTAAATTCGAAAAATATTAAGATAATGTTGAATTTCTCTAGTTCCCCTTATCTACATGTCTCGAGATATATGTAACATGAATTTCGGTTTTTCGTTTTTGGATAAATAGCTTAATTGAATAGTTTCTTCTATAAAAATATTTTTGAGTTGATTACAAAATTCCTCTGGTGCTGCTCTGTATGAAGTTGGCATAATGAGCATTTTTTTGGTTTAGCGAGAACTGATAAAAGCTTTACAAGAACAATTTTATCACATTCAGGTTTTTGTTTTAGCATTCGAGATAGAAAAGTATGTGGAAAACAGGATAGAAATTAGAACAAAAAAATTTTGTTGGTGGAAAAGGAAAATTATTTTTCGTTTCTCTGTAATATGAATAGGAAGGTCAGCCATTATAAAAGTAGAAAAGGAGATTATATGAGCCATTGTTTGGTGGGAAAATTAAAGCCAAATTATTTGTCCTTTATCCGGAAATGTTTATTTTCCGTCGCTTGAAGCACTAATTTGTCCATAAAATGAACCGATTTTTCATACATCAAAATTTCATCATTTTCTAGGTTTTTTCATTTTAAGGTTACAAACGCACATTTGTTTTTCTGCACGTTGAAAAAACTTCTTTATACCCGCTAGCGCTATATCTCGCATTCCGAAAATCTAACACGCAAGCGATCACAATGGTTAGGTGTTAGACAATACAAGCTATTAAAAAAACACTAAATATTTGGAACAAAGAGCTTTACTGGGGGGTGATCTAGTTCACAGGAACTAATAAAGATACAGATTTAATAAAGGGATGTGACCTAATTACGTTAATTATTGGTGCCCATGAAAATTGCCAAAAGGAATTGTTCGAGTATCAGAAATTGAATGCTATGGTTCTTGATTTAAGAAAAAAAAATCGTTAAGAGGGTTCTTCGGTGAGGCCCAAGTTTATTTTTCTTACTTTGTTCTCAGCTCAAACGACTTTGATGAAAATTACTGAGGGGGTTTCTCGAGTATGACATCGATTGCTATGGCTCCTGATTTTGTACGAATTGGTTTAGTGGGTCATTCGGTCGGGCCCGGATTCCGTTTTTTAATTAATTTTTTGGTTCGCACGATTTTATTCGGTAAGAGAGAAAATGGCATTCGTTAATTCTTCGTTAAAAGAAAATTTGTTAAGAGGGTCAAACGATGGGTCTCGGATTCTCGCCTTTTTCGGATTTCAAGATTTTTTTTAAAATTCGATGAAGGAGGGTTTTTGGTGCCAGGAATCGATTGCGATAGGCAGTAATTTCTGGAAAATCCTTTCAGGAGATCGTCCGGTGAGACCCGATTTTTATTATAATTTGCTGGAGGTGTAATTTTTCATTATCAAAAACCGATTGTGAAGGGTCCTGATTTCGGGAAAATACATTTAGGGGATCATATAGTGGACCGTTTTTTATTCATTTTTCACTCGTACGATTTTCATAAAAAATTGGTGAAGAGAGGTTTTCAATTGTTAGGAATCGATTGCATTTGATCGATTCCGGGCAATTTCGTTCAGAGGGTCCAAAGGTCGGCCCCGGGTCTCTTTCTTTAATTTTCTTTTGGCTCGCTCACATTTTATAAAAATTTGCGATAAAGGGTTTTCAAGTGCAGAATCCGGTGGTCCCCGTGTCCCTTTCTTTTATTTTTTTCGACTTGCACGAATTTTTATAAAAATTGCTGGCGGAACGTTTTCGATTACTAAAAACCGATTTGCAAAAACCGATTGCCAAAACCGAACCGATGCATTAAGCACGGAAAAATCGAATATAAACACAAATAAAGCTGCACACAACATTTTTTCATAGTAAACTAAAGGGTCACGATCAGGATCTGCATTCTAGGTCAAAAAGTATCTAAGTCAAAAAACACCAAACGTATATTCCAAGAGTTGGAAATTTTAAGTCAATTATTTAAGTCGTAAAACGAGTTTGAATTTTGTGGTTGCCATAACAAAGTGGTTTCAATAGGGGTTAGGGTTTTCGAATGCAAGGAAATAATTACAAGGAGTTCTGATTTCTTGATAATTCATTTCGGAGTCTTCGGAATGGGCCGACATAAGCATCTTGTTGCGTAATGTTTTAGAAGGTTACATTCTGTTACACCAAGTTGCGCGATGTTGCACAATGTTGGGTAAAGTTGCATTATGATGTGGATGTTGCACCATGTTTGATGCTGCGTTATATTGGATCATGTTGCGTGTTGCTTAATGTTGTGGCACCATGTTGCTTAATGTTGCGGACTATGCTAAATATTGCGTCATGTCACTACGAGTATGTAGCATCATGTTGCTTCGTTTTGTTTCTTCGTTAATTAGATACCATGTTATGTTAGTTGCATTACGGTGACATTGAAGGTTGCACTAATCGCGTCCTTTTGAAAATATGGGTTGTTATGAGTAACAATATTGATTTGTAACGATACTGATTGTTAATCGGATTAATTGATCGAGATGAAATTTCATAGTTATGCTTTATCATAAATTGGGATGACCTAGTGATGTTTGGCTGAAATCGGTCCTCCGGAAGTGGAGTTTCTTCGTTGTTGGAAAATAATTTAAAAACTATATTACATTTACGAAAAAATGATTAAAAACTACAAAATTGTAATTAATTAAGTTTCAAGCAAAATTTGTTCAGCTCATTTTTTAATTTTTACTAGGTTTTGATAAAAAAAACTTTATTTCATCAAAATTCGGCATCTCTAGAGTTCCGGCGGATTGACTATACAGAATAAAATTTTATACTTAACGTTTTTTCTAAAAATTGGGAAATCTTTCCTGGCTCCCTGAAATTTCTTTCTGTTCCCCAACATGGAAACATGGCTTGAAGGAAAAAAAATTCAACTCAAACGAGGAGGTTTTCGCCGAAACAGAAGCGTATTTTGAAGAGTTTGAGAAATCGTATTTTTTGGATGGGTTAAAGAAATGGCAGAAACGTTGGGACAAGTGTATCGACCAAAAAGCAGATTACGTTGAAAAATCAAAAAATAAAAATTTGAAAAACTTACGTCTTCGTTCTTAACACGGGTACTTATTGATCGACCCTCGTATTAACCTCCTTCACATATTATACATATTCCAAGACGATCGCTCTTAAGGAGTAAACTCCAGTCACGCATCGGAGCTGACACGCACATCTTTTTTACATATAATTATCACTCATTATTTCTTCAATAAGTTTTCTTAATTATGAAAAAGAAGATGGCCAAGTTCTTTAAAATAATTCCGTCATTTTTGAAGGATAACAACTAGTAGAGAATATAGTTAGACATTTCATTTTTTTTTAATTTCTTTAAAAATTTATTTTCTTCGAAAAGAACTTTGAGTTTGAAACCAAGAGTTTGAACTTTACGTGACAGTGACAAATGTCAGACAAAATTTATTTTGTCACTGAATTGTTTTTATCGATCATAACACAACAGTGATGTCGTCGTACTACTATCGGAGTATTTGTACTACTTTTTCAAATGGTGCACTACTGTACTCCTCACCTGCCCAACAAGTAGGAAGTGCTACTTCTCTTGTTCTGTACTAAAAATTGCGATAAATGTACTAAATTTTAATCTATCACTCAAAATAAAATATTACCCAATCGCCAAAACTCTGTTTTGTTTGTAGGGGTAATATAGATCAATTTTACTTTCTCATTTTTTTGTTCATTGTCTTCCTCTTCTCCTACTTTCATTCGCCATTATCATTTTAATGTGTTTTCGAACAATTGAAAATCAAACGGTGTGGTGTGTAGGGTTCAAAAAATCTGTTGTTTATTTTTAAAACATGCAAATGTCCAATTTTATTGTGTTGTGTTTGAAATAAAAATTTATAAAGTTGAAAGTTTATTGTAAATAATATCGTGCGTGAGTTAAAATTAAAACATCTTATAAAATAGTACCGTTAAACTGTAAAATGGATGATGATTAATTCAAATGGTAACAAATTTTTTTATTCATATTTTTGAATTTTGAATCTAATAAGAAAATGTAAACCAATGAACAATTTGTCCCTGTACTTTTGCTATTTACATATGATTTTATATGTGGCTTAGACCTGTACATTGTGCTGGCCAAGCTATCGGACGGATTTTATTTAGATCAAGGTCGGCGACTAAATTTTTTTTTTAAATTAGCTTCGGGTCGTTGCCACGTCGATAACGTGAACAAAGCAGCAGATCTTCGAAGACTCTTTTTAAACTTTCAGAATGGATTTTTATGTTGGGCCAACCCCCAAATAACTGAAACATCCCCAAACGATATCCGAAAATTGTAATAACACTATAACTTCCAAATCTGCTGTGTTTACACTGCTTACAGCACAACATTCAAATTTATAACGAAGTGTTTATAAGGAAAAACTGGAAGTACTAACTAGTTATAAATCCACTAGTGTACATTTCAAGCTAATTTGAAGTAATAGCCTTATAAATTAATCAAGAGCGGATTTACTTTTTTTGGCCCAAAGCCAAACCAATTAAATTGAAAGCAGATGTTAATAACCTCGAGTCATTAATATAAAAGTAAAGTAAAAAATTTATTATTTATTTAAATAAAAATTACTCTTAGGATAAATCCTAAAAACCATTTATTTTAGAGATTTTACAAATTTAGTACGCAATTATTTTATTAACGTTGGTTTTCAGGAATGTGATAAAATCGGTCAGTGCAACCAATAATTCAGGTGCTACCACTTCTACTGCTGGTGAAATGGGTAGCATGCAAAATAGTAAAACCAACTGTAATCGTATAAGATCCAGCAGGGAATCTCATTAAAAGACTAAAGTAACGAAGGAAATCGAGCATGAAATAATTCCAACCAATAAAGATGAAACAAGTGATTTAATTATTGAAGAGGATGGTCACCAAAATACTTCGGTGAGTAGTTTCATTTTAAATATTTACTAACAGCGATTCACAAATGAACAATTCGCGAACCATTAGCTTAGAACATTCAGCTTGAAACGTTGAGATTTGGATGCAACTTTTTGCTTTAAATATTGTTGCCTCTTACATAAGACTTACGTATATATCGGTGTTTCACTATTGCACTATTTATTGTTGTAGATCGTCAGAATTTAATTTAATAAAAATTTAAGTTGTGACGAAAAGATTATCGATAGAACGATCAGCTAAATTAAATTAAACATTCATTTCAAAATTTATCACGCAAAATGAATGTTTTTGTATCATCGCCAATTTTTTTTAAATTTAAACAAATGTTTAAAATTTACAAAAATTAAACTTATTTGTATTCCCTACCCAAAACTATTAGAAGATGTTAGTGACATTTTAAAATATGTAATTATTAATAGGTTCATGCTAAGAAGTCTTCAGAAATTACCATTAAGGACAAGGAAGAATTCAACATTTTCGTGCTGTTTAGCTAGAAAAGTTTAACTGGCTTATGCAAGTAGATAAACGTCCATTCTGCAGAATTTGCAATAGATTATTAACAAATAATATTAATCATATCCTAAGACACCAAAGAACTTCTTCGTACACTAAAAAACTGGATTCCTTAACGAATCAACCGGAAATAACCGAAAATGAAAACACAAATGATTTTTGGACGTTTAATTAAACAGGGGAAAGTTGCAGAAATTAAAATAATTCTGTTTATTAGGCAACACAATTTACCTATCGCTTTGGCTAAAGATCTTATAAAACTGTCTTTGGCTAAAGATCTTATAAAAATGATCTCAGAAACCGTTACAACACAAGAAGCCAAAAGTTTTCTTTAATTACTGAGGGGACGAAGGGTATTAGCACATCAAAATGCCTAGCTGTTATTGCCAGATATTACAATCATAATTCGGGGAAAATAATAAATCGGTATAATCCCGATTCTAAGTCTATATATGATGCACTATTAAATCTGTTGGAACGCAATAATATCCCCATTAGTAACCTAATTGGGTTTGCGGCCGGTAATGCATCTGTAATGATTGACCCAAAAAATGGAGTTCAAAAACTGTTACTATAGAACATAATTCATCGTTATATGTTATAGGATGCACATGTTATTGGCTGCATTTGTGATCCAGTGCAGCGGCTAGGAAGCTTCTGCAAAATGTTGAGATACTCGCCAGAAACATTTACGTTTTCTTCGCTCACAGTGCTAAGAGACAAACGGAATTTTTAAATTTTCAAGAATTTTTCAATGTAAAAGTTCATAAAATATTGAACATCTCTTCGACACGCTGGTTGGCATTAGAAAACGTTGTGACGCAGATACTGGAACAGTGGGTTCCGCTTCTGCATTATTTCATTTATTTTCAACTTGACAATAATGATTTGGCTCATAAGATTACATATGAAATGATAGAATGTTCAAAAATATATTTCTGACGTTTATTTAGGTGGAAACGCGGAAATAACTATACAATCTGGTTGTATAGAAGATTCTACAATTCAAGAAATTAAAGCTCGCTGTGTAGATTATTATGTTCAATTATGTCAAAATACTCAAAAGGATTAATTTTAAAGATAACAGATTAATTGCATTAAGGGGATTGACCCACAGAGTCTTGCAAAAAGTGTGACAACTTTAAGTTCATGTTTCCTTAAACTCATTTCTTCGGAAAATGTATTTGAAATTGAAAACTTAGACAAATAATGGAGAACTCTATTAAATTATACAGGTATTGATAAAAATTTAGATCTGGAGGAATTTTGGGACAGCGTATTTAAAACAAAGAATGGTCTCAAAGAATATATATTTCTAAATTTAAAAAAGTATGTTGGTGCAATTTTATGTCTCCCTCATAGTAGCGCAACTGCTGAAAGAGTATTTTCACAGCTGAATTTGATAAAAGATAAAAAAGAAATCGATTACATGTTTCTACAATCAATTATATTATGATGGCAAAATGTATCTTAAACGGTTCGACTAGTTCAGATTGGGTTCCATCGAGTAATCTGATCAAAAAATATCATAAGGTTTAGCTACAGGGGTCGGCAACCTACGGCTCGCGGGCCGGATACGGCTGCCACTTAAAATCCTCCGCGGCCCCTCCAACCGAAATATACATACACGGCCCGCAGACAAATTATGTTATTTAATATGCAAATATCGACGTACATACATAATAACATATAACGTGAGTAGTTTATTTATCATATAGTTACAGTTACAAATTACAAAGGTAAGTTGCGAAAATTTTATTAACATTTATTTATGCAGTTAATTTTTATTTTATTAAATTTTTAATTATTCATTCCTATTTAATCCCAATGGCAACAAAACGCAGAAAAATTGATGCCGAGTGCCGAGTTTTCCAAGAAACTGGAACAGAAATGTACTTTTTTGTGAAACACCGCGGTATTAACACATGTCTAATATGCCTTCAAAGTGTTTCAAAGGATGACGCAGTATCGAAGATGATAGCAGAAAAAATGAAGCCTTTCACTGCGGGGAATTCGTGAAAAATCGTTTGATGACCGTCATAGAGATTGTATGTCCCGATAAAAGGAATTTGTTTTCCAATATAGTCTCTCTGCAAGAACCGTTACATGACGCATCGAAGAAATGTCAGCAAATCTAAAAATATCTTTAAAAGAGCACTACAAAAATTTTCAGTTTTTCTCGATAGCCATTGATGAAAGTACAGATGTATTTATTCGTGGAGTAAAACCAAATTTTGAAATTATTGAAGAATTAGCTCAACTCTTACCTATGAAGGGTACTACCACAGGAGTTGACATTAAGAAGCATTGCTGCAATGTAGAACCGACCTAAGAGAGAAAATAAAAGTTCACTGCATTATCCACCAAGAAGCATTGTGCGCGAGGTCCTCAAATTTGAAGGACGTAATGGACGTTTCTGTGTAAGCATTGAACTTCATCTTATCTCGGGGGTTGAACCACCGTCAATTTCAGCAACTTTTATTGGAAGCAGACAATCAATATGGTGACCTGCTATATTTCTGTAATGTTCGCTGGTTCAGTCGAGGCGCAATGCTAGGAAGCATGTATGCTCTTCGGGAAGAAATGGCCACATTTCTTGAGAGTAAAAACGCAAGTTCAAGTGAATTTCGCGATCCCGAATGGCTTTCACGCCTTGCTTTTTTCGTAGATTTAACATCGCATTTAAACAATTTAAATTTGCAGGAGATGGAGGGGGTGTGGAGATACATCCTCGCATTTGAAACCAAACTTCAACTGTGGGAAAGCCAACTTGAAAAATCCAACTACGCCCATTTTCCAACTCTCCAGAACACCAATCATAAAAACACCAGCACATTTGCATTTGCAAATGTAATAAAGGACTAGAGAACAATGTTTTGCTGATATTCGTGCAGATCGATATAAAACTCTTCGGTACTCCGTTTAATGTGGAAGCGAACTCCGTGCCAGAAAATGCCCAAATGGAACTGATTGAGCTACAATGCAATGATCTGTTGCGAAATATAGGGTTTTCTAATAGGAATGATATGATCTGAGTGGTGTGGTAATTAAACAAAACTGTGGATTCTGGTGTCAATGGAGATCGGTATAGATCGATGATAACCAACTTCTTATGACCGAAATTGGAAGAAGTTGATCTTGACAACATTTGGTCCCAACAAGACGGGGTTACGTACCACACAGCAAGTGCAACAATTTTTTTAAAGAAATCATATCACTCTTATTGGAAAACCCGATACATTTCAAGATTCATCTTTACTAGATTTCTATACAAAATATCTGCTTGAAGCTGGGATTTATCCAAACTGAGTAAATCATGCAAAACAAATGGCATATATTTTCGGTAGTACTTATACTTGCGAACAACTGTTTTCACAAATGAAATACACAAAGAACAAGTTGAGATCCAAAATGAGCGATGGTCATGTACAAGATGTATTGCTTCTGAGCTCGTCGAACCTTCCACTTAACATTGAAAAACTTTCGAACGCCAAACAACATCAAATGTCACACTAATTGAAACCTAAATAATTTCTAATTTTATTTTTATTATTATTTTCATTTATAAATTTTGAATACGGCCCGTGATAGGCTCACATACTATCCGTTGGCCCTCAACGCAGTTAAAGCGTAGTTAAAGTAGTAGTAGTAGTTAAAGCTTAACCGTATTTCATTTTTCCAATTAATAATAAAAGCTAAGGCTTTACCGTCGATCTATAGAGACATCGCTGATACATAATCCAAACATGTATGTACGTACACACATAATACAAAACCAATTAAATGTTTGCGTTTTTAATTACATTAACATAAAATAATGACTTCCATATTATGTTGTATATACAACATAAAAGCTTTGTGAAAAATATTACATAAAATTCTGTTAATGGTGGTGCCGGTTTTTTATATTTAAACGATGCGATTAGAAACTCTAGGGTACCTATATCTATGTGTCACACAAAACACCATATATAAGCATTTTAAATCACTAAACCGTTTCATTTGAAAAGCATCAAGCGCCACAAAAGGCAATACAAATTGAACATCGAAATTGTGAAAACCATTTTACCACCTCTTTCAATTAAACAAACAATTTAAATGGATAACGAAAACACAAATTCATATACACCCAAAAGAAGACCGGTGAAAATTTTTGTGTTGCCGCTTGAATAGGAAATCGTGAAAGAGATATTCGAATGAATAATGATGAGTAGAAAATGGGATAAATTTGCTTTGGTTGTGGTTCCAGTTTATTTATTTCGTCTTTCGATAGGTATACGTAGCGGCTACGTTATATTCTTGTCATGTCGAATACAATTTTATTGTTGAAAGAAAGGATTTTGATAAACATAAAATAAATCTTGAGCTGCGATCATAACATGATTATGTACGAACATACGTATGAAACATAATATGTATAATGTGTATAAACAGGCATCTAAGAAGTTACAAATGTATTCTGACTGTTTCATGTTTTCTTGTAATATTTCGATTTAAATTCGTATCAATCAATTTGATATGATGGGAAAATCACAATTTATACCACCGATTTCCTATATTCGCATCCAGACGCACCACGACATAAAAAATTGGATTTTTTATTTAAAAGAGCTTTATGCGCTCTATTATACCTATTCAAGGAGCTTTAATTTTTGAGTAACATATTTTTATGCTTAATGGCTTCGGGGTATATTTTATAAGAGGATTTTCTTTTTATGCATAAAACATATAAAGGTACAACATAAATATTTGTTCTTAATGAAAATACGAAATCGTTATATCGTTCTGGGTCAAAGCAAATAAAATTCGATTCATTTGATTGGCTTAATACTCCCTTTTCAAAATAACATAAATAGGATTTGGTTTAAGCCTTTATATTATTGCCTCGTGACACGTGTAAATTTTAACGGTTTATTGAAGCCAAACACTTGTGGTCCATAAACTCATAAAATTATTTTTTATAGTCTACCACAAATTACAATATACTACAAGTATAAAAGCTCTTGATATACAAATTTCGATGTTATATTTTCGCAGCACACAGCAAGCTTGTAAAGTTAAAAGTTTAGTGATGTAAAATACTTGTTGAGGTTTGTTTTAATACCACAGCATAAAACAAAGCCAAATACAGTCACAATATAAAACAAGAAAGCACTAATAAAAGCTTAACATTTTGTTTCACTTATATATCGTGACATTATGTAGCTGAAAAATCGATGTTCTTAGTAACAATTTTATCACATCATGTTATCATCATCGTTTGTATGTACTAGCATTCTTGGAAAAATCAGAAATACATTTCAAGTGATGCACACATTTTGTACGTTTAGGTGCACATGACTGGTGTGCACTAGTTTAAAATGGAATATGAAAATAATATTTATATTTTCTAGAAATCCGCAAAAAATTCCCTTGCCAATCGTTTTGTGAATATTTTATGAGCTTGCCGTAGACCACAATATGAATCATAACGCATGGAAATGTAAAGTGGATTTAATTTTGCCCCAAATGCTCGTACTGTGAAATGCATTTGGAATCGTTATCTTTATCTCCCAACTTTTTAAGGGGATTTTCCCGCGATTTAAAAATGTTTTGCAAAGTAATTTTTATCGCTTTAATTTTAAATAAGTTTTACTCTCGAATAATTTCATGTTAATATACTTCGAGGAAAATTTTCTATTGGGGGGGGGGGGAACAAAGGGTTGCATAGACGTCGAGTATTTTTTATTTGTATATACGACAGTACACAAAAATATGTTTGAAGGGTAATTAATTGTACAAAGAAAGGAGCTTTTGAGCAACATACAATAAAAATTGGGGACAGCAATTTTATGTTGGCATATTTTATGTATTTCTGTTGGGATGAAATTTTTAATTTGCTCTGGTTGGATTGAGATAAACACAGCTAATAGGGGGAATAGTACTGAATGTAACAGATGTGATTATTGCTATATTTAGGGAAGTTTGTGTGGGTTAAATGCGGGATTCAACATAAGATCAAAAGTAAAATAAATTATCTAAATAAAAGTTTTGATTGGATATGGTCGGAAATTTGAGACCTTGGTTCTTACTAATCAGTGTTTTATGTAAAAAAATCGAAAAATATATGAATGGCAAAGTCGAAACATATATGAATTGCGTCCTTATTTCTGAGCACAACACTGATGGTAATATAGTACCGTTAAAGAAATTGAGGTTCATCAGCAGGTTGGGCAGGCTACATAAGGCCTTTGATTCTATCCACTATCGGATTATTTTAAATTTGTTGATGTTTGGTTCAAATCATATTTAACCAAGCAGGTCCATTATATTGAAATTGGTCATAAACGGATACAACATTTTAAGATTCACATTTAATGCTTGCGAATGCCCTTAAAACCTACAGGTCAGTAAAAATATCAGTGATACAATCAAATTAAAAGAAGGCATTGTAGTTGGTGCAATATTAACTTACACAAATTTCACATCGGCAAGTTTAAGGCTTTATCGTTCCACCGCAAAGTTAACTCATTATTAAAGTGTAATTTGATTTAAATGGGATAAATCTTCAAAAATGTTAAAAAATCGAAACCCTGATAGTTAAAGTGTAAAATTTGAGATTTACAAAGATCCATATCACTGTGAATGTGAAGCCAAATCTATGTTAGGCTTTATTAAACGCTGGCCAACAGATATTTATGATTTTCCAACGATTAAAATTCTGTATTTTACATTGAGATAGCAACTTAAATTCTCGTTATCTATTAGGTGCCGTTTTTATAGTGACAACATTCACAGAATTGAAGGTGGTCAGCAAAAATTATTCTCTAGGAAAAACGGCTGGGTGTATGACATCATATCATGAAAATATATCGTTTCTATCATCTTATTGTTGTAAGAGTTATATCATAACATCTTTGGTTAATACACGAAATTTTATTTTATTAAATAAGGCGAGAAACAACCAATAACAATGACGTCAAAAATATCAATATACTTGACCACATATTCGATTATAATTTGAGCAAAGAAATCTTCAAACTCAGGTTGAAGGAGCATTTTGCCTCAAATAAATTAAATCAGAGCATGGTTACAACATTACGAAACATGATGCAACAAACCCATAGATCACTCTCTCTAACTTTCACATCCCATGAATCAGTCTCGATACATCGCTCTTGTCCTCCAGTTGCGACTTCCTAATATACGTAGGTTTTGTTCGACGTCGTCACGCCAGCGCAGTTGGGTTCTTCCTCTATGACGTACTCCGGCTGATTCTTGGTGGACCACTTCATTGATCATTCGTTATTGTGGAGACCTTGAAACGAGGCCAAGTCATCTAACTCGATTGCGTTTGATGAATTCGATGATATCGCTACCTCCGAGAAGTTTCTTTCTTATTAGCGAAAAGTATATAACAAAACACATCGAATCATGTCGCGGCACCACGCAACATAACGCAACTATCCCCAAATATGTTGCAGAATCTCGTAATAACGTGAAACATCACGCAACATGGAAACTTCTCCGGAGAACGAATTTTTTCGAAATTCATATTTAAACCGTGTAGAGGAAAAAATATTGCACAATGGAACCCGGCCCTTACCATCATCCGATAGAATCCAGGATCTATTTTTCTAGGTTTCATAAACAAACTAAGGAAAGAAGGAAACCGAGTTTTATAGATTAACCTCCTAAATGCATTTTCCCAGAAATTTAAACCAATCCATTTTCGGACGGTTATGCAATATGTTGCTACCCTAAATATGATCGTTTGAATTGACCTGATGGGATTTCAAATTGTCGACAGCTTAAATAAGATTGGGTCCAAAGATTTGCGTCTTTATTCATACTAGAATAGAACAGTGAGGCGCCATAAATTTACATGTGGCGCGTTTCTTATCATCATTAATTGGATGATCCAATAACATGTCGGGACCATACCACCAGGTATTGTGACCAAATTAAGTCATAGTTGTTTGGCCACAATTTTGCAATCGAGTCATTCCATTCTTACCACAAGTGGTATCGAAGTCTATGGTATCGATACCACTTCTACCAGACTCTAGAAGGATTTATTGGTGAACGCCATCATGAGTTTTCTTTCAACGTTCTGTACTATACAGTGAATTTGATGAAGAAAATACGTTCCGTCAACGGAAAATAACCCGTCACTCTTGGGTTGAGGATTGGTATGAAAAAGTTATTTTTTCTATACGCATTTAATTCTGCTAGACAATGTGGCTTCGGGTAGGTTAAAATTTTTGTCCATTTATCAATGAAAAGCTCGAGAGATATCCCAGCATTTTCATGTTATTGATTGACAGGAATTTAAATAGTTCGAACTGTGTTGCCAAGCTTTTCGGCGGTAATGGGAACGTGACTGTAGCTACTAAAACTTTTCCAAGCAAGAAATGCCAAATAGTACAAGAATGACAAATAGTACAAGAAGCCTACGAATGGTCGCATGAAAGCATACTGATAGAATGTTTCAGATGAATCGATTAGTTCCAAACAAGAAATGACAAACAAAAAATGAGATAACTAACAAACCGGAAATCAATAAGAAACTATCTAAAGTGATTACATTTGATGCTTGCTGTGAGCTTCTTGAAGAAGAACTAGAAAATAACCTGTCACCGCAAACAAATTCCATCCTGACCAAAGCTGCAGCCGCTTCATTTCTTCTTTGAACCGCCACCCTCATGACGTTGATTTGATATTATAGTTGCAGCACAGGTGCTAATGAAAGTGTACAGTCCTTAACCAATTTTGAAATAATCACAGATTACACAATGCATTGAGCACAGTTTTACTATTCGTACACAAAATAATAATTTCATCTGAAACAGCGAGGTTAGAATCACCACCCAGACCGCCGTAAGATCGTAGTTCATGTGAAGGACAGTGTCCAAAACTCGCATCTAATTCAGAATGAAAGCCAAAAAGGTCTCTAGATAGATAAACAACTGAGAAGGAATTATCAAAGTCCAATTCCGGTAACAGTTGGTTATTAACCATAATGATTTCGGGTACACATGCACTGAAGAGCTTAAAAATTAAGCTGCGGAAAAATTAGTACCCAGAATGAAAGTAGTATGATGTAGTAAGTATGATGTAGATAGATCTCCAAATAACTGAAACGTAAGAAAGTATAGGAAAAACCAACCATTTGTAAATAATCATCAGCATGTTGTGATTTATACCTCTGGCGTTCGCAAATCATCTTCGGCATCGCCACACACCAGCATTGGCTTTTTGAAGTTTACTTTCAAGGAAAAGCCTTCAGGAAAGTTAACTATCTAAGGTAAAGCCAAGATGTTTGACGGCTTCTGATCTGGTGGTCGTTTCCCGAAAGAGAAGGTACAGACAGTTAACCGATAATTCTTGATATAGTTATGTCCAAGTTTCGATCCTTGTAACAAGTTTATGTAGAGCTGTTTCACACGATTCGCTTACTACATTAGCATGCTGCATGTTACGAAGAGGGAAATTAAATAAGTGGCGATCTCTGATAAATCTGTCGACAATTCTCTCAAGAGCTTTGAGAAAGGTTGAGGACAGACTAATAGGCATAAATGATTTTAAAGGTTAAGGTAAAAGATCCGGGATGAGAAGAAACCAGTGTTGTAATTCATCAGAAGAAACCCCATCAGCACCAATTACCTTAGGTAGGGCAAAAAAATAATATTCAAGCGCAAGACTGACTAGCCTGTGAGGTAAGTCCCAGAAAGGTGGATTGCCAGTTACTTTAGGTTATCCGAGATTATCAAACTCAGAGTTAGTAACATCGTAGCCGAGAAAGTAAATAGTCAGTAGCAATTCCGGAATTTTCGGAGGAGAACAGAATGCTATGAGGGAATCGCAGTACATCCAGTCTTCAAGAATCAATATTACCCAAAGACCAATTAAGTTTGACGATGTCGGAAACATTTCTTCACAGAAGCTAATGCAAGAAGCCGTGAGAGCGGATAATAAATTTTTTTAAATTCTCTTTGTAATGCTAAAAGTAAATCCCAATAATTGTGAAGGTTAGATCATTTGGCCCTATTCTAAAGGTTCCTGATAGTTTTCATCAGTTTTGTTAACACTGGAACACCAAAAAGTCGTGTTCGGAGTCTTTTGAATGATAATAAGAAGACAAAAATTTTCGAAACCTAAATTAATTACTTGCGTCAAAGACAAAGCACGCTATTCAATATCGTCAGTAAAATTAGCGCAGGTTGATGCTCCCCAGTTTGTTAGCATCGTATTACCGTAAGGTTTAAGAAATGTTATTTTAAGGTTTGTGTTAAAAGCGATACAGCTATGGTCAATAATTGACTTAGACCACAAACTAATATCAGTTACTTCCCTCTTTATAGCATTCGTAAAATTTGGCTCACATCATTTATTGAGGATTTTATATTCAGATCAGTACTTAGATAATTTTACAGAAACCTATATTAACCTATATTATTAAAACTCAAGCTGCCCCTTAATGAGTTATTAGCATTAAAATTGTGTCTACCACTAGAAGTACCTGCATATTCCTGCTCCAGTCAACAAGGTTGGAGGACTCTTCCGGAGGTGGAGGCAAAACTGCGTTATAAGGAAGATGAACTGACGCTACTACCAGTGTTTTGTATAAAATCGAAGATTCAAGGATGACTAACACAGCGGTAACGTCAACTGAGCTACATTCATGGATGAGAGTTGCACTGTTATTATGAGAAGTAAAAATTCAAGCTCTAACCTTGGCATAAGAAATCTCGTAAAAGATCTGACCAACGTTTAGGTCTAACCCAGAAACAGCACGATCAAGAAGGTAAGGTTCCCGATTCAAAGTTGGTGATTTTGACGTAAGAGACAAAGAACGTGAAGGCGGACCAAGAATATTTGAAGATACAGAATTGGAAGAATTTTTTGATGTGGACCCTTGTCAGACTGAAAAACAATTGGCAGAAGAGTTGAATATTACCCAACAATGTGTTTTGCAACGTATACATGCAATGGGATTGGTTCAGAAGCTGGAAAATTGAGTGCAACACAAATTGAAACAACGGGACATGGAACGTCGGAAAACCATGTGCGAATTGTTGCTTCAACGACAACAAAGGAAGGGGTTTTTGCATCGAATCATCACTCGGGATGAAAAGTGGATCCATTATGATAATCCAAAACACACACAATCCAAAGCATTGTCTCATTTTCTACGCATCTAATATATTTTATTTCATTAAAAAAGGTCGGAAGTACATTTCTACGCCCAATACATATTGCAAACCAGTCCCGAGACTGGTCTCGAGCTCACCGCCTGTTAGTTGGTGATCATCCCAGAAATCTTTGAATTTGTCAACCATGTCTTTTCATTGCTGCACTTGGAGATGATGACACCATCAGCTACGTAATACCCAGAAATTCTCTAACAAGGCAACTAAGTTCCGCTCGGAATAGCTGCAGTTTATCATCATCAAGCGAAATGGCTGAATTGTTCTAGCGAATAAAGATTTTTATCACTTTCGAAATTGCAACAGCTAAGAGTTACTAAGGCTCACCAAATTATTTTCAAATAAGCTCTAGTGGTGTGAACTTAGTACCCCACCCTACTCGCCATTTATTCGATCGATGAATCAAGTGCTTTTTGAGCATGGCAAGCTTAAGGCTTATAGAAACACAATAACAAAACAAGGGAAACCTCAGAATAGCAATTTATTACTGTTTTGGTTTAATTATGCTATTTTTATTTAGTCGGAATTTTCACAAACAGCCACCCCACATCGGGTAATCAAGCCTGAAAATACTCGTATACATATACACCAAGTTAGTTTTTCATTTGTACATATTTTTGTTTTAATTCTTCTTAATACAATTTTCTTGATAAGAATTATGAATAAATTATCATAATAATTTATATTCCTGTTTTCTTCTTAATATTTTACTTATCACATCTACTTATATCACTACAGTGATTCATCGAAGTACATAGGAAAAACTTTACTATGAAACAGCACATGACTCTTTAATTACTCCTGTACTTTATACCGCGTATGTCAATATTCAAAGCAAAATAGAAATTGATCATTGGTATCAGGGTTGTCGTTGAAGAATCATCTCAGTCAACAAATCATCGCTACTATTCTCATACTTTCTTCACTTCGTGAGAGGGAAGCTTAACCCAAGAAGGAAATATTTTTTGGATTTGCTTTTATATTAAAACAACTTAAATTATTAATCTTTAAGTAATAAATCTTTATGGAGATTTTTATGGAAAAATGTTTTTTTTTATAAAATTTGGATATTTTATGAGAAAATATGTTCAGAATTTACAGTGTACCAAGTAAATGCTGCCCGTGGCGTATTCTCGTTTAATTGGTGTCATACATTACAGTAAGTAATAAAATAAGAACTCGTACGTAAGGAAAATTATACTTGTCGTCTTTATGGTTTTTGGATTTTATAATAAAATATAAAGTAAAATGTTTTAATCAAGATGTAAGTTGTACCGTCAGGGAGAAAGATCAAATTATATTGGAATATTGTTATGGACCGCTTAATTTTGGAATTTCAATTAATTTAATTTTTTAATGGTTCGAGTATCCTAATAATCGATATCTTGCTTAAAATGCAAACAGAAATCACTTTCTCAAGATGCAATCGATTTGCTAATCTGTTGCAACGGAACTAACTAAAGTCCTTTTCCGTAAGCTATAAACATTCTTAAAGCAGTAAGTTTGTACATTAAATTTTAATGTTGTTCAGATTTTTAGTTGTATGAGATAATTGAAGAGAAAATGTTGCAATGTAATTAAAACACAAAGAAAGAAATCTTTAAGTTTCGTTTATGTACTTCTCTTGCTAAAATAAAAAGTATCTGGTGCGAGATTGCCAACAAAGTATTTATTGGTAAAATGTTTTAGTGAAAATCAATAAATTTATCAAGTCATTATCTAGAAATATCCCAAAAAAGTACTTATACGAAAAACAGAAACCAAAGCTGCTATAGATAAGAAAACTAATTAGGTTAGATAACAAAATCAATTAATCTTACACTTTGTAATGGCTTTCCGGAGAATCAGATAGGAGACATATTGATCAATCATCACAAAATATGTTTATTCGCAATATTAAAGTAAAAATGTGGCTATGAAATCATTCGAATTAAAATACTTAGAGTGGTCCACAAGTATCTTTCAATTATGGTGGTCTACGATATTTTTTATTATTCCATTAATCTTTGTAATTATTAACATGACGACGCCTTTTCCTATTTCCAAGAGACCGTGTTATGAATAATTTTTGTTCCATCAACCCTAGTTTTAAAATCGTCCCCAAACACAAACTAGAACATCAGTTCTTTTTAGGAATGCAATTCGATATGAAACACATGTAAAAAAATGGAGGGTTGTAATTGATGTAGATCACGAATACACCACATTTATTTTGTAAAGCGCGAAACTTAACCTACCAGATTTCTTATAAAATCGTATTGAATAATAAAAAAATCACTATTCCTGCTCAAATTTCAGAAAAACGTCAAGGTTAACCATTGTTAAAAATGTATTCTTCTTTGCAAAGAAGCAGTCGCTTCTAGTACACAGATGTAAACCACATTTCGCATGGAGCTCCCAATTTGTAGAAAAAAGCTCTAGTATGAACCAATCCTAATAGTCAATCCGTCTGGTCTGTAAAGATACCGAATTTTGGTGAAATAAAGTTTATTTTTAAAAAAAAACTCGTCATTAGCGGTAAAATTTAAAATATGGTCTGAAATAATTTACAATCTTTTTATTTTAACCGTTTTTTCATAAATGCTATACTACTGTGGGCAAAAAGTAGTAAGACTTTTGAATTTAAATTTCGCGCGCAAAACCATTCGTCGAAATATTTTTTTTTCTATGTTGGTGTGACTATCAGTGACATCTTTGCCAAATGTCACATCAAAATAATCATTAGTGTTTAGTATACGCTTGTCTTTCTGAAGTACAAAAAGTACATTCGGCGATTTTTACAATGAGTGAAATTATTCAACAAAGAAGTTCCATTAAATTGTGTGTGCGGAACCAATTTTGTGGTGCCGAAACGTTCAAAATGTTGCAAAAAACCTTCAGTGATAATTGTATGTCACGAGCAAGTGTTTTTGTCAACTTCTGGCTGTTCAGTAAACTCAAACGACCGCTCCGGGGAAACCGTTTTGAGTCAATTGAAGACATTAAATGTGAATCGCTACGCGTATTGGAGGCTATTCCGGAAATTGACTTTAACAACTATTTCGAGGATTGAAAAAACGTTGGCACAAGTGTATTGAGGCCGGGGGGGATTACTTTGAGGGGGACGAAATAGATTTGGAGAAATAAATAAAGAATTTTAAAATTATGAACAAAGTCTTACTATTTTTTGCCAACAGTATTATACTTTCCAAAATATTTGCAAAAAATTCGCTACCGCTTTTAATTTACCGATCTTAGCTAAAAGTCACCAAGATCTCTCAATTTATGGAAAAGCTTAAATATGAAGTTTCATCATTAACCAATCCGTATGCACGACCAGTGACGAAATTCTTACAGATAAGCAGTTTTTTGAGCAAAAATCGTAATTTCCACGTAAATTTTGAAAAACTGATCTGGACCGGTATTGTTGCAAAATTAATTTAGATTTTATTAGTTCATAATCGTTTATCTCGTAAATGATATAGATTTCGAAATACATACAAAAAATGAAAAGGCTCCTATAGAAGCTGTCACTTCCGGTAGAAAACGAAAAAGCTCCTATGGGAGCTGTCACTTCCGATGAACCAATTTTGCGGCTGTGCAGATGCTGAATTTTTGTTGAAAAACGGATTTTTGCCAAAATTCGTCCTTCCACTTGAATCTTTAAAAACTGATCTAGAACGGGATTTTGCAAATTTTAATTAGAATCTTTCACAATGTTTGCAAAAAACGAGAAAGCTCCTATTCTATCTCTTCCGTTGACCGATTTCGGCCAAAAATCACTGAGATGTTCCAATTTGTGAAAAAAATCGGATATGTAGTTTCATCCCAATCAGACTACTTTTATTGACTTCGGTGATATAGCGAATGTTAAATCTGCAAAAATCTCGAGGTCAAAATTTATTATGTTTACTTTAGTACTTTCTTTTACATGGTAAAAGTAAAGTATAGTAATCGCGAATTTTTTTACATATATAAGATTTGCTGAATCACCGTTCAAAAAAGTAGTTCTTATAAAAAATCTTTAATCAAATAATTTTCCCAACATTTAGCTGGAAAATACGATTTTTGACAAAAACCCGGTTTTCAACCAAAATACGGCCCTGTACAACGTATTGATTGATCGGGATGAAACTCGCAGAGATCCCAGTCAAATTTGGATGGTCCACTGAAAGTAACAGTTTCCATAGGAGCGTTTTCATTTTTTGCAAATATTTGGAAAAAAAAATATTTTAAATTAAATTTGAAACAATACCGTTCCAGAAAAATTTACCAAAATTTCGCTTAGGAAATGACGAGGCACGAGAAAAATCGATTTTCAATAAAAAAAAAAGTCGGCCTCTTTATAGCCCAGATGGACCGGTTGATCAGGAGGAAATTTCATATTTAGGTTATTTAAACAAATTAAGAGATTCCAGTGAATTTTGGCCGAAATCGGTCCACCAGAAGTAACAGCTTCCATAGGAGCCTTTTCATTTTCTCCGTCCAAATCAGCTTTCCAAAAATTAGATGCAGATGACGATTATTGTCAAAAATCTGTTTTTAAGTAAAAATGAGGCTCCTGTAAGGATTGATTGATCAGAATAAAACTTCATACTTAAGTTTTTCCATAAACTGGAAGGTCCTAGAGGTTTTTGGCTGAGATCGGTCCACCGGAAGTGGCGCAGCTTTCATAGGAGCGTTTTCGGTTTTTTGCAATTATTATGAAAAGTATATTACATAATTAGTTCAGATAATATTTTAACTTTTACCGGAAATGACGAGTTTATTTAAAAAAAAAGAAGACTTCATACTGAGATTTTTTCCATTAATTGGGAGATGCTTGCTAAATTTAAGAGAAATCTGTGTTGCGGAAGTGGCAGCTTCATGGAAGCTTTTCCAACTTTTGTAATGTTGTTGAAAAGTTTAGCATACACAAAAATCGACAAAGCATTAAAAGATTTAAATAAAGTTAAAGGTTAAATTTTCAACCAACAATGGTTGAACTTGTTAGTTTTCTGAAATTAAATCAGGGATTATGTTTTTGATTATAACGGGTGATTTTTTAAGAGCTTGAGAACTTTTTTTTAAAAAAAAACGCATAAAATTTGCAAAATCTCATCGGTTCTTTATTTGAAACGTTAGATTGGTCCATGACATTTACTTTTTGAAGATAATTTCATTTAAATGTTGACCGCGGCTGCGTCTTAGGTGGTCCATTCGGAAAGTCCAATTTTGGGCAACTTTTTCGAGCATTTCGGCCGGAATAGCCCGAATTTCTTCGGAAATGTTGTCTTCCAAAACTGGAATAGTTGCTGGCTTATTTCTGTAGACTTTAGACTTGACGTAGCCCCACAAAAAATAGTCTAAAGGCGTCAAATCGCATGATCTTGGTGCCCAACTTACCGGGCCATTTCTTGAGATGAATTGTTCTCCGAAGTTTTCCCTCAAAATGGCCATAGAATCGCGAGCTGTGTGGCATGTAGCGCCATCTTGTTGAAACCACATGTCAACTAAGTTCAGTTCTTCCATTTTTGGCAACAAAAAGTTTGTTAGCATCGAACGATAGCGATCGCCATTCACCGTAACGTTGCGTCCAACAGCATCTTTGAAAAAATACGGTCCAATGATTCCACCAGCGTACAAACCACACCAAACAGTGCATTTTTCGGGATGCATGGGCAGTTCTTGAACGGCTTCTGGTTGCTCTTCACTCCAAATGCGGCAATTTTGCTTATTTACGTAGCCATTCAACCAGAAATGAGCCTCATCGCTGAACAAAATTTGTCGATAAAAAAGCGGATTTTCTGCCAACTTTTCTAGGGCCCATTCACTGAAAATTCGACGTTGTGGCAGATCGTTCGGCTTCAGTTCTTGCAGGAGCTGTATTTTATACGGTTTTACACCAAGATCTTTGCGTAAAATCTTCCATGTCGTCGAATAACACAAACCCAATTGCTGCGAACGGCGACGAATCGACATTTCACGGTCTTCAGCAACACTCTCAGAAACAGACGCAATATTCTCTTCTGTACGCACTGTACGCATTCGTGTGGTTGGTTTAATGTCCAATAAAGTAAACTGAGTGCGAAACTTGGTCACAATCGCATTAATTGTTTGCTCACTTGGTCGATTATGTAGACCATAAATCGGACGTAAATCGCGAAACACTTTTCGAACCGAACACTGATTTTTGTAATATAATTCAATTATTTGCAAGCGTTGCTCGTTAGTAAGTCTATTCATTATGAAATGTCAAAGCATACTGAGCATCTTTCTCTTTGACACCTTGTCTGAAATCCCGCGTGATCTGTCAAATACTAATGCATGAAAATCCTAACCACAAAAAAATCACCCTTTAGAAGACAGTTTTACTAAAAGTCCGGTAAGTTTAATTTCTCACTTTAGAAATCACGTGTGATTTCAAGGTCTACGTAAGTCGTGATAAATGAAAGTCGGATGTTAGTCCTCCAATTGTGACCTCGGCAATATATCGAATGGTAAGTCTGCAAAAAATTTGAGGTCGAAATTTTGCATGATTAATATGCTTTATTTTACTACGTATAAGAAAGTAAAAAGCTGTGCTATCACCAGTAAGGCTTCCTAGTTTAAAATCTCCGATCGCACCTTATATAAAACAATCAACTCATAAGTAACTTATTATCGAACACCTTCACATGAACTTCATTATCAAAAGGAAGAAATTGTTTTCCATAACTTAAAATCAATGATGGTAACAGATCACACTGAAAAAAAATTAAACGCTTTTTCATTCATACCTATATCATTACGGCCATGAAATTATCCCAGACTGACATTGTACGATTTTAAAAAAATAACACTTGCACCACAAGTGTTACTCCTCCCAGACTTTATATTTTTTATACACATAATACGTATTTCTCATCCCACGGTTCGTTTTCCACCTCATACTTTTAATAATTTCCTCATCTGACTTTAGAGGAGTCACTCAGTTGCTGGATAGATGAAATGCTTACAATCGGGGCCGTGACTGGCAGCCTGGGTGGGTCCTTCAATAGCAAATTTGTCAATGGAGGCAGGTATATTATCTTCTATTCTTTGAAACTTGCCCATAAATGATCTGCTATCAAACCTGGAAGGATGAGTTTTTAAGGGAGTTGCTTATGCGAATGATGTTGCGGTTGATGTTTCCGGTAAATATCCTTGCACCTTAAGAGAACACATACAAAGTGCATTTCGTATTATATCCAATCGATCGACTCTCTTGGCTTAAATGGTATAGGATTGACCTCCACCAACAAACTAAGCTGGAAACCTAATAGAAATAATAAAGACAGCTGCAATAGCACTTTACTCCTGTAGAACTGCCTTGCTAAAATGATGGGGTTTGGTGCCCATTATTGTACATTGGCTCTACATTTCCACTATTAGGCTTATTTTATTATATGGGGTTACTATTTGAAAGGCAGCTTTAAATTTTCTGACCTGTATTGTGCACTCATTTAGTATATCCCAAATACTACCGACTTTACCATTTTGTCACCATCTTTTGATCGGAGGTTTAGGACTTATATTCCAACCAGAGAGGACTAGTTGACAGAAGCATTTCTGAATACTAAGGTGTTAATTTCTTTCTTAGGAAGATTGGCGGTGGTGTTGTTTGGAGCGGTTTGGAAATAGGGCATTTTAAACTAAATTTTCACTTTTCATTATTACGTTTTCTTAACATTTTTATTAATTTTTATATTGATGGTTCACATTTATGGTACAATTTGTTGTAAATTCACATAACGTACATTTAAAGACTTTAAATAATTTTTGATGACTAATTATTGCTTATGACTATATCTTAAAACTAAAATGTTCGTCTTATATACTAAAATCTAGAGGAAATGACAATGTTCCGAGGTTACTAGGTTGCATTAACAATGCGGAAAACAAATAAATGGTTCAACTTTCCCGGTATATTATACACAACAGTGGGGTTTTCTGTCAATAATTCACCAGGCCTATACTTTAGCATTTTTCAAGCTGAATTAATCGCGATATAATGTAATATCTGCAAGGAATATTGGCATTTTTACAGACAGTCAGGCTTCATTTCAGACACTCAAATCATATTTCCTTACGTCGAAAGAGCCCCAAATTGTCTCTTATCTCATAACGAGATGGCACATCAGTTCAAGATCCACCTGATGTGGGTGCCAGTATTGCAATATTATGTGGAATGAAAAGACGGATGAAGTCGCTCGCCATGGCACAACTTGCATCATTTCACCAAGCAGGGCGGATGTTTTTATACTGCTCGCTACGCACAAACTACTACTTCAAGAGAAAGCTAGAATAACAACGAACGATAGATGATGCAATTACCGCATGCGTAATAACTAGGCAGTTCTGGCCGAAGTTAGACCTGTCAAGATTCAAACAGCTGAATCGCTGCGGCGGCGGCATTTCAGTATAGTGGTGGCAGCTATTATTGTCTCTTAAGTAAGCATGGGAGCAAAATGGGAGTCTCCTCGCATGATCACTACCATTGTTGCGAAAATAAAGAGGAGGAAGAAACTGCTCTCCATTTGCATTCACCTGTCTCCGTCTAGCGCTTATCAGACTGAAATTCCCTAGAGCTCGCCTCCTAAATGATTTGACGGACCTCATCATAATTTGATCCCGTTCACCACATTCATAGAGTTTTGTTTGACTGCTCAAATATAAAAGTAGAAGTGTAAAGTAGCCTTTAGAATTAAAAAGAACTTGTAAATTGTATCTTAATTTTCTCGTGATTAACTCAAATTGTTAGAAAAATGTGTGATCTTAACAGCGACACTATTAGCGACTCAGGGACTTATTCTAATATAAATGTTACAGATTATCTTAAAATGTTTCAATTTCAATACAAAATAAATCCAATTAGAATATTTCTAAATTTAACAGTGTAAATGTTTGGTATGTATTTCATATCATTGTTGCAATATGCTATCAAAAATGTAAAAAATAAATATTTGAACGCTTTCGTCTAGTCAAACCACGACCCATATTTAACCTCAAACTCGTAATAAAAATATCATCACATTCAAACAGAATTAAATTGTCAAACCCACGGTGCATATACATTTTCCTGATCTGCCCCTTTTACGTGTCCATACTAAAAATGTATCCAGTCGACGTTAGAATTCTTGGTCATATCGTATATCGTAGCATAATAAAAAGTTCATTTCATTCATCACCCTTCGCCATAATAATCTACTTTATTATCTATTTTGTTGTGCCCGACGACACTTAAAACAACACAAAATAATTTTACTATTTCCCCCCGACGACGATGATGATCATGGTTATGGCATCGCTTATGTTTCGAGCATATTTTATTACTCCTTTACTATTTCCTCATTGTGTTGTTTGTTTTCGTTTTTAAGTTGATTATGATTAATGAAAATGACGGGGTCCAGTCGGTTAATAAACAGCAAGAATAAAATATTTTGCAAGAATTTCTACATAAATTACTATCTTTGGGGTAATTTCGAGATATATAAAAACGGCAAAGCACATAAAAAAACAATTTGAAGCTTTTTCCGACTTTTTGTTTCGTACATACGAATGTCAGAATTGATTAAGATCTGCGGTGGGATTTAGAAAATTTTTGTTGTGTAATGTGTACGTGAGCGTGAAAAATGTTAATTAAACGCGTACACACAAATTTTACAGTCAAGCTAAAGGTTCAGGCGGTTTAGGCGAAGACATAAAGATACAACGGAAATTAAAAAATTGTGAGCATACACAAAATATTTATCTCAATTAAATTTTCAATAAAATTTGTACTCTTTTGTGTGTCAATATTTAGTTTAAAATTACATTGCAGATTTTCCTACGTAATCGATCCTTGCCTACATGAGATGGAAACATTTGTGTATGTAAGAAAAATCATTAAAATGAAAATAAGAAGGATGAGCGTGTATCATTGAGTTGTTTACTAGAACATATATAATTAGAAATCATTATTATGGAATTAATTACTACTTGTTGGTTGTTCTACTGTAAAATTATATGTTTATAAATTTTCCGAGTCAAAATCTTGTAACGGATATGTTTGTATATGTAGATTGTGTTTATGCATAAATTTTACGTCTGAAAAGTATATTCAGGGTGGGCAAAATATAGGGCATGGACGACAAAACAACAATAATTAGAAATATTAATTAATTTTAGGTAATAAATATATTGCTAAATGTGCTGCGTTAAGCCTAATTTTTAACTTATGTTCTAATGTAGACAACCGTAATGTAAATAATGATGATGTATAAGACAATTAAAATAAAATATAACCAGAGGAAATTTTGTATTCATTTTGTGCTTCATTTTCCACAAAATAAAACATTCCGGCAGAATAAAATCTTAAAGTGATCCTTAAAATGACAAATAAGTCCGAAGTAAAGAAACTCGGTACATGAAATTTTGAAATTTTACACTGTTCCATCTTTCTCCGTCAATTTTTAGAGAATAATGATTAAATTTGGTTAATAATATTGGATAGGGGTTCTAAACTGAGTTTTGGTTGAAATTCTAGAATCTCAGCATTATGAAATTTGGTTTCTAAATTGATTTTGTATTGAAACATAAATTTTAGATAAAGTTCTGGTAACCGTCCATTCTCCGAGATTGAAATGGATTTAAACTATACTGGAGATAACTTGCGAATTCTTAATCAATAATTGTGAAATATTTATTTTGAACAACGTGCCAAAATGAGCCAATGACGGGCGCTTCTCGTCCACTTCTTTACAAGCAAATATAAAAATAGTTGCGCCAAAGATTCAGATTCTGGCTAATATCCCAAATTCCCAAAAACTCATGGGAAAGTTAGGGAAAATGTATGGAACAGAATTGTCACTATAATTTTTGGATTTTCTGCGGCCAAATAAGTTCTTCTCAGTTTCTGGCCAATATCTCAAAAACTTCTTCAAATAACCAATACCCTAGGTTGTTTTTCTAATAACTTAGGTCAAACTGAGACGACGTGTGTAAATTGGGGAAAATTGATTGATTAGAATTAGGAAATTTCTCGGGTAGATGTTCACTGTATTTTTTTCATTTTCTGCGGCCATTTTAGTTCTTTTCAGTTTCTGGCCCACCCATTTCTTGAAAACTCTAGTTCATACTGAGACAACAGGGGAAATTTGGAAAAAACTTTTTTATTAAAATTTTAACTGTAATTCTTTGATTTTATGCGGCCATATAAGTATTTGTTACTTGTATAGGCATGCGTATGCATCATGCCCTTAGTCTAGTACACAACTGAGGCAGGGCAGTTAATCACAACTCAAAGCAAATCTTTTGCTCCCTGTGTAACAGTCGCCACTTTACCAGAAGAAGTATACGACATTACAAGTTTGCTGGTTTTCCCAAACTTTACACTACTATAACCAACGAACTATTTTGTTATGTTAATAAATCGCGCAGTGTGTTTGCCATTTGCTATATCACCGAAGTCAAAAAAGAAGTTTTTAAAAATATCTGTGTGTACGCTCTACAGCCCTGACGCTTTTCCGTTTATTGCAAATATTTTGAAAAATCTATCATTTACAAGCAAATCGACTGAAAGATTCTAAATCAGATTTTCAACGGCCCAGCTCAGTTTCGCAAAATTTAAGTGCAAATGACGATTTTCTTAAGCTTTCTTTATAATTCGAGAGAGGCCATCAGTGATGTGTGCAAACATTTTGCAAAATATATAGCAAGTAGGAACAAACGATTACAACAAAAAGATTGTAAATTAAATTTTAAACCAAATTTGTTCAATTCATTTTATAAATTTTACCGGAAATGACGAGTTTTGATAAAAAAAAAAACTTTATTTCACCAAAAATCGGCATTTCCACAATCCAGGCGGACTATTCGAAATAAAACATCTTCCTAAAGCTTTTTCCGTTAATTGGAAAATGCATGCGAAGTTAAAAACTAGATTTTCAACCAAGTATGACCAAACACAACATATGGTGAAGCGACGACTGCCATGTGGCAACTCAGAAAGCGTTGCACTGTACGGCCTGTGACATCATCATTGGCCAACGCGCGGATAACAGCATAAACTTACGGTTACCGTGTTTGGTGGCATACCTTACATGATTCCACTTATTGTTGAATATCCACATAGAATCACAGTTAACACCGATGTGGCCTACGGTCTGTTGAACAGCGCCATTGATATTTTGCGATAAAGTCAGAGCGTTTTGATACAGTATCACAATTGCAAAAACCAGAAACATAAAACGACACATACGCTTTGACATTCACGGTAGCTTTTTGGTTCGAGTTTTTACACATGCCCGTCGGCACACAGCAAGCCGAGTGAAATTTCACTGACTTGACCCGTCCACATCTACTACTACACCCCCCGTGGTATCTGAGCTGCCACTCGCCTGCCACTTTTGAAACAATCGAGTCCTTCTTACGATGTTGCCTTGACACAATATTATATTAAAATCAAGGGCAGATCTGTCTAAATGAAGAGAAAACAAAGCCGATCAGACGACCTCAGCTATAAAAGTCCTTCTAAACAGGATACAAAATCCTATCATTCTAGAAATGGTCGAATAGCCAAGGATTACAAAATAATCATTTACAGTTCAAAACATCATGATAACATCATGCATGGATGAGTTAGCGGAGATCCTCATGTACGGTGTAAGCATAAAATTTCTGGACCACAGAACGAGAAATGGTTGGTTAACAGTTAATTGCGCGAAGAAGATACAGTAACATGACTCACTACGACGGTTCCGACTTTAAAGTAAATCTAAAAACGATCCGGGAGAACGAAATCCCGTGCCCATGCTATGTGGATCGTATGCAAAAAGCTCTTTGGCCAGTAAACAATTGATGTCTATTTGCTGTTCGGTGTTTGTATCCAGAATATCTAAGCCTACTACTGATGATCAGTTTCAAAATTTTGTTAATCGAAAATTTCAAATATCGAGTTCCAAGTGTCGCAGAATTTTACCAAGGCCTAATGATCGTTTTGTCATACACTCCATTTCGTACAAATTCACCGTTGATGCACCAGAATTGGTGAATTTACTGTCATCGTCATCCTACCCACAAAATATTCTCGTTAAAGAGTATCAGTCTCGTCGTGGAAATTTTCGTCTTCAAAATCGAACTCAATTTCTGTAATAATTACAAATAAAAAGTCGACCCCAGCATTTCATGATAAAAAACTAAGTTCCATGAATCCATTAATAGTATCGAGTTTTTTCCCTCAAATTTTGTTGTTAGCGGTTGTGACCGGTATTCTTAGTTCAAAAATCAAAATCTACTATAGACCAAAACATTTTTAGTTGATTTTTGTTTATCTGTCATCTCTCTATGTATGGTGTTAGAAGGACTTATATTTAAGTAGATTTTGGTCTTTGATTTGTTTCTATTTAACTTTTCCATGTTACTTAACCGAGCCTGTTCGAACTGCCCGGGATCTATAGTGGGTTTTCTACTGTAGAACAATACGACTGGTCTTTTTTGTTTGGTGGAATGGAAGGGGAATGGGGTTGTACTCGTTGACGGTTCTTTCGAGCAGGTTGAAGTGCCTCATTATCTCTGAAATAGTTGAGTGGAACCTTTCTATTTGTCCGTTTACCTCGCTTTTGTATGGTTTTTGATTTTCAAATCGCCTTCCAACATTGATATCATCGTGTTTGAGTTGAGTGATCTTTCGTTATCTATCATCACTACTTACTTCTGGGTCACCAATAAAGAAAGGAATGTTCCTTAGGGGTTTTTTAATATCTTCAACTGCTCTTTCGATTTAATGGGTTTGCATAATGCGAGTTTGGTAAGTTTGTGTCTTGCTGTTAAAACTAATTTTTCTCGGTGCAGTAAATAACCATATATGGACTGTATGTCGGTGTTTTTTTGCAACGTTTAACAATTAGTTTGATTTTTGGGAAATAGTGCTTCTCAATTATTTGCTGTTGGTTTCCTTTGGCGTTACGATGGTTTTTATAAATTCGGATTTTGTAATTGTTGAATTGTGAGGGGGTATTTCAAAAAATGTTGTCCATTATGGATTCCATAGATTTTGTGCCGTTTAGGATATGGGAGTTAAGATATATTTAAAAAAAATTAATAATATCCGTCTTTGAGAAATTTGTGTTTTTTGTGTGGGAATAATTTGGGAATGGATTTAGAATTTGGTAAAACCCTATATCATCTTCAAAATGAGTTGATTTCTGAAAACATTAATTGGTACATCGACAATAGATACAAGGTTTTGTGCGGAACTGTCGTCACTGTGTTGTGTTTCTGTTACCGCGTTCATTTCTGAAGAAATGGGTATTCTTGGTAATGCATCGGCCACTACATTTATTTTTTCCGGCTTGTATTTTAGCTCGTAATTATACTTCTCTAAGAAAGCCTTCGATCGTTTCATTTTGGAGCTACGGTTCTTATTACTTAGAGTGTAAGTGAGCGGTTGGTGCTCGGTATAAATTCGACTTTTTTTGATCCGTATAGATATATTTACTGTAAAAACTTATTTTCCCCTTGATCTTGAATTACCAAAAATACGCCTGCTGGTCGATTCTAGCTTTTCTATAGGAAAACGGAAATAAGAAAAATATTTACATAGCATTTTTGTGAAAAATATCATTTTCTGGCTTACTGAGGAAATATTTTTTCCGTATAGAAATTGGATAGGACAAATTTTCCCAAATTAATTTTGTTTTTGAAAAATTTACACCGCCTGTTTACCATACATAGTATGCCTGAAAAAAAAATGTTTACGACAAAAATACTACGAAAAATCTTTCCTAGTTCCCTTTTCCTATAGGAAAGCCAGAATCGACCTACTGATATGCGTGTCTCATTTTTTGGTTACGTTTCTCGCTAAAACTTTAATAAATCGAGAAGGAGGCTAATCCCTGCAATCTGTTCTGAGGCCGAAGCACTCCTAACTCTTTTGCGGTTTGTTTTCCCGTCCTACCTTACGTAGTTCCCATCAGCGCATTGCACAGCTCCATGCCAGCCTATAGTACTGGACATGGAAGATGCGTGTCGGCCCATGAGTTTTGCATGCCGATAGGGAGTCGTAGTTGTGTTCCTTCTTTCCCCTTGAGTTTGAACCACCAAAAGTACGTCGGATATGCGTGTACCGATTTTTTTTGTTTACGTTTCTCGCTAAAATTCAATAAATCGAGAATGAGTCAGAAATTTCCACAGTATCATTTTCAAGGTTTCTAAATTCTCTCTAAAATGCTAATCTGGATTTGGGGATGAAATATCGAGCAAGTTCGTTTAGAGTCTCAAACGGCAGCATATTTTTTCTTTAAGACATATTTTATCTTAATAAAAAAATTCATAAAAAACAAAATCCAACTAAAACGGATTCCAGTATCGAAAAGAAGACAAAATTTCCTTCAATTAGTAGCAAAATTATTTTTTTAAAAAAGTGTTATTTCGCTAAGAAACAAGCTTTAAAATCTTTACCCCTGTTGTCAATGTGGCGTCTGTTAACGTATCTTATATATATATATATATATATATATATATATATATATATATATATATATATATATATATATATATATATATATATATATATATATATATATATATATATATATATATATAGTAGCACCACACGGGTGGTTTTATCAGCATTAGCATCACACACTTATGAACAAAACCAAGAAAGTTAATGGATTATTCTAAAACCACAAATTTCACTTCGAGCCACCTCTATAATCTATAAAATTTTGTGAGATAACGTCACGACATGAAATAAAAAAGTTCCATCAGACTTTTCAAAATATATATGTCATTGTTCTATCGTGCATATAACAAAAAATATCGTGAAATAAAAGCTCATACAGGTGAGCTTTTTTTGTTGTATTAATGCGCGACAAATTTATATTCCTCGTTCCATATTTTTTTAATTTAATCTGTAATCGCTGTAATTGAATTAAAATTTTTGCACATGAGCGAATAAAATATGGAAGAAAATTATTTATGTATGACGATGACGAAAAATAAAAAGAAAATTTTTCGTTATGGAGAGATACAAAATACAACAACGAGAAGAAAAGCTTGAGTGGTGTATAATTTCGTTTTATAAAGCACATAATATAAAAGAATTGTATCTTTTCGGTTCCCCAAACACTATATAACACAATATATATGTATGGATGGTATATGTAATGTACATATGCAAGAATAGTTTCATAATTTATCGATTTGAAATTTTAGTGTGGTACTGAATATTTAACGATGGTAAAAGCTCGCATCGGACCCGATACACATCCCAAATTTAGTGTTGTGCACTGTGATTTTTATTGAAAAACTAATAAAATTTTATTTTAGTTTTATTTTTGGATGATCATGGCCATGTATGTATATTCGATTAAGGCAAATATGGTAGCTCTCGAAAAACTAATCGCCATAAATATGTTGTTTCTTGTATTTATGGTGTTGTTTTATATGTTCAGTATATAGCCAATATGTGGCCATATAGTGGAATAACAAAAAGCTTAATAAATTCAATTGGATGGTTGCGAATTTGTGGGTGCAAACCAGTAGTAATAATGAACGTGAAAAGAAAGCAAAAATAAATCGGGTGTCGTTATGTAAATTAGAAGGACAGATGGTTCGAGCCGATTTACGCATATAGTAAGAATAGCATTGTTAGTGAAGAATGATTCAGAACTGAGGCAACAAATTTGCTAAGTATAGTTACGTTCAGAGACTTCACATAGCATATTCCGTAAATTATTAAGAAACGATTTTATCTTATTAAACCAACAAATATTTTAAGTTTAGTATCAGTTACATCCGGTGACTAATTACAATATTTCCAATCTGCATATCAATAAAATAAATAAAACAAATAATTAAACTAACCCAAACCAGTTTAGGATGATCAAATAAACAATATCGCATTCCACTTCTGAGGCAGGAAATGCCCTACTACATACTTTATACTAATCCATTTATTTTGGCCATTTTTATAATTAAAGTTAAACTGTCAACACATTATATTACTTCTTAAAATAAATTTGTTAAAAAGAATAAAATTAAGTTCTATTAATAATCCACGACTGTAAAAACGGAGAAGTTAACGCACATCCCATAACTGGCGCAGCCGGTAGGATGGTAAAAAAACATAATAGATTCCTCCTAAAAATTGGTACGATGGAGATAAAGCTCTCAGAATTCGACAGTACAAATCTTTGCGCAATTTAGGCGCAATAAAATCTGAGTTTTGGCACCTGTTGATGAACATTTACTCCAATGTAGATGAGAATTAAAAATACAGTGAAAACAGTGGACTGCCAAGGGGGAAGTGGGTCCCAAAAAGGTACGGCACTTTCTTTGGTTGGGAAAGTGATGGCGACTGTTTTCTGATTTAGTCATTGTCTTATCTTAATCGATTATCTTCAAAAAAGTAAACCCTTTACAGGAGCACACTAGGTATCATTTGCAGAAAATAAATTTGTCCCACCAAGACTATGCGCCGACTTACACCTCAGTGATTGCCATGGCGAAAATCCACGAATTACGGTTTAAACTGTTTGACCACCCTCCTTACTCACCAGATCTAGCCCCAAGCGACTTTTTTTTGTTCCCTAAGCTAAAAGTTGCGCTCGGAAAACTGAGATGTTCGTCGAATAATGAGACCATCGCCATCTGCAGAGAAAGACGCCAAGTACTATTTGGACAGGTTGAAAAGGTGGGAGCATCGCTAGGAAAGTGTATAGACTTTCAAGGAGACTACGAGTACGCTCGTTTTTATAATAATTTTATGGCAGCAATCTTTTCTGTCAGTTTGTATGCGAAGTGACTAAACATAGTGAAAGAAATGATGAAAATGAATGATTTCATTGATAAAAAAATGAAATTATAAAGAAAATTAAAAACACCTTTAAATGACAACAAACTATCAAAAATTCTTAAATTGTAATATCATCTTGTTAACACACATGATGAACGAAAAATAAATTAAATTTGTTTGGTTATGTTTCTTGTAGCTGTGAAAAATTTGTCTAGTTCCAATGCGATTTTATATCATTTTCCCTTTCTTATTTTTCATTACTTTTTACTGACAGTAAATTTTTCATTGTGGGATTCCAGCATAAGTGATAGTGTTAGTGATTGTTTATTCATAATCGTTTCGAATAAATTAGAAGGTTTCTGTCGTTTAACCGTTTTTTGTAATTTATTTAAAATATTTTTCTGATTGTGCTGTTTGTGATAAAGCTTTTCCTTGGGCGGTGGTCTAAGCTCTCATTTTTAATAAGGCTTCGCTTTTGATCCTATTTTTAATTTGGGTTCTGCTAGCTTTAAATATAATAGTGTTAAGCTTGGTTAAGAACGAGCAGCGCCTGGTGAGCATTTAATTATTTGTATGTCAATAGATCTTGCGGTTTTCGTTCTAATTTTGGATTTGGTCTGTATTCCAATTTCGATTCTGCTTGCGTTAAATTAATTGACCTAAAGCTTGGTCAAGTAACGAGTGAGGACCAAAATTGTTTAATGGATTATTTGATTAGACAAAAAGGTTTAATGACCTTGTTTTGCGCACTAATTTAGGTTTTGGTTCGATTTTCAATTTGGGTTCTGCTAGCTTGGAAATGAAAAAGCCATATGCTTTACTACAACGAACGAACCATAAAAAATGTTTATGAAACATTTAATTAAAATAAAATTCGCCTTTAATTTTCCAGTTATTTTAAAATAATTTCTTGATATAAGTTGTGCCAGCTTTTCTAAAGCGGGTAGAACCCATTGTGCTAGTAGGAAAGGGTGGAGCTCAAGATTTTTAATATTTATAATTAGCCTATTATTAACCTTTATTTGCCCATAGTACCTTGTAATGTTCCGCTGGATGGGTTCTGCTAGCTTTCCGGACGTAAAAAACAAAACAAACTTAGATGTGCTCGCTGAAGCTGTGTACTTTGTTGCTGCCATTTAAATATTTCGTGCCCAATAATGGTAATGCTAATAATTGGGTAAATGGATGCATCTAAAATATTTGAAAGTCTCGATAGATGCTTTTTACTTCCTTTCAGGATGTGTGGGTGTATATGTTGTGGCCAACTTTCTTTTGCCACAAATGTACAGAAATCTCGAACAGACAACCCTTCTAAGGCGAAAGATATATCTTACCACAATTTTGGTGAAAACTATCATGTTTAACCAAAAATCTTCATATCCGCTTCAATTTCAGAAAGCTTAGAATGACAGCCCTTCTGGAACATTTAAAGGTTTTAAGTTTTTTTTTAATTTATTAGAATCTTATAATTTTTGGTTTTTCGTAAATGTGTTACTTATTGCAAAAATTAAAAAAACCAACGAAAGCTTCCACTTTTGGTACACTTTTTGCCAAATTTCACTAGAACCTCCAGAATATATGTACAAACAAAATATTTACAAAAACAGTAAAAGCTCCTATGGAAGCTGCCTGCCACTTTCGATGAACCGATTTCGACCAAAAATCACTGGGATCTCAGACATTTTTTGAATTCGGCAGTATAGCGAATCTGCAAAAATCTCGAGGTCGAACATTTTTATGATTACTTTATTTTGCTTCGTAAACGAAAGTAGAATAAAATTTCGCTTATCATTCATTTTGTTTCATACAGCGCATCACACTGCCACTACTGACAAAGTTTTTATCTCTAGAACGAGAAAGTAAGGTCACATAACAATCCAAAGGTCCTAAGATCTCTGCTGAAAATTGTGACAATACTGTTACACATTTACATTCATGCTAAAGTAGAATTAATAGATAGGCGCGGTATCACCTGGCGTACTGACAAGGGAAACCTGTACGAACAATCCAAGTTTATTCTGCAAATATCACAATTTCCACGTCCCTTAAGCTAGCAGAACCCATACAGCAGAACAATACAAGATAGTATGAATAATTATAGGTTAATAATAGGCTAATTAAATGCTCTATTAAAAAATTTTGGGCTGCACCCCTTCCAACTAAAACGATGGGTTCTGCTAGCTTTAGATAAAGTTAGCAGAACCCAAAACAAAAAATGATTTAAAAACAATTGGAAAATTAGGCTAATTAAATGCCCTATTTAAATTTTTTTATTCTGCTCATTCTAGAAAAAGTATAAGGCTTTATCACTTCAAAGCAAGCAGAACCCAAATCGAAAATATTAGAACCCAAAACAAGATAAATTAACAAACGAATAATTTTAGGCTCATTATTGTGTATTCAAATGTCCCATTTAAGACATTACTCCTTTTTGACCAAACTTCAGGTCATTTAATCTATAGCTAGCAGAACCCAAATCGAAACTCGGACCAAAACCGAAATTAGAACCCAAAACAAGATCAATTGACTTAGATTTACATTAAATGACCTGAAGTTTGGCCAAAAAGAGTAGAGCCCAAAACTGTTTAATGGGGCATTTGATTAGACCATAATGAGCCTAAAATTATTTGTTGCTAATTGATCTTGTTTTGGGTTCTAATTTCAGCAGAATAAAAAAATTTAAATAGGGTATTTAATTAGCCTAATTTTCCAATTGTTTTTAAATCATTTTTTGTTTTGGGTTTTGCTTACTTTGTCTAAAGCTAGCAGAACCCATCGTTTTAGTTGGAAGGGTGGAGCCCAAAATTTTTTAATAGAGCATTTAATTAGTCTATGATTATTCATACTATCTTGTAATGTTCTGCTGTATGGACGTCTCCTTATGTCTAATTTACAAACTAAAAATTTCACTCTCGAAAAATCTCGAATATATAATACTCTCGAAAATATAGTACAATGTGCTGAGCTATAGATGGCACTCAAATTAATTAAAGTTATTAATGAGAAGAGTTCAGATCTGACTAATTTGAAATTTTTGTTCGCAAATCAAATTTGACAAGTAGAATAAAATTTAATTAGGTAAATATATTAGTACGAATTATACTCTATTCAAGTATATCACTTGGTGCGAGTAATTTAGGACGCAGGCACAGTTGTAATTTAACCAGTGAACAGTGCAAGTCGAAAAGTAAAAAGTGAAAAAGTGCGAAAAAGTAGTGAACAATAAAAGTGAATAATGAAAGTGAACAGCAAATTAGTAAGCAGTAATAAAGAGTGAAATAAGGGAATTGCTGTATAAATTAAAGGTGTTGGAAAATAAAATTTGTAACTGAAATCGCTAAGTGTTTTATTTGCAAAATTGTGTACAAATCCATATCGAACGCCCGAAATTCGAAGCAATATCAATCATTTAATATATTTTTTGTAAGTATTTAAAGATATCATTAAACAACTAGTCTGAGGGCGACTAGCACATAGTGAAAATACTTACACAACTTCATCACCACGTCAAGCAAACCATAGCTGTGGTTAATATAAAATTGGGTAACCGCATAGGTGAAAGTAAAAAGAAATAAATTCAAAGGAAGCTGGACGAAAACGGAACAAAATGTATGAACCTACTGCCTCGCCTCCCCTCCCGACATGCCAGGATGTCTCAATCAGCAGATCTGAAAAATTTGTTTCGAAGCTTTGTGACCTTGTCTGCAAAAAGAATGATTTTTCAAATATCAAATTATGTCGATAATTGCTTCCGTAACTTAACTAAATAAGACTACCACTGTAGCACTGGGGAAGATAAAGTATATGCTGCACTTTGGAGTATTCAAACAAAATTAAGGCTAAGGAAGAAATCGTAGGTTTAAATAAAGAAACTGGAATTTACATCAGGACCATTACCATCTGGGTGTTTTTTTGCAAGAATCTTCGATCTCATTATCACGGAAAGTAGCTAGAGTTTCATTTAGCCGCTATTGCTTGGTTTTTATTCCTCCAATATACTTCCGGGGTTTAGGATTATGGACCATTGGAGAGACAACTTTGAAAGTCCTTTTCCTTGTCTCCAAAGATGTTCTATAACACGTGATTTATATATTTATCCAGGTATGGCAAAACTGGAAGCAATTATTTATGGTTTAGTGTGACAGAAATAACCTTAGGCGAATTTACCCCAGCTACTAGAGCACTTAGCTCAATGATTATGTATGCACTTAATCGTAATAATAATAATTTAAGAATTATGATACTATAATCACAATTTTCCCGATTATCCATCCATTATTAATCTGAATTGTAAAATTAAATGTTCTGTCATTTCCAATTAAATTTTATAACAGTGTTTTAATTGAAAAAATAATTTTTCCATTTAAATAGTAGAAAAAATTTCTACTGTGCAATGTGCTGGGGACATAGATGGAAAATGACTATATTTTATGCGATTCTAATTATAAATTCGCTTTATTTGGAATAAATTTAAAAATAAATTACATTTTTATTACTGCTATTGCTACTACTACCATTGTTATAATTACTTTATATTTTGATAAACACTTTTAAAATTAAATTTACCAGTATTCAAATTTCAACAAAACAAAATTGAAAATTGCTGTGTAAAATAGTTTTTCGGCTTTTTTTTTGTATTTGCATTGATTAATTTCCACTCTGCTGTATTAAGCACAGTGTAAAATGGTTCGATTTCCAATCAACTGGAAAAACCTCAAAAAATTGTATTACAACAAAGTTGCAACAATTCAGTTCAATTTTGAGGGTGATTGAGTAAAATGTTGTTTAAAGTCGATAACCTAGGTGAATTGAAAATATACCAGTTAACTTTAATATAAAATTGGGCGGGCCGATGAAATAGGAGTGAATAAAATTAAGCCCCACGGAAATATTAATTTTGTGTTTTATTCATCGTTTGTATCAGGTATACAGACAAAATCAAAAACCTCAATAAATTCTATCCATTAATTTTTACCTCGTGAAAGGTAATAAAGTTGAACATTAAAGCTCTTTCTGTAAGAGTTAAGTTAATTAAACATTTTTATTTATATTGTAAAAAAAAATCCTATGGATTCGTTCTGTACCTACAGAAAAACGGGGCAGCAGTAATTAAGTTGCGATTACAACCCTTATTATATTTGAAAATATGTATAGAAGGTAAATAACACCGTTCCGCAATTTTATAACTATCGACTCGATTCACTCAACTATTTTCCAGTGGTCCGATGTATCTGATGTATTATTCCATATTCGAGTAATACGAACCCATAACGTATTTAGATAATAAGGGACTGCGAATAATGTGGTGATGCTTTCGTATTATACATCTATTTATAGATAGGACAATGATTATATTTTTGGAGGCAAGTACATATTATGGTTTTATGTACTCGTACATACGAGTATATATAACTACATATATGAACGAGAAAATGGAAAAATTATGTTAATTAAATGAATTTCATTTTTTTTTTGCTTTAGGTTAGGAATTTTCAGATAATACGCATGTTGAATATGTGTACGAGTATCCTTTCGTAAAATAATCTCATGTGGTAGAAAATTATGTACCGTGAAATCTCTTAATTTCAACAGTATCAGATTACATTAGCTAAATTACCTCTTGTTACTGGCGAATCACATTTGGCTACTACTACATAGGGCTTCAGCTAGCAATAATATAAACCTTTGAATCCATTTTTCAGATCTTTGTTACTATTTCTGACTTTGTCAGAAATTTCTGCGAGAGTCGAAAAATGAAGTTTTCGGACACAATTGTTTTTAACAGATAATATTTACGCCTCCTTCTAATTCGCACCACTGAAATTTAACGCGTAATTAAATTAACAGCATATCCTGTTAAATAATAAAATTTTTGTGTTGTTCAGCAAATTCTTGGAAGAATGGCAAATCTGTGTAATTAAGGGAAAAAATTTTAATTCCTAAATAAAAGATACTGATATTATTTGTCTGATTTAAAGTCGCCTCTATTGTAAATGTCTCCTTACAGGTGAGCACGGGAATATTATAAGACATTCTGTATTGATATTATTGGACACCCTATTTGTGGGGATGATTTCATTACTTTTGGCATTTGTTACGGCTATATGAAGTTGGCCCAAAATTATATCCTAAATTTTTTTTTCAACGCTGGCAACACTTTTGAACCATCAAGATATAAAATAAACTATTGGGTAGGCCTGCGATGCCATTACATTTTTCGATTAGTTTTGGCCGAAATTTATACCTGTGTGTCGGGGTATGCGATTCTAACAAGGCCATTGTGGTCATAGATGGGCCAATTATTGATAAATAATTGCTCGTCAAATTTTACTCTGTATCTTCGGAGTTTTGGTATTGGCCCGCGATGCCGTTACGTTTTTCGACTAATTATGATCCTAATCAATACCTTGTGCGTCAAAGCATACTATCCTAACATGGCTCTCAAGATTGAGGCCAGAACTAATCGAAAAACTATCCATCGTGGGCCAATATCAAAACTTAGAAGTTACAGAGTGAAAATTGACGAGTGTTAATTGAATTCAAAATCTCGGAAGTTAAAATCCCGGATAATGAAAAAATCTCAAAATTTCGAGATATCAATTTAAAAAAAACAAACTCTGGTTCTCAAATTTTTCGCTAGTTAGAATACAGATTTCAGAAAATTCTGTATTTTCATACTTCTGGTTTTGCTGGTAAATTCATTACAAACCATGGTCACACTTGTTTTGAATGATGGGATTGTTGTTCCATTAAAAATTTTGAATTTGCTTTTCAAATATGCTAGACTCGACTATTTCTTAGCCATATGTGGTCAAATTTAATGAGGAAGTCTATCATTATGATCGAGTTATAAAATAGATTCCTTTAATGTGATATTGCTTCATTTTCTGCTAGAGATGCTTTCCAAGACTTATTGCAAGAAAGTGCACTCACCATCTGATTTACAATCGACAGGACTAAGCAAGAACGCCAACTTGAGTATTTAATTTTCTACATTTTCTTCATAATACCTTAGATTATATTGTTGTATACCCACTGTCTTTAGAGTAATACTAAACTCTCTCGCAGAAGAAAAGCTTCCGAGAAAGCTTGGTCGCGATGGAGGTTAATTTAAATTATTGGAGGTATTTTGTAGAATTTGTCCACCAATATTCGCGCAATATTTGAACCCCGTACACCACATGTTTATCTTGCCGTTATATGGACAGCGATTCCTTTATGTAAATCCGAGAATTTCCTTTAACCGATCATTTTTAATCAATACTGATTCCACCTCCATTTATTTGAGTGGGTTTCTCTAAAACAAAAAATTGATAAATGTAAATAAGTCATTGTTGAAAAACATACCCAAATCTCATATCAGAATGCCGAATTCTCATCGTATATATTTCATCCCTAACGGATTATAAATATCGTAGCATTATTCAAATAGACCATTTCTTAATTCCATCATCAAAACACAAACATAATTTTCTCCCAATCAGCTGAGAAATAGTTTAGATTTAAGACAGCAGTCATTCGGAAATCATATTTTATTATGTCAAACTCGCTGCCATCTAGCTTCCATTTTAACTTGTTCATTTTAAGAACCAGATCAAAGCAAAAGTACCATTCAAACCCAGATCGGATCTCACTCGGTTAAGAAATGTTTAAGTCCTAGGCACTTTTGTCATTTTCAGAATCGCACCTAGAACTCATAGTGAAATCCAATTTTCATCATGTAAACAGAGTTTTATTCCAATAGTTTAAAATCGGTTGAGTGACAGTTTGGTTTAATTCAAATTGAACGTTTTCCAAAAACTATGCCTTACAAAACAAATTATGTAGGAACAATCTGAATCGGTTGAGAAATGATTTAATTTTTAGTTACATTCAAATTGTCAATTTTCCAAATCTGCATTTGGAGCTCATATCAAAATGCCAATTTCATTCCACAAACAAACGAGTAGGCGAATGAATTTCAACCTAATCGGCTTTGAAACCGGACTATCTCAAACCAATTGCTGGGCATTTAAGATTTTGATTGAAGGGTTTTGATTGGTGGAATTTTGATTTCCGGAATTTTGATTTTCGTGATTTTGAAATCCTAGATTTTTGGTTTCCAGGATTTTGATTTTTTCCATTTTTTCCATTCCATTGCGTCACCCGCAGGTATATACTACATGATAATCTACTTGGAACTATACATAATTGAACCTGTATACATAATTGAACTCGTCATGTGACTTTGGGTCTGCTCGTCCAAAACACTATAATTGTCCCCATTAAACTCACATCACATTTTTTACGCTTCCATTTGAATTAAGAGAATTATCATAAACCTTTTAATTTTCTTACTTGATTACATCAGAAGGACAAAAAATTCAAGGCAAATTTGCCACGCACAAACAAATTGAAATTAAATATTAAATAAGCGGAATACATTAAGAGCCAAAAATACATTTACTTAAAAAAATAATAATATAAAATTAAAATTAAAAATATATGAAAAGTACCAACTTTACCTTAATCTACCAATGGGTAGAAGCAGGATATATCCATTTCGGTTGAATCGAGATGACATACACAGTTGCTTTTTCGACAATGCCGCTTCCTCGAAAATTAAACCGTAATGAATCTCGTGTCGACCTCAGATTTATACTTCCATGAAGCTAGCACGAATTTCCAGTATGGAATTTTAATTTAATATCTATGGCAATACCACTTCTGTCAAAACACAAAATAATAACTATAAAGCAAAAGAGTGTCACTCGCAAATTATAACTTGTGTATTAAATGGCCATCGAATTAATCGTGCCTTCTAAATTTTGTTAATGGTAAAAACAACAAGCAGTAAGCTAAACCATCAAAGCAAAATTCACTTAATAGGTCAAATTTTCAAATAAAATTTTCAGTGGAATTATCTGAACTGTATTCAGCTGACAAATATTGTATCTTGAATTATCTGGATATAATCGTTTGAATCTCGCATCACAGGTAATTCACGACTACTTAACATATCTAGCCGACTTTCTTGAAGTTTCGACTATATAAACTGAGAGTTTTGCAGAAATAATCTGTCTGGAATTAACGGAATATAGTCGTTTTAATCTCGCCTCACAGGCGATTTTCGAACTCCTGACAAATGCAGCCGGATTCTTTGGTAAAACTTCACTAAAAACCGAAATAATTACATAAAAATCCCATCTTGAATTAACGGGATATAGTCTTTTGAACCTCGCCTCACAGGTGACAAAAAACTGAGATATTACCAGAAAAAATATATCTGGAATTGTCTGGATACAGCCGGTGGAATATCATCTCACAAGGGATTCAAGAGCACTCGATGTATTCCAAAATAGCAAATCTCACCTCACAGGCGAGTCGCAAGCACTTGACTTATACCACCGGAATTGGTAAAGTTTTTACTACAAACCAACAAATTTCTTTCAGCAATATTCTTTCTAGGTTTATCTGAATATAATCAACTAAACCACGCTTCACAGATGATTCACGAGCACTTGACGTATATCAAAGGTTTCGTTGAACTATTAGCTACAAAGGTAAGATATTTCCAGGATATACTCGTTTGAAGGCGCTTTTACGGTTGTGTTCGTTCGTTCGTTCGTTCATTCTGTTTTTTTTTACCATTTATGGTTGATGCAAAAATCGCAGAACGATTTTGTCGCTAACTATTGTCAGAATATCCAAGTTTTTGACGTTTCTTGATACATATATAAAACATATTTCTCGATTATAAAATATATTGTACAGGTCGATTAGATATAAAATATGTTAAAGCCAGATTATCAAATTTTTGGTTTTGTTTTATAATGGATGATGCTGAGATTAATTTACTTCTATCTGGTAACGATATTTCCACTGGTGTCATTATATGGTATATGCAGAATATCCTTACACGGAAAAGAAGAATGTGCAATGCCAGAGAAATTTTGAAACAACGAGCTGCACAAGGCTACTACAATAACCTAATAGCGGAAATGAGATTAAATGATAAGGAATCATTTAAGAATTTTCATCGAATGATACCAGAAGCACGAGTGATTTGCTGTTAATCCCATAACTGCGGGGGAAAAGGCTGCCTTTAACATTACGGTAACTGGATAATATAAGTAATATTTAGAATGTTTATTAAGGATAACATTCTAATATATTTTTAGCTATTTGGCAAGCGGGGACAGCATGAAGTCGATTGGATACGGATATCGATTAGCCGTAAGCACCGTATCCAATATAATTAAGGAAACAACCACTGAGATTTGGAATCATTTAAAGGCGTTGCTATTTCCATCACTAATGGCGTCGACATGGCAGAATATTGTTTCTGATTTTTATAGCAAGTGGAATTTCCAAAACTGTTTAGGAGCTATTGACGGCAAAAACGTCATTATACAGGTAAATGATAATAGTTTATTTAAATAATTATTGTATATATATTTATGGTTAATTTTATATTTTCCAGACTTTACCGAGTTCGGGCAGTACATGCTACAATTATAAGAACACGCATAGCATCGTATTAATGGCTGTATGCGATGTGGATTACAAATTTTAATTTGTAGGTATTGGCGCATCTAGCAAAAATAATGACAGTGACATTTTTCGGAGAAGTGAGTTTGGCAAGCGGTTCGGCTATTGTTTCTTTGGAGATGAAGCTTTTCCATTATTGGAAAACATTATACGCCCTTATCCGGGAAAGATATCGATAATTTTGATCCACGAGCAGGATGTTTTTAAATACCGTTTGTCGAGAAGCAGAAGAGTTGTGGAAAACTCGTTCGTGGTCTTGAGCTGAAAATGGCGTATTTCTCGCAAACCGATTATTGCCAGCAGAGAATCGGTCGTCAATATGGCTGAAGCAGCAGTATGTCTTCATAATTAGTTGCGCATGAACTAAGGAGACACATATCAGTATTTTCATAATGAGTTCGTCGACCATTATATTGGGAATGGTGATTTATTATTGGGGGAATGGAGAGCAGAAATAATAGTGGATTGCGGGATATCGTGAGTATGGGTTCGAATAACGCAAATGGTTCTGCTATGGAAATAAGAAATCGTGTTGCCAATTATTTCACAACGATGAATATATTATCTTGGCAAAATGACCACATACACGATTAAAAAACGAATTACAACTTTTTAATTTTCAGTATTACATTTTATTTTTTTATTTCCTTTTCCATGTGATGGCTTACAATATTTAAAAATGCAATTTTTGCCTGTATTTTATTGGCGTCGCTTAATTTCTCCATATTCCTCGCGAGAGAAATGAATAAGGGATCCATATTTTGGTTCACTCTAGGCTCTCTAGGCTAGTACTTTGATTGTTCTTCATCGTATTCAACAGTTCGGTGACTACTGGAGGATTTGAATCAATGTTCATCCGTTTTATTTTCTTCGATCCTGAAGACGTGTCCAGTAAGGCGATTGAAGTCGATGACAAGCTTAGTTGGGTTTCGACTACAAGTGGGCTGGTTGGCTCACTTGACGCATAAAATTCAACTCCTATGTCGCTCATTCCGGCGAATGTTTCCATTTAATGTTCCAACTGGGTGGTGAAACTTGTCTCTGTTTGTATTGAATAAAAAATTTGTAAATTTATGATATTAGGTAAATGCAATATTCAAAATTCTTACATTCTGACCAATTGTCAATTAGATATTGCTTAAAAAACCATCTCTCGATACAACCATTCAGTTTTACGAGACAGTACGGAGAACTTCCACTTATCGACTGGTCGTTTATAAGCGACTTGTATCTTTGTTTTAATGCCCCCCATTTGGCTTGACATTCTTTTTCTTGTAAAAAAGAAAATTTTTATCATTCAAAATCACACAGCTATTAATATACTACGTACTTGGTAATGTTCCCATTTTGTCGGACACTCGCTGCCATTCAATTTTTTTGCTGAATTAATGAACGCAACCATAAAAGCGCCTTGAGCGCTCCAGACTCCCATCTCCTCAGACGATTCACCACCATTTGACATACACCGCCGGATTCGTTGAAGTTTCAATACATATATCTCCAGAAAAATTCTATTTGGGATTATCTGGCTGTAGTTCACAAACACTTGATGTATAGCACTGATATCGTTAAAGTTTAAAAAACAAAACTGAGGTTCAAACGACTATATCCAGATAATTACAGATAATTTTTTTCTAAAAACCCCTCGGTTTGTATGTAATCAAACCTTTAATGAATCCGGTGGTACGTATATGTCAAGAGCCCGTGAATTACCTGTGAGGTACAATTTATACGACTAACAAATTGCAAACCGTTGCAAATCCGGAATATTAGTCAAATTCTCGTAAATCGCCGGTTAGGCGAGATTCATCACGTATTGTCGTCTTCTTCTTAGGTTAGGGCTTCTTAGACTCTACACCATCTGAACGAATAATTCAAAAACACCTAATAGGAATATTTATAATTTCGGGCTCAATCTTATAAATGTCATGAATGATTATCATGACACATTTTACTGTCGCAATAGTGATATTTTTTCGGGTTGGGATAGAAAACTCTCTAAATAGATATTGCTTAGTGTTACTATCGGGCTTGTTGGACTAATTTCTATATAAATGAAGAGTTCAGGTCTGATTAGGTTACCAAGCAATATAACAATATATCTCTAAAGTACATAAAAGTGATTTTTGAATTTCGGACTGAATGTGATAAATGCCATGACAGTGATGCATGTGAAGATAATGCTAAAGTTTTACTAGTAAAAAAATTAACATTAACTTCACATGTTTTAACCGCAGTGTGAAGATTTTACTAAGTCTATGCTAAACGTTTATATGTGTTGGTGCATATCAAAATGATACCTGTACGAAGCGGAAGATAACGTAACTTTTAGTTTATTAACATTATTTTAACTATTTTGCAGTTATCTTTAAAACAAACCCGAATGAAATTATAATATATTTACCATTTCATTAATCAATATTCACTAACACGAATATTGCGGTTAATAAAAGTTTTACAAAAATGACTATAAAATCAGTATCTGATGCAGATTAGTAACAAACACTACACACTGAACTACATAAGGAAGAATTATTGAAATCAAATGAGATAACCGGAGAAATATTAATTCATACTCGGGTAAACTGGGTGGGACAATACACTTGGGTGCAAAAATTTCGCACATTTATCAATTTTCAGCAAAACTTCAAAAATACCAAAAATCCAATGATTGTTTAATTATCTAGAATGCAGATTCAAAGTCTGTTTCAACACCTATCCAGTGGTACTTTTTTTGTAGTTATACCGTGCGAACAAAGTGAATTTTGAGGTCAACATCTGCAGTATACGTTAAAAATTGAATTAAAACAAGGAAATCAACAAAAATAATATTTTTATTAATAAGAGGCATTCTCTCCCCCAGCCCGAATAACAGCTTCCATTCAATGTTTCATTGATTTCACATCGTCTCCCGTTTGTCTGCGATCGCCTGTTGCAGCTCCTGGAGACTCGTTGGAGCAATAAATTTGGCTCGAACTCAATTTTTCAGTTCGCCCCATAAATGTTCAATGGGATTGAGCGAGATATGCAGCGATAGACCAGCGATATGCAGTCTCGGATTATCCTGCATGAACAGGAAGTTTTCACCAATAAACCCGGCAAAAGGTACGACGTAGTCCTCGAGTATTTCCTCAATGTACCGTTGAGAAGTCAATTTACTTGATCGGCGGCCAGTATTCGCTTCGGAGATGAACACAAGATCTGTCTTCGCCTCCAGTGACATACCTCCTCAGAACATGCACGATCCACCACCATACGAGACACGTTCTTCAATACCACATTATGAAAATTGCTATCCTGATCTTTTGTACGCTCTTCTTCGTCCATCGTTGCCATGTAAACACATCCTGCACTCGTCAGAGAACATGACTGTTCTCCATTGTTCTTCTGTAAAATCCAAATGCTCTCGAGCGAACTGAAGGCGGCCTAGCCAGTAGTCTAGAATAATTTCGTATTTTCAATATCAATCTCGTATCTCTGCTACACTCGACGAACGGAGAATTGGCTCAAATTTAGTTGTTGGGCCACTTCACTTTGGTTCTACTCCGCATCAGTTAGTGCAACCACTTGAGCAGCTACCTCTGGTGTGACATTCATTTTCTAGTTCCGGGTGAAGAAAAAAAATTGCAACTGTGTGAATTTTTTGCACCCAAGTGTAGAAAAATTAGAAAAATAATATCATCCAAAGCCAGGGAACTTCCATTTTTGGAAATGGTAAGAAATATACTGAAATATCCCCAGAGATATTAACACAACCTCAGGTATATGGGGTGTTAGTTGGAGACCATGTCAGTTTAAAAATATATTCAGTTGCTCCCCATCCAGGGGACCATAGTTATTAGAAGTAATATTCAGGAGCTCTCCATCCAGGGGTGGAAAAATATTTTACCAACTGAGATATTCCTAGAGATATTATCACAACCTCAGGTATATGAGGTGTTAGCTGGAGACCATGTCAGTTAAAAAATATATTCAGTTGCTCCCCATCCAGGGTAGGTAAAGAATTAAGAAGTGGTTTAAGAATTTTTGTTATATTTGGTCATAATTCAAAAACCCCTATGCTGTTCTCACCCTTGGATGGGAGGCTCCAGATAATTTTTTATAACTCATATGGTTCCCAACTCTCTCCAATCTCTGGGGATATCGCAGTTGGCCTAATCATTTTAATTATATTTGGCCATAATACAAACTTTTATTAACTGTCCCCTCCCTTGGATGGGGAGCAACTGAATATATTTTTTAACTGACATGGTCTCCAACTAACACCCCATATACCTGAGGTTGTGTTAAGATCTCTAGGGATATCTCATGTGGTTTAATAATTTTTGTTATGTATATTTGGTCATAATACAAAAACCCCTAAACTGTTCTCACCCCTGGATGGGAGGCTTCAGATAATTTTTTATAACTCATATGGTTCCCAACTAACACCCCATATACCTGAGGTTGTGTTAAGATCTCTGGAAATATCTCAGTTGGTCTATCAATTTTTATTATATTTGGTCATAATATTAAATTGTATAAATTGTCCCCACCGCTAAATGTCTAGCTTCTGATTATTTTACCTACCTAACGTGGATTCTAGCTTACACCTTATATATCTGAGGTTTTGTTAAGATCTCTAGGGATACCTCTTTTTCGATAATTCTTAAAAAATTGTTTTATCTACCATGTTGTATAACTTGTTGGTTAGAATTATGAACACTATTTTTTTGATGTCTAAAAATGAGCTTCATGAGAATTTTAAATACATACATATATCTTTGAATCAAACCAAAAATTTAAGTAACTAGTCGAAATAAAGCGGTTAATTATTATTATTCAATTAATTTTAATAGTATTTGATAAATACACCCAAGAAAACTCTAATCTTCGATAATGTTCCGTCTTACTCAGGTAATATCACTAACACAATCACAATTAATGAAACTAGCAAAAGATTAGAATTTTCTTCACATTCGTATGACAGTGTATCATGGTGGTTTACTATCCCAGTGTACTGGGATAGTAAACTCTCACGATAGTGATAGTGTACACCAAATTGCTTTCGTGATACTATCGGTTAGTTCTTGGATAGACAATTAAATTGTAATTATAATGATGCAGCTCGTAAAATGTATACGATGGAGTTTTAAAGGTTTTTCTTTTAAAACTATGCATTAATTTTAGTAAATAACACGAATTTACACTTCAAAAATGGATGACAAAAGACTAAGATTTACTTAAACGCTTACAGGATGAACAGGAACATGAGAAGCTTTGTTTACTTCATTGGTTTTAGAATACGCGTTTTATCATTGCCCGCTACGACTCCGGTACTATAACCTCAACTATTTACAAACCATAGCTTAAATATGTCAAATATTTACAATTTACATAAAACGCTAAACCACAGCTCTCACCAAACTAACTTAACTTTATATAATTTCATTTGCTCGAGAACAAAAAATAAAATTATTTGGTAAGTAAGTAAAACTTTTTGTATTTCTATTTTCTTACGAACCACACAAAAGCAAAAAAACATCTCAGAAACGTTCCATAAGAAAAATGTTGAACTTTTATTTTCTTCAAAAAAATAAACTTAAAATGCTTTCAAACCAAACATACAAAAAAAAAGATTTGAATGTAAATTTTTAAATTTCAATTTTATTACAATCATTAAACAAAATAAATTAAAGTTTTTTCCGGAGTTAGCTTATTTGTTACTGGAAGTACGAGTATGTTATGTAGAATCCATAAACGCATACACCCAAATGGAGACATGAAATTTCACATACGAATTAAACTTATTAAGTTTCACAACATTAAATACATACAAAACCTAAAACTTTTAATTTTACGATTTACAATAACTTTTAGTATTTTAAAACTAAATTTGGCCTAAAGTTTTACTTCTGTAGAAAAAAAATCAAATTATTTGCAATTATCTAGACTTCATTATAAAAAAAGCTTGCATTCCCAAACTTTCATTGATTGAAACGAGTATGTTATACTCGTATGCAATACACGATGCACATTTGCTACACGAGTAGATTTAATTAACAAATTCGACAAAAAAATATCAAACAGCAGACTTCTAACTCATAATGAAGAAATGAACAAGGCTATAAATAAAAAGTAAATTTATTTTATAAAGTCTGATAAAGACAAATGAAAAGCTTTTATGTATGTTTATTGAAAATTAAATCAATTGCAAATAAAATAAAAGTTAAAACCTAATAAAAATAAAATAAAATAAATATTTGTTATCTTCCTCGTGTATAAAAGCTCGACTTTTTTTTTAGATTTATTGTTGTAAATATTTTATGTTTATATCGGGGTTCAATATAAATCCGATAATAAACAATAAAGGTTCCTTCAGTGTTTTTATTAGATATTCTCGTTTGTTTTATGTCAGGTAAATTCATTTTCAGAAAACAACGATAATTTATTGAAAGCATGTGCCTAAAGCTTTTTCAGCAAGTATTTATTTTTCATTGAGTTTTTTTTCTTTGTGACCACGTAACCACTTTGTGTGTGTGTGGATTTATGCAAAACTCGAATTAATTCTGTAGTAACCCCACCAATGTTAATTTACAATACAAAAAAAAATAAATAAATAAAATTTATTTAATAAAAATTAATTTAATATTTTTTATAGATGAGACGAGGCTGCTTGCGTACAATTTCAAAGTTTTATAACCTGAAACTTCTTCTCGTATTTCTTCCTCCATCCAGATTGTAACTAAATTCAAAGTTCAAAATATATGAAAAACGCCAATAACATTTTTGTTTCTCCTCGGGATATGCGTGGGAAAAATTGAAAGTAGTGATAAACAAATTATAAAGGGGGACAGCCCTAAAATTGCTCAATTTTTTTATGTTCATGCCTGTTGGGTTGGCTAATCCGGAGAGGTAAAGGGGTCCGGCCGCGAAACATACGTTCGGAGTAAGGTTGCGGCATAGTTGCACGGCTATTCATTGGTCGTAATTATTTGGAAGAAGGCCTCTAATTCGGATTGGACACCATCATGGCAGCGGTTGTTTGGTAAGAGTACCACCTAAGAATTTTCTTGTCTTTTTTTTTGATAATTTTATTAGCGATTCTAAATTGTTATATTATTAAACAACTTTATGATTCATTATCGGGAAATTGGACCGTACATACCGTATTATATTTTTTTTGTTATTTCAAGCGCGTACTAGTATAGTAGGATTAGTGTCTTGCCATTGTAATTGGTAGTTTCATTTATTGGGTTTTATTTCATGCGGGCTGCAAGTATAGTCGTTGTCAAACCAAACGCATGCTTCCTTTTTTCGTTTTTTTGTATATTTTTTTTTAAGACAGTTAAGTCAACCAGTTAGAATGTGCTAGGAGGAGAATACGTGATAGTGGAATGACTGTAGCACTGTAGGATGATTTAGTTTAACCTTAGCAAGTTTTTCTAAGAGCGTTAGTATGATTCATTGTGACATGGCCTCCGACCTCGCACACTATGTCCAACCCTCCCAAGCCACTGGAGACTATCCGCTAGTTTGTGTATGTGGGTGTGGCGTCGGAGCGACCCGGGCCATGCGTTACAATTGGCGCCGAAACAGGGACCGTTAACAGGGTCATTAAAAATTTTTTTTCCCGTTGTGTTATTTTCTTTTAACAAATTGGTGCAATTGATCTTGCAATTAAGTAGTGTTATTAATTAGAGAGGAAAAAATGGTAGCCTTAAAAGGGCATCCACATGGCTTCACCATGCAACTAGTATAGAACAAGGGTTATTTCCGCTTACGTTTGCGTTGCAGTTGATTACTCTTTCGTGGAGTATTGGCCCTTCAGGTTTTTTTTCTCACAGTTTAGATTTATATTTTTTTTCAGACCTGTATTGGTTATTGGTTGCTCTCATTATTTGATTAATTTAAATTTACAATAGAACCAGTTCAAAATCATGATCGATAATTAATCATGTAGAATTTTAGTGGATGTCCCGAGAGTTAGTTCTCCTAATTTTCTTTTAAGATAATTTCTCATGTATTAATCATATAATTTATACCTGTTTTCAATTTAAATTTCAAATTTTATTGGTTTATAGGTTAGATTCAGCGGTTCAATTTGGTTCTTGACGGTCGATGGGGAGTTTATTCTTCAACCTATTGATGACTTGAAGAGTTCAAGTTCCTTGATTGAAATAAACAGTACTACTCCTCAAGAATCAAATATCAAGGCGTATTTTATTTTATTTTTTTTTTGTTTGAGAGTAAATTTGGTTGTGATAATTTTAATTATGAATATTTATCGGTTTTAGTAGTAAAAGAAGAGTTTGCTGAGGTTAAATTTACCCAAGTTAACGAGAGACAGAGCTTATATTATGAATCATAATAAAGTCTGTCGAGCACTTAAACAAATTATTGTGTAGTGTGCAGTCATTCCATTATGAAAGTAGAAAATAAAAAATTAAAAGAAAAAAAAATCTAAATTTGAATTTATATTGATTATTGAATTATTGTTTGTTATATTGGTTTCTCGTCTTCTGTTTCGATCTCTAAGCAAGCATTTATTCAATTTATTCTAGTTATTTACTAAATAATAACCTCATATTCATTTTTTTTGTTATTTTTAATTTATTAATTTGTTTATCATTATTAATTCAATTCGTCTGCGGATACGGGGGAAAATAAAAACATAAAAATCGATACAGCGATATTCCTAAACCGTTCTCTTACTACAACAGATAGTTGAACCATATAATTGATTTATCCCTACAATTACTTCTCTTATCGCTTTATAGTCCAGTAGAATGGATTTCGCACTGGCTTTTGAAGCATTAACGTTAGAGGAAATTCAGGTTGAGTTGCTAGTTCGGGGGATTCCGGGAGACCAACCAGAATCTGGGCATAACCTAATGGACGCGATCCAGAAAGAAAGCAAAAATCCATTGCTAATACCCACCAAATCACACGTAAAAGAAAATCCTGAAGCGGAGTTAAACCTGATTCATCAACAACTTTCTGTTATTGATGAACAACTAGAAGGTCTAGATAGTAATGCTTCAATAAAAGATAAACAAAAAGTACTAATAAAAATTAATCATTGGAAGAGACGGGCAGAGCGGCTGGCACTTTCTTTTCCTTTGTTAAATGCTGTAGTTTTTACAGTCAGTACATTAAAACGAATCGCAAGGAATACTGGCAGAGACATACGAAGAAGTGAACTAGAAGCTGCAAAAATTCCAAAACAGCCATCGACGTCGACCGCGGCGAAATCTAACATGGAAAAAACTTTTCACCGCAAAGGTAAGAATCAAAATAGTACATCATCCATATCTACGGATAACGAAACGGATATTGAAAAGAAATTTGCAAAAAAGTTGGACGATCTTTCTCATGATTTCTTCGAGAAGCTTAAAACAGTTCCTAGGACATCCCGAACGAACAAAACTAACAATCAGTCCAAGGGCGGACAATCAACTACTGATTCATCAGATGATAGTGAGCCTAGTAACTACACGAGTGGGGATACTGGACGTAGTCAAACAAATACGACTCGGCGTTCGATAAATCATAAAAGGTCATGGACTCGGAAATTTCCCGACCCTACAAAATGGAAAATCTCCTTTTCAGGGAGATCGGATAAAAAAATGGAGAATGATAATGTGCATGACTTCCTGATGAGATTGGAAGAGCATGCCAAACAAGACAGAATCCATAGACGAGAATTGGTTTTTTTGGTGCGTAACTACGTGAAAGATAAGGCAGAAAAATTTTATTATATATTCTTGCGCAAAAACCCAGATTCAACCTGGAAACAGTTAAAACAAGCGTTCCTGAATAGGTTTAGTAATTTGGAAAACGAACGGGCGATGCGACGGCAAATAAGGCATCGAACGCAAGGACCAAAAGAAGCGATCAATGACTTCGTATTGGACATTGAAAATTTAAACGGACGACTACAGAAACCTTTGCCGGATGAAGAACTATTGGAGGCGCTAGTAGAGAATATGAATCCAGCTTTACGCAATGTGACTTGTAATATGCGTTTTAAATCGATTGAGCATCTTCGCAAAGTGTGCGACAATTTTGAGAAAGTATGGTCCACGTCGGGATATGATCCGCGCCGATTTGCAGAGTCACGGGCAAAACGCATACCGATAGTTGAGCAGATTTCTAAACCAAATCCACCACCCCAGCGAGTTAAATACGAACATCTAGAAGAAACTGAATATTATAGTGAGGATGCTGAAGAGGGACCCGATGGGGAATCCGTGCCAGAAGTGAATGCATTGCATCCCCAGATGTTCGTCGTATGCTGGAACTGTAAAGAACTTGGGCATCGATTTTCAAAATGCACTTTGGAAAAGACGCACGAGTTTTGTTATACGTGCGGTTTAGCCGGATTTATGACAGACGATTGTGTGCGCTGTCAAAATAAGATATCGGGAAATGCGCAAACGAGCGTGATAAAGCCAGGGGAGCCACGTTCGGTAAGATTTCAACTCCCCAAAACTCAGAGCGCGAGTTCTCAATCGAACCCGAAACCGTCTATTCGACCAAATTCGAAAAGTTAGGTAATTATACGTCTCATATTTCATCTGTTAGCAATAAGTTACAACGCATAAGCAAATATTGGAGAGATCGGAAAAATTATGTTAAAGCCTGTATTATTTCAACCATTAAAAACGGTGGTGACTACGACCCTCGTCCATATATAAAAATATCTATTCAAGGACATCCAATTTATGGTCTTTTGGACAGTGGAGCGAGTGTTAGCATCTTGGGAAGAAGCTCAGAAAATTTTATTCAAATTCTCGGATCACAAGTTAAGAGCCTTAACACTCACATTCAAACCGCGGATGGGTCTATTAAAAACGTATTGGGTTATGTAAACCTCCCAGTCACTTATTCTAATACAACCAAAATAATTAAATTCTGTGTCGTACCCTCGTTGCAAGCGGAAGTTTATCTGGGTGTAGACTTTTGGAAGGAGTTCAATATCGCTCCTCACATAATATCGGAAATTAGAGACTGTACAATGGAAGCTAGCATTGAGGGGTTAAAACGGCATGAACTAGACGAAGTACAACAAGCCCGCTTGCAGAGAGTTATAAAAAAATTTCCTTCTTTTGCTTCGCAAGGATTAGGAAAAACCCGATTAATAGAACACACTATCGATGTTGGTCAAGCCACCCCAATTAAACAAAGATATTACCCCGTATCGCCAGTTGTTCAGAAACAAATTAATGACGAAATTGATCGTATGCTATCCTTAGGGGTTATCGAAGAAAGCTGCAGTCCTTGGAGTTCTGCGGTTGTACTGGTCAAGAAAGCCTTGGGGAAATCGCGTTTGTGCTTAGACTCCCGAAAAATTAATTTGGTAACCAAAAAAGATGCCTATCCACTCCCAATAATTCATGGACTTCTGGGCCGGATAACTGAGACAAAATTCATTACCAGTCTTGATCTGAAGGACGCCTTTTGGCAGATTCCGTTATCCAAACATTCGAAAGAAATAACAGCGTTTACAGTTCCAGGCCGTCCTCTCTATCAATTCTGTGTCATGCCGTTTGGGCTGTGTAATGCACCCCAAACCATGTGCAGATTGATGGATCGAGTTATACCACATCAGCTCCGAGAAAGAGTATTTGTCTATCTTGATGATCTCTTGATAATCTCGGCTGGGTACGACGAGCACCTGGAACTGTTGACTACGGTAGCGGAATTATTGTCTAGGGCCGGCCTGACGATCAATATTGATAAAAGTAATTTTGTTCTCAGAGAAACGAAATATTTAGGCTACATAATCGGGGAAAGTGGACTTAGAACAGACCCATCCAAGGTAGAAGCAATTCGAAATTTTCCATCTCCTAGCTCAGTAAAACAAACGCGACGGCTACTCGGAATGGCGGGATGGTATCGGCGGTTTATCCCCAACTTCGCAGATGTTACAGCACCAATCACCAACTTGCTACGCAAAGGAGTAAAATTCAAGTGGAATGAGGACGCAGATGCAGCTTTTCAACGATTAAAAGATTTATTGTGTAATGCTCCCGTTTTACAAACCCCAAATTTTGAAAAACCTTTTTTTATAAAATGCGACGCGAGCACTCAAGGCGTTGGGGGAGTTCTATATCAGCTGGATGACGTTGGTGATGAGAAACCTATAGCCTTCATGTCTCAGAAATTAAACAAAGCCCAACGAAATTATACGGTAACGGAATTGGAGTGTTTGGCAGCTATTATAAGCGTTAAACAATTCCGACCGTACATCGAGGGCTATAGGTTTACCATCATCACCGATCATGCCAGTCTGAAGTGGCTTATGAGTCAACGAGACTTATCAGGACGGCTGGCTAGGTGGAGTCTGAAACTCCAAGCGTTTGACTTTGTCATTATGCATTTAAAGGGGAAAGATAATATTGTAGCTGATACTTTGTCTCGGGTATATTGTGATAGCATTGGAGAAATTAACAGCGATATGGAGCAGCATAGAGAGCATTTGTTTGACACACGCGAAAATACCGACGAAGACTATAAACGTTTAAGGTTTAATATAACATCCGATCCAGGCAGATATTCGAACTTGGTAGTTAAAGATGAACGAATCTTCATACGAATAGATCCAAAACGAAGTATTCCTATAACAGATATTCCTACCTGGAAGTTATGGATACCTACTAAACTAACCAATACAATCATGCAGAATGAACATTGTCCACCAGACCGAGCCCACGGGGGAATCAAGAAGACATTGGAATGAATACGCAGGTTTTACTACTGGCCCAAAATGGCAGTGGATGTTCATAACTATATCACGAAATGTCAAATATGTAAGCAATCTAAAGCCACAAATGTCTGTTTACGACCTCCGTTGGGTAAGCTTAAGATTCCAGAGCGCCCTTGGCAAAAGATTTGCATTGATTTGTTGGGTCCTTACCCACGAACATCTCGTGGAAAAACTTCCATTCTTATTATATTAGATCATTTAACAAAATTTGTGTATCTAAAAACTCTGTCGAAATCTACTGCTAGGAACGTGATTGATTGTTTAGAAAACGAGATATTTACCTTATTTAATGTGCCGGAGGTTATTCATTCGGATAACGGTGTTCAGTTCGTTGCGAAGGAATTTTCTAATATGGCAAAAATACATGGCATAACGCATATTCGTAATGCCTATTATTCGCCACAGAGTAATGCCTCGGAGCGGCATTCCGAGCGTATATCGGGGAGAAACATTCGAATTGGGATCAATACCTACCACAAATCGCGAGTTCTTTGAGAAATTCAGTCCGCGAATCCACGAAATCTCCGCCGCATTTCCTCTTATTTGGTTACCACAAAATGTTAAACGGATATGACTATAAACTTCTAAAGGAACTTAATCTAATCGGCGAAGGGGATCTTGATTGGACAGAATTGCCTGACAAACTACGCATCGTTCATGAAGAGGTAAAACGAAATATTGACTCGGCTTATCAAAAGTATTCCAGACGATACAATCTTCGAACTAGGGAACGAACACTTGAAATTGGTCAACAAGTGTATGTTAAACAGCACCCAGCTAGCGACGCATCGAAAAGATTTGTAGCAAAATTTGCTTTCCCTTATATTGAAGCAACTGTAAAAGAAAAATTAGGTAGCTCTAATTACGTGTTGGTAGATAAGGAAGGGAAGTTGTTAGGAAACTATCATCTCATGGATATTAAGGGTAAATAACATGCTAAAAGCTGGCAACTTTGATTTATAAATATCTCTTCTCAGTTTTAAAATGAGCCTCTAGAAGATTTCGCCCCATTTTCAACCTGTCCTGTAACTAAATTCAAAGTTCAAAATATATGAAAAACGCCAATAACATTTTTGTTTCTCCTCGGGATATGCGTGGGAAAAATTGAAAGTAGTGATAAACAAATTATAAAGGGGGACAGCCCTAAAATTGCTCAATTTTTTTATGTTCATGCCTGTTGGGTTGGCTAATCCGGAGAGGTAAAGGGGTCCGGCCGCGAAACATACGTTCGGAGTAAGGTTGCGGCATAGTTGCACGGCTATTCATTGGTCGTAATTATTTGGAAGAAGGCCTCTAATTCGGATTGGACACCATCATGGCAGCGGTTGTTTGGTAAGAGTACCACCTAAGAATTTTCTTGTCTTTTTTTTTGATAATTTTATTAGCGATTCTAAATTGTTATATTATTAAACAACTTTATGATTCATTATCGGGAAATTGGACCGTACATACCGTATTATATTTTTTTTGTTATTTCAAGCGCGTACTAGTATAGTAGGATTAGTGTCTTGCCATTGTAATTGGTAGTTTCATTTATTGGGTTTTATTTCATGCGGGCTGCAAGTATAGTCGTTGTCAAACCAAACGCATGCTTCCTTTTTTCGTTTTTTTGTATATTTTTTTTTAAGACAGTTAAGTCAACCAGTTAGAATGTGCTAGGAGGAGAATACGTGATAGTGGAATGACTGTAGCACTGTAGGATGATTTAGTTTAACCTTAGCAAGTTTTTCTAAGAGCGTTAGTATGATTCATTGTGACATGGCCTCCGACCTCGCACACTATGTCCAATCCTCCCAAGCCACTGGAGACTATCCGCTAGTTTGTGTATGTGGGTGTGGCGTCGGAGCGACCCGGGCCATGCGTTACAAGATCTTTGTGTGTGTACCAACTTACATAAGCAAAATCTGCTTTTCCAATTTTGTTTAAATGATTTTGTTGCTGGCTAAACTGCCTTGAGTAGTATATTACTAATTTTTTAGTAGTCAATATGCCATCTTTTGCATAATAGCTAAACCCTATTGCTTTTCATGTATGAGTACCTTTCATACGATTTTGTTTTGAAATATCTTCTTGTTTTTACTAATTTCGTATCTATAAGTTGTTTTGGTACTATTTGTAATAATTATGTTTACGGAGGATTTTCAGTTGAGTCATACTTAAAATGTGCAGTGTTTGAACTACAAGAAAAAGCTATCCGCTACAAACCTTCCGCCCAATGCGTTAGACCACCTCCCCTCCCCCCAACTTGGGTTTATCGTTGATTGGCGTTAGTGGATGGCTCTTTCGTGATTTTGCTGGTATAATGGTGTATGTTCATTATAATATTGTGGGGTACAAATAAATTTTGAGGGATTTACAAAAGATGGCGTAACTATATTCATGTTAAAGAGTTATCATAATCCTCTAAAAATCATTTCGCTGAAGTGTAAACAACATATTTTTTGTGTATGTCAGCTTTTGTGCCAACAAAACACAATTTGCGAGAAGCGCTGCTTTTTTGTTTCAAATGCAGAAAATGGCAGCTGATCGACATCGATTGCTATGATATTGATGGAGCATATGAGAAACATGCTCATCAATAAAAACATATGAGTACTGGTTTTGCCGTTTTATAAGTGGCGATTTTGATACCAGTTATAAAGAACGCAAAGGGAGATCAGTAAAGTTTTCAAGCTCTGATTTGGAGGCGTTATCGGCCAAGACTCATGCTAAACTCAAGAGGAGCTCGCTGAAACTTTGGAAGTGACTCAACAAGCGATTCGAGAACCGTCTCAAGACCATGAGTATGGTGTAAAAACAACGGCATTTTTCAGGTGCGAACAACTGTTCCAAATACAAAATAGGAAGGGTTTTTGCATCGAATCTTGACGGTGGACGAAAAGTGGATCCACTATGACAACCCAAAGTGCATAAAATCGTGGGGTAAGCCCGGTCATGCATCAACTTCAACCGTCAAACCGAATATTCGTGCAATAAGCTGAATCCTGTGCAACTGGTGGGATCAGTTCGGAGAGATATACTATGAGATGCTCCAGCCTAACGAAACCATCGAACGTTATCAACAACAATTGATGCAATTAAGCCGAGCATTGAAGTTTAGACGCACACAAATGATCTTTAATCACGGCAACGCTCGGCCACATGTTGCAAGATTTTTGGATCGCTTTAAAACACGAGGAATTTTTTCGACGCGGAATCAGTATGCTGCCTGAAAGATGGGAAAAAGTCGTAGCTAAAGATGGTCAATACTTTAAATAAGATACATTGTACCAATTTCTCTGAATAAAGCATCGAAGTTATAAAAAAAACTCAAACAAACAAATTTGTACCCCAATAATAGTGGATCGTGTAATTTTGCAGAGTAAAATTATTACGATAGTTGTGTATCAAGATGACGGGGAGAGATCGTCATTAGAAAAATAATTTATTTCACAAAATTTTATGTTCTCTATAGTGACTGTGGATGGAGAATGAATTGAGCTTAAAGGTGACCATGTTTTATCGTCAAAAGTTTATTCTATTTCAGAATGGAGATGCGGATATCTGTAGAAGATGAACTCAGAATTCCATAAACTGGTTTGATTCTATCTATGGAAACAGATTGTTGCTTGTCTCTAATTTGTTATACAAAGCGCTTACGAAGACGTTGTATCACTTTGTATGGGCCTTCATACGGTGACGTGATGCCAGTGCGTTACTTGACTAATCGTACGAAAACGTAGTCACAAATTTGTAGTGACTTAGGTTCGAATATGTGGTTTTGCCCGTCTCTTTTGGAATGAGTTTGTTCATCGCGGAACGCGATAGCCTCGCGATAGCCAGTCATAGAGTTACCTTCAGTCAAGGGAAAACCATACTCCTGTAGTATACTACGCATCATTACTTAACAAGCTGAAGGTAGAAATTGAGGAAGACTGCCATATTTGCAGAAAAAATATTCTTGCTCCGCCAAGACGACGCGGTTAGCGGTTGCCATGGCGAAAATCCACGAATTACATTTTGAACTGTTTGACCACCCTTATACTCTCCAGATCTAGCCCCAAGAGACTTGTTTTGTTCTCTAAGCTGAAAGTTGTGCTCTTTTGTCGAATGAAGAGGCCATCACCTTCGTAAACAACTATTTCGCAGATAACGAAACCGAGTACTATTTGGAATTATTGAAGAGATGGGAGCATCGCTGGGAGAAGTGTGTAGACTTAAAAGGAGACGATGTAGAGAAATGAAAATAAGTTTGAAGAAAGCAAATACAAGACATGTTTGATAGGGCAGAAACTTTTCAGACAACCCTTGTATGTATATATTAATTTATTCATATATGGGTTTTTGACACCACTGTTCACTTTCACTTCACTTTTCTCAAACTGCAAACCCGGCTAGAACATACCCGAGCTTAAATAATAATTTTTTTATAATTTTGATCAATCGAAAAGTTATATTGATTCAGCAATATCGCATATGATTTAGAATCGTAAATGAATATCCGGCACAAAACTCACAAATTAAAATATTTGCCAAAACAATATGGCGGATAATCATATATAGGCACCCTAAAAACAAAGCCTGCCGTCGTGGCTAATAAAATAAATTTATTCAAAATCTGCAATCGTAAATCAACATTGAAATTAACTGATCAGCCGACAGCGGTATGCATAGCGATTTCCCATTAATAATTTAAACTAATAAAATTCTATAAGCACGCGTCACAACACGCGCCATTCATTGTTTATGGTAATTTCCAATAACTGTTTACCACATTATGCAACTTAATAATCTGCAAACTATTATTACGACATCGCTGAGTAGTTTAAACTGAATTATGCAAAATGTCACGTTCAATTTATTAAATTTATGCGTAACTTCAATAAATGGGGCGCGGCCGGCCCTGTATATCAACCGACACACGCAGTATTTTGATTAAATTTGATATTCAAATTAGACCCCTAATCATTCTCAAATTGATGTACAAAAACGAGTTTTCTTCTTAATATACATTTTCCGTCTTCAACCAAAACAACAAACAATAACATTAAATTAAACTTAATTAAGAACGATATTTTGTACATTATGGTTAACATTGAGGTCACAGCTTTAGTTGAGTTTAAACTTTGCGACGAGATACATCGCTCTTCTACAAAATGTCAAAACCGATTTTGTACTACACCCCATTCAGTCCATCGGTTCGTTCCGTCCTTATGACGGCCAAAGAAATTGGACTCGAATTAGAACTAAAACATATCGATCTGTATAAATTGGAACAATTTTCCGATGAATTTCGAAAAATTAATCCACAGCACACAGTGCCTACGTTACGCGATGGTACTTTTGTGCTTTGGGATAGCCACGCGATTTGTACGTATTTGATCGGGAAATACGCCAAAGATGATAAATTGTATCCGGCTGATTTACAAAAGCGAGCCCGAATCGATCAACGATTACATTTTGATTCATCCGTGATGTTTCCGGTGATCCGGAATCTAACTGTAAGTATACGAGCGATACAAAATATTTTTTATTAATGATTCATAATTTCACATGTACAGGAGAAAATTATGTTCCTTCATGCCAAAGAAATTCCAGAAGAGTATAAAATTCGATTAGAACGTGCATACGAATTTTTAGAAATATTTTTGGAACACGACTATTATTTGGGGGGCAATACTTTGTCCGTGGCCGACTTATGTTTAGGCCCAGTGATCGCAACCGTAAAAGAAATTTTACCGTTTAACGAGCTAATCTATCCAAAATTATGTGAATACCTGAATCGGGTCAAAAAGTTGGATTACTTCGAGGAAGTGAATAAGCAAGGAATTGAGGCGACTCACGATATGTTGCGCAAAAAATTAGTCGAGAATAAAAATAGAAAGGTGTGAGCCTGTAAGCATGTTTAATAAATGTATAAAGTGTCTTTGAAATATATATTACAAAGAAAATTGAACATTTCAATGAATTTTTAATTAAGCGCAATATCATCAATCACCGCGGCACTAGAAATTCATTAATCTTTTAAAGTGGAAAAAAGTTTTACTACAAGCATAAGTTCTAAAAGCTTTTAATCGAATGTCGCACAAAAGCAAAGTTTTTTTTTAAAGTAAATCAAAAATTTAAAACTGATTTTTTGATTGCTTTTATAATTTCCGCCATTCAAATTAGCAGCCGTACAGTAACAACAGTAAGCTATGTGATTAAAAAACATCAACCAATGAACCAATCAGCCTTTCAATATTCATCGCCTTAATAGAACGCAAACATTTAATAGTTAATTTTCTTCTGTGTATTGTTACTTTGTGTTCGTTCTGCTCGTTCTCTTTTTTCTGGAAATTTATGATTTTCCATTTTTCTTGTGATTTTTCCACTTTGAATGTTGACATTTTGATGAAAAGTTTTCTTTTCGTGTTATTTTTTTGTTGTTATTATTTAACTTTTTTACTTTTCAATTTGCTGTTTTACACTGCCACCGCACGTTTATCGTCGTCGCCGAGCTTTTGTACATGGGGGGGAACCAAATTAAATATAAAGTGGATTTTACATTGGATGAAACCGAATAAAAGTGATTTGGTTCCACCGTGCGACGATGGCAGTTAAATTTAATTTGGTTTTTGTACTCGTCGTATACCACTACACAGTACATGATGATATAAATTGGATTTAATTGAAAAATAAATTCAACTTCTTTTCATTTCATTTGAATCTCGATGATCTGTATCGTATACGTATGTCGGGTATAGCATACAAACTATAAAATGTTTGGATGCTAAAAATAGAGTTTTTCGACAATTTTTATAGTTTAATTTAAATTATTTCCGGTATTTTACACAATAAAATGGTCATATATCATGATGATATAAAACATCGTATATAAGTACTTAGTAGCTTATGCTGGATGCATGAATTGGTTCATTATCTACAATATACTGTTTTATTGGTTTTTGGGAGATTATGGCAGTGCGATGTCCAGCCCTTCTTTAGTAATAACATAAAGAGTTGGTAACTGTTCTATTGCAGGCAGTTCTCTTTCTACTTCAATCACAGATGGGTTACTAAAGGTGAGGTTACTAAATTCCCATTGCCGGTAAAAATTATCCAGAATAATATTGTATCGCTTTGATTTCGGATCTCATAAGTTATAACGTGGTGGACGAGTTTCGCAAAAGCGAAAATACAACAATACCAACGTACCACCACCGTATACTTTATCACCAACGTCAATCAACCATTACTGAGGTAAGTACAATATTGGCTGACTGCTTTTGATGAGGCCTAATTCCAGTAAAATACCTTTAGAGAAATCTCCATACGGTAAGGTCCGATCGGAATCGATCGTAGTGAGTACTGATTTCAGAAAAATTCGTTTACAGGGTCTTCCGGTGATTGATAAAAATTGAAGAAAGAAGGTTTTCGAGTGCCAGGAATAGTACTGTGCCGTATTGTCTACACCGCGTAGATAATTAATATCCTACATGTGTAGAGAATGTATGTAGACAATTAAAAAAATTACGCCGACAATGTAGAGAATGTAAACAATGTCGCAAGTTATTGATTCTGTCAGAAATCCACATTATATGATTTCTTTGTTAATGGAATAGCATTTCGGTTCCATAAAATGTTAAAACACAAATTCATGGAAGGATTAAGAACAGCTATTACACAGTACACATTAAATTTCGGTAAATTCGCTCAAATAGTCTAATGTTTTATTGAAGCTTGCTTAGGATTTACACGTGGGCCCCATATCTGTATGTCACCCTTTTGCCTAAAAAATGGATCTTAAAATTGGGTAATGAAGATGGATTTAGTATCCTTTTAAAAGATGTGCACATCAGACGAGCTGTCGATCCTGCGGTGTGCGCTAACTTACCGAGTGACAAGAAAAAACTTTTAAACCAAATTTAACAGTGATTGTCCTAACGTAAAAAGCATCACTTAGCCAAACTACTGGTAGAGATGGTAAAAAGAACCTGACAAATGCTTTAGTTTATTTACTACTGTATTAGCTTACAAACGTGAATAGAATTGAATCATAACACAATTTTGTAAATTCAACATATACAGTTAGGTAATGCACCGGGGCCTTTGGTTGACTGCGGGTCTAGGGGTGACTGTGGCGTCCAATTGTTGTGTACAGAGGATATTCTGAGTACACGGAAGATAAAATGGACTATTAAAAGTTTTAAGTCCTTTAAATCAGCTGGTCCGGATGGGATTGTGCCAGCTGAAATTCAGAAGAACTCGGAGGTCTTACTTCCCTAGCTGGAGCTTATATTCAAGGGGTGTCTGGGAGGGAAATAGAGGGAGGCTAGAGTGATCTTCATCTCGAAGGCGTAGAAGCTCGCTCAGAAATCCTACGGGCCTAAGACCAATATCTCTGTCATCTTTTCTGCTGAAAACCATGGAAAGGTGCCTGGATGTCCATATTCGTTCGAGAATTATACCCAGAAGCTAGACACAGTCTTTCAACAACGTGAAGGTGGAGGCAATTAGGGAAAGATTCTTGCCACTTAAGATTGAATACCCTGTAACTAGGCTAATTAATCACCTGCTAGGTAGCAGGAGGGTTATAGCGAAGATGAAGGAGTATCCGTTAGAAGGCGGGTTGTTCGGGGAACACCCCAGGGCGGTGTCCTCTCTCCCCTTTTTTGGAATGTAGTAATCAATGGACTACTTTTGGAACTGTAGGGGAAGGAATAGGCGTAGTTCCTTATGCAGATGACGTAGTGATAGCTGTTTTGGGGAAGCACCTATGTATAATCAGAGATGTGATGCAGAATGCATTATCAATCATTGCGGGTTGGGCCAGAAGATGTGGATTGGGGATTAACCCATCTAAAACAGAGCTGGTCCTTCTTGCTAGGAGATATAAAATTTCATTTCCACCAAGTTTAAATGGTACTATGCTGGCCCTTATTGTTAAGGCGGGATTCCTGGGGATCCTTCTCGACAGTAAGCTCAGTTGGAAATCAAACACGATAGAAAGAATGAAGAAGGCCACTGTGGCACTCTACTCTTACAAAAATGCCATTGGAAGGAAATGGGGTCTGAACCGGAGATGGTGCACTGGCTTTACACGGCAGTGGTGAGGCCCTTACTACTGTATGGTGTGAGTGTATGGTTGCCAGCTCTGGAGAAATTATCATACAGAAACATGATGGTGAAGGTGCAGAGGGCAGCCTCCCTGCTCATTAGTGGAGCGTTGAAAACGACCCCCACTAGTGCCTTGGAGGTTATGCTGTACCTTCTTCCGTTGGATATTATCGGAAAACAAACGGCGGTCAATATGGTCGCCCAGCTATCAGCGATTTCGGGGTGGAAGAGCCTGCAAACAGGGCACTCAGCTATAGCCAATTCAGTGAGAGATGACCTGGTGAATTTGGATTATATAACACCCCTTTTGTGCTTTAGCAAGCGTTTCAAGGTGATTCTCCCTTCTAGGAAGGTTTGGAAGAATGGTCTCATTATGGAGCGGCTCCAAGTTCGATGGTAGAGTGGGAGCTAGTGTGTTTTGTAGGAAATTAAATGTAAGTTTATTTTTTCGTCTACCTGATTACTGCAGCGTCTACCAGGCTGAATTTATAGCGATTGAAGAGGTCTTGAACTGGTTGAAGCACAGTGTTCACTTACGCTGGATTCAGTTTTCCTGTGTAAAGGGATGGGGTGTACATTATCACTTCGTTATTTTAAATATTGAAATCAGTTTATAATTTATAAATTTTATTATTATATTTTTAACTTTTTAACATTGTTGCTTCTTCCTTGAGCACCCAAATCTATCTCTTTTTATATTAACTTAATATTAATTATTACAATATTTTGTAATGCCTAATAAACATATTTTATCGTTATTGAATTATCGTAAAAGAAATAAATTTCGAAATATAAAATGTGTTTATTTTACAAAATACAATTTCATGGAATTTCTTCGCATCATTAAATATTTTCGCGCGTGCAATGTTTCGAAATGTTAAGTATATTGTACCGCGTATGATGTCGAAATTTCCATGACAAGTGTGTGGCATTACATCCTTCCCCTTTAGAAAAATTTACCAATTGAAGATTAGTAAATTTTTTTATTATCATTATTATTTTTGTTTATTTATATATATATATTTTTTATTTAGCTTCTAAAATATTATCTTGTTATTCTAATTAAGTAATCTTAATTCTACTCAAATGAATTCATCTTAAATTTATATGCTTATAAAAATTACATTCTTGTTTTTATTTTTTTAGACGGTTATTGTGTATTTCTTTAATTTCATTCTCTATTTTAATCTTCGAGTTCACATCATTTCTTTCCACTATTTCGAAAGGTCCAGTATAATTACTTTCAAGCTTTCTTCTGTTACCCCTTTTCAGATAAACAAGATCACCTACGCTGAAATTTCCTGGATTTATTTTTTTATCTAATTCCTTTTTTCTATTTTCTTTGGTTCTTTTCAATAATTCATTAGCTTTTTTGTGAGCCTCTTGTAATCTAAACCTAACTTCTTCGGCATAATTATCATAATTATAAATCGGATTCGTTTTTTCAGTATCTATGAATGATGGTATGGTAGCTAACTTTCCAAACACTAATTCATATGGAGTGTATTGTGTATCGGTATGTGGAGTTGTATTATACGAGAATACAAAGTATGGTAACCATTCATCCCAGTTGCCGTTGGTAGTGAAATTATTTAAGTATTCATTTAAAACTCTATGGTTTCGTTCTATTGAACCCAAGGTTTCATGATGATATGGTGTAGAGTTGACTTGATTGATTTTTAGTAATTTACAAATGTTTTTCATTAATTCATTTAAAAATTCAGTTCCCATATCTGTTTTTAAAACCTGGAAAATACCATATTTTAACACAAACTTTTCTACTATTGATTTCGCAATGGTTATGGCTTCTTTATTTATTAATGGAATTGCTTCTATGTATTTGGTTAATTCGCATTGTAAAGTTAATATGTATCTAAATCCATTTGAAATCTTCAGTGGTCCTACCGTATCTACTGCTACTACTTCAAAACTATTCCCTGGTGTTTCTGTAATTTTCATTTTCTCTTTCATATGCCTGATTATCTTATTCTTTTTGCAAGATTCACATTTATTTACAAAATCTTTGACCATTCTACTCATATTTTTCCACACATATCTCTGTTTTATTCTACAGATTGTTCTTTTAACACCTGAGTGACCTCCAATTGGATTCGTGTGATTTTCTAAAATTATTCCTAACATTTCTTCTGTATCTATTATTCTTTTCGGCGGTTTATAAATTATTATTTTTAAATTATTTTCTTCTTTTTTACCTTTTTTTGAGTTCTGCAGAACATTAAATTTATTTTTGAATTCATTAATATCTATGTGACTAAAAATTAAATCGTTGCTTTTCAATGCTAGTTTATCTATTTTCAGGTTTTGCATGCAATTAATTAACTTCTCCAATTTTGAATTCATTTCCATAATTGGATTATTGCTAATCAAAATAGTCACAGTTTTTAACCATTTGTTGTCATTGCCGAATTTATTTATAACCTGCAAACCTGTTGGTACGTTTATAAATTTATTGTTTTTAGTTTCTCGCGAGTTTTCTGTTTGTTCATACACAAACCTTAATTCTCTTAATTTCTGTACTTCAGTTATAGATGTACATTCCCAAGCGTAGAGTTGATCGGGCTCTTTTCTTGGTACATCTACACTAAAATCTTTAGAATTTTCATCCAGTTTATTTTTCATACTTCTAGTGATTACATTAACTTTTTCTTTTGGTATTAATGCTTTTAATGCTTCAGTGTCCCAAACTATTCTAGATAAAGCATCTGCATTGGTATTTAGTTTACCTTGTTTAAAAATTATGTTGAAATTGTAGTCAATTAGATCTAATCGTATTCTGGTCATTTTAGACGATGGATTCTTATTTGTAAATAGACTTACCAGTGGTCTGTGGTCAGTTACCACAGTAAATTGTCTACCGTAAAGGTAAGGTTTAAAATAATTTATGGCCCAATGTATAGCTAATAGTTCTTTTTCAATAACTGGTTTATTTAGTTCGTGTTTATCCATAGATCTACTTGCGAAGGCAATTGGTAGATCTTTCCCAACTTCACCTTGTGATAAGATAGCACCTAACGTGAAATTTGATGCATCCGTTGTTAGAACAAATTCTTTATCAAAATTTGGATACTGTAGGATTGGTGGATTAATTAATTTTGTTTTAAGTAAATTAAATGCTTTTTCACAATCGTCAGACCAAACAAACACTGTTCCCTTTTTTAATAGGTTATTGAGAGGTTTCGCTATCAAAGCAAAGTTATTGATGAACCTTCTGTAATAGTTACAGAATGCAACGAATCGGCGTGTACTATCCGAATCGGTTGGGCGAGGATAATTTTTAATCACTTCATATTTCGCAGGGTCAGGCTTAACCCCTTCACTTGTGATGTAGTGACCTAAATACGTGACTTCCTTTTTCAAGAAATTACATTTAGATGGATTGATTTTTAAATTATAGGCTCTTAATCTTTTAAATATTTTAATTAAATTATTATTGTGGTGTTTCATTCCACAACCAAAAACAATTATATCATCCACGTATAGAAACGCAAGTTCCTCTAGACCAGCTAATGCTATTGATAGCATTCTTTGGAAGCTGTTCGTGGATATTTTGAGTCCAAATGGTAACCTTTTAAATTGAAAGTGTCCTTTATTCGTCGAAAAGGCTGTCATAGGACGAGATTCCTTCTCTAGTTCTATTTGATGAAAAGAACTAGTTAGGTCTAACGTCGAAAAATATTTCGCTCGGCCTAAATTATCTAATATGTCCTCTAGACGAGTTAATGGAAATTTATCGTCTATAATTTTTTTATTTAATTGCCTATAATCTACAACTAATCTCCATTTTCTATCACCTTCAGAAGATTTTTTTGGGACAATTAACAATGGAGAATTATACGGGCTGATTGAAGGTTCTATGATATCATTATTTAAAAGTTTTTCGATTTCTTTATCTATTTCATTATATTGAGCTTTTGGCAACCTATAATTTTTTATATAGACAGGCGTATTATCCTCTTTTATTATTTCTTGCTTGTAAAAATTGTTAGTTGTTAATGTATCACCAGAAACGTAGAAAACATCTGTAAATTCCCTACAAATTTTAAAAATTTCCTCCTTTTCGTAATCATTATTATTTTCCATGTTCAATTCTTTAATTATTTTCGTGTACCGTTCTTTATTTGAAATGTTAGTGTCTTTAGTGTTCCGTATTATATGATAATTACTTAAATTCTTTAATTTTGGTTCATATTTATCTATTTGCACTGCCTCTTCATTAGTGTTTATTATTCTTATATGTGCAATACCATTCTTAGGAATTATTCCATTGCAAATAAATACTCCTTTACTTATTTCTTCATTTAAAATTATACTATCTTCATTTCTTTTAATATTTAGAGCTTTCAAAATTTCTGTTCTCGCTGGTATTGTAAAAGTATTTTGTGTTGGAAGATTCGTCTCCAAGGGTAGGATAATTTCTTCATCTACAGAGTTAATAGTGATTGTGTAAGTTTCATAATCAATCTTACATCCATTTTTGCTCAAAAAATCCCTACCTATTATTCCATCTGTGTTTATGGGGAAATTTGTTTCAACTATGTGTATATTTTGTTTAATAATATGATTATGGAATTTAAAGTTTGTATATACAGTGCCTAATGAATATGTTTCGGAGTCTGTCACTCCCGTTATTCTACATCTATTATTACTATCTATAGCTATATTTTCTCTTAATTTATCCACTTTGCAAACAGTGATATCCGATCCTGAATCAACCAGAAATGTCAAGACGTCTCCGGACAAATCTGATTGTAACATTACCAGACTTCCTGAATTTGCATTTATATGGAAAATTAGTGAATTGCTAACTCGTTCAATTGTTTTGTTATATCCTCCTGTGATGTTATCGGAGGAATAGCCCCGTTTCCCGACCTTTGTAATACATGTATATTTCGGTTTCTTCGACTTTCATTACTATAATTTTGATTTCTATGACTTTGATTATTATAATTCTGATTTCTATAATCAAAATATCCTTGGTTATAATTATTATTTTGGTTTGAGAAACGATTCGAATTTCGTTGTCCATAGTTTGCATTACCACGATATAAATTATTTTTGTGTTGATAACTATTGCTATTTCTATAGTTATTATAATGTTCACTATTATAACTGTTATTGCTCCGACCGGCAATTCTGCTGTTCCTATTAAATTTCTTTCTGGTAAATTGAGATATTTGGTGTTTAAGTTGTGACACATTTTGTGTGTCTGTTTGCAAAACTTTTGAGGCCTCTCTTGCTACTTCGATAGCCTCAGCTAAAGTTTTTGGTCTAGCTGCCATTACAGTGGGTTTCAATATATCTACTAATCCCTCTTTGAATGCATTTAAACCCAATTGATCCGATATCAAATGTACGGTTTTTATATCTGCATCAGCTAGGATTTTTACTTGTACACTATTTAGTTCGTTAACTAACTTTTCAATTTTTTCTATATAGTGTTCTATTTTACCCGTTTGCCTGGCTCTATGTATTTCTGATTGTATCTCTAGTGGAGAACGCCTTAAGCCAAACACTTTGTAAAATAATTCTTTTAGCTTCTTAAAAGTTTCTGGTTTTTCCTCTAACGTGATTTTTGATTTTACACTATCACTAATTCTAGCCGCTAACACAATCGCGATCAATTTTGGTTGATCAGCTATTTTTAATTCGTCATGTAACAACTTGACCAAACTTAAAAAATTTTCTAGATCTTTGTGTTCACCTGTGAAGATCGGTAACACTTTAATAACTTCACTAATTTTTAGATCCATTTTCTTCTTAAATGGCATTTAAATATTACACATAATCTAAATTAATTCTATATCTAATTTATATTGGAAATTTGATCACACCAGAAATGAAATTAAAGGGAAATTATATGTGTGTCATAAAATTATTTTTCAAAGCATATTTTGTTAATTGTAACTTAATAAGTGGTGACTACACACTCATTAAAAAATAAAAAAAAATATTTATAAAATATGTTGTGCAATTGGATCTTCTTGACATCAATTTTTTTTTGTTCTATATTCATATATATACTATACTATCATACTTATTCATGTTTATTGTTTAAGAGTTTATTACTCTTGTTAAATTTGTAACAATTTTTTTCTTTGCATTTTCGTATGCTTTCTTAATTATATAGATTATAGCTAATATTATTATTACAACTATTGTTACCTTAAAATACCCTGACATGTCCGTATTGTTTGATGATTGATGGTCATTGCTGACGGTCTTCTGGTTGCTCTGCACAGCCTCAAGGTTCCTCGCGCCGTTGAAGAAATCCATTTTTTTTTGTGTATACCCAAATTTTAAGTGGGGGTTTCCACTCTCGTCTATCAATTTTTTTTTTTATATTATATATACTATATATAGTGTGGTGCGACGGACACCCAACACTGTAGATTCACTTTTTTATTATATTCCGCATCTATTATTTCTTATCAACATTTTTTTTTTGTTTCACTGCACAGTTTAAAAATAAATATGTATATAATGTTGTTTAATGCACCATTATTCGCTTATTTGTATTAAATTTACTTTTCACGCGTTGTATATTACTAAAACTTATCACCGCAAATTCACTATACATTCAGATTCATATTCGGCAAGATCGCCATGTAAAGGGATGGGGTGTACATTATCACTTCGTTATTTTAAATATTGAAATCAGTTTATAATTTATAAATTTTATTATTATATTTTTAACTTTTTAACATTGTTGCTTCTTCCTTGAGCACCCAAATCTATCTCTTTTTATATTAACTTAATATTAATTATTACAATATTTTGTAATGCCTAATAAACATATTTTATCGTTATTGAATTATCGTAAAAGAAATAAATTTCGAAATATAAAATGTGTTTATTTTACAAAATACAATTTCATGGAATTTCTTCGCATCATTAAATATTTTCGCGCGTGCAATGTTTCGAAATGTTAAGTATATTGTACCGCGTATGATGTCGAAATTTCCATGACAAGTGTGTGGCATTACACCTGGCGTCGAGCGTGGTGTTGGATTGTCACACATCTTTTAACGAAATGAGTGAACACTTCAATATCCAGTTGGTCTGGGTTCCGGGCCACTCTGACGTTGGGGGAAATTGCAGGGCAGACGAATTAGCAAGGTACGGTAGGACTCTTTAACTGGAACCAGGAAGAGAATGTGTAGGAAGGCCTATGTCTAGGCTGACACCAGCTAGTCATCGGAAAGCAGTTGCCTTAGCAAATGCTAGGTGGCTGGCCAGTCCGACTGGCAGAATAGCGCAGCAAGTATGGCCTGAGCTGAGCTTGAAGCGATCCAAGATCTTCATTACACTAAGGAAGCGTGGTTTAGGTACAATTGTAAGGGTACTTACCGGACACTGCCTTTTCGGAAATCATGCGAGAAGGCTGGGTCTGGATGCTGCAAGGATAAGGAGGAGAAGGAGACTGTCCTGCGGTTGCTGACAGAAGACATAATTACTTGGGCAAATACCCTAAGGACAGCCTCTCTGATATCGAAAGCTGTAATGTGCGAGATCTCTTACGCTATGTGAATAGCACTAGTTCGGTGAAAATGGAGTTTAATGATGTCGGATCCTGTGGTATCACAGTGGACTAAAACTGGTCTAAGTGTGCGATAGCAACCACTGACACCTAACCTAACCTAACCTAGACAAGCACCCACCTACTTTAAATTATTAGATATTAATTCTCGTATACTTCTCATAGTAATTTCAAAGGGCAGAAATAAATCTTAGTACCCAGTTGCCTATTTAAAATTGGCGCCATCGTATAATAGCGTATCCAGGCAATTGACAGATTAGGTGAACGAAAAAGATCTTAGCCGAACACTGCTAAATTTTACAGCAAAATTTATAAATTAATATTTTGATTTGAATTACCGCAGGTAGGTGAAGGTGGTGGTTTTTGATCTGCCGGTATTTCTGTTTTTTGCAGATAGCAGTTGAAATTTTGACAAGTTTTCAAAATTAAATGTTTTTGAAAATAAAAAACCAAATGGCATGTGAAAAATGGTAAAAATTAAATTTCTCTGGTAAGAGAAAAACGTTACTCAGCAGTTGTCCAATAATGCATGTAATGTGTGGCACATGTGTTGGTAATGTTTCGGTTACCCAATCAATGTTAAATTGCCTTTTGGCCGACCAAATAGTACAGTGGTTAAAGCTATGGCGTTTGGATCTGGAGGTACCGGGTTCGAATCCCGATAGATGGAGGATGCAAAAGGAAATTTTCATCAACAGATTACGATCTGTGATTAAACGGAATACAACTACGACCCCCTATCGGCGTGCAAAACTCGTGGGATGATGAGTCGTTTATGTCCAGTACTATAGGCTGGCATGGAGCTATGCAATGCGCAGATGGGTAACTTAAATCGGTTCGGTTGGCAGAAATTGCGTAAAGTTGGACACAACTACTCATTTCCGGTAACAATAAATTTTCGACAAAAACTGACGTTGATTCCAAAGATAGTTCACGGAAATTTAATTAAAATAATTTTGAACAGAAAAGCATTTAAATTTCATAGCATTCGAATTTCATTAGCAACGTTCGAATATTAAATCGCGCTTCAAAACAAATATTAAAGCAAATGGCAAAAAACTAGAAAGACTGATCGCAGTAAAGTTTATGCCATAATAACAAAACATACACGAGGCACAGTGTAAATATAAATATAAAATTGAAAAAATACTCAAAGATTTAACTTCATAATAATATTTGAAAATTTCTAATAAACACAAATATTACGTTACACAAATGAAATTGCTTAAATCAAAATCACTACAAATCGCACCTCTGGATGTAATTTTGAATTAGCATTTGCTATAAGAAACCAATTGTATATAGCAGATGCTCGGAAATCTAAGAGATTTTTGTTATTCGAGACAGAATAGTTTTGAGTGTCTTAAAAAATGGTTAAACATTTAAAAACTATTATCTCGGCCTCTACGAAGAGCATACTCAAGTGGCCGTGAGGTATTTGATGTACGAAACCAGTCTTAATTAGCCATATGTTCGAAAATCTTTGAGCTTTTTTTATTCGGGTGAGAATATCATTGCAACTAAAAAATCTTAAACTAAGTGTTTAAGAGATTTATCTCGGCCTCTGCAAATCGCACAGGGGTGCCATGAATTAGTATTGTATTAGAATATAAGTGGCTGTGAATTAGCATTTGATGCAAGAAATCATTCTTAATTAGCTTGGGAAATCCCTGATATTTTTGTTAATCGAGTGAGAATAATATTGAGTGAAATTCAGAATTTTTAAACATTTAAAAACAATTATCTCAGCCTTTACTCCACGGAGAACTCTTAGTATTTGGATACTCGAGAGATAATATCATTGAGTGTAACATAAACTTTTTAAATATTTGAAATTTTTTATTCGGCTCACAACTTCATATCGAGTGGTTATAAATTAACATTTGATGTAAGAAATTAATCTTAACGTACATGTTCGAAAACATTTGCGAAACATTTGAAATTATTCAACAAGTATTTTCTATTTCACTCAATGATATTCTCTCGAATAACAAAAGTTTCCGAACATACATATACGTTAATAAGATTGATTTCACAGAACCACTAAGTGTGGCTAAGTAAGATTTGTTTCTAACTTCTAAGTCAGACCCAGTTAAATCACATCTGTGCGATTGGTACTTTGTTTTGTTTTAGAGAATTTTGTTTTATATTTTTGTTTGTTAAAAATGTTCAAATATAATTAAGAAAGTTCAAGTTTTGAGTGTTTTTTTGTTTAAATTTACGTACTTTTGGGCTGCAGTGTATATTTTGTTATTTTGGCATGAACTTCATTCCGAACAAAGACAGAGAAAGGAGAAGAACTACATTGAATGAGCTGATTGCACAAACCAGATGCCTATTTCCACTTCAATGTTTTGTAACACACATCTGCAATGATGTTTATTGGCTAGATACGCGAAAAGCTTAATTGGTAGGACATCCAGGTAAAGATCCAGTATCTTTACTGTGTAGAATTAATTGGACGGTATCCAATCATAGTTAAACAGTTGAGATTCGTTAAGAGCAATCAAGAAGTATTTAAGAGTCGCGTTGTTGGTCTCTGCTATTGAGCTTCGATCGTGAGGAAGTCTACATCTACGCATGGTCCTATGGATAGAAGATCACCCTTTATTTTATTCACCAGAAGGAATAAGCAGAATTGGTAAAGTCTGTTCAGTGCACAACCTCCTGAAGAATTCGAACATATTTGCAAGAATCATCTAACATTATGTTGCTTTTACTTCCCACGAAAAGTGTGTGAACCAAAGAAGGCCATTGCACATACATTAGATGACTTTATTAGAAGCGGATGGTACAACTTAAAGGCATAAGTCAAAAATAAATGGATTATAAATACAATCCTGCTCTTCTCATATTGCAAGTACTGAAGGATCTTGTTTTCTCCTATTTCCCGCTTTGTAGTGCTGTGTGAAACGAACATGTTATTTTTTATTAGATTTGTTTTACCAATCTGTAGTGCTGTTGTATAAAACTAAACAGTTATTTCTTCTCCGATTTAGTCACCGTAGCACTACGTTAAACCAAAAAGTTATTTTTCGCGCTTTAATTTATCGTGCTATAGTGCAGTGAGAAAAACCCGAACTGTTATTTTTTCTCTGCGTTAATTTATAGACCTTCGTTAAAAGCTAACATATATTTCCCACGTGTTTATCTATCTTTCGGAAGTGTTGGGACATAGAGTATTGTGTAGTCATCTAAAATTTATATCAAAAACCAGCGAATACTAGTACCCAACAATATGGCTGAAGGTTTTCAAAGGCAATGAGACAACCTAAAGGGTGTACTGCCAAAATGGCTACGTGCATGTCCACATTAAATGAAAATAGACGTTTCAGGAACTGAAATGTTACTTAAGAGGCGAAGCAGCAAACTTTGTGACACATTCCACGATCACCGACGCTAGTTCTCTCGATGCCTTTAATCGACTAAAAGAAGACATGGATCCATTAGCAGAAACCCGAGATCCGTGACTAATATATCTAATGAAGGATAAACGCAATGACGCAACCAAAGACCAATTGGGCAGACAAATCACAGCAAACGAGTTTCCTGTCTTTGACGATTTTTTTAAATTTCTCCTGTCACAAGTACAAGCAGCATTAAGAGAACGACACCAAGATGGGCATACCAAAGCTTTATTATTTCAACCAACTTAGAAGCACAATTACAAATTGGTCAAATAGTCCTTTTCCACCGCCCAATTTGTAAATGCAAAGGTTACCTACTATTTCAATGCGGAAAATATAAGAAAATTCCAGACGTCGCAATGGGATTTTGGTTCAAAGTAGAGCCAGATAACAGTATCTGAGAAACCTTAAACCACATCTCAATCAAATAGTGGTGAGAAATTTTTAGGTTCAAAGCCGATGCTGTTATACCTGAAAGATCATTAGATCTAAGCCGAGCAAAAAAGTGGTCAATGCAAGTTGAAGAAAACGCAGTAACACGCGTGGGAATGTTAATCAATGATTCAAATCAATGAATAATCAATGCTACTGTTTGGAAAGCCAAGAATATCAATGTTCATGTCTCCAAAAAGAAACAGATTTTTAAACCTAATACTGCCCAAAACCTCAAGCAAGGTATCATTTAAGCAAGTTCGGTTGACGCGTTCATCGTACATTAACGTAGGAGCTCGCGATCATAAAAACCATTACCACCAACCTATGCAACCGCTATAATTTCCGATAGCGTTCACCAATGGATTATTTAATGGTGATCTAACTAGATCTAACTGATCTAACAGACTAGACCAATGATTGTTTCGGTAGTGAAATCCAGACTAGGAGAAAAAACACGAGATCGGTAGAAAGTTATAATTTGCATAAATGTCTTCTTCTTCAACTGTTCATTGAGCATAAATTGATAAAACATAAAGAATGGAATGAATAAATTCAATCAACATCTCGTGCACAATTAGCGTTTCGAAGAATGTCATTCCTCGTTATACACATCTATTTTGCTGATGCTCAATAAAATATTCTGTCATGGCACCTAAATTTGTTATTTTTACATCCAAAACGTATTTGTTGACTGTTATCGATATATCTTTTTATAGGGATATCACCATTCAAGTTGCTCAATATTTTATCATCAATTCCAAATAAAACATTTACTCTTAAGAACTTGATTGATTCGTATATAAGGTTGTCGACGTATGAAAATCAATAAATAAATGTTTACGTTTATAAATACGATATGAGCCGATCTACCAGTCAAATGATTATATCTGCGACAAAAGCTGATGTCTGATGTACGCTTTACCAGGAAATGTCGCACCTTCAATTCTTGACACGAGCCAAATTATCACGATATAGTAATAAAATATTAATCTTTTGATGTTTATGAATCGATTTTCGAGAACCGAAAAAAATTCACATACTCGTCAATTCACAACACACAAAAAAGCTTGCTGCAAATCTCTGATACAAAAAATAGAATAAACCCAAAGATTTTTTTGTTCCTTGTACACAACCATCAATCAATATCTGACAAATCTATTTAAGCCGTTGGATCCCCCCTCCTAATTCAAAAATCGTCAGCATATTGTCTTTATTATAAGCTGTTGATAGTTTTGTTTGTGTAAGCACAGCTTTATATGGATATTATAGTAAAGCTTAACTGCTTTATTCTTTAATTTCCATATAATGTTAAAAAGTGGTCGTTTTGTTGAAAAATGATTCATAAAACTAATCTTAATCACATTGTTCAAAACTAAGTAAAACTTTTCTTTATTGTGGGAAAAAGTTTCCGCATTGTGTGTTTGCAATTTAAATTTTTAATTTTACTTTTAGTTATCGTCCTTCTCAATCCGAAGTATAGCATGATAGAATTAAAAAAGTTTAGTTTTTGTGTTTGAGATTTTATTATTGTTTAAGGATTGAAATTAGATTTGGTGCAGTTTGGAACTACATATGTGCATACAAGCACTTATAGAAACTATAAGATTCCGAGATGGTGAGACCATAAAGGGAAACACGGCACTAAAAATAATAATACTTGCAGTCTGCAAATACCAGTATATCAAAATTGAAGTAGATATTCATTGGTAAAGTACCCTTTAATTTAAAGGGGGTTCGTAAATACCCTGCAGCTGTCAACGGATCAAAATCATGATTTAATTCCTATAGTAGATTGTTGTACCACATCTATTTCTTAAATTTGGAGCAAGGTACTTTTCACAGTCGCGTACACTTGATTCTACGCTTAATTAGAATTAATTAACTAGGGTTTCTGTTGAGATAAGCTCAACAGGGTGAACAACACATATCGAGAATGGAACATGCAGAACAATTAGTCTGAAATATTTACAGAAACCCGACGCCGATGCAGTAAAGATTATTTGTTTACATTTTTATATTTTTATCAACAACCGGCTAGAATTACGAAATGGCTTTAAAGTCGGACATCGCGAAAATATGTTACACAACATAGTGGCTGCATATGAGCTGTGGCTGCATATGAGAAAAAGTATGTTATCAGGATCAACTAGGATTTATGGAAAAACCAGGGATAATAATAATAACAAAGGATTTCGACTTCAAATCAACCGCAATACGAAAATATAAGGTATTTCATCCTTATTTTTGGGTTACGGTTGATTTGAAGTCTTGTAGAGAACGCAAATAGAGCAAAGTAGTGAATGTCAGCGTCCTTTGTGTACGTTATCTCACCCAGCATAAAGAAGTTCAATACGGATCGACGTGTATTTTTTGCAATCGACATCATCATACACATCTGCAATACAATAATGTAGCGTCTTCAAGCATGCATACAACTCAAATTCTTGATCAATCAATTAGAAACTGTATTGCTACTCACCGCGGTAATTAAAGCAACTACTAACAGCTCGTTACTTTAAGAGCTTTAATAGACTCATTAATCCCCTTAATATCATCAAAGGCTGCCAACCTCTTGAATGTTCAAAAATGGAAAACATGTAAATATTGCATATCAACCTAACACCAAGGTTTTCAGGAAACTTTTCCGTAAATATCGATAATTTGATACTGTCAAGCTCACACAACAGCTTCCCGAGACAAACATTAACATAAGTAAATGGAAGCATCTAGAAAAGGTATAACTAGCCGACCCCCACTACAAACGCTCGCAACCAATTGAATTTGTAATTGGGGTGGATTATTATCCTTTAATATACAACATACGGAATTCAGTTGGATTATAATTGACAATCTTGGAAATAGCGAACATCAAACACTAACAGCCATGGTGACATTTAAGACAATTCAAGAACAATTACAGTTATTCATTGAGAATGACATCATTTCAGGAATTTCACCGAGGGGAAAATAAAAATTGAAGAATTCTTTCAAGAAAATTACACGGTCCCTTTAGGACCAGCTATAGCAATCTAAGAGTATCAAAAATGGCTGTAGCAGGATTATTACAGCTCGAAAGGAAGTTTACAAAGGATACATCATTCAAGCGGATGTATCACCATCATCTCTTTAAGGGATACTTCGAATTGAAGCACATGGACTTAATCCGAGCAGAGCATGAAGATATCGAAGAGAATCAAAGTTATTATTTACAGCATCACAGTCTGCTCAAGATAGACAGCACAACAACCAAACTCCGTGTCGTGTTCGATGTTTAAGCAGAAAATACTACGAGAGTATCAATAAATGATCATCAGCAGCAACAGAATCTTCCAGACATTCTTCTCCTATAGTGACAAATTTACATTGACTACCGATTTCAAGAAAATACAATGCTAGACAGCACTCTTCATGACGTACAACCGGAGGAATTAGAATCAATATTCAATTTGGTTGGAATAAAGAAAGTCTACCCATTTTTACAAGTATTCTAACGACATTCAAGTTTCAAGAAACTAAAACGCATCGTCGCATATTGCAAGCGATTCATCTACCACAAAACGCTTACAACCAGGAATATCTCCAATAGAAAAATGCAAGATGCAGAAACTACAGTTATCAAAAACATCCAGGAACAAGAGTTCCATAACTAAATTCGGTGCCGCAAATCCTCAAGGCAATTAAACAAAAGAAGCAAACTCATATCTTTGAATAAGGTCTTCGATAACAATGAAATATTAAAAGTGAATGGTCGACTATAAAACTCAAACTCAGTTAATATCGTTATTCAAAAATCCTTAAAGTGGATCTGCCATAAACATCATAAGGCGAGTACAACGAGAGAGAGAATTTTCCAAAACAGGAATCGACTATGCCGGCCCCAACTGGCACTTTATCCCACCTCACAATCTCCATTTTTCCGGTATCTGGGAAACAGAAATAAAATCAGTGATATTTTCATCTCAAAAGAGTTGTTGGTGAATCAACCTTAACATTTGAGGAACTGCGGAAATCGAAACACTAGGATTAAAAAGAAAATGGCATACTCGTATGACTAAACAATAAATGCATCGGTTCTGGAAGCGTTGATGGACTGAATACATTAACCAAGTGCAACTTGATGGTAGATGATTAAGTATGAATAAAGGATGATCAGCAATCTGCCACACATTGAAAGTTAAGACAGGTCTTTAAGAATTACGCTGGTAAGGATGATTCGGAAGTCCGGTGATAGAAGTTCATCTGGCAATAACAACCCATCTCCGAGACAACAACCACATAGACATGTAAGGTGAATAAATCTAGTGGCCTTAGCAATATTCTTTATGTGTGCATTCTGGGACTTGCACCAGCCACCATCCCAATACGTCCTTTTAACCAATAGAACGGGATACACTTCGAGAAATTAGGAAGCTGAAAATAGTGGCGACGAAAGAGATATTAGTTGTTCTTTACAACTTGGCTTTCTACTAGTAGGAAATTGATAACTTTAAAATAGCACGCAGAGGAACATTCGGTTTGTACTCGTATATGGAGCTGCCCGGTTTAAAATACAATGTCATTTTACAGCAACTTCTAGGGCAAAATGCGTATTTTATTGCAGATAACGAGCTATTATATGAAAGCTACAAGGTTCGTAAATGAGTGAAACGAGGTTCTGGAAACCGGTCCTTGTGTTAGAGGATATGTGCAGAGTCCTCACGCAACGAAATGCTGAAAAATATGAGTCCCAGCTTGAAATAATTAACTATCATTCATCTCTTATCAAAACTCAAACAACTATAGTCCATAACGCAACATAACACAAACCTTATACATCGTCTTCGACAGGAAATACTGAAATTACAAGAATATAGAACGTATATGAAGATTAGCGGTACAAAGCGTTTTTGAAATGACTCTAGTACTAAAGAGTGTCAAAAATAGGCAACAAAGCTTACTGGACGTACCCTATCATGCCAATACTACATCCATCCATATTCACACCAAGTCAGCTAGAAGAACAGTTTCAATTTATTCGACAACACGTGCCTGTAACTATTACTCTACCTGGACACAATTTTCACGACATCCATCACTTGTGTCAAATTATGGATATTTGCAGCCGAGTAAATGTAATAATTCAAACTATCTAACCGGATTCTGCGGGTGGAACTACACACAAATATCTGTAGTTCCAAGTCCTGATATCCACCACGCAAACCACAGTCGATGTCATATATGCTTCCAAGATCTATTTTTACACCATTTTAGGCTATGGCATAGTGGAAATCGATTTTGTCTGCATACTCAGAGACTTTGATACGGGATTTAAGTGCATTTATCAAGAATAAAACGAAGGAAGATAATGAATGGAACTTACTAACCACACCAGAAACATTAAAATTGGATAAACAGATAGAGACCATATCCATATTTTATTTTGGAGTGTCATCTGGTTTATAAACAAATTTAGAGGAAAATGTTTTCAACTTCACCCACTAATACAACCAGAAGAAAATATCATTTAGTAAAAAGTTATTATTCTGCTCAGGGTAGAGCTCGGGAATATGTTGAGGCCGATAAAAAAATGGAAAGACACCTGGTCTTCACGTAATCCCCGCAGAATTAATTAAACACTGAGGCACTCTTCATGCATCAAATTTATCTATCTCTTTCTTTCATCGTCGCTATGTGGGAGCAAGAAAAGCTACCGCAGAATATGGAAACTATAGTGGCATATCCTTCTTGAACACTCTACAAAGTGATAGCCTGTGTTATACTTGCCAGACTAGTACCAGACTAGTAAGAGGTTGGTTCTGGGAAAATGTTGGAAATACAAGATAAGCACATGTCGACCAATATAGACTTTCAGCAAACATTTGACAGTACCAACCTCAAAAGCCCATGGGCTAAGCTCCTATAAATAACAGACAAACTTGTTACTCCAAGTAAATTAACAAAGACTGGGTCTATACAAAGAATCGTGCTGCATTCGCGCCTTTGCTTTGCTGCGAAACTTCACGCGTATGTATAAATTACAGAGAGACTTACCAAAGCAGCTTTATGAAATACTAAAATCTTACATATCTCAGACACTTTCGTGTTAAAATAGATAGCGAATACTCAGAAACAGAAAAAATATCAGCAGGCGTACCATAAGGTAGCGGTCTGGAACCATAATTATAAGTTCTATATACCTCGGACCTGCAACGATAGAGGAGTCTAACATAGCAGTGTTTGCGAATGATACGGCTATCTTAGCAGCCGCTGATAGCATAGAAGAATTCACAATGGAATTGCAAAGAGCTACTAATATTGTCAGTACCTGGACGAAACGATCGCAAATAAAACGATATTCACGTAAACTTCACCAACAGACAGGTCAACAGTAAATCAGTAGAACTGAACTCTCAGCAAATTCCCTATCCAATCACTACAAAATATCTAGACTTAATTCTAGACGCGAAACTAAAATGGATAGAGTATGGCAAAAAGGAAAACGAAGGGTTAAACATTAAATACAGAAAGATGAATTGGTTCTTATAGAGAGACATTCTGAACTAACTTTACATAGCAAATTGCTACTATACCGGCAAATTCTTAAACCTGTATGGACTTACGAAAACCGGCTCTAGAGCTGTACAAAAAAAACCAATGTCAATATCATCCAGTCATGCATGCTAAAGCAAAGTCCTACGTAGAGGTCTGAAGATGGATTTCGTCAGTGAAGACATAAGAAAACACGCGAGCAAACACATGCAACGTATTAGTCTACACCAAAATGCTGAGATATGTCGTACGTTGGATGAGTCAAACCTAGTAAGACGGCTGTGCAGGAGGAAACCACTTAATTTACTATCCAATTTGGATGTAGGTCTGGGTCTATCAAAAACTCAACATCGAATTCCGTTAGAATACATTAAATTGTATGCGTTAATGGTGCTTACATGACATTGGGAGTTAGTTCGGAAAAAATACCATAGTATCGTACTGAAGTTAGTTACTATAGCTTTTGCTCAATACAAAGTGAAAAATATTTCAAATCATGCAACTAGTATTAGGGACATAAAGGATTTCACAAAATTCGATTGGTTTTGAATCGGGAGCGAGTATGATGATATTTATTTCCAATGGCATGTACGCGGCATTGGTGGTTTAAATTTACACTTAGCTATTTTGAGTACTAACAGATTCGCTCATTATGGTGTTTTGGGATTTATTCCAGCTTACTATGAGTACTTAAATATCTAATGAATGATTATCAGGTAATTTAACCTAACATAATTCGTATGATGGGTCAGAGTATTCTCATTATTAACATCTCATTTCATGATTACTAATGGACCAATCAAAACACCGAATATAATAGGCCAGTAATAACTATAAGTGTTTACGGATTGAAGGAATCAACTCGGGAAGTGAATGAGGTAAGTGAGTGAGATGACGTAACCAGAAATACCAACAGTGAAAATTAGAAAGTGTCTAATCTTTAGGCACATATTCAGATGCCAATTTGGGCAGAACCCGAAATATTAAATATTGTAGATGGTAATAAGATATCAGTACCACAATAAATTATTAATAACTTTTGTTATCAGCGTTTGGCCCCCAAATTAGCATTTCAAATCATAAACAAATAAATAAAAAAGATAAAAATTGCTCCACGAGACCCAAAATACTACTCCCAGAACAAAAAACATATTTTCGTTATTATAAATTAAACCCCCCTCCAAAAAAAAAACTTTACTTGAGTAACTTAATTAATTTTGTGAAAATCAACTTTTTCTATATCATTTTCCGTATTTTTCCATTTCAGCATTAATTTAAAAATATAAAAAATATTAAATTAATAAAAAATCAGAATTGTTGAATCTCTTGAAAATATGTAAAAAAAGTTTCGCCCACATTTCCATTGATTTACTCGCACACCGTACCGCTCCTTTCGCCTCTGTTCACAAAAATATGTATTTCCAATTAAATGTAAAAAATAAATAACGTAGTTAATTAGAAAAAGGCTTTGATTAAATAAAATATTCGACTTTTTATTGATCGAAAAAACTGTTTTCGTTCGTCATAATGAAAATCGAAAGCTCGATTCTCAACTAAGTTGCACAATAGAACATGAATTCAATGGTATACGTATGGTGTGGTTGAAAGAAAATTGAAAATATTTTGCTTTGTATTTTCAATAAAACTTTTATATTTTTACATCTAAATGATTTTTTATCCAGCTGTGATTTTGGACCGAAATTAAGTGTTTGTAACTCATGCATACTCAAAAGAAAATTTTTTACATTTTGTTTTCGATTTTCATTTCTTATACGTATATACAAGTATGTGAGTTCGTACCTGAAATAATAATGGGAAAATGTTTATTTTTCCGGGAAACTGGTATGACAAATATTATATTAAAACTGTGCCATCATAAGATATATTATAAACCAAAGCATCTATTAAGAGTTTAATTTTTAGTCGGTAACAACTTTCCACCACACAAAGAGCTTATAACCGCGTATCCATTTAATTATTCAATTTAAAATCGTCTTCCGTCGTTATAGAACTTTTCTTTCACAGTCTTTGTCTACATACATACTCGTATACTTAAGAAAGGTTTTTTTTATTAATGATATACTTGTGTGGGAAACAAAAACCGGAATAGCTCGGAAAATCATAAAAGTTTTTCATTTAAATTTATTCTTTGAGAAAACTTTCATTTCCGTTGATGACTAAAATAACGAACACTGTGCTTTTGGGACGTGGTTTGTTTTTAGTGAGACATGGAACCAATTATAACTTTATGCATAATGGTGCTAGGCTAGTACGGTTTTATATTATGAATTAGGAACGCATCATCGGCTTCACTACGTAATTGCAGTACTGCTATCAATTTAAATAATGGAACACGAAACCCTTTCAGACCTGTTGTACATTAGTATGCACAAACTTTTCTGAGACATAGTATTCAAGAAATTCGAATTTTCTCCTTTATTGCAGGTTCGTTTCAGTTTTTCTATCTCTTTTTAATCATAACTAAATCATAAATAAATTCCCATCAAACTAAAAAAAATGGGATCACGATAGGAACCAAGCACACAATTTATCGGAAAAAATATCAACATAAAAAAATTATGTTTTAGGACAAACTGGAGAAAGCAAAGGCTGCTAGCATTATTTCGGTTTTAAAGTGAGAATAATTATTTCTATAGTTTTCTTTTTTTGGTCACCCAGTAAAAGCAAAGGCCTGCTACAATCTTATTTGGGATTTTATGGATATTTGATTGATTTTTTTAATCGATAAAATTTGCACTTGGTTCCTATCCAGTATTCAATAAAACGTCATGTACAATCACGTGCTTTTTAGTAGTGGAAATCCTTTATTTTTTAGCTCAATTTTAGTGCAAATAAAAAAAATCTTGGTAAGCCAAATAATATTTTTTATACATTTAAATAACCAATAATGTATAGGGTGGGTGCCAAATAATTTTTTTTTTAAATGCAATAAAATAAAGTTCTCAAAATTGTTTCCAATTTATTTTTCATTATAAAGAACAATCCTTCCGATTAATTATGGAATACTATTTCATTCATATGACGGCCTCGGCTGGCCTTGACGTACCCCATACGGTCGGCCCAATTTTTGATCACATTTCCGATGGTATGCGGCATTATGTCTTCAATGGCAATGCGAATATTGTTCTTGAGAGCGTCAATCGTTGCTGGTTTATCGGCGTAACACTTATCTTTGACGGCACCTCAAAGATAATAGTTCAACGGCGTCAAATCACAGCTCCGAGGCAACCAAATCACATCAGCATTTCGGCTGATAATTCGATTTTCGAAGACAGTGCGCAAAAGATCAATTGAAACGTGTGCTGTAGCTGGAAACAAAAAATTGTTTATCATGGCGCGGTAGCGCTCACCGTTGACAGTAACGGCGGTTCCTTGCTCATTTTCAAAGAAAAATTGCCCAATGATGCCACCAGACAAAATCCGCACCAAACAGTCACTCGTTGAGAATGCGTCGGCTTCTCTACGATCACGTGCGGGTTCTCCGTGCCCCAAATGCGACAATTCTGCTTGTTTACATAGCCGCTAAGATGGAAATGCGCCTCATCCGAAAAGATGATTTTTTTGCCAAAATCGGCATCTTTTTCAAGTCGATCGCAAACCCACTCAGCGAACCGAAAACGCAATGGGTGGTCTCTTTGCTTTAATTCCTGAACCAATTGAACTTTATACGGTATCATACCAAGGTCTTTATGCAGAATTCGTCGAAATGTTGAGCGTGAAATGTTCAATTCTTTAGCACGATGACGTGTTGGCGTTCCCGGCGACTCACGCACATTCTCGGCTACAGCATCAACATTTTCTTGTGTACGCTTGGTTGGCTGCTTGGTTCGTGTTGGTTTATTAATTAGCAAGCCTGTTTCTTTAACTTTATTTATAAAATAACGCACATATGGAGCTCTCGGCGCTTCGTTTCTTCCGAAAACCGCACTTTCGCATACATTCTGCAACATTATCATGATTTTCGAAGTAATATTTCAATATTTCCCAGCGTTGTTCAAGCGAATACATAACCATTTTCGTTCAGCGGAAGGATAAAACTAACTTTCTGTCAAATCAGAAGTGACATAACCCTTACCATACTCAAAATAACCGATTTATTGTGATGACAGATGCTTCTACTTTCTCTTTCACAAAATGATGCCTGACATCGATATGTTTCGTACGAGGATGATATGCATCTGTCTTTGAAAGATTAATTGCGCTTCGACTGTCACAAAAAATCGGAATCGCAGTCGGTCTGCTGAGTTCCACGTCTAATTTTCGAAGCCATAATGCTTCCTGACAGAAAGTGCAACGGTTTGATGCTTGCGTGATGACCATGTTATTGCTCCTCCGCCTTTAAGAAAAACATAACCAGTGGTGGATTTTTTTTCATCAAGGTCACTCGCTCAGCCTGCATCGCTAAAACCAATAATGTTTTCTGCCTTTCAAGTAACGGAAGATCCATTTCACTGCAACCCAATGCTGCTTTCCGGGATTATTTGAAAAACGACTCACCAAATTTACTGCGTAAGCAATATCAGGTCGCGTACCCTGTGCTACATACAGAAGGCTGCCTACCGCTTCTTGAAATGGAATTTTCTGCATGTCCCCAATTTCGGCTTTGCTGGTTGCTAACATACTTTTGTCTAGCTTGACATTTATGTCGATTGGTGTCGCAAGAGGGTTAGATTGAGACATGTTGAATTTTTCCAAAATTTTGGTAATGTAATCCTGTTGATCCAGCAATAAAAAAAAACCTTTTCTCGATCCCTTGTAATTCGGAATCCCAAAATACTTTGAGCTTCTCCTCTATCTTTCATTTGAAAACGTTTGGACAGTTCGTCTTTCAAACCCGTGCTTTGTGCTTTGTTGATACTTAAAATCAAAAAATCATCGACGTATACCGCAACAAACAACTTGGAATTTCCGTCGATTTTATAATAGATACACCTATCAACATGATTTGGGACATGCGGCTGGCGCGTACATAGCGTAATCTGAAGTTCCAATTTCCAATCACTCTTCATCATATTTGGGCAATAATGCATCGAATGTTGGCTTCCAAGTTTTCAGTAGTCTCTTGTATGCATTTAAACCAAGATCCTTAAGCAAACTCCTCCATAAAAATGTTAGATCATGTCCCAATTATTGTGCACGATGACGAATCGATTCATTTGGATTCTCTTAAGAGACGCGTATTATCATTTAGAGTAAACGTGGTGCGAAAGCGATCCATAGTTAATCGAATTAACTGCTCCATAAAATAGACGTAGCGCGCGATTTAAAATAAATTTGAACAATTTGCAAACGTTGGTCTGGCGTGAGCCTATTCATTTTGAAGTGGCAAACCAAACTAGCCAATTATCAACTGTCAGCTGTAAAAAAGTGTTGCCAACATAAAGTTCTATACCTCGAAATAAAAAACCTTTATGTGAACCCAATTCTTACATTAAATGCTTTAAAGGAGTACTGTTTCAGGCACACAATCTGTAAGCAGCATGGTACTGATTAGAAAATTGGCGATAAGTTGTTTATCTTTTTGTTTACGTTAATTTTTGATTGGGTGCAGGGCGGATTTCCAGACTGTCTTAACTCACCGTAACGTCAGAACTTCTGCAACCAACGAGCGCGATAAAAGTAAATGTTGGTAAATGCCATAAATTTGTGCATTTTATAGTTCAACAGAAATTCGAAACTGTTTGTTCGAGGTTTCGGCAACTTCTCCGTAAACCTACGTGCATTCCTGATGTAACGAAGGGTGGTATGATACACCGCTGAATCATATCCAATAACTGGAGAGTAATACCATATGATCCATCCCAAACTGGACAGCAATACTCTATACATGGTCTAATGAAGATCTTATATACCTGGAGAACCTGTTACGATGTGTTAAGTCCATTTTAAATTGTTGCTAATTGGAACACCAAGCAGACGAATTATGTTAGAACCCACGAATACATGCTCTTTTACCACAAAAGGGTATTCGTTGTTATTAAATATTGTACTCAAATCAGAATTAAGCGAAGTGACAACTTCTAATGTAAACGGCTTAATAATTCGGAAGGAGTAGGTTCATCCTCGAATGAAATAGAAGAGCACAACGTAGTGTCATTGGCGTTGATCTTTTGGTCTTTGTGAAAGCTTTTTATCCACTTGAACATCAAGTTCCACTTGAACATCGAATTCACGCCGAATACCACAAGTTTACAAACGAAATGTAAGGTTATTCCTGATGAAACTAGCAGGATTATATTTTACGCGGGGAGGTGAGAAATTTGGTCTTCTAGTCAGCTCAGGATGCCTAGCAAGGATACCAAGGGGGGATACCATTTTAATGTTAATGCTTTATTCAAAAATATGAAATTTCGAGAAGACCAAATATTCATTGAAACGTTCTAACTATCTTTAGTTCGAAATGGCATGAGTGATGCGGTTAACGCAATTGTTATTGGTCGCTAGTTTGAGGAGTTAGTTTTATCAAAACCACGTTTCAGAATGGGTTGTATCATCGCAATCTTCTAGCCGTTTGGGTATTTACCTTGTTTATAGAAAAAGAGAAATTTTTAGTGAATATTGCAGCAAGGTTTTCCGGTTTCTGAAGTCAATTTCCCGCGAGATGTTGATGGGATTCATTTTGGAACCACAATACGAAATTGAGAACTAAGGTCGAGTTCGATGTGAAGATGTTCACCAGTAAGTCGACCTGCAAATATGGTCCACCACAAAGGACCATCTGCACATTTCAAAGCTGGAATAGATGTTTTAGAAATATTGAAACAGATGCGACGAACTGGTAAAAGTTGCGATCGGAGATTTTCGACTCGGAAACCTTCTCGGTTTTCTTGTTTCGTGTGGCCTATATATTTTCCAAAAAAAATTCGTTTCGCCTATATTTATTGCGAGCAGTTTCATTTTGTGATTTTAAAATATGGTTTGGCCTCAGTGAAATTGGAAACGACGCCATCTCTTTGATTGATATAGAAACAATGGATTACCCAAGGAAAATGTTCGTAAACAATCACATTCAACCTAGTTAAAATGCCAAAGATGCTTTGGTTGCTGTCTGAATTTAGATGGTGTTTCGACAGATATTTTTACGACTGTCAGATTATGTTCAGAATTTTCAATTCTAGCCTCGCTCGACGCGTGCTTCCTTGAAATAGGCGACTGATGTGAGACAAAGATCCAGAATATGGACTCTTGTTTGAAATTCAAATGTGGGATTACGAACAATTTGTAGGAGGTCACGCATAGCAGTAAACCACCCCTCTTGGCTCCCAGCACAACCATTCGTCTTTTCAAAGTCACCAACTAAAATCAATTCGCAGTAGCACCAATCCGTCTGATTAGGGGATCTATATACAAACTGATTAAGAAAAGGAGGTTACTGGGCCGGGATATTTTAAGGACAATAGTTTGAGTAGTCTTTGTAAAAATTTCGTACTTCTGATGTCGAGCGTATACGTCTTTAACGAACAAGCACACTCTACGTTACAACTCGAATACTCGTTTACGAGTCATCGGACATTGGCTTTACGATGATTATGTCCCGCCCCGCAAACCGAAGAGGCATGTTTAGGGAATTTTCAGACAATGAAAGGTCTTAGTGATGTTTGAACTCGTTTGAATATAATAAAAATCGACCGTTCAAAGTGTCATGGCTAGAAAATGCTTCAAATGAAAGGTCTTAAAGATGATTTCCTCAGGTCAATTTTTGTGTAGGGGGTCCGGAAAATCTCGTTTGAATATATCGCACACACAAAATCTAAAAATGTCAAAAAATTTACCATTTAAAGTGTCATGACTAAAAGGATCTATATGAAAGGTCTTAGTGATAGTTACTCGTGGAAGAAAATTTCAGGTACGTTTTGATGGCGGTAGCTGTGGAAAATTCGGTTGAATAAAATATATAAATTGGTAAAGAAATCCACAGAAATACCCAGCCGAAAAATGTCGACAATGCAGATACAAATTTTATATCAAAATGTTTTCCGGACATGATTTTCACTAACAACTTTCATTTGAACTACTTTCCAGCCATGACACTTTAAACGTTTAATTTTTAGAATTTTTCAAGTTTTGCTTGTACGATAGGTGCTAACGAGTTATCCCCGTAACGAAATATTTTTGTATTATAGTTTTAATGAATTTCTGCGATTTGAGATTTCCGATTTATTGGAATTAAATCAAATAATAGCTAACTGCAAGCGACGTTCAAAACGACAACCCCACGGCTGAATGCCATAAGTTTATATGGCCTTCAATACCTGCTTATATAGTAGCATCTTATATATTGTTTGTTATGTGCCTACAATTGGGAGTTAATTCCAAAAAGCCAGTACATTTTTTGTATTCAAAACATCAATTTTTGACATGCATGTGTTCGATTCATTCCTAGGTATTTGGCTGAGTTATTATGTGGTAATAGCACATTATTTAGTTCCAAATGCCATTGGTTTACTTTTATGGTTCGTTCAATTTCGCCATCGTTTAATCCATACGTTAATTTTGTCTATCGCACTTTGAAGTTTGCTGTCGGCAAATGTACCCATTTTTGTAGTATCCGTTAGTTGGGCACAGCTTGTAAATAATCATCTCTATAAAGTGCTTACTAACACGAAAGTATCTGTCTGTAATATAGGATTCAGAAAGATGACAGAATTGTGTAGGTAAACCTTTTCTAAATTCCAACAATAGACTGTAGTGCCAGACTTTGTCAAAAGCTTGAGCCACATGGTGTAAAACTGCTGAGCAGATTTCCCTTTAGTGCTTTATCAGATGATGCCCGTTATCCTTTGAAATTGATCTAATGTGAAATATCTATCTCGAAATCCATTTTGCTGTATAGGAACGAGTTCTTTACTTTCTTTAAAATAATCTAAGATGGCCGAGAATATTGCAGAAAATTAAATATATTAAAATTAGATTGGAAACTAAATCCCTAAAGATTGATTTAAACCAAAATTCTGAGTACAAAACCCTACATAACCCATAACATAAATTGACCACTCTCATAAAATCACATCTTAAATCTTTTTAGCACATATGCTGTCCTTTATTTATTGCAATTAATATTAAACAGACAATCACAACACAAAATCGATAGTAATAGCCACCAACAATATCCAGCTTATTTTCATTGTCACACATAAGAAAATTAATTATACCAAGTTAATTGTTCGGCTTTATCTTTCTTGTGTCATTAAGTTTAAATAAACGACCGGAAAATGTACGAACAACATTTTGTAACGATTTTCACCAATTTCTCAATATTTTGATGACTTTTCATCTTTTTCGTATCCTTTTTCTACCCCCAAAAATAGATGTTGTGTGTTTTTCATAACATCCGAACGAACATTAGCCTTTTCTGAACCAAATATATTTGGTTTATATCCTTTTTCGATTAAAGATGTTGGCGAGTTTGTTCCTTATATAGAAAGATAGAAGTGAAGATGTTTATTTGCGGATCAAAACTATATACAATTTGTAGAAAATGGACTTTCATTTATATTTTTTTAAAAGGACATAATATTCTTGTTGTCGTAAAAAAAAACTATAAATTGTACCGTTTTTAAAGGATTTGTATTTCGTAACCCCTGTATAAGGTTTCTTAAAATAAATACGAAAATTGGTTCGGTCAATGAGACACAAATTCAATTGCTCGATATGGTCGTACCATAAATATGTATATCGATGAAATTATTCGAACCCAACATAATAAAATTTATAAATCACCTAAATGTGTTAATAAACGCCTATTTTGAACGATTGAACTTGCCCTACACACAATTATGAATAAATCATAAACTCTGTAATTAAGTTGGACTATTATTGGGGCAACATGCAATTACGACAATTGGAAATATGGTATTTCGCTATATTGCCCAGCGAGACACCTATTATCAAACATGATTATCAAATTCAATTACAATGGTTTGTTTCTTAGCTGTCAAAATTTGGGAATTGTAATGTTTTAACAAAGTTTAATAAATAGTTAATTAAGCAAAATTAAGTTTAATTAATATTATTTAAAACCCATATTTATTGAATATACATTTATATTCAAATAATTTTGTTTACGAGTAATTTAACTATTTTCTAAACAGCATTAATAATACCAGTGTTGCAACACATTTGTCAGGTTCTTAAAGCTTTTTATACGAAATTATACAGTGAACAAAGTATCGAACTAAGAGTTTCTCATTTTCAAATGATAAAATTCGGTAGCAAGACACCTCGAAATCAAAACAATTCTGAAATGTCGGGGTATGGAAAAACCTGATTCTCGCCCAAAAATATTTCATAAACCATTGAAAGGAGTACATTAATAATGTTTCGGAACAAATTAAATTTGGCACAGTGGTCGCTTCTGTTAAGAATCCGCATTCATCATAAATTTCTAATCAAATCTGAAAAAATCAGTTAATTATGTGCGACAATTAGTATGCACTCGTAGATAACATAAAAATGGATCGTGGTTTGTTCGGATGCTTAAAACTTGAAAACGACTGGACCAAATTGGATACTTCCTTCTGCGGGTTTGTTCGTAATTGCTATGCGTAGATTTAGGAAAAATAAAAGTCGAAAAATTTTCAACAAATGGCGCTGTAGACGCAGATTTCGTTTTTCTGTTAAATTCAATTACAGTCCAACAGGTGGTTCAACGCTGCAGGCGATCATTCCGTTTGACAGCTCAGCATATTGTTTGCTCTTACTGATTTGATAATTTGAGCTGTGCGGTCACGGTCAGATCATTTTTCATTGATTTTTCGAGTGAAATAGTTTATATTTACGAAATATATCATTGCGAATCTGTGGATTATCTATTTCTTGATATTTCGATCACAAAAAGTGAGTTCATTTTTTTTGTTTGTCGGCGAAAACCTAAATCCATTTCCATTGGAATAGATCGGTAATCGATTTGTTTTGTTTTTCCAGTTGACCTCAAAAATTTAAATTGCATCTTTTTCGTTCATTTGTTTTCTTTATTTTGGCTGTTTCATAGGTAAATTATTGATTAGTGAAAACTTTGTGTGCGATTTATACAAAGTGATGATCATTTACAGTTCGATATTTGTTACGATGCCAAGAAGAGGTCATGGTAACATTGGTCGGCGTTCTCAGAATTCAACGCAGCACCGAAATGTAGCAGCACGTCGAACGGAAGACGAACGTGCTACTGAAAGGGAAACACCTCGAATCAGAATGATTGAAAATCGTGCGCGACAGTCAGAAGAGATCAACGAAGCTTACAATGAGCAACAACGATTGAGAAGAAGAGATGTTCCTGCTCGGCAAAGTGATAAAGCACGATCACAACGTGCGACTTTTGAACGACAACGTCGACGACAACAAATTCCGGTGAACAGAACATTCATTCCATCATTCAGTCTGTCGTTTGTCAGCATTGCAATGCAGTTAAATTTGAAAAAGAACCGCCTGGATTGTGTTGCGCGAGCGGCAAGGTGAAATTGCCGGAGTTGCTTCCACCACCAGAGCCATTGCGCAAACTGCTTTACGGTGAACGATGTACAACGATTGTTTTCAAATGACGTCGTTTGGTGGTAAAATTGTAAATGAACAAAATTACAATCCAACATTCAAGGTAATTTCACAAACATCAGCAATGAATGCTATTGCAAAATCAGCTCATCAAACTGTTTAAGGCTTTGTTGGAACGGATGCCATCCGATGATCACAGCATTATCATAAAATCGGACAGAAAACCAGCAGGAACTCATGAACGACAATACAATGCATCTACAGTTAGTGAAATATCATTTGTTGTTGTTGGTGAAAATTTCGAATCGCGTGATATAATCATCAAGCACCGAAATGGAAACGAACTATATCGCGAATAAGTGAGACACATTGATCGTATGACGCACTGCAATATCCGCTTATATTCTGCCGTGGTGAAGACGGATATCACTTGAGATACAACATGATAAATCTGGCCAATGGTTAGTACAAAAAACACTTTTGATTGTCACTTCAATTGAAAACTTTTAGGAGTCGAGACAAATAAAAAGGTCAGTTCAATGAACTTTTACGCATATCGAATGATGATTCACCAAAACATTGGCAACCACTTACTGAGAGATCGCCGATTGTTTCAACAATATGCAGTTCATATGTACGTTAAGGTTGAGACAGAACGACCCAATCGAATGGAATGAATCGAATGTAATTCAATCAGGCTAATTTGCAATCTGAAGAATATTTTCATTTGCGAGATGCGGTCAATATCGACGCAGATGTTACAGATGTTGGTCGACTCACAATTTTGCCATCGAAATACATTGGCAGTTCGAGACACTTATGACGACGTTACAACACGACTCAAACAAAAACTCAGATGTTTAATGGGCTTCAAATTGCAAAACAACGTGTATACGGTACTGTTCGATGCTGGATATATTCAGTGGAGTGGTAGAAAAGAGGTTTGACGCACGCACATCTTCTTCTTTGGATGGTGAACAAAATTACACCAGACCAAATTAATGACATCATTTCCGCCGAAATTCTTGATCCCGAGCTAGATCCAGAGTTGCACGAAGTCCGACAATAAATGCATCAAAACGCTATCCACGTACTTTTATTTCAGAAATGCAAACTGGAAACAATGGATGTTTACTTTATCGGTGTCGCTCACTAGTTGAAAATGGCAGAACATTCATCACTCAATTGAAAAAAGCGGATATTGTGGTTGACAACACATGGATCGTGCCATATTCGCCAATATGCTCTAAGGCATTTAAAACGAAGCATTTAAAAGGAAGCAATATGTTGGATAATGGCGTTGAACGAGATGAAATCAGCAAGTTTCAAATGGGGCGATATGTGAACTGCAACGATGCACTCTGGAGAATATTTTCATTTGCGATTCATAAACGTCATCCGACTGTTTTCACAGCACAGCGAGTGGAAAGACCATCAGCAACAACATTAACGAGTTTCTTTTCAACTTGTGCCAGTGATCCGTTTGCGAGAACATTGCTTTACTCGAATATGTCACGATATTACACATGAAATACATCGTCGAAGAAATGGTTACGCAGAAAGCAAGGCCAACCAGTAGATGGATATCCAGGCGTGTTTTCAACTGATGCATCGGAACGAATTTTCACAACCCATCCAAAGAACGACGATTGCTTCTATCTTCGGTTGCTTTTGGCTATTGTGCGCGGTTCAACTTCATTTGAGTCATTGCGGTCTGTAAATGGTAGGGTGTGTACAACATTTCGAGAAGCATGTCAACAGTTACAATTGCTTGAACACGAGAATCACTGGAATCAAACGCTAGACGATGCAATAGATTCTTCGCCTGCCAATCAAGTTCGTACACTTTCGCTATGATCATTTCGACATGTCAGCTTCAAACCCACGTCAATTATGGGAATGGGATACATACAAAGATGACATCGCAGAAGACATTTTGCATCGCCTTCGAGTCGCGGCGGGGAATTTCGGATTGCAATGGATGCTGGAAACGGTGGACTATTTTTCCTTCATGCGCCCGGCGGAACTGGGAAATCGTTCAAGATATCATTGATATCAGCACCAATACATGCTCAAAGTGGCATTACCTTAGCTCTAGCATCTACCGGAATTGCTGCAACACTGTTGGAAGATGGAAGAACAGCACATTCAGCACTAAAGCTTCCGTTAAACCTGAAAATCAACGAAAATATTTTTTGCAACATTTCAAAGCAGCTATGGCAAATGTATAATGAAGACCAATCGCGGGATCGCGATTAACTATGATTTAATTGGAGGTTTGAATGAAAGCGGAATACATCTGACCGTTACCGTCGTTTCATTAAACGACACAATAACTCGAAATGTAGCACCAGAACTGAAACTACCAGGGATGCTAGTGTCAAAACTTACCGAAGACACTACACTGAGTGCCAAACATTCTATCAATTGTTCACAACCACAATACACAATAGCCCGAGTTTATATCCGATTCAAAAATATCAATTTTTGAATGCATTTAATGCAAGAATGATGTATAACGCGTCGGATGAGGTAATGAAGCAAATGAATACAAAATTTGGCTACTATATATTTTGATGACCAAACAGGATGATGTTAGAGGAACGTCGTTCCTCAAATTCATCACAAATAGAGCTAATGCTCTCGAATACCAAGGCAGCACACCTGCTAACCCGAGACCACAAGTAAAAGCATTTACTACTATAATTTAAATGTGTCCATTATGTAAAACAAGTGGCCATCCGATGTATAAATGTGTCAAATTTCAAGAGATGACGGATGAAGGACCGCGTGAATTTATCCGAAACGAAAATAGATGTTTCAATTGTGTTCGTATTAAACATCCCGTAAAGGACTGTCGGTCCTTTCAGAGATGTCGGTATTGTCACTGGCAACACGATTTATTAGTGCATGAATCGAATTAGATCGCAACAGCTCTTCAAATCAAATGCTGCAATCTAATTTAACCTTCAATGCAATTCCGTCAGAAACCAGAAACCATAGTAAAATAAAGATTACCTCGAATGCGACCTCATTAAAGCACTTTAATGAGTCCTGATTCAGGATCGTGTGGGCGGATGGCAAATATATAGAGTATTATTGAGCAGAGAAAGGCAGAAACTTCTTACAGCACATGCGGATTATGGTACCAAATTATGGGTCTGACCAAAAAAATAACGCAGTTCAAACTAAAGCCGCATTTTCTATCAGATTTTGAAATTTTGATGAATGCCTAGTAGGACCCGTCAGAGTTCAAAATAATCAACGGAGAGAAGAACACGTACTCGTAGATGTTTTGATCGGAATTGATCAATTCTGGTCCCTACTATCTCAAGAACAATTAAGTGAGCAAAACAAACTTATAGCGCCGAGGATCAAATTGGGTTGGATACTTTTCGAAACATTTACCTCAACCATGCTACATTTGTCTCATATTTGAGTTATGAGATGAATATAGAAAAGACGTTACTCAACTTCTGGGAAAGTTCTAGAAAGTTTGTATGAAGCTGCCAAAAGCCGACTTTTCGCGATGGAACGACGGTTTAAAAGAAATCCGCGCCACCACAAGATTAATGGTAGTGTTTGATGCATCAGCAACAATATCGGCCGATATCACATTAAATAAACAAAACGTCGAAACATTCACTGTATTAAATTCTAGTGAAGTTTCGAACGCATCGGGTCGCGGTCATGGCGGACATTGAAATAATGTTCCGCCAAATCTTGGTACATCCAGAGGATCGTAAGTAACAGCGCATCGTGACAAAGTTGAAGATCCAAATTTTGGTGACACGTGTCGGAAGAGGTGATAGTTAAGAATTAAACCCATTAGCCAGAGGCTATACAAGTCATATAATAACTAGAAGATGTACATAGAGGTTTAATGAGCGATGCAGGATTAGTTGAGGATGCAATAAGAGTGAGTCGTTAGATCGATTCTATTTCGCAGAAGTTTTTATTTTTTGAAACTAACTCTTCTTTATTATTTCTTTTTAATTACAATCTAGTCGAAGACGAATAAGCAATTCTCCTTAGCTTTGATATTTATTATTTGATCGCACTTTTGTTATGCGCTAGATAGAGATTTATTTTAGCTGATTTACCCTAACTCAAAAGGCTTTACTCTTTTGAGCCTTCTAACTTCTAAAATCCATATTATCTAGTAACTGGATCACCTTTATGTTGACATGGTGAAGTAGCCGTTGTTCATGACTTCTAGCAAATTTCATAATTTCGGTTTTGCTGGATGTTATGCCCAGATCTTTGTCGATGTCGCTATTTCATACAAACCATGGTGCGTTGACGATGTTTCTTAGCACTTTATTTTGGAATCGTTGCTCTGCTTGGTACATCCCCACAGCTGTATACCATAAGTCCAGACACGCTTCAATACTTGCTTATAAAGCAGAAGCTTATTAGGGATTGATAGATGAGAGTTTGTTCCCAGCAACTCGTTAGCTTAGCGTCTAATGTCGTACCAAGATATTTGACAGTGTTTGCATGTGGTACGATTCCAGTATTATGCTTTATTGTTTAGGTAGGATTAATTTAAGTTTGTAGATTAAACCTTCGTGCCAAACCTTGTCAAACGCCTGCGCTACATCAAGGAATACTGCGGAACAAATTTTTTTCTCTTCTAAAATCTTCTCAATGAAATTGGTTGGTTATTCTATGCACTTGATCAATAGTTGAGTGCTCACTGCGAAAACCAAATTGGTGACCCGGAATTTGGTTACTTTTTTCAATTATTAATTTGAGTCTTTTGTAATAGTAACTTTTCAAAAAATTTAGACATTGGCAGCAACGATATAGGCCTATATGATGTTATTATAGATGTGGCGGTTTTCCTGGTTTGGGAATCACGATAACCTCAGCCACTTTCCAAAGTTTTGGCACATATTTTAACCTGAATGCAGCGTTTATGATACTAGTTACCGTACCTACTTACCGTACCTTTTTTCGGTAGCTGCTTTATTATTTCTCCGGTCATCAGATCAAACCCTGGTGCTTTCTTTAAGTTTAAATTGTTTTTATTTTCGTTTGTTACTTCAGTAGGCGATGTGGGTGGGACATCGTCGACAATTTGTATTATGTTTTCATTCAATGTTTCTCGTAATTGACATTCGTGAGGTTGAAAAATATTTTCAAGATCATTAGCAAATCGTTCAGCCTTTTCTTTGCCCATCTTCCATCCATTTTCCTGATAGGATGAATCGGCATTATTGGCCTTTTCAGAGTTTTAGTTGCTTTCCAGAGCGAATAATCCGTATTACTGTCATTCGTCAACTTACTTAAGTAGAAATTAACTGACTCATTTTTAGTTTCTGAATTTCTCTTGTTAATTGTTGATGGTTTAGTCTTTTTTTGTCTTGTGGGGCTCTAGTTTGGTGCCACTTTTTTCTGGATTTTTGTTTACCCCTAAGGAGATTTCTAATTTCTACTGGATAGTTGTTTCCTTTAATCTTGATTTGATTTCTGAAGTACTTTCCCATTCTGGTTGTTGAATATCCATAATGAACTTTTCCATTTCTTTGTTGAAACTTTCCCAGTCCGTATGTGTGTTGGTTTGTACTGGATTATTCCCTTTTTGGATGATATACTCGCTTAGGGTTAGGACTATTGGAGAATGATTTGAGCTCATATCTTGGCTTTCTTCGACTTTCATAAAATTATTAGAAATATTTTTGGTTATAAAAAAGTCGATCCGGCTCAGTTGGCCAATATGTTGGTTTTCCTGTTGAAATGGATTCACATCCATTTTCTTTAATCACATTCAGTAAATATTTTCCTTTAGTTGAGTTAATCTAGAACCCCAGTGGGTATTCTTCGCATTGAAGTCACCACCTATTATGAACATTTTTCCCAGACGCTTGAAGATCTTTGAGTATTGTTTGTTTTTAATAGAATGTCTTGGTGGTCAGCACAATCCTGCCACAACAATAGGAAAGTTGTTGGTTTTTATATAAACCATTGTGGCCTGAATTTCTCCTTTTTCATGCTTTGCTTCTTCAAAATGTTGGATATTGTTTTTATGATGACTGCACTTCCTTGTCTGGCTGAATTGCTTAGTAAAATGTATTTCCAAAATAAGACACAAAACTATATTCTCAATATCAAGGACTGCTTGTAGTTCTTGTTGATGCCGGAGCAGACCATAAGCATTCCATGATATAATTTTCATTGTGCTGTTCATTTTTGTGTGGTTTTAGGCTTAGCACCCAATACGCTATCTTCCAATTTTTGTAGCCTATCATCAAATTTTGTTAGTTTGATGAGAATATAACACTCGCCTTAATTATATCATAGAACGCGTGAGTTTGTCTCAACCTTTTGAGGCTGAGTATTTTGATCCAATGTTTGTGGTTTTAGTGGTGTGGACCGTGTATCATTTAACCTTCCTACTTCCTGGACTTAGCACGAATCCATTCTGTTTCTTTAGCTAAGTCTTCCTCGTCGGTTTGATATTCAACGTTGTTATTAACATTATAATTGGTGTTTTGGTTCTGTACCATTGGAGATTCGGTTTGACATTTTATTTTATTTCGGTTTGGGCTTTATGCTGCTTTAATTACATCTCTTCTTTACTAGTTCGTCAATTTGTTGTTGTAAATTGAGAATAATAACGCGTTGCTGATTTTTCTCATCAGTTACTTTTTGCCATTGTTTGTATAACATTCGCTCCTTTTCTGAAGCACAACTTTCAAGACCAGGTGTTTCACCACAATTATATGAGGTTGTTATACCTGCTTGTTGAGGTGCCGTTGTTGTGCCCATATTATTTTGGAATTGCTCCATGTTAAGATTTTCAAGTGAGAAATTAACAGTTTTCTCAGGAGATCTACCGGGTGACTGACACGAACTGTTACCAACTTCAGACGGTCATTGCTGTCAAACCAGTGATGACAGAGCGCTCAAATTTACACTAATGACAGTTCATTCCATTGTTTACAAGCGTACAAAAGCATTTTAGTGGGAAATATTCAGGAAAAAAGTCATCCGCAATGGAATTCAAGCGTAATAGTGAGATTGCTCTATATTTGGCTGGAAAACCACAGCCGCAGATTGTTGACCAGTTAAAACATCTGCATGTGAATAAAATGTTTGTGTATCGCACCATAAATCATTATAACGATACTGGCAGCATTGCAAAACGCCATGATGGTGGACCGAAACGCACTGCAACTCGCCGGATATCATTCGGAAGCAGCACATATTGAAAGATCATCTTGGACCTTGAAAGGCCTTGAAATTCCATAAAAACTTACAGTGGAAAGAGCAAAGGAGTTGTTATTCTTGCACGAAAGTGGCGATTTGCCAAATTTGGTTTTCTCCGATGAGTCACCGTTCGTTATTGAGCAATATGTGAACAAGCAAAACAACCGGATTTGGTTGCCCGGCCGTTCTACTGAAAATTTGGACCAACAGATTGCCACTCGAAACCAAACGACGCCGATGATGATGGTTTGGGCCGCCGTAACGGCCGAAAGCCGTTCAGCGCTCGTTTTTTTGGACCGTGGCATCAAGATAAATGCTCAAATTTATCGGGATCATGAGTTCGAGGGAGCGTTGAAACCATGGGCACAAAATTATTTCGACCGCAGAGTCTGGACATTTCAACAGGACTCATCACTTCATTTCCACTGCCCAATGGCCGCCAAATTCACCGGATGCAAATCCGCTAGATTTCTCGGTTTGGGATATTTTGAAGAGCAAGGTTGGGACAAAAAATACCAAAGTGTCGATCATCTCAAGCAAGCGCTTCGCCGGGAATGAGCCAAAATACCGCAGAGCCACTTTTGTGCTGCATGCAATAGCTTTGTCAGCCGTTTGAAGGCCATAATCGCAGCTAAGGCTGACCAAAACAAAAACTGCTAATACAATTCGAAAATTTAAATATTTGTAAACATTTTTTACTTTGATTCAATAAAATTCATCAAAAACTAAAAATTCTGTGGCGTTTTGTTTTGGTAACATTTCGTGTCAGCCACCCTGTAGTAACCCTTCCTCGCCTTTAGAACGGGCTGCTTATTATTTGAATATTCTTCTCATTTTGTGTATGTAAGGGTCGCCTTCCCCAGAATCCTTAGAGCCAGTCTCATCAGAGAGTGAATTACTCAATATTTCTATTGGTGTGCCATCTGGGGTATTTCTTTCTTCTGTTTTACTCATTGCATATTGTATATTTATAGTGTAATCCTCTCGCCTCTAGTATTTAGAAGTTGTTTAAAAACGTTGCCCGTATGTTACCACATGGAGGTATACTAGACACACACACTCTACATAGTTGCAGAGTTGGAATATAGTCCACGATGACTTACATGGCTATAGACTTTCAACTCCTACCCCATTGAAACACACCCGAACACCTCAGAAAAAAAACCTCTAAAAGTAAAGATCTAATTCATTAGAATTTCTCAAAGCTATTATCAATGCTGAAGCCAGTTATCAAATGAATTAAATCGGATAGAAGATCTCGGAGAGATTTTGAGTTTACAAATTCAATTAAATAAAAAACCAACATCTATAAAACGCAAGATGTTGGCTAAACTCAGCAGAATATTCCGTACATTGAGTTATACCTTTTGTCATACGAATTAAAGTAATGTTCAGCAGTTGTTGTGTCTTAAATTAACTTGGGATGAGTCCTTACCATAAAGGATACCTTATATTGAGAAACACAAAATTTCGAGATGATTAGGTTCTATAAAAAGAACCAATGATTTTCGGACGCCACCGAAAAGTCATATATACTACGGCAGTTTACCTTTGCACAAAAATTTAGAAAACTAAATTTTTAATTGATACAGTGGCAGACGTTTCTGTACTCGCAAAATGTCATGCACTACTTACTGTTACATCAACAAAAATTGTACACGCATCAAATGGCTCTGGTAAATAAAAACTTACGCACAATCGCGATAAAAGTAAGCCGAACAGCCAAGCCACAATAACGTTTATTAAGCAAAAAATTAGCAAATCATTTAAAACTCTTAAGAACCCAGCCCTTTTAATACCAATTCACAAAGTCGCCGCATGTGTTTAAATGTAAATCAAATACTTTTCATATTTAAAAATTCATCCTCACCTAGAATTTGGTCAAAAAGAAAATAAATCAAAATTGTTTTTTCTATACGCAAAATACTCGCATGAGTGGGATGCGTTCGTAGTTTATTTTCAACCGATTGTTAGATGAAAGATGTGTTCATTCATGGAAAATTTTTAGTTTGGTTTTACATCATACCTACAGATCTTGCTACATTCCTATATTTTATTTTGTATGTAACCGTTTTGATTTTTTCGTCAACTACCGAAATTACATACGTCATCGCATGACTGGCTTGGTTCACTCTTTATGAGGTATGACAATTTTGATGTAATGTGTTTGAGAGCAGAACTAAAATAAAACATTTCATTGCCTAAAATCATGATGGTTGTTCATGATCTTGATGACATAACATGACGATCAACCAACTAAAATCGAAATGGTTGCTCGAATAAACGGAATTAAAGGGGAATGATAATGGAAAAGATTTATTTATTTTAGTTTATTATGAAAAATTTATGTTTTTAATTTTTAAATTTGGCGTAGGAGTACGAGTACAACTACAAATTTTTATTTTTATCTCAATATTTGCGGAAGCTGGAAAAATGTATTAAAATAATAATTATTAGTTAAAATAATAAACTTGTTAAAACACTTGGTACATATGCACCCCAGGCTGATGGAGTGTGAATAAAATCTGACAGATTGAAGAATTAATGGGCGCTTTCAGCTCCGCCAACATGTTGAATTTACGAATTGGTACCGCAATGCTGGGATTACGCTCAATGTTACCATATATTTTGAGACATGTTGATTTTAATCAAGGTGTTGCCAACAGTTGGTTGGCGGGTTGGAAAGCAACAGTATGTCCATACTTTACAATTAATTTGTTATTTAACTAGAACGACTTATGGCTTACGACTAGAACGATTATGTTTTGCTATTTTTTGTAGATCCATGATATCACCAATCACCATAGCAAAGTACGGTGGCTCTACCGAAAATTCAATTACCTTTTAAGCGGTCATAGTATATGGATCCAATTTTCCAAGTCATTTTTCAAGAAAACAGTGCACCCAGAACTAGATCGTGGATTGATGGATGCATTAATACTTCTGTAGCCAAAGAGTTCTTCTGGTAGCAGAAACTCTGTTAAATAAATTCTTGAAAATACCAAACACATTACAAACGAGGCGCATTATAAACGAGGCACATTACAACGACGAGGAGTGGTAAGAACGCTGCCAAAACTACTAAATAAACATTAATAAAAAATGACCAATGACGGATTAACTTTAAATCCGATGGAGCGAAACGTCTCTAACCGCAGTAACCAAATTTAGTTTTTTTTTTTAAATATTTTTCCAAAAAGTAAAATTTAACTATTGCATAATAATAGTAATAAATACTCGAACAACTGAATTTCGTTAAATTAGTGTAAGATTTATGTAAGATATTCATCAGCCACGTCTTCTAACGTTTAGATAATTTTAAAAGATGCGAACTTTAAGCAAGACATGGAACAGAACAACGACGGGGATGATAAGAATGTGGTGAACGACGACCATTAGAATGCCGACATCAAAGAGGTTGCCAACACATATGGGCAGGAACAAACTTCAACCGTTATGGACCACGAACGTGCGCGGTGAGTTTAATTTTTTTAATCCATGCAATCTTTTCTGGGGCCGAAGCCACTTCCTTGCTCTTCCGCGGTTGATTTTCCCGTCTTACTTTACGCATCCCTGCCAAATCGAAGACGTACGGCTATAGGACCGGTTTAAGTTACCATCTGCGCATTGCATAGCTCCATGCCAGCCTATAGTACTGGACATGGAAGATGGGTCAGCCCATGAGTTTTGCACGCCGATAGGGGGTCGAAGTTGTGTTCCTTTTAATCACAGATCGTAATCTGTTGATGAAAATTTCCTTTTGCATCCTGCCCCTATCGGGATTCGAACTCGGTACCTTCCGATCTAAACGCCAAAGCTTTAACCACTGTACCATTTGGTCGGTAACGTGCTCGGTTATTTATTTATTTATTTAAAGAAATCTGTTCTGTGATTTACATGTATGATTTCAGAATTTAATTTAAAACAAAAATATTAAAAAATCAAATAAAGTTAAAGTTCTAAACACAAAAATATAAATTGAATTTTGATTTAACAATTAAAAATTTAAAAATAATTTTTAAGGCAATTTTTGAACTTGTCCTTTGATAAAAATAAAGTTAAATAGGTCGTCGACGTTAGTGAAAGATTTAGACGACATATTAATGGGCTTATTTTCTACATAGTTTGTGAAATCTAGTGCTAAAACTCATGGTTTCGACATGTTCTGAAAGGTACATGAATTGATATGTTTTCCAAAATGTAAGCTGGATGCAGCTGTAAGCTCCATTTTGTAATCCGTGCATCTTGTTGAGTATGGAAGTAACCGAGCCACATTTTCATGGAATGGTAAATTGTGGTCGTTATTCTAGTCACTTTTTTTAACAAGAGAATCAGAAACTTCTTTTGAATGCTTTCAATTCTTTTAATGTGTACAGCATAGTATGGATTCCAGGCCGGTACAGCGTATTCCAGTTGAGATCGAACGTAAGCGAAATAGAGTGAACATAAGGTTTGAATATCTTTAAATTCACCAGTCCACCTTTTAACAAATCCAAACATGACATTAGCTCTCGCAATACAATTTTCAATATGCCTATTGAAACTGGCATTCTCGACAAGTGTAACAGCTAGATCTATGATCTCATTAACTCTTTGCACTTCGTTGTTGACTTTGTAGGAAGTAATTAGCGGATTCCTCTTACGATGGAAAAACATGATTTTGCATTTCTTAATATTTAAGTAAAGCGATTTTCTATCACATCACTCACTTAATCTATCGATGTCCTCTTGAAGTTTCTTCGTATCCAGCATTCCATTAACAGTTCGAAAATTTTTCACGTAATCAGCAAATATGAGCACGTTTGAGTTTTTGATTATCTCGGTTATTTGATCTATAAAAACAATAAATATCCACTGCCCGATGTGAGATCCTTGGGGAACACCAGACGTAACTTTAATAACGTTTGATTTCTCATTTCCCATTATTACAAATTGTCGCCGGTTTGATAGATAGGACTTGAACCAATTTATGTAATCGAGTGAAAACCCAAATGCGAATAAACTATGGAGTGCTTTTTGATTGCAGATGGAATGAAATGCTTTACTGAAATCCGTGTACGCTGCATCAACTTGATGATGGTTTTCTATCCCATTAATTATTTTACTGGCGAATTCAACCAGATTAGTTGATGTGGATCGGCCAGGCATAACCCATGCTGGATTTAAAGCTGTTGCATAAAACTAATTCAAACAATTTTGGAATTGATGATGTAGTTGATATTCCTCTGTAGCATGTAACGTCATCTCGTTTGCCCGATTTAAAAATTGGTGTAATTTTTGAAATTTTCCATTTATCGGGAAACACCCCGGTGCTCAAGGAGTGATTGAATAGGTAACATAATGGAATTGCTAAAATGTCATCGTACTCCTTCAGAATAGAAGAGGGAATATTGTCAAGGCCACAACCATCTCCAAATCCGTTTAGAGCCGATAATATGTTACCCTCATATATAACAGGAGGAGTTATTGTTACGTTGGTATTGCTGGGTTGTTCGTACAATCCACTAGTAACGCTTGGTTTATAGACTGATTGGAAAAACTTCGCGAACATGTCAGCTATATCTTTGGAGTTTGACGAGCTGGTATTGTTATGTGTCATATTTGCAGGGTATCCGTCAATTTCGCGTTTATTCCTAAAGTATTTCCAAAATTGTTTTGGATTTACTTTGATTTTTCCTTGAATTTGATCGAGATACGACCTGTATTTTGATTTGAAGTAAATTTCAAATTCGTTACTATGTTGTAAAAACATTGTTTTGTCGGCTTCTAACCCGCTTTCGACTTCCGATGTTTTAAGTTAACTAGTCTATCATCGAACCACTGAGGATGAGCATTTTGTGGTTTACAGCACATGGGTACATAAAGTTCGAAGCCTTGCTGCATAATGTCATTAAATTTATCAACATTTACGTTTATATCATTGGAATTGAGAGTTGTTTGCCTGTTGATGGATTCTAGGTAACTTTGGAGCCCCCGCACGGTTTGTTTTTTTGAAGTTGTATTTGATTGGTTGTAGGTGTTCCGAACTCGCCATTAAATTAGTTGAGTCAAATACAATATCTAAAGACTTGTGATTACAAAAGGTAACACGGATTCTGAAATTTTGAAAGTGTCATCGTCGTTGCTGAAGACAAGATCCAGTAATATATCACGATTATTAGTAATTGTGTTTATCTGGTTCAAATTATAACCAGGCATGGCATCCACAAATAGAGATTCAGCATCTGTAGTTATATTGTTTGGAAAAATACAATTTAGTTCCGGGTCCAGATTCCATATTATATTTGAAAGGTTAAAATCACCAAGCACAAGAACTAAATCTGTCGAGTTTGCTGTATTAATAACTTCATCAATCGCATCGATGCAAGTTACGTAATGATCACTATTTGATTGCGGTGGTATATACGCTGCGTAAATGAATAGATTGGTTTGGTTAATTTTGATTTTTACACCAATTTGTTCAACTCTCGATGGGGCTAAAGTTACTGGAGCATTCCAGAGTTTAGAATGTACTGCTATCAGTACGCCACCACCCGATCGCATCTGTTGACAACGTAATCATGGCCAAAAAATTCACTGCTCATTATGCCGGGTAGATTAGGTAGTTTGATTTTAAAACGAAGTTATAGAACTTAGATGCTTTTGATGCCATTTTGCTGACGTTTTGATAGTAAATTGCATATTTCTCATAAACCAACCTTTTCTTGAATTTCAGGGATTGGCTCGAGCTCTCATTAAAAGCGAGTGTAGTCTATCAATAGCCACTGGTGAAAAATATCTAAATGATTGGGTGTGTCTTGAAATTGCAACTATGGCATCGGGTACACTATCGAACAGCCCAAGTGGTTGAGAATTGATTCTTATACATATCACATTTGGTGAGGTTAATCCTTGTGCTTCGTGGATAGTCATGACTTTACTAGATTCTGGTATCTTAAGCTGGGAGATTAATTGTTTATCAGCTTTGGTAAAGGTTAGATAGAATGTGTTATCCAACAGAGGTATCGACATCAAAGTTGACGGCAGGTTTATAAATTTGGCTGAGATTTGCACGGTATTCTTTGTGACCACCTAATAAAAATAAATAAATAAAACTGTTGGTTCTTACTTTGAGCACAATAGTTATTTCTATTCAGAATGGGAGTTGCTTGCACCAAAGTAAGACCACTACAAATTTTAACCCATATACGGAATTACTCAATACATTTTTAGGTAAATTCAAATAGGTGATTTAAAACATTACTCGTATTAAACAAATTTACAAACAAGACAGTTTATTTTTCGCTTTTAAAATCGAGTGTGGTGTATTCGAGATTTATGTTCAATCGTGGTAAAAGAAAGTTGGGTGTTGGCCACAACATATATTCTTACACCAACATCTCTCCCCTTATTTAATTGATATGGGGAAACATGTTGCGTTTACCGTTAGACAATATACTCGTAAACATAGGATTAACCTAATATTAGAAAATTAACGCTTAGCATAATTATCAGTAGTTACCAACATTTAGCCTGCTTCTTCTAGAATTTATTATCTTTTCCTGCCTTGGTGTCGGCCATCAAATTTGCTAACCAGCCGAGAGCCTAACCATAATTAACACTACAAGTAATGATTTAGTCCATTGGCTTTTCGCACACTTCGAAATTACCAAATACCATCCGATTCAAATGAATTATGTTCAACTACTATTAGAATAGTTACATCGTTTATTGTGCTTTATACTCTAAGACATTTCACTAATTCAATCGCAAACGTTCTTAAAATTTAGTTTTTCCCAAACAATTCACATAATTCCACACTTTGAAAAATTTTCCCACAGTTAATTAAGACCAAAATAAAATCTATAAACGTATTTTGGAAAATACTAACCTCGCTCTCAAAATCACAACTCGCAAAGTACTCGTACATAATATTTTTCCAACACCAACAACTGTAAATAAAAAAATAGAAAATAAAATAAAAACAAATGAAAATGAAAAACGCGCAAAATACTAAAAAGAAAATTTGGATAAAAATAAAAAATGAAATTTTTTTTTGTTTTACTTTTCAGTTGAATACTTTTCATTCTTCAATTAAGTTTATTTCAAAGAATTTTCTTTCGGTTTAATTTAATAAAATAAAAAAATATTATTATAAATTACAAATAATAATAATTAATTTTTATTGTTTGTTTGTCTGCTATAGTTTGTGTACGCTGTATTTTGTAGAACAGAATCACTACTTGTTACGAATTACGAGTAAAAAATGCAGTTACACGTAAAAAATTAACGATAAATTATAAATAATTAGAAAGAATAGTTACACACATTAAAAATAAGTGGCCTAATTAAAAATTTGTGCAAATTCAAATTAAAAATATTTGTGCTTTATATTTAGCAAACAAAAAATTTTTTTTATGGTGAAAAATCGTATAATGGAAAAGTGGTTTCTTGAACAAAAATACTGATGAGTGATGAATAAAAGTGCCAAACATATTAAATTTTAAAAATACACGTATTTAACAATAAAACAATTGTTAAGTAATAAACTACAAAGTTAATTATTGAATTGTTGATGTTCGTGACAAAATTTCGCGGATAAAATTATCGGATTACCTCACCGCAGCAGATTATAACGCAACGGTACAGTAGCCAATTTTTGTTCCAAATAATAAATTTCTGTAAGGCGACAGCCGCGGTCGATCATGTGCCCGTGTCTCCGTTGATACTTGTGGGTGGTTTCCAGTTTATACGGGACTGGTGGAAATTTTTAATTTATAATTTTTTATATTTGGAAGGTTTTTCATTTGATCTATGTGTTATTGAATGATGTTTATCTCGAATTTATAGGAAAACGTAAATCGAGACTCTCTGATTGATACAATTAATATACAACTTTTTATGTGTTTCGTGTTCATCAAAATGGTTATTTTTGAAATTTTTAATATTTTTTACGTATTTTATCTCAACACTTTCTGTTTCGTTCGATTCTTTGTAAAAGTACGTCGGATTGTGAATTGTATTTAATAAAAGAATTGTTGCTATCTGAATGGCTTTATTGCTGCCAGCTGTAAAAAACTTATTTTTATTATTATGGATTTTTGTATGTAGCACAGCTACATCAGTAATAACTCGGCAGTATATATAGATCTTATCAACCCATTAAACAAGACTAACAACATGTGTTTTGATTAAGATAGGACTCTACATAAAGTACTACATCGCGATCCATCTGATTCTCGCAATTTTTCCAGTGATCTGTCGTACATTTGTTGGCTTTGTAAAAATATCAGCCATCTTTTTTGCTACAGATGTGGAAGCCAAACATCTTGTAATGTATGCAGGAAGCCGAGCTACGTTTACGTGGAAAGGTAGATCATGTTAACAGTCCCAAGTTCTTTCATTACAAACAGTTTCGCTTGTTTCGGTATACTTTCAATTCTATCAGTGTGACATTAATAGAAAGTGCGCCATACTGGAACTTCATATTCCAGCTGAGATCCGATATATCTGAAGTATAAGGATATAGGAGCGCTAATAGGATCTATGTCAAAGGGCATACTTTCAATAAACGTCACGTTCAAATCTTTTGTCTGAAGATTTTTAAATCACCCGCAAATAGAAGTACAATTGAGTTAAAAATGACATTAGATATTCCATAAATAGATAAATGACAAATATTCGTGGACCCTCATGCGAGCCTTGTGGAACACCAGAGAAGGCTTTTATTGTATTTAATCATTATTCTGCAATTTCAATATATTTTAATCTATCCGCAGGCAGGTATGAGTAAAACCAATAGACAAACTCCGCCGAGGAAAGAAGTTCAGGCTGGCCAACGCTTTGCTATGACTGATGGAGTCATGTATTGCTTTAGTAAATTTCGAATAAACTGTCTCCACTTGTTGATTTTGTTCAATTGTCTTAAGAGTACTACTTGTATGCGCAACTAAATTGGTCGTAGTGGATTTACTAGGCTTAATTCCATATTAGAAATTGGACAGATGTCGTTCATAATTTCAAATTATTTCATGATTTGAAAATCGGTGTAATTTTCGATATCTTCCATCTGTTGAGGAACAATCCTCTATGTAGTGACAAATTGAGGGGCAAATTAAGTGGGGGGGACAACGATTGGCGTAGAGGATGTCTTCAGGTTTGTAGACTGATTGAAAGAACTGATCAAACATATTGGCTGTTTCTTTAGGATTTTTTGATATAGAGTCTCCAAGTTGTTGTCGGGTAACCTTTAAATTTGCATTTGGAACTAAACTACTCTCAAAAGTATTTTGGACCCAAGTAAGTCATGCCTTTAATAGTCTTAATATATTTAAAAAATTGAACGGAATTGATCTTCTTAAAGCTTAATTCACGAGGTCGGAAATTTTTACCCTAGCTATTTTTTCTCTGCTGTGAAGTTGCATCTATTGATTTTTGCTTAAAAATTGGTCTACTTGTCTTGTCATTTTCCTTGTCAATTTTCTGAAATTTGTGGTTGTGCGATTTTTTAAATTTTTAACTTAAGCGTCAGAAAAATAGCTACAAAATTATATTGAGCATAAAATTTTTTTTTATGAAATAATTGGTACGATTGTCGGAAATTTTGCTCAAAAGATAAATTTTTTTTATCTCGAGCACGGCGAAAAAAGGGCGTTTTTGTGATTTGGAAATTTTTATTGGTTCGAGCTCGGAAAAAATAGCTAGTGTAAAAATTTCCGACCTCGTGAATTAAGCTTAAATCTTGCTGCATGAAGTTCTCATTTACTCTTCTACATTTCTCGAAGCTTGTATTTTAAATTTTTTAAATTCACTAGGCAATCATCAAACCATGGGTGGATCATTGTTTGAATGCCTTTTTGTAAGCGGATCAGTTCTTTTAAACCCGCAAAAGCGGATGCCATAAAATATATCAGTATTTACGTCGATATTACCAGATGTTATTTCTTTTGGCAAGAACGCTTTCAAGATATTGATTGAATTCATTTGAATTTATATTTCTGGAGTACACAGGCCACAGTGTTTTTTGTGTGGCAATTGTTATTCTGGATTAGCTCCTGGCTGTGGAATAGAATTTCCACTGGTTTACGCATCATTTAAGACAAATGGTGGTAAATATTGAGATATACATACTAAAGGTGTTTAGTGTATTAATGACAGTTAAATCCAAAAGTCTTCCATCCTCGTTTGCAATGTTATTTATTTGATTCAGGTTGCATCTGAGTATTGCGCCAACGGACCATCATTCAGCTACTAGGATAACACGGATATATATTCCTAGATTAAATTTGCTTTTAAGATAAAGTTGTGAAAAGTTGCTGCTTTAGTGACCTTTTGTTCACGTTTTGGAAGTAAATTGATCAGCTTTTTAATTTGCTGGGGCTTTATGTTATTTTGAGAGATGATGTACAGGAACTGTGTGAAAAATTGGAGTTTTATAAAATTCAAACTCTCTGGAATACCTTTAGACCGTGCTCGGGATGAAATAAAATGGAAAATATCGTCTGGAACAATTATCTTGAATGACGTATGATATCTGTTGACACCATTAATTGGTTTTGTTTGTGAAAGCTATGAAATTGGGCGTCCGTAACTTAATTTTTTCGCTATTGGCAAATATAAACCTTCTGTCGGTGACGTGTCGAATATACCAGTGTTATTTGCAGCTTCATCAACAGCAACAACCGTTAGTGCATTGTCGGATAACATTGCTGTAGTATCCTCTTGAGTAGCGGGTGTTTAACGGTTATTTCGAGTGTGGAAATACTTACATCATTCATGTTAGGACAGAAAATTAGTTTAATGTTTGACATTTACGAAATAAGTCGCTTTACTCGAACAAAATTGGGAAATATCAATACCCAAACTGTAAGAAATTTACTTGTAAAATTCAGTAGAAATGATTTGTCTTCAAGGCAATTTGTGAACCAATTTGTGAAGCGTAGTCGAGAAACTGTATTGTTATTTGCCAGACAGCCGAGAACATTGCAGCTGTTGGTCAGAGTGTGTCTGCGCATTTCTCAACATAAACTCGCTATCGTGCTCAAGAATTGAAGATTTCACGCAGTTCTATGAAGAGAATTTTTGCATAAAAACCTCGGTGTGGAGGCGTACAAAGTTCAATTAGTGCAGGAGCTGACGAAAAATGGCCATCCACAACGTTTTCGGTTCGCTAATTCGGCTGCGGAATGCTTGGAAGAAAATTAACATTTTCTGAGTGACTGTTTGGTGTGGATTTTGCACCGGCTAGCTGGTATCATTAGTCCATTTTTTCGAAACTGAGCAAGGAGTCGCCCTTACAGTCAATGAGGAACGTTACCGAGCCCTGATAAACGTGTTTTTGTTACCCAAAATTCATGAGGAATACTCACACGACATTTGGTTTCAACAGAACGGCGCAACTTGCCACACAGCAAACGCAACTATCGGGTTTTTGCACACTGTCTTCGGAGATCGAATAATCATCCGTAACGGAGATTTCAATTGGCCACCACACAGCTATGATTTGACTCCGTTGGACTTTTTTTTGTGGGGGCCGTTAAGGATAAGCGTTACGCTAACCATCCAGAGACTTTTCAAGACTTGAAAAATCAAATCGAAGTTGCCATTAATTAGATAGGAGCCCATATACAATCGACAATCGATGTTCTGAACAATTGGGTTGACAGAATGAGGTGCTGTAAAGCCCGCCATGGAAGTCATTTAAACGAAATTGTGTTCCATACTTAATGACAATATATAATTTTTCTAATAAAACAAACCGCATTGAAAAGTATTAATTTGTCTTTGAATTAGGGCCAAATTAATGCAAGATGGGTCACCCATGACTACTACACTTGTCATTGGTGCTGTGTTAAGCGTAAATCTGATGACCCTACAGTAGATGGATGTGTAGGTCTGGTTCGTTCGTCGAGTGTGAGTATTGTATTTCAGGAGGATAAATGCTTTAGACTTAGATCTAGTGGTCCGTCTATTTTCTGTTGACTTTTGTTTCGTGTCTTGTGATACTTGTCAAGTAATGAACATAAACTATTCATTCCCATGTTACCATAAACACTCAGGGCAAAGCCAACATAATCTCTGCAATCCGTGTTCCTATCCATTACCATTTTCATTACTTTTTTACATGACCGGGAAATGTGTGCAGAAGGTTTATAACGTGTTGAATTGCACCAGTCGCTGATTCCTTGTGTTGTGTAGTAGTAACTGATACTGAAACTGCACTGACCTACCAGCCAAGAATTACATAGAGTAATTTCATTCAATCTCGAAATTGTATTCTAGCCCAAAAATTTTAAATATTAAAATCGAAATTAAAAATTATGTAAAACTAATTAAAGTAAAAATGGTGGCTTGATAAAATTATTCTATTTGACGGAGGCCAGAAATTTTAATTTTAAACTGTTTGCTTAAACTGAGCTATGATGGTTTGGATCAGTGTGGTGACAAGGTGGTATATCTTGGTATATGAAAGCCCAGTAACGAAATATATTTTATTCATCACGGGATTGTATTGACTAGCCCTAGTTTTAGTTTTAAACCCAATTACATGTTGTGAATAGAGTAACGATGGTTTTGATCAGTGTGATATTGAAATTTTTTAATATCCAAAGGGGTACGACTCGGCATGTTTTAGTGTATCATGGGCCAGCCAGTAAAGGAATTTATGTATTTATTTTAATTTCAAACTGTTTTGCATTTTATGTTATGATGGTGTCGGTTAGTATGACATCGAGATTTTATAATATTCAAAGTGATTCGACATGAGTTCGCTGTAGCTTCTATAACATACAAAGAAATACGGCCATTTTAGACATGAAGTCGTATTGATTAGCTCTAGTTTTAATTTTAATTTATTATTTATATTTATTTAACTAGCAGAGCCGTGAATGTTTGGGTCAGTGTGCTTATCGAGTTTTCCATCGTGAGAGTCAAGGAAACTCATGTTAAAAAAGCATTCCAATTTGAGAGGCACGGTAATTCACATTAAGCAAGCACGCCATCTTGAAAAGTAATGGGGATTACAAATAGAAAGCACTGCATGGACAGAGATACGAAGACTTATAGTAAACAATCAGCTCATCGTGAGAAGCAAGGCGACTCACAGTACACCCCTTGATAACATAGCAACTCGATACCATATTGACCCACGTCATCATAACTCATAGGTTTGAAGTTTATACTAGAGCTAGACAATGCAACTCCTATGCACGAAAACAATGACACAACAACGACAAGGCCTCCTATGCACGAAAACATACCAGGCTGAATCCCTTTGGTTGTTATAGAAACTCGAACCAGCCCTGTACATTTCTGGTTAGTGCTATCTCGTATCAAATCGAATACATTCCGCTAGGTCGGATCTTTTAAATTACAAAACTGGAACTAGATAGACCCAGTGTCGACGATAGCTTTTCGTTATTAAAGGAAATCAATTCCGCTAGACTAAAACCATCAAACCATTCAAAATGGCAATTTATTATTTATTAATTTAAACTGTTGCTATTATTTTGCTTGAACGAAATTACGATGTTAAATTATTGGCTGGCGAAAATAACAAATGTTGCAAATGATAAATATTGGATAGAGCATTTAAGTTTATTAGACAGAAAATATATATATTTATTAGTCTTGTGCAGCGTTTTTGTAATAGTCTCGTTCTGACAATATGCCGTTCAATAAGGAGCAAGTGTATAAGCAGGTACCGTTCTCAAAGCACGAGCATTTACATTAAGAGTTATCTTTTCGAGTAGAGCTGAAAAATCTACCACACCGGAGCGGTTTTAATAAGCTCTAAGCGGTCAAGATAATGAGGCAATACGTTGCCAAGCTTCAATTCTTCGTATGTGCACTTCTTGGTGGACTAAACTTGACTAGCACACTCGAGCAAAAACCGAACAAATGTCATATAAATAACCGTCGACACATAGGGGTTTTAAAATTCTTTAGACCAGTGTTTCACAAATCCAAGCGAAGAGTTTGCTCTGGTGACAACGTGATCTCTAAAGTTCAGTTCGCGGCCACAAATTACCTCTAAGTCGTGCATGGTTAAACAAAACGCTGACAACAACAGCGCTGTTGATGGTATACTCTCTCGAATAATAGAATTGGCACGTTTTCCAGAGTATGTAATGAATTGGCATTTACTCGCATTCAGATCAAGATTATTTTAACACACCAAGTTATTATTGCCATTCTGTAATAGATTAACCTCGATGAAACTTGAAATTTGTCGGTAAGTTTTCATATCGTCTGCATAAATGAAAATTAACCACAAATCTGACGTTGTTAATGGATAAGGCAAAAAATAGGCCAAATATGACTGCCTTGCGGTACCCCGAAAGAAGTGATAAAAGACATTGATGATCTAAAGTTTACCTGATACCTACGTTCCCTCACATAGTAAGAGTTGAGGTGCGAAACCAAGAGCCGTAAGTTTAAACAAAATTATCTTATGGGACACCCTGTCAAACGTATTTTGAAGTCCGTTATGGGTCGGAATTATTAAAGAATTTTTTCATATTAATGGAAATATTCCGTGCAAGATCGAGTGTTGGAAGAGTGTTGTAAGTGGCTGAGCTAAGTTACCAACATAATTTTTTTAAAACTATAGAAGGCAACCCGTCGTTTAGCTTTTTAATGCTCCTTATCACAGTATCAAGATCAGTTTAACTATAGAGACCGGAGATGTTAGAGCGCTGCTATTTATGTAAGTGCAATAGTCCGAATGAGACTCAATATCGTTGTTGGAGTATGCCGTATTAAGAAAATTTGCGACAAGTCAGCAATGGTTTTGGAGTCACCAGTACAATGATCACTGAACTTGATCGTAGAAGCATATCCATCTGATTTATACTTAGAGTTTATAAATTGCCAAAAACGCTTTGGGCCAGCGATTACTTTCGACTGCATACTACCGATGTAACCATAGTAGAGTTTCAGATAGAGGTTCAAAAATTCATTGTAAACATTCACATAATTTAAGTAATCCGAGTTCAATCTCGTCTTTAAGAATTTCTTCCTGTGTGTTTTTCAGAGAAAGTGCAAGTTTATTTCTTCCTACAGCGTAAGGAATGGATTGAAAGCATTTAAAGATCGTGGAATAAAAATTGAGAGTTGAGGTTTCCAGATTATGATTACGGTCAAGAATAATTTTAATATCGGTGTTACCTAACAACTCGTTAAGTTTCTTAAAATCGGCCTTACGAAAATTAAAACTAGGTCAAATTTCACAGTTAACTTGAACTGTACATTGTCCGCTGAAAAATGTGGTTAGAATAGGTGGATGATATAAGTCAATTGTACCGAGAGCCAAATTTGTTTACGAAACTGTGTAATTTGATAAGCTATCAGTGATAAAAGTTTATTTTACAGATCGTGCATTCGCAACAACGTAATTTCCATTATCGTCAGATTGTGTCCATAAGATCCGGAAGGATAAAATCGCCAACGACGAAAGGCTCATCTGAAATATCAATGCTGTCAAAAACGAAATCAACAGGGCGTATAATTTTTGTTGATTTTAACACGAATCATCTCAATATAGTCGGTATTCGTTATTACAAGTACTGAACAGTCAAAGTTAAGCAATCAGAATGCCTTTACCGTGCAATACACCATCTTTGCGGAAAGCGTTATAATCTGACGTAAAATATTCATTACTATTGAATACTGTCTCCAGCACAATTCTCAATTAAATCGCATTCAAATCCGTTTATAACACACAGCGATGCGGACAATCAAAACTATTGGTTTTGATCGCTTTAACTTGTTAGAGATTGATATTCACGGACAAAGGCACTTTAAAATTCGCATAACTATAGGAACTTTGATCTAATTTTGACTCAAAATTATGGAAACTTCGAGAACCACAATAGAATATTGCTTAATAGAAAAATCCATTCGGTTGGTTAAACCCAGGTTCATGATTAGAGAAACCAATAAGCTAGGAGAGAATAAAACACACTACACTCCATCAAAAATGATTCGAGTACGCTCAAAATATAAGACTGCATTATTTGTGGCAGTTGTTTTTTAAACAGGATTAACAAGAGCCTTGAACCATCAAAGGAATTGTGAAAGAGATTACTATAGTGGCCTTTGCGGGTATTACAACGAACTTCAACAGGGCAATTTTCAATACGATTGTTCGATCGTAAACAATCTACATCTGAATTAATTCTTCCGCACGTTTCCATCGTCCATCAACAGGATACAGTGAAAAATTGTATCAATGCCCATTTTAAATTCTTGTTTGATTTTAATTTGCGAACAAAAGAGGTGGTTTGGTTAGCTGGAAGAAGAGGATAATCAAATCTTGGTGAGAATAGTTCCCAGTCTGTTAACTTCCTGTTATACAGTAATGAGTTATAAGTGGTCGTTTATATTTAAAAATATCATAATTTGTCCACTAATTAAAAACTAGATCACAGATCCGTATAGAGTTTAAATTAGGATTGTCAAAAGTTGCTTCAGTATACTTCTATTAATTATTTCAAGCTCCAAAGTGTTCAGAAAAATAAAATAATATTGCGGTTATTAATAAGATGGCAATAGGGATGTTATTTTTGCTAACGCTCAAGAAGAAATTGATGTAGACTGTGTAATTCGCTGGTCATTCGATTCGAGTGTCATAAGAAGTCTCAAAAACTTTAGAGAACCTAACTTACTGACTCATCTCAATCCTGAATATTACACCCTACCTACCGCATGCCCTTTCTTATGTTTCGGATCGCATGGATTTTTTTAAGAAACATATTTCCCGACTAATACAACCATAACTTAATGCAAAACTTTCAAATGGTGTCAAACCGGTTTAAAACAACCGGTCGAACAATCGGTTTAAATAAAATTTAGCACAGAAACTACATGCGTCCGTCGCTGGCAAGTTGATTATAAACAGTCTATATAGCTAAATGTTTTCTATTCGCTAGCTACATTGCACACCTCACGTATTCTACTAACCAATTACTAAACGTTTAATATGTCAATGTCCATTAAAAACAAAAAGATACGTAATGATCATTAAAATAAATAGTTTGTTTGTTTTCACCCGTTAATTTTATTGTTTTCGCCGTATCGACAGGTGGAAATTTATTTTTCTTTGAGTTTTTTTTTATAATTATCAAAATAAATTTACATTTCCAGTAATTTTGTATTTTCACGCATACTGTAAATAAGCCATCAATTACACCCAAAGAACGATGATCATTTCTCATTACGCCACTATAATTAAGTAGATCGTGCGCGTTTTGTACTAAATCAATCAAGATTTAATCATGAGCCAAGGTAAATACGTTTTGTTGATAAATTGGACCTTAATGATCGATAAAATGTCTAAAAAAATTTTTGTTTCGAAATCGGAAACGAGTCGTGCGATTAATTTTCCATTTTGGCACTCATTCAATGCAATTTTTATGCGAACATTAAAAGTTCAAAAGGAAATATTTGTAAAGTATTTTTTCTGGATTAATAACACGGCTAAGTGTTTATGTGAGCGACGGTGCAAAATTTCATAACGATTTTACGTTGGTTCTGGCTTATAACAAAAAATTATTAACGCGATTAAAACAAATTGCAAAATTTTAAAAATGATTTACACAACATAATTTGTTTAAGCGATAACGAATATGTTCATTCAGCCAGTGAATTAATCAAAAAAAATTCACTAGACAAAGCGAATTGGATTATACAAGTTTCGAACCTTGAAATTCATTTAAAAATATTCCGAATGAAGGATTTTTCATATTGACACAAATTGGCAAGTGTCAGCCTTTAAATAGAACACAACATTTATAAATAATTTTTAAAATTTATATTTAGCCTAAATATTTTGTCGTTTTGTATGAAAAGTTAGTTCGATATTACAAATTTGAATTGGCGGGAATACGTGGATACCCCACGTATTATCGAGTCTATAGATAACTTTTTTCAAACTGGCTTTTTTAGAACGAGTACTTTATCAATGCCCTCCCAAAAAATCAACTTGTTCATGTAGCTGAGTGACCACACGTTACGGTGTTAAGTTTGCCTTTGAAGTATACCCGTAAAAATCATGCCATCATTTGTTGTAATATATCACGACAAAAACAATTTGTATTTATAAATAAAATACGTTTATGTTTATAATAAAGGCGAAATTTATAATAACAAAACGCGAAAGTGAAATTAGCGGGCGCGTATTAGTGAAACGCGACATTGCAATATCACATGTTGGCATGGTGGTTACACATATCGTATTTTATAGCAGATGCTGAAATGTTTATTTTATGGCTAAACTCGATAAGTTGCGTTGGTGACGGTTTTATTAATATTTTTTTAAAGGCGTGATAATGCTGGATAGAAATATATTTTTAGCAAGTGTTAAAGTAATTTGCAACAAAATCGTTGTTCTGAAATTAGTTTAACAAACTACAGACAACAAAATATGTCTAATTTTATTGAAAACTCGATTAATTTATTTTTTTTTCACTTTGTATTTCCTCTTTTTAGCCATGTCGATTTTATTGGTCATTATAGAATATCAGTCACGGCCCAGGCTATAGTATAGCCGAATGTGCAAAAAACATTTTCATAGGGTCGAAATAGAATAAGAAAATGTTGAATATGCTTACTGCATCTGAAGTGTCATTCACGCCAGAAATCCCATTTTGAAAATTTGACGGTTCTTCTTATTTTTTCGTGTAATAGTGGATTAGGGTAATTGGTCGGCATTTATAATGTGAGCTTCCTGACTTAATTATCATCATCATATCATACTTTATTATCACAATTTAGTTATTAGCCAGAATTGGCCCTAGAACGACAATATTGTGTGATAGTGCATTATATGCAGAATTCATTGACTATGTAAGAAAATATCGCGAAAATATATTCAATAAAGTTTAGGAAATTGTATTGATGAAAGGTGGAATTTCCAGTAAATCACCCACACAAAATTTTCCAAAAATGATCTTTAGAAATTACAGTTTATATAAGAATTTTCTACGGGCGATTCTGGACTATAAGGAACAAGCACAATCATGAAACCTGGAAGTGTGTGAAATTTCCCAGTATTTCATCCCAGAAAAATAAAAAATGTTCATCAGGTAATACTAGTCATATCCCATCCCAGGATTTTTAAATTCATCCCAGAAAATTTTAAAAATACACAAACCAAGATAAAACTTAATCTAAAGTGTAAGATAAGAAGACAAGCCTTATGTTGAGATTGGTGCTAAAGCATCCTGGGTTGACCCATTTTAAATAAAATTTGCATTTTAGATTTAAACGAATGGTACGCTGGTACCTAAAGTGTCGTAACCGATCACATTTGATATCGATTGGATATAATGGATACTATCTACAAATAAAATTCCAAGACCATCCGTATGTTAGGATTGGCGCTATGGGGTCATATGTGTAAATGGCCGAATCATTTTTAAGACCAAAATTCAAGACAAAAGAGACCTAACTGTTAACTATTAACTCGTGTTTTCGTTTCAATTAAACACAAATTATTTTTCTTGTGAATTTTTAAATTGTGGTGAAAGTGTTGTTTTTGTGTTCGGAAAATCAGCAAACTCATCGAGTGAACATCTGTTGTTGCTATTACATTAATCTGTTTTTCTCAAAACAAAAAGCAACAAAATACCAGTAAAGTGAAGTGAAATTAAAATTATTAAAGCTAATTGTGAGTGCAATAAAGTTATAAAAAAAATAATAATAATAAAGTTAATTGCGAGTGAGTCCGTTAAAAAGTGAGTCAACAATGACTACAACAAAAACAAAAAAGACTCGCAATCGATCAAATGATGCAAATAACTTCGGCACTGAAAACTATGATTGCAAGCAAGGAAACCGGAAGTATCTTGCAATCCCACCACCAGAAACATAGCCGAAGGTAACCTTCCAACATGTATTCGACCCAACTGCTTCGACCAAGCAAGGTCATGATTTTGGTGAGGAAAAAATATCATTCATGACACGGTACCTAGCAAGAGAACAGCCAAGAAACCAAAAAACGCCGACGAGTGAACAATGGCATTCGAGAGCAGTATGGCGGACATTTCGTCATCAACAATCGATGCCAACATACCGAAACCAACGATCAAATTATTACAGTAGCTGGAGGGCGCGCCACCCTCAAATGCGGCGGAAACTGGATATCAGTTGCCACCACAAACAAAGAAGATTGGGTAAAAATCAGGCAAGAGATCGACAAGGATGAAAATATCGAATATCACACCTACACGCAACCTGACGACAAAAGAGTCGCGTATGTTATTGCGTTGAGTACATTCATTCCTCCCAGCGAACGAAATTGAGGCAACCCTCAAAGAACAACATCAAATAGAGGCAAAAGTATCTATCATGACCTTCAAATGGAAAGCTGTTAACGATATCTTGACATACGTGCCGATGCCGCTTTTCCAAGTCATAGTGGACAAAGAGATGCCAACTGAAAACCTGTTGGCAATAAGAAATATGTCGTACTATAGAGTTAGCTGGGAAAACAAAAGAGGTCAAGCCCAGGTAACACAGTGTCGAACTTGCCAGAGGGTCGGCCACATCTCCTCATCCCCTTTTTCCATAAGCGAAAGTTACTCAAGGCACTCCCACTCCTTTGTCTTCCAGCAGTACCGTAAGTCCCCTAATGCAAGAATGCACGGAGTTATTTAGGTTCAATATTTCCGACCTTAAACAGAAGTGCGATCAATTCTTCACAGAATACGATAGCCTACGAGAAGAACTGAAACATCTGATGTCTCGTCAATCGTCATCAACCCCACTTAGTATTTCTATCAGAAACACATCTAAACGAACGGCATAGACTAAAGTTCCCCGGCTATGGCACAGCTAGGCAAGACGGCCGCACGGCTGGATCAGGGGAACTGCTATCCTAATACAGGAAAGTATTCCTCAGTTCAAGGCCCATGCGTTCATCACTTACGAAACTGAGGCAATGCTAATAAACATTGGAACCCCAAAAATCACATTACAGTCTATTCAATATATGTCCGGAAAAATAATAGGAAGAACATTACATATCTCACCAACAGTAGAAATAAAACTATAGTGGCGGGGACTTCAACTCCAGACACACATTGTGGAATTGCCGCTCAAATAATAAGAATGGAGAGGATCTCCAAAAATCTGCATGGAATCAAATTTGCTACTAAACGCTCCTGATAAGCCCACATTTCCAAAAGCCTCTTCAGTTCTAGTTCTCACCAAGATTATAATTCTTACAAATCAGCTACGCAGGTACTGCATGAATTCTGCTCCTACCACCCTCCAGTAACATTTGGAATCCCAGTCAAAATCATAACTAGCTCACCAAAAATAATGAGAAATTATTCTCTAGCAAACTGGGAAACATTTAAAAAAAAACCTCCCATGTCCACTACAAACCAGATTGAAGCATGCCCTTCTAACTTTTCAAAAACGATCCAGCACTCCATCAAAAAAAACATACCAATGTCTAAAGTTAAAGACAAAGCTGAACTCCCATCTGAACTGCAACGTCTCATAAAAAAACGAAACCACATGAACCGACTTCACTACAAATATCCCGGATCCATGGTAAAATCCGAAATAAATTTTCTATCCAAATTAATTTCGTTCTGGTTTCAACAACTAAAGAACAAAGATTTCAAAAACAGGCTGAAAAAAATACCGGACATCTCCTCAGGAATATTCAATGAGATCCGTAAACTCAACGGCAAAGCGAACAATTAGATCAGCCAGATCGCTCATCATCCACACTCAATCATTGACCCGCAGCAGATCGTAGAACATGTCACATCCCACTTCGAGAAAGTTCATTTACAGAATGAAGATTTAAAAGATCCTCAATCAATCCAATCATCTCCCCAGTCGAAGCAGAACAAATTTCCCCGGGGACGATGACATACCCAACGCTGTACTGAGAAACCTACCTGAAAAAGCAATCAATCAATATGCAGACCTTTGTAAGCAATAATCAAAACAGGCCACTTTCCAGATTGCTGGAAAATCGGCAAAGTAGTCCCTATTCCTAAACCAGGTGAGCCTCCAAACAAAACTGAGAACACCCGACCCATAACACTCCTAAATGGATTAAGTAAAGTAACGGAAATAGCTATTCTTAGCAGATTCGGAACAGTTCGGATTTCTCAAGCTAATCTACTCTTATCTCAGAGACAGAAAGTTCTACGTTCACCTGAATAACAATTCTTCCACCACCAAAACAGTACTTGCAAGAGTCACACAAGGGTCGGTCGTAGGACCACACCTCTTCTGTTTTTACTATCACGACATACCAAAATCAAATAACAAAGAAACCAAAATTCAAATTTACGCCGATAATACTACCATATTCATCTCTTCCGTTTTGTGGATTTATTGTGATTTCGTGTTTTGAACAAATAAAGGAATTTTAGATTTAACAGGTATTCAAGGGCGTCAAGTTCTCCGAATGCGGCACCTGAAAAACGAGGCAAGAGATGAATATCTCAGGCAGTTGATTGACGAAGTTTCAGATGAAAGTGACATAGAGCAAACTTTAAATGACTTTGCTGAATCTTATGATGACAGAAACATTGTTGCTACCAGTCGTGATGCTTCAGATGCGGAGCAAGAATCACATTCACCCGAAATTGATTCAGAGGGTGAATGAAATGACGAGGAACTTGAAAATGTGGACGTAGTGCACCAAGTGCAACCTACGTTAGATCAGCCGTTCCTTTCACGTGACGGTACAGAGTGGAAAAGAGAAACACCTACTTCTCGACGTGCTCTCTCACATAATATTATAAAGCCGCGGGGTGGACCACATAGATCAACAATCAACCTCACATTGCTTCAAACATTTATTTTCTCACAACTGAAATGTGTAACATCATAATACGGAAAACAAATCGCAAAGCACAGTGCAGCTATGAAACGTAGAACACCAATAATCCTGGATCGATTAAAGTTTGAAAACCTATAAATGAAGAAGAGTTCGATGCATTCCTTGGAATACTAATAACTGCAGGCGCACCTAGATCGAACTACGAATATTTTCTAATATGTGGAAAACATTTTCAAATCCTTTATACATGGCCAGCATGGGTCTTCGTACATTTTGGAGTATAACACAGGCTGATCTATATACTGGTAAACTATCCAATGACTCGCGAGAAGTTAATCAAGGTGAAAAAGTTGTAACTAATAAGTTGATGGACCCATATATAAACAGTGGTCGTACACTTACAATCGATAACTTTTTTACGTCTTTACCGCTGTTGTGCCTCATGCGATGGAATTCAGCTGTTGTGGGTACACTCATGAAAAATAAAAAATACATTCCAACCGAGTTCCAGGCCTCAAGACAACGTGATGTACTAACTTCAGAATTTGGCTGCCATGAAAACGTGACAATGTGCTCTTACGTACCTAAAAAACCAAAGCTGTGATTCTCTTGCCCATACACTTCATTATGACAAAATGTAAATGGTGTCAAAAATAAGCGTAATATTATAAATTAGTATAATGCAACGAAAGGAGCAGTGGATAAGATGGATAAAATGCTGGGCGAATGTACCACCAAACGCTATACTAAGAGATGGCCACTCGCGTTTTTTTTACAACATGTTGGATGTCGCTGTAGATTTAAATACTAATTAATTAAATTTCTCGTTGAATTGTTCGTTTCAAATTAAAATAAAATTAACTGAATTAAGCTTTAAACAATGATATTACATTCGCTAACCTGAATTTTATTTCGCCATTTATCATTTAGCACCTACGATTGGCTCAAAATCGACGACACACTCGGGTATGTCGTGTTTATGATAAGTTGTTCGCTACTCATGTTGACTCAAAGGTTAAATGATTTCATTAATGTAAGTTGGGATTTCCAATAATCACTCGTACAAAATTTTTCAATAATTGTCTAATTATGTTTTGATATTGGCGTTTTCTATTTACGATTCTGGCTCCCCGATGGGGAGTAGGCACAATCATGAAACTTGGTCAGTATATTAAGTGAAACCAACTTAAAAGAGATTTAATTAATAAAAGGTGGGACTTTCAAAAATTACCCAAACAAAATTGTTCAAAAGTGATTTTTTGAAATTTGATTTTGAGTAAGAGTTTAACTATACGGACGATTCTCCCGCCCGGAAGTCGGACGATCATGAAACTTGGTCAGTATGTTCAGTACAACCAGTTAACCCTCCGTTAAGCTCATTTTCGCATAATCACATTCTTACCTCATAAGTCAATATACATATATGGGATATTTTCTAATATTGGGTTTTTGGTGGTGTATTGAAATGTATTTTTGTTCTGTTCTCAGTGGTTTGCACATGTGTTGATGCGATTTGCTCATAATATTTGCTGAACAATATTTTTTCTCATATGACGGGCTTTTTGGGCTTTTAAATGTCCAAAACCCCTTTGCTGCCCAGTTCGTAAACAAAAATTTAAATTTTCTTTATCAACACAGCACATCCAAGTACGTCAAGATTTCTGATTAGAAAATTATATTGGACAACAAATATTCTTAGAAAATCGCTTTAAACCCACAAGTTTAAAAATAAGAGCTTTAAAAATAAAAATAATTATGGGTAGTTACCAAGCACACAACTTATCGATAAAAAAATCTTCATAAAAAATAACTTTTAAGGAGAAAATGGAGAAAGCAAAGGCTGCTAGACTTATTTTGGTTTTAAAGAGAACCATATCCATCAAGAAACATTATTTATTTAGTTTTGTTGTTTGGTCACCCAGTAAAATCAAAGGCCTGCTACAATCTTATTTGGCATTTTATGGACATTTAATTGATTTTTTTAATCGATGAAATTTGTGTTTGATCCTTAAATTTATTTTACTATATGTCTCAATTGTAGATTTCCCTCAGTTTTATTTTTGTTTATGTCTAATACGAGTATAATTGATTTTAATAATTAAGTAAATATCACATTCCTTAATTTATTAAACTTCATACCTTGAAGATAAAGACAAATAAAAATAGAACAAACTAAATTATAAAATATTTTGCATCCAAAAAAGTGAATCCAATGACTCACACCGGATCATTTGATACTGCACAACCTGCACTCGGGAAAATCCTGTCCACTCAGATTGAAATAAAAAATGAGCCTAAATGAATTTTCAACTCATTTCTTCCAGTTAAATTATCCTATGCAAATCACATGCAAACTTAATAAGAGTACTGAAAACCCGTCTCAATCGCTTAGCCGTTAGTTAAATTAAAGGCTAGTAGAATCAATTCTTTACTAAAAAAATTTAGGCTTTAGGAAAATTTAGGAAAAATTACAAGAACTCATATCAAAAAAGTAACTTAAAAACAATCGAAAATTAAAGGCTAATATAAGGCCCGTCAAAATATTGTTTGTCCACTCATTATAAAAAAAGTATTAGGCATTTTCACTTTAAAGCTAGCAGAAGTCAGATCGAAAATCGGACCAAAACCGAAATTAGAACGCAAAACAAAATAAATTGACATACAAATAATTTTAGGCTCATTATGGCATAACCAATTGTTCCATTAAAACATTTTGGCTCCACTCATTCGTGACCAAGCTCAAGGTCATTTAATTTAAAGCTATCAGAATCCAAATGGAGCCAAACCCGAAATTAAAACGAAAAACAAAATCTATTGACGTTGACACTCGTGCTAGATTGATAATAGATCAATTGTTTTGCGTTCTAATTACGTTTTTGGTCCGATTTTCGATTTGGGGTTCGCTAGCTTTAATGAAATGAACTAAAGCTTCTTCAAGAATGAGCGGAGGCCAAAATTTATAAAATTAGCCTTTTATTTTCCAATTGTTTTTAAATCATTTTTCGGTATGGATTGTGCTAACTTTTTCTAGTTGTAAAAGATGGAGCCCAAAACTTTTTAATATAACATTTTATTAGCCTATCATTAGCCTATAATTATCCATAGTATCCTGTAATGATCTGCTGGGTGGGTTTTGTTAGCTTTAGGGACTAAATTAGCACTACCAAAAATTTTGGTATATGCAATTTTGTTTATTGCACCAGTCAAAGTCACAGCAGCTATCATTAAATATGTTTAATAAAGTCTCCATTCATTATAAAGCGGAATTATACCGTCCGACACCCTAAGGTTAGTATATGGTCAATGCTTAGACAATTCTGACTCGAAAAACAATTATATTGTAATAAGAGTGCTTGTGCAGTGAGAGTAATTTAATTTCTTGAACAATGCCATAGTGTATTACGTTCTGTAGACATGATTGACTTTGAAAATAAGGGGCGTCCTTCAAGCTCGTAACAAATCAGGAAGGAAAAAATCATAACAACGAAATTTTATTGCTACTAAATAAGAAATCCCCAAGGCTTTATAATACTCACCTGTATTTTACTATAACATTAAGACCCAAAATCTCACAACGAGTATTATCGATTTCAAGATACTCTGAGTTTTATGTAGTGCCATTATTTTGGCATAATCATTAATAATTTTCTAAATCTCTCAGTGATTTAAAAACTATGAATTTTTCAATCTCTCATCAATCATCGAAATATTTTCACATCTTTATGTATTGAAAAATACATTTTCCGCCAACTAATTAATGACCCATCATCAATTCTAATTACGTGCAAACGGTCACTATTCATACAGCAAGCTTTGGTAAGCATAGAGAGAAACCCCGTGAACCGCAACATAAACCTTATTTCTGCTTCATCATCAAAAACCCATCAACATAAAAATTCTGCTGTGTGAAAATCCATAAAAAAAACTTAATTCCAACATTTTAGCACACTTTTAAACTTCTAACGTATGTAATGTTCACATACAATCCAAAATTTATTACACAAACATGTATTTTAGCGTTAGGTACCATCCAACACCAATCACTTACGTATACATAGGCATCAGCAAACAATAACATTTCTTAAAGAATAGCTCGCATCGTGTGAAAAAAAATGTTTCGTTACACTAAAAAATAGGTTACGGCTGTATACGGTGAGTTCGTGTTTGGTTTCTATTATTTTTCGATTTTATTGGATTTTACTCACCTTAAGTGTTAATCCTAATTTATCGGATTTAAATTTTATTTCATTTTTTTTTTATTTCCAATTGTTTCGATTATTTACAAAAAATTTATTATAAATATAGAACGAAAAAAAAATTAGGTTGGTGCAAAAAGTTGTACCAATATTTCAAAGTAACATTAATTGTTTGAGTGGAATAAATATCGCAGCAGTTTCGCACGCTTAAATTAATGATCTTGACACTTAAGAAAAATAAAATTCCCGCCGACATATTTTAAAGAAGAAGTACTGAGATCATTAATAAATAATTTATAATTTACTTTACGAAACACAGACTTTGCCATGTCATCGACACTACAATGTACACATGCATAAATTTTTCTTAATATGAAACCAGGCATATTTTAGCTGTACCAACATGGAATAATCTCAAAATTGAAACAGAAATTTCTTTTAAACCGTCATAATGTCAATCTACGAAATTGATTTTGACGATATATTGAGACGTTACAAATTTTATCGTTTGTATAGAGACAGTTTGTTTGTCTATAAGTAATGTTTTGAATTATGGCCAAGTGCCAATTGCTCACGTCTTTAAAAAAAATAATAAACAAAATTTAAGATTTTTGTATAAATAATACTGAAGTTTTTATTTAAAATGAATTATTATTTAATTTTATGGTTTGTACTGCAAAACGCGATACAAACTGTTTGGGAACACAGTTGTGCAATTAAAATTCCAAAAGTTATGGCTATAATTTGGTTAATTTTAAACGCGGAGAATTTTAACTGTAGCAGGCGTATTTTAATTTCATAATTTCCTTAGTCAGTCCGTAACATTGCAATGTTCAGTTAATCATGTTGCGGTTCACGAAAATTTTCAGCTAATCTACTGTCTGTGCTTTTGTACTTAGATGGGTAATCTTAGAAAATGGAACATACTCGTAATTGTTTTAATTTTTTATTATTAAATTTAACATGTATCTTATAGATCTTGTGGCTCAGCTCTAATCTTGACAAAAACCGTAACTAAACCCTGGTTTCTAAAATCCTGTTTTGTTCAAAATATCGGTTTTTGAAAACCCTGAGTTTTTAAAATGCTGGTTGTGTAGACAAAAAAAATCCTGGGTTTTTAAAAATCCGGGTTTTTATTAAACTACAATAAAAGCTGAAAATTTAAAAATTTCGAGAGCATAAAGAAAAATTATAAAATATTCAATTGCCGATGCCAACTTTCTACCGAATTTTGCGTTCTTGGGTATTTTTCATTACCCGAAATCGTCCAAAAACTGGGTGAATATTGGGGTTTTGGCTGTATTTTCCCTTTGGTTTGGTTTCTTGTCTCTGTCACGTAGTTGTTTTCGAACCATTTTCCAATTTTCCTAGCATCCGGGTCGAAGGTTTTTGCTAGTTCCTTGTAATGAAATGAGACTTCATCGAGTGGAACGAATGCTAAACTTTTTAACATACGAATTTGTAAGCTAAAATGTTCATTATTACCATATTTAGCTGCACATCCTTGGGCCTGCACTTCCCGCTAGATGATTTGTCGGAAATAGAATAAACATCCTTGAAATTCAACATCCGGCAAAAAAATTGGATGGTAAACAGCTGCCGCATAAAACTTGGCACTTATAGTCGGCCTCACTCAGAAGTTTAAAACTCGATGGTGTGCCAAGATGCATATTTTTCTCTCCAGAAAAAAATTCTCGAACAGCACAAATTGTTCTTCTTCAAGAAATTTTAAAACTTCCGGAATTTTAATATTAATAATGCTGATCGGTTGCTTTAGAGCACTAGATCTGACTCGACTTATTTTTTACTTCTGACCCTTGTTTTTCGGTAAATAATCTCGATTGACCGGATCACAAGTAACCACACAATTTTTTATTATTTCTGAACGTATAGACGTTGCTTGAAAAATTGATTTTTCAAAAGCGGACGGATCATGGGAATGACTAGAAGATCCCTTTTTTATTTTATGCAGACCATCTTGACAAACTATTACTACTCTTGCTTTGCATAACAAAGATTTTCTATCTGCATATGACCATTGAAATGTTTTATTGTTCCGTTCTAACTGATAAATGACTGATTAATTTAGGTTTACGTTATTTGATGGTACAATGGATACCTACCTCCATTAGCAACTTTATTTTAACGGTTTAAAACAATAACTATTTTGACGTTTGTTAATTTAATATTTTTTACACTGAAACCACCACTGAACACTTTAAAACACTTTTAAACAAAACTGATATTTTCATAAAGAATTGAAAAAGGATTTAATTAAGTTGTATTACATGCAGGAAGTAAATATTATTTTTGGTAATATAATATAACTTCGGGGAATTACAGGAATGTATAAACCTATATTTTCGAATTAAAAATAAAATTTTTTTAAATCCAGGATTTTGAAAACCAGATTGTTGAAACCAGGTTTTGGAACCTGAATTTTGTAGCCAACCCTTTAATATTGTTACGAATTAGTTAGAACTACACACAGATATAACATTTTGTGGTCGAGTGACCACCGACACTATCAAATGTTATCAACCAAAGATCGGTGGTCTGAGTCCAACCCGAGACAGAGTGATCATTATTCTTAACATGCATTGATATTCCCGGATCAAGTATATTCCTCCACAACTGTAATTGCATTTTAGAATATGAAAATAATGAAAGCAATTAAAAACAGCGTCGATAGTCATCATCACAAGTACTGCAGTTAACAACGACGTTAATCATCGAGACAGGGGCATTCATGACGTGGAATGTTTGCTTATTCTATGGAAATTAGTGAACACACTCTCTGATGTAACTTACTTAAAGTTGTGGCAGGATTAACATATTTTGTTTATGAAAGTATTCACCAGGGTTTTGGACCCGGCCGGTGTTCTCATTTGTATGAGTCTTGTTGTATTTTTGACAGCGAACAAGAAACAAGCATTTATTTTATTCGTGCCACAATTCTACTGGATACAGATCCAGTTCATGCCAATGAATAAATCAAATTAAAAATTAAAATTTTGGTAGCTCGTGCGAGTGATGCGTATGTGTTTAAAATCAAATTTGAGGTGACAATATCCGCAAAGTGTTGTGAAATTGTTGAGAAGCGTCGAGCAAGGAAGAGCGTTTCACAATTTTATTATCGTATCAAAAGAAAAAATCGAAAGACGACGATAAGCGTGTTTTATTGTGATTTCATATTCATTTTATTTCGGTACAAATTTCGAAGCGAAACAAAATGGAAGGCGATCTGGTGAACATTGGAAAATTGAAAAATGGCTAGCTTTCAAATATCAGATGCACCAAATTCTACAACAATTAAAGGGTCAATGGAGAATATCTATTAACAGAGGAGTTTCGATTGGAGTCGCAGGGTCAAATTGAAAGAACGGAAACATTAATGGCCAAACCGAATTTTTCGAAGAATAATTTCTATTCAAAAATGGGTAATTCATCGCATCAGGTCATGGATCGTGACTATCGATTGGAATCTAATTGCAAGTGCTGCGAACTGCTGATGAATGGAAAAATGTATGCAGTAGGAGTTCGACGCGGCAGGTTATTTCAAGTGCTGTTCAAAGTTGAGGAATCATCGAAGGTCCCGCATCTACGAAAAGCATTATCGTATTAGTTATAAACTATGTGAAGAGAAGTTAAAGGAATGTTGCAAAATTATTCATGCTGACGTTTGTGTGCCGATTCAAATGAATTCGATTGTCTTTACGAGGTATTTTTTGCTTTTAAAGGACGATTTTTCACATTTTCAAATTCACGGTAAGAAGAACACAGCAAGAGAACGGACTCAAAGTGCGCCATTTTCGATCAGATAACGTGACAGAGTTCGTCAATGCCGAATGGGAAAAGTTGTTCAATGAGATGAGTATTGAGCATCAGCGAACTGTACAGTATACGCCGAAGCAGAAAAGTTGTGTGGAACGTGACAATCTCACAATTGTGGAATATGCTAGAACAATGTTTCATGCGAATCAGATGAACTACAAATTTTGAGATGAGGCTATCCAGTGTAATACACCACACGTAATTGCTAACGAAAAATTGGACCTACCGGTCTTGTTAAATTGTCTTGCACAATTATTTCTGCCTAAATTTCAGAAAATCACCAAGGTCAACCCTTATTAAAAAAATTTATCTTCATTTCAAAAATTGAAAAAGCTCCTACAGAAGTTGTCACTTCTGGTACACATATCTGACGAAAATCAAAAATTTATGAAAATGTTTTAGTATGAAGTTTGATTACGAATAGTCGATCTGCCTGGTCAGTAGAGATGCCGAATTTTGGTGCAATAAAGTTTTTTTTTATCAAATCTCGTCAAAAGCTCCTATGGAAGCTGCCGTTCCCGGTGGACCGATCTCAGCAAAAATTACTGGGATCCCCCAGTTTATGGAAAAAGCTTAAGTAGGCCGTTTCGTCCCGATTAATCAGTATGTATGGGCTGTACAGAGATCAAATTTTGACCGCAAAGTTTTATGACAAAATATGTCATTTACGCTTAAATTTTGAAAAACTGATCTGAACCGATATTGTTGTAAAAAAACAAATTTTAATTTGTAGTTCATAACCGTTTTTATTGTAAATGATCTACTTTTCAAAATACACCCATAAAACGAAAAAGTTCTTATGGCAGCTGTCACTTCCGTGACAGTATTATTAAAAATTTAATTTAGAATCTTTTAGTTCATACTCGTTTTTATCGAAAATGACATACTTTTCGAAATAGATGAAAAAAAACGAAAAAGCTCCGAGCGAAGTTGTCACTTCCGGTGGAATAATGATAAAGTTGCTATACAAGATGTCACTTCCGGTGGGCCGATTTCGACCAAACATCAATCAACCAATCATCAATCAATCAGCCTACGCCTAATATTTGTTGAAAAACAGTTTTCTGTCAAAAATCGTCATTTTCGCTTAAATTTTAGAAAACTGATCTTCAGTTCTTAATCATTTTGACGTAAATGATATAATTTTCAAAATATTTGCAAAAAATCATATTAATAATTAAGATCCTTTATTTATTAATTTTATTTACTTATTATTGTTGTTATAATTATCATAGAATTAATGTGAAAGGGAAACCGGCCGTGGAGATTGTTGGTTGTCAGACATTTCCTGCCAGTAATATAATGGCTAAACACAAATTCTTCTTCAATAATAAGCGATAAATATCAGCATAAAATAAACTCTCAATGCAACTCCTGAAGCAAAAATTAAAATAACAAATAAGTAAATTTTCATCCCTAAATTATTATTAAACTTCTCAGTCGTTGGGGAAATTTCAAATAGTCTGCTTTCTTTATTCTTCCCAGCAAGAACGAGCTCATTAATTTCCCAAATCAATTTGACTCGTGTCGCAAGCAATACGCTCTAATAATTTAATCCTGCTAGATAAATTTAAAGAAGTTGAAAAATATAACCATACCACATTATCAACTTGTGTAAAGTTTTGATTGCCAACTACTCTAAATTTGTACTTACAACAAATTTCTCTTTGTTGACCATAAAATGGTAACTAATTTTTGGATTGAAATTTACTTTATTGATTGATAGCAATTTTATTTTTAATTCTAGTTTGTGGCCGTACACCTTAAGCCAGTGTAGTAGTTGTGAATGATATGTGGCTGTTAACAAAACCGCCACTATTAAGCAAATGACAAATTATATTCTACATTCGTGAAAATTAATATTTTCATAATTGAGCATATCGCATGAAAAATGAAAACGTTTTCCGAATTACCCAAAAAGTGTTAACAATATTAATAGTAGCAAAGTTTATGATGACATTATGTTTGTGAAGTGAAGAACTCAAATCAAAAAGCAAATATATTCTTGTCTATGTATTATTTTCATATTTAGCTTGTTCATGCCGCTCGCAATTTTCATGTTTGGTGGAAATGGAAATTATGCTTGTCACGCGACTAAAATTTTTTTTTTGCTGTTTAATGGTAATGTGTAAAGCCTGCAATAGATAGTTACGTAAAAAACAACACGGTTGGTTGGTCTTGAAAAGTTTTTTTGTGTACTTCGGGTATGAATGGAAAAGGTAGCCTGGAAATTACGAAAATTGTGTAATGACTGCATTAGGGTATTTGTATAAGTAATTAGGTTTATGTGTCATTTTCTTTAATACCTGTACAGAGTTAGAAATAAATCTACAAATATTTTTTTTTGATAACAAATCATTATCATTATTTCACTTCAAATTTTTGAATTCATCAATTTAAATCTTTCTCCTCTAGACCTCTAGACCTCTTTTACACGCGACACTCACAACATTTTGTGGTATTTCATCCCTTCATTTATCAATGGATTAGTAAAGTAAAAGCAAATGTTTTTGATGTTGGCACTCCTTTCCATAACAAGCAGCGGTAGCTTCCCTTTTACTAAAATTGCTTACCAAACCATCACAGCTGAAATATTTTAAAACCTTTGGCTAATTTACTTGGTGGGATTATTCTCAATGACACTAGTCGTACACGGCCAATTCTGCTTGTTAAGAGGGTCTAATAATAATAACTTCTTTTCATCTGAAAATAAAATTTCAACATCATCGTGCCAAAAGAGTGCATTCCATCTACATTTTGAAATTCTAGTTTTTTTTGTGAGAACCAGTCAATCCACAATTTGTATTATTTTTTTAGGCTTTTAGTTTGAGTGCTGATCCTTGGTGAGTAAGCGATTCATTGATGAAAATTCCAAGTTCAGACTGACAGCCAGCTTCTTCAGATGACCACTGGATTTCTTCGAATTCGGTTTCGTACAGTTTTTACTAGTTTTTTTGTGCCCATACTTCTAGAAAGATCTGGTTGTTGTTTTATGTTTACGATACTTGTATCCCTTAATCTATTTAATGGCCGGTATATGAATTTACGGTTTATACCAAAGGGCAGCAGCCTTTTAAAAATATCACTTTCTAAAAAACCATGCTGAAGCAATTTTACCACAAGTAGTAGTACAGTAGAACCTTGATTACATCCATAAAGATTACAGATAGGATTTGTGCTATCACATAATTTTTTCTTCAGATTAGTGCCCTCCAATATCTCCTAAATTTATTGAAAGGGTCACCCTCAATCAATACAGATAGTCGGTTCTACGCAATGATTTCCTAATCACAATTAGAAATTACTTATGACTTGTACAAAATACACAGCTATCAAATAGAGCAACTCCAACCAATATTGAAACAAAAAATAAAAAAATAAAATTATTGTTTAGCTCCAGAAGATTAAATTTTCTTCTAGAAAAAGGAAACTGAGTTTTTTTAAATTCATCGGAATATGATAATTATATCAATTAAATATGTACAGTTGCCATCTTGTTGAAAAAACAAATATCACATCAAATAATGTTTTGGCTTATTTGATGTGATATTTGTCAATCAATAATACTAAACCACAACTAAAAATACTGATTCCCGATAATGATGAAATGATCCCACCATCACATGGTGTCTTGCCTTTGTTTGTTTCAGAGTGACTTTGCGAGTATCACCCCTTTCGGGAAAATAGTTATCATACGATTCCGATCACCTGGTTGTTGTTGATTTCACAATAATGAGAATGAAAAATCTACATTTTTGTACTATCAGTTTTCGCAAATACCAAAGACTGTGAAAAAAGATTGGATGTAGATTCGCCACTACTCGATAACTACAAAAAAAAATTTACTAATTTAGTATTTACATTTGTTATTTTATTTCAGATTAATCAACACAGAAGACAACTAAATTGAAGTCCCGAAAAATTGTAACATGCATTAGGGTTGCGGCATATAGTTGAAAAACCTACCGATTATGAAAACCAGCTACACCAACATGGCAGTCACATTAGACTCAAAAGTCCCTCGTAAAGTTCATTTTGAGCTTCCAACTGTCAAAAACCCCAATGCCATGAACAACAAAGCAACTCATTCAACAAAACAATATATCAATGGCATGTTGATCAGTTCAAGCAATATCGCGGCCGTCACCCAGCAAAATTTACAACCCACGCTCCACCAGCAACAACAACAAAATTTCATGATAACCAGATCAAGCCCAAATTTATGTAAACTACAAAAAACACAAAACTATCTAAGTTCATCATGTACACCGGACATAGAAACGAACATCGATAATCGAAAAATAATTCCACCACTTCCTAAAATCGAGATGACTTTTAGTAGCAGCATGACAAATTTAACGAGCACACCGTACGACACTCATATGCCACACTACAACAAAATATCACCAAATTACGACACACTATTTTTAAACGAATCACCGCCACGTACACTAAATACCAATCTAATCGATACAAAAAAATATTTAACCGTACCCGAAGTATCGGATTATGATAACGATGATACTATAATCACTGAAGGCGTGCCACTGTACAATAAAAGTAGTACTACAAAATTAGTACAAAATGAAGTGAACACAACAAATTTTTTTACCAACGAAACAAACCATAAAAAACAAGCGTGGAGCCTTTTTGATAGATGGCGGATCGGGCGCAATGGAGCAAATAGTAACAAAAGCGGTTTAAATAACAAAAATTCAACACAAAACGCATCAGTTAGTAGCCACATTTACTTTAAACCGCATGATAAAAGGTAATCCGAATTCAAAATATTTTTAGTATTGAGTTTTTTTATAAATTAAATTTGTTTTGTGCGCGCGTTGCGTGTGTCCACTAAAATAGATAAAAAAAATTAAGAATTCGTTTATCAAACACAGAATTGCCAGATTACAAGAATTTTTTTTTAACTTTAATTTTAAGAAAAAATTAAGTGGAAAATTCTATTTATAAAATAAAAGTGATGAAAGTGAATATTTTGTTTTCTATTTTTTACACAAAATTAAAATAATTTAAAATTAAAGAAAATTAATTTTCATATATTCGAATCGAATTGGTGCTTTCTTCTCATCTAATTGGGATTTAAAATTTTTGTTGTTGGTCAAAAACCACTCGTAAACTATAATAGGTTTTTCTCCATAAAAGGTAAATAATTTTTGTTGTTGTTTTATGTAATTTATTTAATATCTTAATTCATTCACAACGTATACATCGAGTACATAAATAAAATATCATGCTCAGTGTCTATAAAAATCTCAATGATGTGTTACGGGGGGGCGCCAAACTAAAATTATCAATCATAGTCGCAAATTGTTTTGTTTGCTTTTCATATTATATTAAGTTGTTAAATTACTGTGTACAATTCCGGTGTAATTTGAAATTGGTAGCATGCAAAGCCGTAAGTGCATCGTACGATACTTATCGAAATATAGGTTCAAATTTCACGTATATATACGAGTACGGTTGACATAATTTAGAAGTTAGAATAAAAGACATACATTTTACGACTTTGTAAAATTTTATATCTCACTCAATTAACGTTTTCAAAACAAAATCAGTAAAATAATAATTTTTTTCAATTTGGTAGTTTTATAACAAAATAAATATAAATGATAACAATTCAATGAACCTCTTGATGAAATGGACACCACAGTAACAAAATTTACAAATTCGAAAATAGTTGGATGTCGGCTAATTCCTAATCGGCTTTGCAATTGCTGCGTATATCAACAAATAATGTGTGTTATTATTGATAATATTTTAGTTGCTGCTAAATCAATATTTGGACCAACTCTCTCATATTGATGTTAATTAATTTCATGGTTATGGTCAGCTACTTAGACAATATAAACGTAGACCGCTAGCTACTCGTATTACTCAATCTATATATTATTGAATTTATTATGTTTACATTTAATGAGTTTTCATGAGTTTTTTTAATCTCACTCAAAATTAGAACCTGCATTTTGGAAATTATGTTTTTATTGCTATTCGTTTTTCCGATTTCGGAAACAAAAAAATACATGGGAATCATGGTAGGGCCGTTTCTGACAATTAATAATAATAAATAAGTATTAGTAAGTACACTGTTAAAATATTTCTTATAAGAATTTTGAGTGAAATAAAAAAACTCATGAAAACAGAAATTTATTTTTCCCTTATGACAATTAAAAGAAGCACATCGTCCTTTTCTTAGTATCTATATTTCCAACAACTATCTCGTTCCGTTGATGCTGCAATCCTATTTAAATATTTTTGGTAAAATAAGATTGAATTAATCAATCAATTCATACTACGAGTAGTTTACTTTTAATGGCCAATAAAAAGACATCGCACAGTTTATGCCAAAATGCCACAGTTATCGGATGAGTTATATAGGCTTAACCTTTCAAATTAAATAGGTTTGATTTTCAAACGGATTGGTGGCGACAGATTTTTTTAGCAAAACTCGTTCATTAAACTCGGTAAGTAACACACGTTGAATGATCAATAAGAGGACATCGTGGAGTTTGTACCAAAATTTCATTAAATACTGATGACACCTACAGACCAACCCTTTCAAATGACATCAGTCGCATTCCAAAACGGAGTGACGTTGGAAGATTTTTGAGTAGAACTTTTAAGCTCACTCATGGGATGTGAGTGGAATACTTTTAATGGCCAATCACAAGACATCTCGGAGTTTGTACCAAAATGCCGCTATTATAGGATGATTTCCATAGGCCTAACCTTTCAAATGAAATAGGCTTGATTTCCAGACGAATAGGTCGCGAAAGATTTATTTGAGTAAAACTTGTTCATTGAATTCGTTGAGTGCCACACGTTGAATGACCAGTAACTGGACATCGTAGAGTTTGTACCAAAATTCCATTATGTACTGATAACACCTATGCAGTTAATCTTTTAAATTATATCAGTAACATTCCAAAACGGACCGACGTTGGAGGATTTTTGAGTAGAATTTATTCAGTGCACTCATGCAGCCTGAGTGGAATACTCTAAATGGCCAATAACAAGACATCGTGGAGTTTGTACCAAAATTTCATTAAATACTGATGACACCTATAGACTAACTCTTTCAAATGACATCAGTGACATTCCAAAACGGAGTGACGTTGGAAGATTTTTGAGTAGAATTTATTCAGTGCACTCATGAAGTCTTAGTGAAATACTTTTAATGGCCAATAGCAAGCCATCGCGGAGTTTGTACCAAAATGCCGCTATTATAGGATGATTTCCATAGGCCTAACCTTTCAAATGAAATAGGCTTGATTTCCAGACGAATAGGTCGCGAAAGATTTATTTGAGTAAAACTTGTTCATTGAATTCGTTGAGTGCCACACGTTGAATGACCAGTAACTGGACATCGTAGAGTTTGTACCAAAATTCCATTATGTACTGATAACACCTATGCAGTTAATCTTTTAAATGATATCAGTAACATTCCAAAACGGACCGACGTTGGAGGATTTTTGAGTAGAATTTATTCAGTGCACTCATGCAGCCTGAGTGGAATACTCTAAATGGCCAATAACAAGACATCGTGGAGTTTGTACCAAAATTTCATTAAATACTGATGACACCTATAGACTAACTCTTTCAAATGACATCAGTGACATTCCAAAACGGAGTGACGTTGGAAGATTTTTGAGTAGAATTTATTCAGTGCACTCATGAAGTCTGAGTGAAATACTTTTAATGTCCAATAGCAAGACATCGCGGAGTTTGTACCAAATACCACTATTAACGGATGATTTCTATAGGATTAACCTTTCAAATAAAATGAGTTTGATTTCCAGACGGGTTGGCTGCGATAGATTTTTGAGTGAAACTAATTAATTAAATTCGTTGAGTGGCACACTTAAAATGGAAATCAAACCTATATCATAGGAATCATCTGATAATAGTTGCATTCTGGTACAAACTCCCCGATTTCTTGTTATTGAACGTTGAAACTATTCCACTCAGACTCCACTAGTGCAGTGAATATCTTCTACTCAATCTTTCGGCACCAATCCATTTGGAAACTTTACAGTGTTCTGTTATAGTGTGCCACTTATTTTTTTAAATAAACGAGTTTTATAAACGAGTTTTATTGGAGCGTTTTCATCCACTAAAATAAGCAGCGTGGACTATTTTGGCGTCCTAGAAAACCACCTTCTATTTTTTTATTACCTATATTTAAACTTCATATCTTTTCAAAAATTCAAAACGAAAAATATTTTGACTTAACTTTAATTTAAATAAATTAACAAAATTAAAAATGCCAAAATTAGGTAGATTGTGTCGCATTACTTCCAAAACTTGTCGAACGGAATTCCGACCACCTTTTCCCAATTAATCGTTTAACACGTCGCTTGTTGATACTCAGGTAAAATACAACCGGTCCCATCATTTTGATAGCCAAGTTTATAATTTGGAATACAGTTATTCCATAATACGTAAACACGTACAGCGGCCATGCTGCAATTTGCAACAGCCACGGTAACCCCATTACGACTGCAAGCCGACAGAATAATTTAAAACGATCGGCATCTGTTTCCTCGTGAGCGAATTTTTTCGAATCCGCAGTACTCGTAAGACAATTAGAACGGTTTCGTGCTATTTGAATTTTCCGTCTGGTCAATACGAAAAATACCGTATTTAGCACTACGACGATTATAACGGTAGAGTACAAATAAAGCATAAACGCGGGTCCCTTCTTCTGTAACCAGCATCCCGAAGTTCCAAGCCCAGGTCGTAGACGTGGCTCCAATAAATTTACATGATCAAGTATATTGGTGATAAAAACTATTAAGAAAGTTGTTACAAACGTGTACATGCAATTTTTAAGGAATTGGTGTTCCTTCGGTTCGGCCCGACTGCAAATATTATATTGTTTACACAATTTAAAGAGCTATAAGTAGTTTAATCTTACCCAACCGCTCTCCATATATCGAAACCGATAATGCTCAACCAGATAAATCCTGCAGTAAAAGCCGTTTGTTTTGCTTCTGCTAAAATAAGACAAGCAACAGGCCGCTCATATGCTTGCCAATTGGAAAGTCGGCCAAATGACATTACCGAATATCCTATAATCCATGTTGCAAGGTAGCACATGAAAGTTTTTCCATGGAGTGTTTGAAGCTCCTCGATACAAAAATATACGAAAAGTGTTAGCGACAGAAAAACGATTGAAATTATCATAGCAGCTGAAGAAATTATTTGATTACTGTTTAGAGACCTTTCTTCATCTGGTGGGATTTCACAAAGAATTACGTCGGTACTAACTTCATCGTGGGCTAAGCAATAACGGCTGCGGTTCACAGTAAATGGTTCTAAATATCTTTGAAGAACTAGTGAACCATTCTAAAAACAAAAACTAATCAAATAAAACAAATACAAGAAAACAATAGAATAAAACGTACCGGTATAATTTCCCATTTGTCAAAATTTTTTTTTGGGGGTATCCATTTGTACCCCGTCTCGCAAGGCACTCCACTTACAAATTCAATATTTAATAAATGTTTCAAATCGAACTCAGCCGTCCGATTATTATTCGAAACACACTCATGCTGCCACTGGTCATTAATTTGTAGTTGTTTAAAAGTGTATCCCAAGGGGCAACACATTCGGACACAGTTTTTATATTTACATACACACCCACGTGTATGAGCTGGCACAGATAATTTATCACCATTCGCCGAAAACGTATACGTAAATATTCCATAATCTTCTTTCGCAAATCGTATATCACCGAACGTAATACTTTCGTCGGGATGTTGAACTCCACCAGTAATATTTATAGTATCGAAAAAATTACAGAAACTCGGGTTCGCTTCCTGCTCAAAGACAGACCCACAGTGAATTAAATTAACTGCCATAAATATTGTACAAAATTTGAAAAACATTTTTTCACCGATTAATTTTATAATTTGCGTATACTTTAGTGCGGTTTCCTAGTTTACACCCAACTGAATGGCATTACGGAATGTTTTATCTATTTATAATACATAATCTCTAACGACCGGGATTAATCATATATGCAAATGAATGGTGCAACTTCGGGAATTACCTCGTGTATAGTAGATTAAAATGAATTAATTAAATCATCATTTAAAGGAGAAACTATGATGATGGCGACATTTAATCACATTTTACTCGATGACGACACTTCACATTTATTTTGGTACCATAGTTGGTTTTACAAAATCACCTGCCAGAAAAAAAAACAGAAAATTTTGTTAATATTAGCAGGAACAGAAATTTAGAAGATTATGAGTAAGTAATTTCACGTTACCCTAGAAACTGATTCTCGAGCTCGAGTGAATCCTGCTAAACCAAATACGATCGCAGATTTGGCAAACGATGGAATGAAAATTTAGATTTTTAATCAAATTCGTTCGAATAACGATGTTTCAGAGTAAGAGGATTATGGATCCTTATGACTGGATATGACACTCGTTTGAGTTGAGGCCCACCCTTATCGACTCGTTTTAGCAACCATTGATAAAATTGCATGATATTTTTAAATTAAACTCAAAATCAGGTGAACGATAATTAAAATTTAAGTGAATTTTGTAGATAGAATGGACATTTTTGATTTAACTTATGTGATTTATTAAACCGACCAAACGTCCTCCTTTGAGGCAAATAGTGCTTCTCTCTCGAGCAAAATTAATGTTTTTGTAATCCTTTGAATTAGAATTTTAGTTTGTAAGGTTCTATCCCAAACACCGACTTACTTCATATTCAAATAAATCTGGTCGTGTCGCGAGGTTCCTTATTTAAACTAGCATGTCTACAGAAACATTTTCAAATTGTCAAATTTTTGTAGGCTAAGTTGTTAAAAATGAAATTTTCTTTCATATACAGCAATATGCTGAATTGGAAACGAAAAAATACATGTTTAATATTTTCTCAACCAAATCCCACTCAAAGAATTGAGGTTGGCGAAAATATCGAATAGTAAGAAGCGGAGGTACTTACCTAAAACTTGTACCACGATGCTGAGGGGCAAAGGGACTCATATAAAATTAGCACAACGATGAGAGCAAAATACTCGTACATTAACGTTATAATTCCTGGTATACTCTAAATATAGTAACCCGGCTATTTTCTCCCTCGGACCCCTCCTCCCATATGGCGGTGAAGGGAGGTTGAGTGGATAACTTTTCATGGGATAACTTTTACGAAAATATTGTCCACATAGTTCTGTCTTTTACGGTTCGAAGTGTATCTCACAAGAAAAGCGACTCAATCTTAAATCTTGCGATTTCAGCGCCACCTATCAAGAGTAAACAAAAATGCAGGCAAAACTTACGTAGTTTTAGCGTAGGCGGGGTGGGTTTCTAGTGTCATATTATTGGATACCGTTTTTTAAATATTAAACATGCAATTTTTCGTTTTCCGACTTGATATGTTTTTCGCAAGATATTTTAACCTTCCGAGACTTTTGAACCACTCTATATTTGAATACGCACTATTAATGAATACACACAATTCGAACCCGTCATTCGTGAGACAGAGCTCTAATACCTTCTGCAAATGTACTCGTGGTGTACGTTTGACTTGGGTATTTCGTAATGACATTTACTATTTCCTTTGAAGCTAAAATACTATTCGGCGTGATTTTATGACTGACAAAATCAAGAGGATTAGTAATAAACGCGCAATTTCGATTCTTGATATTAACGACGAAATTATCGAATCTTTGAAAATGTTTTTCCAAATTTCGTATTTTCCCCATTTGTTGATCGACGAAATCAATAACTTGAACGGCTTCGTTGATAATATGTTGAATCGCTTGTTATACAATAACCGTGTCAATTCGAAAAGGCTTAATGGGTTCGTCCTGACTAGGTTGAGTTAAGAGACATTTTGAAAGCCTTTATCCGAAACACTATAAAGATCCGTTATTGTGACCAAATTGAGAGTCGGTTAACCATATGGAGGAGAAAATACGTAAGATAGTGACGTCCAACAAATCCATTACGAATCGGATTAATGATGATCGGACTATTGAGAACAGCTGGAATGGCAGCATGAGTGAATGACTCGAGCATTTTCGTGCCGTAGATATGCTTTTGTAACCATTCTGAGAATTTTTGGCTATAATGTTCGTTAGCCAATGTCAATATTTGAATTTAAGATTGATTGCCATAATTGACATCCAAACGACCAAACTGATTTAGTACCTGTGTTATACAGGAGAAGCGTGTAATCTAGGTCTATGGTTGAATATTTCCTCATCAACCAGTGCTTTTATCCACTTTTAAATTGATATGATCTCGTTTCATTTCAATATGTTTTCGACAAGTTTACAGTTGTTCTAGATTTTGAGGGATGTGTATTCCGTTCAATATGACAAACAGACACGTAAGCTTATTTAATGTGAATGTTACGAGGGCCGATTTCTCTTCATTGACCTTTGTCTTCCATTTCTTTAGCCAGATTTCGATGTCATAGATATGTTGATGAAGAGTTTCGGACGCCGTTTGTGGATTTTTATGGGTAGACGTCATAATTTGCGAAAACGTTGAGAGGTGTGAGGTGAAAATTAAGTATAACGATGGGCGTTTGTCTCGCCCGATTTAGAGGTATTGTATTTATTTCACATAATATCTGCGATTTGGCAAATAGGACTTCATAAGTTGATAAATTTCTGGCAATTTATGGTCCGTGCTCGGCTCTGAAACTAAATTGATGATTAGAGATGATAATCCGTAGTTGCGGTTTAATATTGTTGGATAATTTCTTTTCGAATACTTTCGAGATGATTGGTAGTAGGCTTATTGATCTATATGACGTGACTTTGGTAAGGTTCTTGCCGGGCTTCGGATTCATTTTTATAGTTTACAGTTTCCAGCACTCAGGGATATGCCCTGATTCAACTGAATTCAATATTTGAGCCAGTCGTCCAAAAGCCTATTTAGGCAGTTTGTTAATCACTTCCCCTGTAAATCGATCACACCCAGAGGCTTTCTTAATAAACTTTACTAGTGGTTTCTTTATCTTGAATTTCCGCCCAGACCTTATTTCTACATTTACCTTTTTAACCATCAAGGTTTGGAGTTATTACACTTTCCAGGTAATTAGCTTAGGCTTTATGTTTTTCCTCGTCACTTCTAGCCCATTCACCATTAAAAAGACGAATTGGCGGGTTTGCTTGCTGAGGCTATTTAGGTTATTTAATGGCCATAATAAATGGTTGGTGTCCAAATGGGGAGATGATTCCTAACAAAAGTTTTGCATATAATCCATCTTGTTATTTTTATAGTAGGCTTTGCTTTTCTTTTCGTCAGGGATGAGATGTTGTAACATGACATTTTCTGAAATAGGCAACTGGTTCATTTATAACTTATTTCGATTCTGTTGCTATCACAACCTATTAGTACAAATGCGAACAAGTTGTCTTTCTCTAATTTCGTCCAAATATCGCTAACAACTTATTTGGCGATAGAAACGGAGTAGAATATCACAATTTTTCAATCTAGCAACCTGGTAAATGATATAAAATGTGAAATAGTGTCACATTTTATTCTAAAGAAGCGAGACATAAACTTCGATGAAGTAACGAAAATGTTATGTTAAAACATTTCACCCCTGGTTAAAGGGTGTGTTTTGCATCTGGCGGTGAATTATTTTACCAGATGTGTCTTAAGCTAAATGTTGTATGTTTGCCCTTTGGTTTAGGCTAGGCTGAAATAACTCTTCTGACCAGTAAATCATGAAAGTTTTCTATAGCAATGTTTATGACGTTAGCCGTCTGCAGTGTAAACGTAAGACCGGAGTGTGGTCAGAAGGTAATTAGAAAAGTGCTTTAGCCTGGATTATTTTACCTATGAATGACTGCAAAATCAAGGACGTCAGGAATTTCTCGATGATCAGTAGGCCAATAAGTGGAATGGCCACACGATGCGACATCGTAATGGTTTTCTTGAATAACATTCATTAATTGACATCCCCTTGGAGTAGTTAATCTTGAATCCCAGTAGGTATGTTTGGCATTAAAGTCACCGGCGACCATAAAACGTTCATCCAGAGTTGCAAAAACCTCTTTATCGAGGTCAACACATACAAAGGTTGCTTCAGTTGCCTCAGTGCTATATTCATTTACAACATAATGGCAAATCCGCTTTTTTATAATAATAGCAGTTCCTCCTCGACTTCTGGCCAAGGGATGTTCTGTGTCGTAGACGTCGCAACCATTTATTCTAAAATTGTATTTCTCGGTTAAATGGGTTTCCGAAACTAGGCATAAGATCAAATTCATATACCGTTTACGTTCCAGTGGCATATCTTCAGATAATTTATCGTAGACATTCTAGTTTCCGAATGATAATGGTTTGATTTTGTGGCATTAGCATTGCAGCACATTTTGCATTATTGTCATTAATTGCATCATCAGTTACATGTAGTTATTCAGGGTTCAGCATTTGAGGATTCACCTTGAACAACGCTTACATTTGGTGGTTTGCTGGTTGATGTTCTGGGTGAACGAGAGTCGTATGCGAAGGTATATTATTCTGTGCATCTGGTGTAGTTTTATCTTGCCGCAATAACTCCTTGAGTGACCATATTCTTAGCAGTTTAAGCACTAGATTGGTTCGGACCTTTCCTTTTGTTCTTCAACAGTTATGCGTATGTGTATGAGGTACTTTAGTTTATATATTGGATGAATTTCTCTCTTTTTCAATACGCTTTCGGATGGATCCGAAAAGTGATTGGGTGGTATCTTAAATCTATAGTCAACCCTTTGACACTATCTTCAACCTCTACCTTAGACCCTTTGAAGACTTCTGTCGGAATGTATAATTATGTATATGTGAGCATCATAATAGTTAATGACCTCTATAGTCGGTTACCCCGTTTGTTTGAATTTCTACGTCATGTAGTTTGCCACGTAGTAAATTTGTTTCATTGAATTTTTTCCGTTCGTTTCACGCAAGTAGATTGAAGGTCTTGTATTGCCGATTAGCCTGTTCTTGAATATTACCATTTCAGTTTCGCTCTCTTCCGCACCCTTTTCGTTAAAACGTTTCTAATCCGGTCTTAGCGGTGTTTTGAATTTTTCGACGTTTGATTTCTTACTTGTCATAGTTTTTCATTTTTTGGACTATCCCTTTTCTGTTTTACAGTAATACAGCCACCGACGCCAATTTGTGATATATGTACATTATACGTTTAGTGCTCACTTTAAGGCTACTTTCGCTACTGTGCTTTTTGAGTAGTATATTCATCGGGTCATCTATACCACTTCTAGCTTCATATTCAACATTGAAGTTGAAATTGATCACTATGCAAGTCCAGTGGACGGTTTTATAGGCGATTTTGTCATCATACTTACAGAGTCGCATCCTCAGGGGTATTGCTTGAAGCTATATATGGTGTAGTAACCAAGCGTTTTATAACTACATCATGATATGGATGTGAACGATATGTTTTTACAACAAGACAATATAACAATGGCTTTATTTTACGAGAAATTCCCGGAACCCATTATCTCGCTAAACAGCGAGTTTAAATCGTCACTGAGATCGTAAGATTTGATACTTTTGGACTTCTACCTTTGGGGTTGTCTCAAGAGCTAAACAACGAGATTATAAGGCATATTTTTGGTATAGAATAGCAATTAGCCGATACTACCTTTCACATAGAGAAAAAAGAAATTTACTTAATAATTATGTACCATGAATGAATTGTCATCAATTTTAACCGAAAAACTAACGATTCACAAATGACATGCCCGCAACGTGCAAGGTTATGAAAATGTAAACGAAATCGAACCAAATCAAGATCATTCAACCTGCAGACATTAAATAAATATATGTGTGAAGGTAATGCTTGTCAATCACCGACTCTTAAATTATAATTAGGTTTTATCGGCGAGGAACATTCTTCATAAACAAATATACACAACGGTGAACTTGAGAAATCGATATCTGTTATGCCTACCTGCGTTTGAAAATCATTACACTCATAAATCTTTGATATTTAAACAAAACTACTAATTTTCCTCAACTTAATTACTTAACGTGTTTGTAATTATCTTTGGCCCCCCGAATGTACAATAAAATTATTTGACGTTTACAGTAGAGCTAGGCGGTACGCACGTAGTTAGGTATTTATAGACCAAGAGGTTTATTTACATCTCGGAAGTTTATTTATCGTGAGGCGTTTTGGAAATCATCCATCTATTTTTGTTCAGTTTGAATTGTTACGATGTGTTTACTCTTCTTGCAAATCACAATACCTACTACATTTTGATCTTTATTGTTATTTTTATTAATTAATTGTTATTATTATACGATAAAAGAGCGCGAGATATTTTTAGTCGTGAACACATGGCGAAGTATCCTTGATTCCGGTATTTAACCACCGCAACCACGAGACAAAAATAAATTTACATCAGCCGTATACAGTTTGTTTATAAAAATGTTATAAATTTTAGGCCAAAAAATGTTTTGTATACAAAAATCTGTTCTCTTAACCTGTTTAATAAACAAGTCGACGGTGTTTATAAAACACGCGGACAAAACACGCAGTTCATGGGTAGAATGCTTGAACGATTTATCTGATATAAGCCGTGTGCTTCAAGTCAAAATATTTAAGAACGTTATTTTTAAATTACATGGCCAATGTTAAACAGCAAATAATCGTATAAGGAAAGCAAAATACACTACAAAACCATAATTGGCCTAATTACCATAAATAAAGAACGAAATGGCTTTTGCCGTTTTATATAACCACTGTAATACTTTACATACGAATACGAAGATTATTCACGTGACCTACAGTAATTAAGCCCGATAATTTAAAGTTCAATGCCAAAATTGTACAAAGAACATCCAAGAGATAGATTTACAAAAACTTTTTTTTTCAAAATCGATAGATATTTTTATCAAAAATCTGTTAAAAACTCAAATGAAATTTTACATTGATGCGAGTAATTATTACCGGTGATTTCATGTAGAAAATATTTAATTTTATGCCCCATTTAGTTTTGATTTTATTTGTGAACTATAATTAGATTGTCTAATATAATGTACGTAAGTTTATTACTAGTTTTCATAAACAACTACTACCTAGAATTTTGAAATTACATGAAAAAATTTTAATACCCCTCCCCCTTACGCTCGTGTAAATGCTCGTGTACCCAGCGAATCAACAAAAAAATTATTAAACTTCCTATTGAGCAGCCGTTTTTCCGAGGCCGGGTAAAAAACGCCACTCTTATCAAGGCTTAATCATAATCGTTACACATAAGTATCGATGATTCATTTCGTCATTCAATTAGAAATTAATCAAATGCAAATATTAATATTTTAATAATAATTAACTGTGATTTGTGATAAGGAATACTCGTAACAATCCCACTTTTGTACTATACCCAAATTAATTTTGTTATAACTTCGATGAGGTCATAACGTAAATTTATGACGTGTTAAATGATAAAAATACACTGATAAGACATAATATGTGCAAAGGTGGAATAGTAATTAAAATCTACACACATTTGAATTAAAATAATCGTGAGCAAATATTTTTTAATTTAGTTTTGATGCGAAATTATCGTAAATTTGGTTATTGCCTTATGCAGAAACAATGTATATGTTACGGCGATAATCCAAAATCGGTAAATGTCCTAATAATAATTGGAAAAAACCTTATTGTGGCTGCAAAATTTATGAAATGGGACACAGATATATGCTTCTCCGGAATTCCGAGACTTATGAAAGTCTATATAGAGCCAGAAAGGTTATGTTTTACTCCCAACATTTATGCACGATCATCCTCAAACTGAAACGGACCGCACTGATATCTTTATATATCTCCTCGCCCAGTGGAGGTGGGATTGCCATACTGATAGAACATCGGCCACGTTTATTCTCAACACTCCATTCGTGTTTTTGGTGGCTGTGGATCTTGAGTTCCATTTTCCGCTTGGAAGCTGATGTTTTCCATACAGGTCCTCATATATTCAGGTTTTTTTCCGGAGGTATTTGGTCACATCTTTCCCAGCGCGAATGTACTCTGTATGAGATACGAGTGTTATGCGTTTACCGTCGCATCAATCGTTACGTGTTCTTGGTGGTCTCCTTGCGAGTATTTTCTGCTGAAGTAGTTGACTGTATAGCTACAGCCACTTCATCTAGATGTTTGGTGGAGTTTTATAGTTTCCATTGTGCCGGTTTAGATGTTCAGTGATAGCTCAAAATAATCATCACACAAATTATTTTTTTTAGTTTTCGCGAAGAAAGTCTCAGAATTTCCTTTGCTAATTAATTACCTCAATAATTATTATTAACTTTAACGCGAGGTCGATAAACGACGTAGATAGTGTTTTTGTAGAAAATCAAAAAATTGTGTAAATAAGATAAAAAAAACACTCTGTAAAAAATATCTACGAGTGTAAACAACCTTCCTCGCGAATTAGTGAAATACGACTGAAGGAAAAACGGTAAATAAATACAATCTTGCAAATACAGTAAAAACTGTAAATGGCGTAAATTACGAAAGCCGGAATCCCATCATACACGGAAGATATAAATTTAGGTTCTATTTGTAATATAATATCAACCTCCATAAGCGGAAAACTGTGAGACGTGGACGGAAACCTTTTTTTCGTAATTTTTAATGTAATTTAATGAACTTTAATTTGTCGAAGACGGAAAGTAAAATTTATGTAATTTTTTTATTTGCTTGTCACAATTTTAAACGCGGAAATGTCACGAAAAATGAACGTTATGGTGTAGAGGATTAGATTTTAAAAAAACTTGTTTGTTGGATTTTTTGATTGTCAAAGTTTGAGGTTATTAATTTAGTGTATAGAAGATTTTCATTTCCGCAATTAGGTAAAAAGCAAATTTATAACATCATGCAAAATAAAGAGGAATTAGCGAATTATCGAAAACTATAATATTAAAGATATCGCCAATGCTGATGAAACAGCCCTGTTCTATAAAGCTTTACCTGATAGGACATTGCATCTTAAAGGACAGAAATGCCCACATGGCAAATTATCAAAGGAACAATTAACGTTGCTTCTGATCGTATTCGCAGAAAGAACAATCGAAAAGTCGGCCGTAATAGATAAAAGCCTTAATCCAAGGTGCTTCAAAAATTTAAAAAAATCCTCTCTTCCCGTCTCTTACTACAATAATCCAACGGCATGGATGTCTTCAAAAAAATGTCAAACAGTTTTTACCCAGTTGAATGAGAAGCCAACAAAGAAACATTTTGTTATTTGTGGACAATGCTGTCTGTCATCCACACTTAACGTTTTCTAATATAAAATTGATCTACCTACCACCAAATACGACGTCTGTGCTTCAGCCACTCGACAACGGCATAATTCAGGCGGTGAAAATTTACTACAGAAAACATATGTTAAAAGATTTGCTTAGTAAAGTTGAAGACGGAAACACAGGTTTAGATTTAACAAAAAAATAACTATTCTGGATGCGATAGTTTTTTTGGACGCTGCAATTAAATGTGTATAACCAACCACTATTCAAAAATGTTTTAAAAATTGTGGCTTCCCGCTAATCTAAATGAAGAAACCAACGAAGAATCAGAACAAGGAGTTGTGGAGATTCAAAACCTAATAGGTGTCATTTATAACGATCATTTGTGCAGCGCAATAAATTTTGTCAATATGGATGTCAATATGAATCTTGAAACCGTCACTGAATCCAGTAGTATCGACATAGTTGAACTGGTACAACAACATACTTCGGAATTTGGAAATATTTGCAAAACACAAAGATGACTCGATGATGTTCGCGAAAATTCGTGGATTGAAAATTTATTACCTTGAACTAATGAAGGTAGAACCAAATTTAATTCAATCGACACTTCAATCATACTTTACACCAGTAATAGATGAAGCGTAAATACTAATGGATTAGGACAGAAATACGTCTCACTGTAGATAACTGAAATATCTACTAAACGTCCAGCTAACCACAAATTATATGTACATACTACATAATTTTATTTCGTTTAGTTATTAGTTGGTGGGATTGGAAAGGAATCGTGCATTATGAGGTGCTGCAACCGGGCCAAACGAGTGATTATAATCTTTACTGTCAGCAACAAACGCGTTTAAGGACCCGTAAGGAGACCACACGCATCATTGATGACCCGGCGAAAACTGCGTGAGCTTGGCTGGGAAGTTTTGATGCTCGCACCATATAGTTCTAACCTCGCACCATCGGACTACCATTTGTTCCGGTCCATGCAGAACCATCTCAATGGTTTTACATTAAATTCAAAAGAGGCCTGGTAAAATGAGTGGTCTCGATTTTTCGCCTCTAAACTACAGAAGTGATGGGATCATGGCTCTACCAGAAAAATGGCAAAAGGTCATCGATAAAAATGGCACATATTTGGTTTAATAAACTTCATTTCAAATAAGAAAATTCTTTGTTTCAATGTCACCCAAAAAAGGCCACGAAATTTTTCCCTAACCCTTTATTTTTAACTTTTATACAAAGAAAAGTTTTAATGCCTTAACGAATTATCGCTACGCATTTCTTAACCCTTCGTAATATCGAATTTGATTGTATTTGATACATACCCGAGCATGCGATTTCTATAAAAAAAATGTTGGCTTATTCTGGTGATAGCTGGATGACAGATATTAGTCTTACATCGAGGTTAGGATCCTAGTTTCTAACGTCTTGGTAATCTCACCTCGATGTAAAACAAATATTTGTCTATCACGCAGAGCATGGAGCGACATTTTCAGAATCTCCATTGAAATTGTTTTACTCAGGGAACAACAAACAGTTGAGAGTTGTTATTTCGCCATTTTACTTTGGAAAGTAAGAGTAATCTCCTTTTTAAAGGATATATAAGTCCATAAGTACGCTGGATATTTAAATGTAAATAAAACAAGTTGTGTGTGAAGTATGTATTAGGTATGAAATATAATATCGTTCAAATGACCGCCATGGCTTTGGTTGGTGTAACATAAAACTGGCTGAATTTGCCGGATAATATTTGTTTGCGGTTTATTCGCATTGCAGGTCTATTTAATATGTATAGCCACAAAGAAAGAAGTGTAAAGGCGTTAAATAGCACGGATGTGACAAGTTCGTGCGCTGTGAGACATACGTAGCGCCAACCTGTTGAAACCACATATCCTCGTTATTCATATCATCCAGTTTAGGCCACAAAAAATTGCTTATCATCAATCTGTAGCGCTCGTCGATGACGGCTATGGCAACGCCAGTTCCAAAAACGTTTCAAATCGAAGGAAAAAGTACAGCCCGATGATTCCGCCAAACCAAAAACCGTGCCAAACAGTGACTTTTTCGGGATGCATTTGGTGTATTTCGTGTGAATTAATATCGCCCCAAATCCAACAATTTTGCTTATTCACATATCCATTCATTCAAAAATGAGCTTCATCGCTAAAGATGATTTTTTGGCGAAATCATCAAACACACGGCGTTGTCTATGGTTGTTTACCTTAAGTTCCCCAAGTTTTTACGTAAAACTGGCCAAGTTGAAGTCGCAAAAACGCCAAGTTCTTATGAACAACGAGAAATTGTCTGGCTCGGGTTTTCCCGTACACTCTCACGCACAGCAGCAATGTTTTAATCAGACCTTGCGTTTCGGAAACGTACGTGTATTGGCTGATTATTTATCGAACCGGTTGACTATAATTTGGTCACCAAACGTCGAATAATCGACTCAGCAGGATGGTTGTGGCAAAGATAAAATCACGTAATGGGCGGAACGTTTCTCGAACGGAGCACGGAATTTGAAAATAAAATTTGAATATTTGCACACGTTGTTCAACATTATAACCTTTTATGGTGATTTGCCATGCACTACTGAACAATTCACATCAAATTTGACAAATGTTGCTTTAACAACATGGCTGCTATGACCTATAACCTATAAATTTCGAGGGTTCGTACTGAAAGACTCTTTAGTTATTGTAGTTTTGTGAGTGTAAGTCAATAATAAATAAAATATGTAATTGATTCCTTCGTTGTTGTTCTTAAGCCACTCGTAAAATTAGTGGTGCTCTTCTTTTGCTATGAGTAAGTAAGATAAAATAGAAACATAAAATCGTTGTTGTAATTCTTAGTGGTATTATTTTAAGTTATAATTAATCAATGTTACAAGTTAGGTATTAACAATGCAATTTAGGACTGGATGGGCCCAAACCTGGACCCTATCAGGTCAAAAGACATAAGCTAGGATCAACAAAAGTTGTAAGCTAGTCGTTGCAAATTTTAAACCAACTTCTAAATTATTCTTATTCCTACTTTAGCAAAGCTTTTGATAGAATATAACAGGATCTATTCCATGATCAAGGATTCGTATACATTTGTTTACCCGGGCGATATGAAAATTTATTAACGTGACTTTGAATATCTACTACAATATCGCTCATGTAGTAGTTTCTATTCGGGATGTTAATGGTAGCACTGGTCTAAAGAGTGTCTTTTACTCTTTGTTACGAAGGAATTTTATACATTTCTCTGTAAGCCCCTAATGGAGTACACTAGTTAAGTATAGTCTCATCATATAACGGGTGTTTTTTTAGGAGGTTTGTTTTTCCGATAGATGTCGTTTTATTTTATGACAGTTGTTTTGACAGCTCAAAGTGGCATTTCTACTCAGTATTGTTTGGCAAATCATTATGAATAGGTTAACTCCAGAACAACGTTTTCAAATCGTGGAAATTTATTTTCAAAATCAGTGTTCAATTAAAAATGTTTATAGAGCACTTCGTGAATTTTATGGTGCACATAATCGTCCGTCAGAGACCACCATAAAGAACGTAATTACCAAATTTCGGTCTACATTCACTCTTTTGGATGCCAAGCCACCGACAAGAATGAGAAGAGTTCGTACAGAAGAAAATATTGCTGTCGTTGAGGCCAGTGTCGAAGAAAACGACAATTTATCGATTCGTCGTCGTGCTCAGCAAATTGGACTTTGTCCATCGACTTTATGGAAAATTTTACGTAAAGATTTGGGTTTGGTGCCATACAAAATTCAATTGGTGCAAGAATTAAAGCCACACGACCATCGTTTGCGCCGTGAATTCAGTGATTGGTCGTTAAATCAATTGAACGAAGATCCATTTTTTTACCGTAAAATTCTCTTCAGTGATGAGGCGCATTTTTGGTTAAATGGATACGTCAACAAACAAAATTGTCGCATTTGGAGCAAAGATAATCCACACGCCGTTCTAGAATTACCAATGCATCCTGATAAATGTACTGTTTGGTGCGGTCTATGGGCTGGTGGGATCATCGGTCCATATTTCTTTAAAAATGAGGAAGGACGACGCGTTACCGTGAATGGAAATCGATACAGAACCATGTTAAATGAGTTTTTGTTGTCAAATCTTGAAGATATGGATATGAATGAAATGTGGTTTCAACAAGATGGTGCCACTTGCCATACAGCACGTGAAACAATCGACTTATTGAAAGAAACTTTCAACGACAACATTATTTCGAGAAATGGTCCGGTGAATTGGCCTCCGCGTTCGTGCGATTTGACGCCACTCGATTACTTTTTGTGGGGATACGTGAAGTCATTGGTTTATGTGGATAAACCTCAATCGATTGACGCTTTGGAAACCAATATTCAACGTGTCATTGCTGACATACGCCCTCAAATGCTTGAAAAAGTGCTGGAAAATTGGACCTCCAGAATGACATTTGTGAAAAATAGTCGTGGTAGCCATATGCCAGAAATTGTGTTTAAATGTTAAATGCCAAAAAATTATCTACCAAATAAAAAAAAATTTTGGTCATTTCATAATTTTATATGTGTTTTATTCAAAAAAAAAATCGGCAACCTCTTAAAAAAACACCCTTTATAACAAAACCGAGATTAATAAAATACAGGCGGCCCAGCTCAGATTTCTGCGGTTTTTATTAAGGACTACAAAAGTGTATCATTCACCATCTTACTTAAATTGATTAATGCAAGTAACAATTCTCCAGTCGTTCTTGAAAATATAAATTTCAATGTAACTTCTCAGACCTTAACTATACAGTGCTTGCAAGACTGAATTGTGCCCAGAAGGAGCCCGTAACTAGCTGTTATGTTGTATTAATCCAACTTTTGCCGACAATTCGATAATTTATTAGGTCAGAACACCTCAAATTTAAAGTCGATGTGATATTTACATATTATTATTATGTTTAGTATTTTTATTACTGCACCTGCACCAAATTCCTTTCCACTTTACCTTCTTATTCAAGAGCCTAATAATTTCTCTCCAGTTTTTGTCAGGGCTCTTTAGACTCAAATACATTCAATTATAAAGACACATTTCTCATTAATTAATTATCTCCGTTCTACCAATTTTACATCTCTATGATTAGAACGATTAGTGGTCGAATCTGAAGTTTCCTTCTAGGATTCTGGATTTAACCTTTTATTAATCAGTCGATCATATACAATTTCAAATTAAATTAAAAACTCAAAATAAGCAACCAAATTTTATTTTAGGACTAAAAACACGGCAATAATTTTCATGACCTCTAGGAGAGATAGAATGAATAAGCCAGATCATTAATTCATTCTTCCTTCCTCATAATCGAATAACCTCAAAAAATCCATTCAGACATTAAACAAATTAACATTCTAAACACTTTAAGTGACCTTGAAATTAATATACTCGTACAATACTTAGCTCAAGCGATGTAAATATTGGTTCTGGTACTAATTACCATACTACATTCTGTGTTTGTAAATACTTGTGTTTATTTGGATGTTTGGCGTATTTGAGTAGTTTTATTGATTCAGCGACATCGAATAAATTGTTATCACATAACAACATTCTGATATAGTAAGATCACCAATCTAACTCAAATTTTTCAAATGCAGGCAAATCTAAAATCACGTTGCCATCCTCTTCCGGCACATATGGACAGAACACCGGGATACCCAATGCATAAATTCCAACTTTCCTGAATAATGATGAATAATTAGTTATAATGGCATGGATACTTTTAACAACTTCCTTAACTTCAGGTTACAACTGTTTAGATAATTTAAATTTGGACTATTAACATAAATTTACTAAGGATTGTTCCTTATATGCTTAGTATTAAACTATCTATGTGCCCATTAAATTTAATTTCTGTGTATGCCGATTTCACTTGTTTGAGTCACCATGAGAGTCACTGGAAATCTTCTAAGGTGTTAGCAAGAGGAGACGCAATATGGCCTTTTATACTAAATATTAATATGTGTACATGACATCCTCCACCTTAAAATAATCCCTGTGACCATCATGGTATTAGTCGAATTTATAAACAGATGAAATCGGCACGCAGTACGAATTAAATTAAAAAGTGAGAACTGAGAAGTTTATTATTCAGTATTAAGAGCTATTGTTTGGCATATGGACAGTGAAATACTCAGAATTACAGGCTTTTGCAACCTCTTAATGAGATCTTAGAAGAATCCCTGTGATCCTAGTGATATTAATCAAAATATAAAATGATCAAACAGGTGAAATTGGAATGCCATACAAATTAAAAAAAGTTTGAGAATTCGGGAGGCCCCTGGGACATGTCATATAGTTACTATTACATTTAATACTCAGTACATAGAGTTATTGTATACTATTGATGACCTCTTATAAGAATCTCTGTGACACTTATATATTGGATATCCATGTTATTTCGTACTTCCCTAAAACCCTAACTCCCGCGGTATGCCAGTATGTCTCATTCAGCAGATATATGGTAGTTTTGGATACTACGGCGCTTTAACTAAATTTGTGACATTCTTCAAAACCTTTTGAATGATATTTGATTTGCATGTATTCTGTACCAACATAATAATTTGCAACCAGTACCAAAACGGAGTAGTGTGAAAAAATTGTTGATATCCAATTTTTTGCTTCGACCAAAACCTTTAAAACGATATCATATTATATCATGATTATATCAGAATGAGAAAAAATGTGTCTGTTATCAAAGCCACAATGGTAATTTGGAGTACTGAGATGCTTCAGGTAAATTTGTGACATTTTCAAGGTCAGCATATTCTATAATAAATCAAAAATTGACTACTAACGTCAAAAGCATGGATTTATCACCTAAAGGAGGAACGTTCAAATTGTTGTGTGATCTTAATCCTTTAAAACAATATACTACACGAGTATAAGGTATAATTTAAAGCAATATCGTGGTATTGGGTGGTGTTTTCGAAGAGATTCCAAAAGCTTTTCAATTCTTCGAATTAAAAATAAAAGAAGATTGGTAGAAAAAAATTCGAGTCACGCAAGCCGATCTTGAGATATCATCGGTACAGACATCCAACATCCAGGCGTCCAGACGCACGGATCAAATGTTTTTACCTACGGTCTTTAATACTAAGTTATTGACATCCTGATAAAAATGCTGAAAAACTCCGGTTCAAAATCACTTTTCGCCACAACCCAAAAATGCAATTAAAATATGTGTCCGTCTGACGAAAACGTTATGTGGAAGGAGGAAACTCGAGCATATAGGAATGCATTTGAAGAGCGATCACGATCACCATCGGCTCCAAAATAATCAAGAATCACGCTTGTAGGATCTTCAAAAATTAAAGTTTTTAACCTACCGAAAAGCAGTTAAAAGGTGAGGAAATTGGATCGGTGCGTGAAACAAATGGAACAATTTCTGTGCAATCGCTTACTGCCGAAAAACAAAAACCTTTATTTGATTTAGAAGACAAGCTAGATTCCAAATTTAAGCATCAAGATGATCAGTTTGTCGAGCTGGATAAACAACATGACCAATACATCAATAAACAACATGTCTCTTGTGACCAAAGTACAAGAACTTGAAAATTGATTGGACGACCTAGGTGAAGAGTTCGAGTTAAAACTCCAGCAAGGAGTTGAAAGTAAAATCAAGGAAATCGAGCCCACCTTTGGGAAGTATATCTCACAAACAAAGGAAAGAGATTCCCAGATTGCACTGAATGTTGTTTCCGAGAACTCGAGTGAAGGTTTGAAACCTTAGCCATCAGCCCAACCAGTTCGATCATTTTACTCTTCAAGTTGAAGTACAGCACTTTGGTTCCAGAGAAATGGCAGTAGATGTGTTGCAGACGATACTCACGATAGACAGTTGTCTCGTTCGAGTCGTGACAGAGTTGAGGCTAACAAACATCATAGGAGCGGGAAGTTTATCCACTGAACCAACATCGGTGCGAAAACTCAATCCGGACGATGTTGCAGTGATCGAGGCGCTGGTGGAGCGAGCTATGAGAAAATTTGTAGCGTTCGGAGTCACGAAAAATTGCGACGATCAAGTGTGGAGCCACATGACATCAAAAGTCACAAAAGATGCTTCAGATGCGAAAAGCTAGGTCACTATATCCTGACTTCCGAGATAAGCAACACGAAATCTGGCGAGTGGAACAGATACGTAGAATAAAGAAAACCAGAAGGTTCAAGAAACAACTAAGACAAGAGGCAAATGTTTGGTTCTTGGAGAGTGCATATCTGCTTAAAGACAGTTTACGGCTAGAGAAAATGAGGGACCAATTGGCTTATCAAAAGGAGCAAAGATTATTAGGAGAGGTATAGAGCAGACGATTAAGGACGATTGTTGAGGATGAGTCCGACAGAGGAGTTGATTGCTGAAGCCAGAGCGATCCAGAAGGCCGTGACGGAGAGTCGTACAAAAGTACACATTGGAGATAAGAAAGAGGTGTGCTTTAATATGACAAAGCAGAGAAAGTATGAAAGACATGGTGAGTCAATAACGGAAAGCGTCCAGAAAGCCGAGAAACGACCGAATTTTTAAGCAGTAAGAGGCCGCAAAAATAACGACTTATCTTATTACTTATAGGTCGATCCGCAGTAGAAAGCAACAGCACTAAGGCCAGAACTAAATCGAAAGTGCAATACGATTAAAGTGGGAGTTTTGCCGATTTTCAACGAGGTGACTTAGTGTGGCCGAATTCCCGAAAGCCGAAAAAATGCACAACGAGATTGGAAATGTCTATACAAAATTGTCAAGAGGATCAGCGACTATGTGTATCGGATGCAAGTACGTTTTGGAGGTGGACGATAGACTAAAGCGATACGCCGTTGGATGTATCTGTTCGAAACGAACAGATTTAAAATGGGGGTAATGTTATGAATTCTACTCTAAGCACGTATATCACTCGGCGGTCGAGATGTTAAGTTATACACCACTGAATCTTGTCAACCCAAAGGCCCCGACTTCGAAACTAATCAAAGTTCATAATTTTATTGAGGAGATTATTATTCTTAACACAGATCAATGTTTTCGGATCAAGTATTCCTCTAATACTGATTTGGAGAAATTTAAGAATTGCATTCCAAAGTGGAGAGGAATATGGAAATAACGAAAGAAATTATAAACGATGATGACGTGAAATGTTCGTGAATACAACTACATGCAAGTGATCAACAATTGTAAATCACATACATCGCCAGATGAAATAAAAGGAATAATCTCAAACAGCGATAGACACATATGGCAAGCGCGAGCAGTTTGGGACGCAGGAACAGTTATAATTTAACCAGTGGAAATGTAAAAGTGAATTAGTGAGCAGCGAACGAGTGAAATTAGTGAATTGCTGAAGAAATTAAAGGAATTGGGAAGTTTGAGTGTTTTATTTGCAAAATTGAGTACGAACCCATATCTCAAGCGCCCGAAATTCTTAACAATAATCTCATTCCGATATAATCATGTGGCATATCGTTCAAAATGTCTTGGAGCAAGCAACATTTTATTATAGACACTTCAGTTTACAAATTTACTGCTAGTGACAAATTAGTGCTTTGTAAATTCTCGATTTTTTCTTGGTGAATTTTCCGGGTTCGTGCAATGGCATTCTTAGAAACGATTTTCATCATATACAAATATTTTTACCAAATTTCGTATTGCGTATCATGAAAAAATGTTCACACGTCTAATTTTCACGATGACGCTAAACAATTTTTTTTAAAATCACAGATTATCGTATGTTGAGAGTATATTTTCCTGGTAACTTGGTTTTACAGTGCGAAGTTAATATTAAATCAGGCCCAACAAACTTTTTAATTTTAAGAAGCTTAGTTGTATCTAATGCCGAAAGCTAAAATGAGGTACTACAGAGAGCTCAAATAGGCTGTTGGTGACGATGCGGCCATTAAAAAGATGTTAAAGAATAAGCTGATAGCTTCGTACTTGTCGAAGGAGTTGTTGGTTGCGGTAGGTAAGAATTCGTATTCAAGAGATAGGTGGCTTAGGACCACTACCACTGAAGTTGGGTTATAAAGAGACATTCGTTCGTTAAATCGATACAAATATCACTCGAATTTCAGATAAGGAATTCATTAATTTCAAATGTCTTACCTACCATAGCATGGGCTTTAGTAAACAATAAGTGTCTTCTAAACCCTTATTTTCAATTCAATTCGAGCTTAATTCAATATTAACAAATTTTACATTTCAAATCAATGCTGGACTATTGATTGGACACATCTTTCCCTTGTTGATTAAAATTATTGTTCTTAAATGATTAGATTACTCTCATAATTAAAAATTCAAGAAGGAAATTAAAAATTCAGTTTGTCGGACAATTCAAAAGTTTTACATTATCAAAAATTTCCCAACGGTAACCAAAGAAAGGCGCAAGTTGGGTTAAAAATCGGGTTTCAAATTTTGATATTTAATAATTATTTAGAATAATAATAAACAAATTCTGTGGTAAATATCTAAATTCGCCAGCTTATTTAATCTCAGAAAAAAACAAAATCCGAAAAAAATATAAACATATGATTCTAGCGAATTTAATGTTTTGCCGGAAACAAATTCAAATTCGAATGATATCGTCAGAACTAAACAACAAAAATATTATTCACCTCGAGCACATCTGATTTTTGATTATTTATGAATTATTATGAGATTGAAAAAATAATGTACAAATATCTTAATTCGTTTTGTATACGCAAATCGATTGCATGATTGGATGAGGTCAGTATCATGAATAACGTATTTAATAGTAACTTCCTAAAATCGGTGTATAATTCGGTCACCGCGATAATATAATTCATAAATCTTATAAATAAACACATCTATATAATACAAAGACCTAATTTTGGAACAATTGGCTCATCCGGATATACAAAAATTCGAAGTTTATTTTATAATTTCTAGTTTTTCGACTAAAAAATTTTATTTATCAAAGAACAAAAAAAATTCTTTTTGTTAATAGTTTGCATTGTAATTTTCCTAGAACACAATATAAAATTGAACAAAAAAAATCTAAATATTAAACCTTAAAATTGACGTATTATTATTTTATAATTTAAAACAAAATTATTACTCCAATTTTTTATTTTAATTCTATTTTTAAAAATACGTACGTCTACGTGTACTAAAACCGCGAAAAAATCGCGCGCGCAGAGCAGAAGAAAATACGTATACGCGATACAAGAAGATTAACCAATGAGTTTATAAGATTATATTGTGTACACATAAATGTAGACGTTGATGTATATTGGCTCAGTTAAACGGTTTTCTTGTACGCATTTAAAACGAATTATGACACAATAAAATACTAATATGATGACCTCCTGCACTGTACTTTTTTAACGTGTAGTGTAATTAAACAAAAATTAAAATTGTCTGTATATAAATTTTTCAAAGTGGTTTTAACGTTCGTAATGAAAATATATTTTCAACTCGGAGCGTTAATTTTTTAGTTTCGGTTAAGATTCTAAATGAGAATAGACTTTAGGAAATTCAACAAAAAAAAAATAATTATTAATAATAAAAATTGGTGTGAAATGAAATTACAAATCCAAAATAGTGAAAGTGTTTTAAAATTAATAATTTAAACAATTTATTTTATTTGTGAAAAACAAAATTTTATTTTTTGTCAAGTGACTCACAACCGCACAGATGTACGTAAATTTTTATTTCGGATGTTTTAAGTGAAATTATTTTGTTAAACAGTGCGCTGAATATTAATTTTTTAGGTAATTTTCCGATTCATAAATGATCAGTGACTTTGCTGTTAACAAGTGTCACTATTACCTGATATTTACAAATTAATCTGCTATAATTTTAATAATTATAATTTTATTTTAATTTAATATATTGTCATTGTTTCGAAATAATACATTTCAACCCTCAAACCGGATAAAAGTTACCCATTTCAGATTAAAAAAATTTCTTTTTTAATGTTCAAGCCCCACAAAGATGTATGCAAAGTCAAACTGAGTTTCCCGAGTTGGTTTTGAACAAAGTCCAAACAATGAGTGATTGTACTTAAATTAAATTAAATAACAGTTGCCTTTTGTGTACCCTAAACGAAATATTGGCAGATCGTTGGCTATTTATAAATTAACAAGTATGGTGATGAACATTGTCCTAAATTTTACTAAAAGGCGTCAATTTTATTTATTAATGTTTTAGTAAAAACATGACACGCCACAATGTTCATAGTAAACTTATATGACATGGGCCTAACTAGAGAATATAGTGACAATAATGAACAGTTAGGCCAGAGTGGTCTAGTATCATTTTGTTCTAGGATGATTTTTCGTTCTAGGAAGTTTGGAATTCGGCGTTAGTACCATCGTCGTGTGTTTTACTTCTAAATATCGCGTCTTTATTTATGGGCGAGTCGATGTTGAAATGGAATAAAACAAGCTGTGTGTGAGGTATTAACGAAATTGTTTTTAAATTATTTATGAAATATAACATGGTTCAAATGTCCGCCGCGGCTTCTCACAGTGGCACAAATCCGAATGGTCCAATTACAATGACTCTGCCGCATAGATCCGGCTGAATTTGAGCGATGGTATTGGTTATGTTTACTTTAAGGACATCGGTCGATTACGGCTTATTGGCATAGAACTGCGACTTGAGGAAATCCCAACAAGAAAAAGTCTAGTGGGGTCAAATCTCACTTTGTCATTTTCAAAACAGTACGGATCAATGATGCCGCCGGCCCAAAATCCGCACCAAAAAGTAACTTTTTGTGGATGCATTGCCACCTGGTAAGCCTCGGGTGGGTTGGTGTCATCCCATATATGGCAATTTTGCTTGTTCACATAGCCATTCTTCCAAAAATGCGCCTCGTAGCTAAAGATGATTTTTCGGCCAAAATTGGGGTTCTATTCCAAACGTTCCGAACCCCAGTCAGCGAACAAACGGCGATGTCTATGGTCATTAACTTCGAGCTCCTGCGTTCAGTTGGGTCTTTTACGGGTGTAAGCCCAAGTCCCGTCGCAAAATTCGCTAAGTTGAAGTCTGTGAAAGGCCGAGTTCTTGTGCACGGCGAGGAATTGACTGCCTCGGGTTCTCCTGTACACTTTCACACACCGCGGCAATGTTCTCTTGGCTGATTATTTACCAAACTAGTTGTCTCGAATTTGGCCACCAAACGTTGGAGGGTCGACTTTGAAGGACACCGCGCCTGCCGTAAAATGGACGCAAAGCACGCAACGTTTGTAGTAATGATCACTCATTTTGATAATAAAGTTTTATCATTTGGATGTGTTGCTCAATCGTGTAACTTATCACGGTGATTTGGCATCAGTGACTGAAAAAAACGCCAAATTAGACAGACGCCACCAAAATAACATCCCCACCCCAAAACCATTTATAAAAAGCGGACTTTACACGATCATTCATTATTAATCCTAGTCAAAATTACTGGAAGAAATTTGAATCAATTCCTATACCTAGTTAACCTTTAACTGCGAATTATTTTAAATTAATAGTAAAACACCCCTATTTACATAGCCAATTATATATAGTTTATATCAATTGGCATTGTTATCCGATATAAGTGCCTTCATTTAGCCGTCTACAATTAAGAAATTGTGACGTTTCCATCCCTAGCCTCGTGGAGACTTATACAGCCCGAATTTCTGGTCTACTATTTCGTTCACTCAATATAGTAATCAGTTCAGCACAGTTCCGCTGGAATTTGGGAAGAACTCCGACCTTAGTAATGACGGTAGTGGTAATTCGTTTGTGTTCGTATTACCCAGCCACTTTGGTTTTAGTGACACAACGGTCATCTCGTTAAATTCGTGAAGTGGTTGCTTAACGACTTCTACTTCAGATCCGCATATACATATATTGACAATGATCTTTGAATCTTTGTAGGTATTAAACTTACCATCTCTAGAGATTACTTGGCTAATCTAGCTCGTTAGAGCTAGTTTCAGTTTGAATCTTTCTTTGAATTCAGGAATGAAGTCAAATATTTGGATGCCTGTCAATCGATTTTTGGAGGTCGACAAGAGTTAAATTTGTGTTAGCTGCAGCATCACTGTTAGTTCAGCAGATAATGGCATAATATCGTGCATACTATTTATTGCGATTTAACCCTAACGCTGAAGCTCGAGTCTTGTATTAAACACGATATTCCAGATCAGTGAACCCAGAATACAACCTTGAGGGCATCCTTTGGTGATTTCCTGAAGCAGCTGCCGAAAACATTCATGATGATTTTAGGGAGATTATAGACCGATAAACTTGGTATGATGCTAGGCCACATAAGTTTATCAAATGCTCCGGCGATGTCCAGCAATATACTCATAGCATATTTAGAACTTTTGGTTTTGACAGTATTAATTATGCAGACTATCGCACATTCAGCAGACATGTTTTGTCGGTAACCGAATTGTTTGTCCGAGAACCGTCCGCTCTGTTCAATCCGCATACGAGTTTCCCCATAACAGGTAGCAACATTATACGGCTGTAAGATTTCGAAAAGAGCGGATATCTATGAACAGGTTTCCTGATTATAATCATTTCACCCGATTTTCACACGTTAGTAAAGTAGCCAAATTTCAAGCAGCTGTTTAATGATTTTATTATGCTGGGTCTTATGATAGACCATGCAAGTTGAATTATTTCAGCGTTCAAGTTGTCAAGTCCTATTGACTTGTTTGATTTAAAGCATTTTAGAGCACTTTCCAAGTATTGTTGGTAGCAATCTTGCGCATAACTACATGTGACTCAGTTACATTTTGTGTTTCGCCCTCGATCAAGGTCTTGATTTGCCGGTGACAAATTTGTATGGAAACTATTTTGCTTCGCTTTAAATACTTCATGGAAATAGTTATTTCTTGCCCCTCTACAGAGTGACAATTTTAACTCTTTTGCTTTTTCGTTTTTTCCGTTTGATATGCCCTTCTTAGCTTATGCATAATATCTAAATTTCCTTAAATTGGTGTTCCACCAACTTCCACAAATTTCGTCGATCGAATTAATTTCTGGAAGTGCTTCTACACCGTCCCAGGAGGCTTGATTACTAAATTATTAAATCGAAACTTACAAAATAATTGTTTAGAAAGCTCGTTGTGGTTGTTTTATAAATATTTGCTTGCGACTGATATCACTTCAAACGACAATTTCTATCACTTAAAATTTTGACATTTGTCAAGTCAATAGAATTTTTTTCAAACTAAGGCAGCCAACTAAGATTTAAAAAATATTCACTGTTAGTTTTGTACAAAATTATTTAGTAAAATTTTATTTTATAATTTAGTAACCAGATCCAAATAGTGACGTCGCATGAAGTGATATGACTATGGGAATAGAGGCCCAAGTGTCTAGCAAAGAGACCTCAATCAGCTATCATAATGGCAAATCTCGAAGTTTTGCTACTTGCGAACGGACTATTCTATGTCGAGTTTAATAACTCGAACTCTGTGGTCACTAGATGTCCAACTTTCTCACACACACCACCCAACTATCGAGCTCAACAAGACTCTATGTACTATTGCTAGGTCAATATCGGAGTTCCCATTAGACGAGAACATCGTTGGGTTTCCCTGCAAGTTCATTATGAAGAGGTCAGTCCTAGACACGAAATCCTCTACTTTACTTTCGTTTTCATCAGTTAAACGGTCATGCCACACTTAATTTCTTGCATTGAAGTCTCCAGTGAGCGTTACCTTTTGGTGTTGGCCCGATAAAAAGCCTAGGATCGTCTAGATTTTGCACAGATGGTACTCGATTTGTTCACTCTATTGGGCATTTATTGAAAATAGGTAGAACGAACCAACTTCCGATTGAATGCAAGGGCTATCACAAAACTGACTTAGCTACACCATGTTCAAGCCAATATTATGAATACTAATGACAGTCTTGGGTTTTTCAGAGTAGCCTATTGCTGCTCTGGCTGTAGAAAACATGCCGCTGATTTGACCATTGTCCAAGTATGGTTCTTGCATACATATAGGATATCTATGTCGTGGTTGGAGATGCGCTCAAATATTTCTAATCCGACTATTTTGGTACCCTATTGTGCACAGTGAGAACAGATCTCTCTGCTCGCCCTACAATCCCGCCTTAAAATATTTCCGATCCAGGCGATTTTGATTAATTAAGCAATTTTTGCCCATGTGATCAACAAGCAGGTAATCTCTTTTCAGGCATTGGTTCGGTGGCTACGTGACCCACGCCTTCCAACTTCACGTTTTCTGTGAATACCTTTAAATCCGAGGAAGAGGCAACTGTAACCGCAACACCATTTGAGATAATAATTCCAGCATGTCAACCGACGAGATTATCAAGAAAATGAAGTCATACGGCCCAATGAATCAAACATAATGCTCCACTTTGTATAAAACGTTGTGTCTTGCTGAGATAATTATCCATTTTGTCATTGTCTTATTTTGCCAACGCTTTCTGCTTCTACGATTCTTGCATTTATACCGACCGTTCACCAGTTTTCCTCATTGTTTTTTGTTGGTTTCGTTGCTACTCACCCTTGTGTTTTCTGAATTTGCATTCAATTTGTGTCTTTTCTACAGTAACAAAAGTCATTGGCTTTTGGCTACAAGTGCACCTATGATAGCATGATTCCTCCAGTTTAGCAGCTACTAGATTAGTTTCCACAACCACCTCCAGGATTTTGATCTCTATATTTTTAATATAATTTGATAATTCTTGAAACTTAGGCTCAGTAAGATTCATATTCTTTGTTTGCACTAGCATTGTTTCAAGAGAAACGATTTCCCTCATTAGGTTTCCATGAGGCCTTTCGCACTTTTGTGCTTCTTGACCGACTTTACTTGGCAAAGTAATAACTACTTCAGCAGTGTCTTCATGATTGCTGGCCCGTCTAGTGGTTCCAAGCACATATTTCCTACATAAACGCATCCTTAAATTCAAATGCAAATCAAACGACAGTGTTACGGTCAACCAAATTGACCACGTTCTTCTGTCGCAACAAATTTCTCCCACATTAAAGGTATAAAACTTACAGCCAAAGGCGTTTCCCTGGAAATGGTCGAGATCAGTCACAGGTGGACGGAATCCCATTTCCATCCAGTACCCACTTTCATCATAAAAGGTTAAGAAATGGCCGAGTTCACTCTCCTTTCTCTTGGCTATATTCCAGATCTTCATCCAAAAATCATTTTAGAATCCCATTTTCACATATCCACACACACATATCCAATCGTATCATAATCGATTAAGAAATGCTCGAGTTCCGTCTCAGGAGGCCATATTCCAGAACTTTTCCAAAAATTATTTTAGAATCTCATTTTCATTCAACATACCTAGAGAAATAAATAAATCTATCGAAAAATTTACTTAAACTAGATTTTTACCTTACAATTGGCACACCGCCAAAATATATGAAATGCATATTAAAAAATATTTGTATTTTAGGAACATAAAATCCGCAAGACGCTAAATGTGTTATACGATAAACGGTACACACGATAAAATGTTCTACGATAAATTGTTCACGGTAAATTGTTCACGATATAAACTGTCAGAAAATCATTTAATAGTAATAGACAGATTCACTCGATGACCTATTGCGATTCCAATTATTAACATGGCGGCAGAAACGATTGTTGTCTTATTGATATCAGGATGAGTACAAAAAGTACTAGAAAAAATGTTAAGTGATCTCGTAGACAGTTTGAGTCTCAGATATTTAATGAAATTGAACCTTGGACATGAAACAGTTTAACCTCAGCTTATGCTGAAGGCCAAACTGGATCATAGAATTTTTGCCATAGCTCGTATTTACACCCCGTGCGGCTTAGGTACCCGCAGCTCAGTCAAGTAGGGGTACATTGGTCGTGGGTGATGGGGTGCACGAGCAGTGGCCTAGATTACCGCACTTAAAAGAAAAAAGATGCGACGGTCTAGACTATGCCGTCAAAACAAGGAGTTTAAATTGAGTGAATTGGGCATCGGACCCCAATTGACGAGATTCATGCCTCATATCGCTGGCATGTACACCGTGGTTATTTAATAAAAATTTAGGGTAACATAATTACCCTAAGTTAAGCATAATAAAAAAAAACGAAAATTTGGTAAAGTGTTACCAGCAGAAGGAAACCCGCGTACAAACGCACTTGCGTGGTTTTCACTCCTAATGTAGCGGCTGGTATACCCTTTACCAATTGGGCCCCTTAAAGTTAGTATGTTGTGGTTTTATTATGCATACTCACCGATATATATAAACGAAATCCCTCAAACCCTCGAACCACAAAATCACTAGACAAAAAAAATCCAAAAGAAAACCCAATAAAAGTGTTTATTTTATACACAAATGTACCACTTTATTCGCGAAAAATAACAATAAAAACTTAAGACTTAATGAGCTGATTTCTTTTTATTTTGATGTTTATCACTATTTTTATTTTTACTACTTAAGTACCACGGCTTATGCTCTGTGAGTAATTAAGTTAGTATACTTTCTTCACCAAAACTTAACTGCCGCAATGACTTTGACCAACTCACGGATTTAGCATAGAACATTGGTGAAATCGCGCTCCGATACACCCGCCCTTGGATATGCTCCAGTTGGGCTTCTAAGCAACACATAGTTACTGCTAGATCCCTAGTAGCTTTTTTAAGCAAATTATTGCTTCGGTTTGGGGTTGTTTGCGAGCCGCTACATGAGCTTCTTGAGGCTTTAGGCAAACGTCTGCCTGTTCCTTCTATAACCGGTTCTCAAGCGCGGTTCTTAAGGCATCAGTGATTTCCTGTTTTGCCTCCTCCCCTAAACCTTGTATCTCGAACTCTATTAGGAGCTCGTCCGGATCTAAATGATCGATATTCATATTTAGTAAAAAAAACTCAAAAATCAAACTTAAATCAAAATTACTTTGAATCTAAATAGTATAAAACAAAAATACAACCACGGCTTCTTCACTTTCTCATGAACTATAAATCTCACTAATTTAGGTCAAAATAAGGATGGGAAAAGGAATTGAATTTAAATTGAATTTCGATGAACCTGCTCCTTTGTTCTCCACCTTGCAGCAGTTGTCTTAACCTAAAACACAAGTCGATCCTTGCTGCTATGGTGAACTTTGGAACAGATAGCACTGGCAGTCTTACTCTGACTTTAGAGGAGCTCACCAACGTGGTTGACAAAAACGTTACCATGTAAGTCAAGTGATGTTGATAAGTCCTTTACAGGCCTCTAACATCAGCTGCTATTGCTGTCTATTGAGGATGATGTTCACCAAGGGACTTATGTCCGAAACCCTCATCAATATCCTTTCACTGATAGAAACCCGGATTGGACAGCTAAGCACATTATACCCTGAACGCGCCTATAACTAACAATGGGAGGACTGGCAACCCCATCCCGAAGGATGAGAAATTTAAATGAAACAAGAAAATGGAATTTGCGCAATTACCTAACTATACACTGACTTAGAAATCCATATTTCAAAACAAATAAACTTATCCAGTATCCTACGGCTCGTGGTAACTTCTTACCGATAGCCATAAACATTTAACAGAGGAAAAATTAAAATTTTGGTGCAGTTCGGCTTTACGAACCAGGATACGGAATAGCACGCTTTATACCCCCGAAAATTTATCCGGCCGAGAAAGAGATAAGCTCATTACTGGCTGGCAGAATAAAGCAAAAATGTTGGTTATACACGGCACCGAAAACCGTACAATCCGATGAGTGAATTAATAAATAATCTGTAAAATGGCTCATCGAATCCCAGATACTACCACGAATCTTCATTCCCCGGAGTGCGAGTTGGGACAATGCCACAAATGAACTAATAATACGAGGATCCAGCATTGGAACTCGACAAAACTTTTCCCATGTGTATGTGTCCCAACAATGCATCTGATCAGACATGCCACTAAAGCATAACCGCGGCCACACTCACACCGATTTCCAATTTTACATATTCAACTAGAGATTACCTAATTTTAAAACTAGTTGTATAGAACGCCACTTGAAACAGTAGTTCCTACATATAATAACTACAAATGTAAGAAATTTTGAGAGGAAATCCTCAGTTAAATATGGGATTCCAGAATCTTTTGACAACTTATACCAAGAAGTTGGGCCAATTTTGGGCCCCGTTTGGGCGCCACTTGAGTATTAGGAATTAAACGTTTAAGAAAGAAACCATTCCATCCTCAGGATAATGGAATAATAGACAGATTGGATAGAAAGTTTAAGGTTACAATACAGAGTCAGCAGAGCGACGATTTGGAGAAACTTTTACCAACAACTTATTGGGATTGAGAGTGTCATTCGAACAAGATATTGGTGTATCGCCCGCTGAACTCGTATTCAGAGCAACTCCTCGAATACCTGGAGAATATGTCAGCATGCCAAATTTGTCCAACGGTATCAGTAACGTGTTTGTACAAAGAGAGTTGTCACATTGTACACATGTGTTCATCAGACACCACGTACGAATGGACCGTTCAAAATAATGAACCAAAGCATAAATATTTCTTGGTAAATATCAACGCTAAAACTTAAAAGATATTCATTGACAGCCTAATACTACATTATTGCATATCGATGAAATGGTTTGCCCGAAGCAGGAACGAACAACACCAGCCAATGCCAAAGATCGTGCCACAAATACCAACGAGGAGGGTTTCTAGGACAGGCACAAGAATAATTTTATCGTTTTTTATGTATTTTAAAAATACAAGTGCATTTAGAGTGGCAGTATTTAAACGGCTACGTAGCTTGGTACTTGTCACAGAAAATTCTCGTTCACATGCCGTGAAGTGGGATGGATTGTTCGTAATGACTGGCACAGTTGTTTCATACATTCAGTTCTTTTAACATCATGTTCCATAAATCTGAACTCTTGGTCGATGTTCTAATTTGTAGGACGACATGATTCTTCTTCGGTTTTATTCCACTTCATCTGATGAGCTATTAATGCTGGCTTCGAGTTCGTCTCGAGTTTGTATAGAAATAAACGAAAACATAATAATTTGGCCGTTTGTTTGATAATAGATTTAGAAGAATAGGAAATATAGTCGTGCGACTTTCGATTCGACGATTTCTTTATTCCGACATTGTTTTATTTCTAGTTCAATGACACCAAACAGCTCCTGATAAAGTATTAAATTCCTTTAATAGATGGAACACGTAAAGCAATGTATTTTTGCTGAAATTAAGTTTGCATCCTGCTTACTTAGTTGTTCAACAGCAACCTTTAGAGGTTTAAGGGCACTTGAACGCCACGCTTATTAAGCACAGAATTTTAATGGGGTTAAAGCTTCAAAAAACGCGGTTAAATGACGTTACCAGAGTGCTCCATTGTGAATTGCAATCCAGAAGAACCTTTAATTGGTTGAGCACCCGAGCATTTGATCAAACTACCCGGATAATTGAGTAGCGGATTTTAAGAATATTTCTTAAAACTATCCGGGTAATCGATACTCGACGTTTAAAATTCTACCTACAGTGCTTTAGCTTTCGTTTGAATAAAGAACGTATTTAATTTCTCTTGAACATCAGTCGAAGATTATTGGCCAACTACTTTTTGTGAGTAGTCCATCTGAATTCTATCTAAAAATGTCGGCCCAGTCTAGTCAGCCCCCGAAACAGTTGCGCATAAATTTCAAGAAAATATTTTGAGTATCATAATGAACAATTTATTCATAAGCCTGTCATTGCCAACTATTGATTCATAAGAGTCATTATGGTATGTAACAATTGGGGATATTAACAATTTGATTAAGCAACGTTTTCGGAGTGTCAGGATAGTAATGGCAATTACAAGGGTAAGGATTCGAGCTAAACATGTAGAAACTAAATTGAACAAGTGATATTCAAACACCTCATAAAGAACAGTTACATGTACATCATAATTTCATTAACTTTAATCTAGGTCACACCAAGCTTGAATTTAGACTGTTAATGTCCCGCCCAAATTCAACATTGGTGTGACCTAGGTGTAATTGCATGATCAAACTGATTCACATATGTTGAACGTTTTACCAAACAATCCAACGGCACTGAAAGTTAATTTATGAGAGCTTAAACCAACCTCGCACTTGATATGCACCTGCTTTGCATGTAATATCCATATTGATATAATATGCAAAGCAGGTACAAGCAAAATAATATCAAAGGTGTACTTCGAGGGGGATAATTAGGAAATCCACTTATACCATTGATTTAAACACTTGTCACTGTAATTGATTTCTCGCATTTATTGTATGCAAAACAACCAGTCTCATGAAGATAATCAAAGACTGATTCCACTATAATCGTTCATAGCGCAAACGTTTATAACTTAATTTGAATTGATATCACGCAAATGTCATAAATCACCATAATTTTGTGGATTGTATTTGCATTATGAATAATTAAATTTTAACTTTAGAAAGTCATCTAATTCTGTTTTATTTTTTAATTGCAGGTAAGCTAAATGGCTCTAGTAACGGATGAAGTACAAATGCAATCCATGCTGTAAGTAAACAAAGCACGAATATACTCGTACATTATATTCAAATCCACGTCTTTTTGAAGTTGAAATGTATCCGTTGCACTTCCAGCGTGCTTGATCTTTTTGATATATTTTCCAATTTATAATTTGTTCCTGTCCAACTGTCAAATAATTATGACTGGCTTAATCCTAACACAAACAGTAACTTGTTGCCATTTTATATATTGTATTGGATTTCACAGTATGTATTTGGCCAAATTCCAAAACAAAAATTCTTGATTAATATCAATAAAGTGAACAGCAAAAAAAATTCATAATTTACAAAATTTAAAAAAATTTGAAAAACTTTTCAAAATAGCCGTAAAGTAGTTTATTTTGATTTAAACCATATTGAATTTATATATACACAACCTTGCCATTGATTTGTTTGCACAAAATACATATTAGTATTGTATTCGGCGAGCACGAGTTTATAATATACGGGCAAGAGTGTGAGCTTAGTACGGGCCATGAGGGGTAGCACATTACCCTCGATGTATAAGTTCAAAAGATTCCATTTCAACTACGTCAATTCACAGTTTTTCCACTTACGTCTGTTGCTTCTGTATATTTTCGCGTTTTTCTCGCCTTACGATGATGAGCGCATGATGTTAATCAGATATGGTACATGAAGGAGAGAAGTGAGTTCCAACATGCCGATTGATAGAAAAGTATTTACACCTGTTATATGTTAAGTAAATTATCCAATATTCCTCCACCGTATACAAAAGATTTGTAGATTTTCTTCCTCGACTTCGTATTTATTTTTTAAATTTAATATTTAATTTAATAAACATTAAACTATTTGCAATTTTAATTTCCAAGAATAATTTTCGCCAACATTTGTGTAAATGACTAAACACGCTACGCAATAACGAATCGTATATCGAACAACGTTCCTAGTTTATAGAAGAAAATTGTTTTGTTTGTTTATAATTTTCCTCTAGCGTTTCATTATTTTCTGACTCAGACTCTCGAAAATAACACTTTTGTGTAAAATTTTCAAAAATAATAAAAAACATTTTTTTTATTCGTATACTGTCTAGGATAGGGGATCTCCGATATAAATAGACCTAAATATTATACTGATTGGACACGGGTGATCCGGTTTAATAAAATTACGTTTCACTTATCATACAACATCTGGACTCGTAAGACAAGATTCCGCTAATGAAAAATCTATTTTGACAACGATTGATGGTTTCAAAATAAAGCAAATAGGCCGTTCCACATTTGAATGCATGAATCGTGGGTTGAATTTAATTATTTTGGCATTGAAATTGTATTTACATTATCTTGATCGTCTAGTGGTCTAGCCTCGTTATCATAAATGTGAACCAAATTGGTAATCCTCAATCATTTTAAATTAAGTGTGTGTAATTATTTACTTTAAAATCCAAGAACAACAAAATATTGCAAGTATTAACAAAGCAACCTAATTATTTTTAAAATTGGGCAAGAATGCTGTTTTAATAAAAGTTTGAAAAAATTCTAAAATTGCCACAACTTGCGACATCTGTGTGAAAAAGTAGAACTTAATTTAACCGTGTAATTTATTTGACAAAACAAAAGTAAATTCTACACTGCTGGTCAAAAAATTCCGGACACTACATTTTTTCAGTAAATATTTGTTTTTATGAGATATAATAATATGACAGCTCTGATTGAAGACGATCTAAGGTTTCTAGAACCACTTTATCTCAGACATGCTCAATGGGATTAAAGTTAGCGCTACGAGCGGGCCAAACATTTCGATCAATTCCCACCTCATTCAAATAATTGCTGACAACGTTTGCAACGTGGGGTCTCGCGTTATCACGCATTAATAATTCAAGTGTCCGAAATTTTTTGACGAGCAGTGTAGTTTGTCATAAGCCTATCAATTTTTAGAGGAGGAGAAGAGCATTTTGATATTTATAAAAATTATTTAATTAATTATATTATTATAACTGTTTTTTGATAAACCATCAATACACTTTTTATCAATTTATTGATACGAATTTTGGGCATTCGATAAAACACTGAGCGATTTAAACTTTATTTTCCAACACCTTTAATGTCTGCAACGATTCACAAATGTCACTCATTAATCCACTTTTCCTATTCACTACTTTTCGTACGTTTCCCAAAGTATTCGCGAACATTCATGTCATCAATTCCTCTATCTTGATGATTAACTCAGTTCTTAAGTGTAGTACTTTTCATGATAATTATCGCCGCCGTTTACAATTGCTTTCGTTATATCCAAATTCCCTTCACTTGGAATGCCACTCTAAAATCCAAATCCCTATCAGTATTGGAGGAATACTTGATCTGACGACGATGTTAAGAATAATAATCGCTTAATAAATTTATAATCTCCAAATGGATTTCAACTCGCAACCTTTGGGTTGATAGCAGTTAATGGTGTATCACTTTACCACTCTACTACCGAGTTTCCTCGTGTTGTAACATCAATGTGGACTACTTTCATCTTAGATCTGGGGTCTAATTGAATCTAGTAGACAACATCGTTAATCCGTTTGATGACTTTAAAAAACCTGCCCAACTTTGTTGTAGATTAGTTATCTCCCTTTTCTTCTGTTGGGATTATAAAGCTAAACCACATCCCTCTCTGCAAATCTTCTATCTGCGCTTAGGTCACATGTCGTTTTCATTATATCGCTGATCTTTGCGATATTGCTTCTTTCCTCATTATGAACAGGGTTCGTTCTCCTTCTTAGATCAGCTACGTATTCGTGCTGTGCGACTGGTTTGATTTCTGGTAACCAAAACTTAATATCGCAAGGTAGGTGGAGCTCTGCCAAACAACACCATGGCAGGTAAATTTCCTGTTCTATCATGCACTGCGATACCCCAACATGAATAGGGGTATACATCGGTCCTAGTTATCCTGGCAGATATTCTTCTAGTGTCCGGTTACACCACTCTACCATTCCGTTTGATTGTGGTTGTAATGATGTGGTCCGAGTTTTGTTTATGTTAAGAATTTTGCAAAGTTCTTGAAATCTTACGACTCGAAAACTAATTGTTTACAAATGTGTCAGCTACTGTCAGGCTTCCTAATTTACAATCGAATAGGCAATCTTCCTTTCGCTCGAGTTTGCGGTTACTTTCTCGCAGCACTCACTCACACCAGTCTTCAATGTCCTTGCGGCAATGACCCAATAAAACCTGTGTCTTATCTTATCTAATGTTTTATTAATTCCCAAATGTGATCCAGATCTTCCACCGTGTGTTTCTTGTAGCACTTCTCGTATTCAATGAGCAGGTAGCTCAATTTGATGTTTATTATTATCGCCGTTAACCAATTCCCAGATTCTTGCTAGTATTTCGTAATTTATTCTCACCGCACTAACTTTTAACAGTGGCACTTTGAGATGCAATTTCATGCCAACGCCTAATTACTCATCAGCCTCCTGGTCTTCTTTCAAATGTTCTTTATCCCAACCATGTTCGACTCAAACTGAATTCGTGCAATAACAGTGAAACAATTCTTTTCTTTCTGTCTTATTCTGCCTTCTTGATAATACATCGGCATTGTTGTGCAACAAATCTCGTCGGTGTTCAGTCTTGAAAGTGTAGGCTTGTATTCGTTCGATCCACCTAAGCACTGGCTCGTTGAGTTCCTTAAACCGCATCAACCATTTGAGTGCCGCATGATCTGCTCGAAGAACAAACTCTTGCCCAGCCTGCAACAACTCGGTCTTTGCTTTCCTGCTTCTATGACAACACTGCACCTATTCCCGTGCTGCTAGCATCTGTATCCAAAATGAATATCTCACCGGCCTGAGGATACACTAAAATAGCAGCGCTGCATAATTTCTTCTTTAATTATTCAAAAGCTAACACTTCTTAATTGGCTAATATCCTTTGGTGCAGACCAATTCAATACGATAACTAACAATATGACTCAAACAGTAAACTTCTTCTCTGGACAGTCTGCATTTCATTGAACTTAACTTCAATTCTGTGTGCATCAAATGTGCGGCCTAGTACAATGATGCCATCCAAATAATTCAGACATACTTTCCAATTTAGGCTTCTTAGAACTTGCTCCATTAATTTCTCAAACGTAGCAATCCAAACGGTACTACAATTTGATAAAACACCTTTCAGGATGGATTACTATACTTGCCAATATCCGTTTTTCAGATTGGATCCACGTGTATAGTCCAATGTAAATCTTGGTCCCTGACAGTGTGTCCAAGGTGTCGTCAATGCGCTGTAGCGGATAACTGTCTTTCATCCTCACCGGTAATCAACGCAAAATCTACACGTGGCGTGTACAAGAACCATTGGCGAACTCCATGGGCTGCTAGACTCCTCAATTACTCCATCACGTTTTATTTTTTTAGTTAATTCGGCCGTCTCCTGCTGCTTCGCGAGTGGTACCCGTCTTGGTGCTTGCCGGATTGGAGTAGCGTTTCCTGCGTCGATTCTATGTTGCACAGTATTAGTTTTCTCTAGTTCATCATCATTAAGAGCAAATACATTGGTTACATCCAGGGCTTCCCTTGCAACATCTAACTGTTCCGCTGGAAGATGGCTGTCTAGTGAGCGAATGATATTCTTCTGCGTAGGGTTTGGTGATCGACGACATTGTCTCGACCGGCAGTTGGTAATATAGTAGATTTGAGATGACTTTTTGGTACATCGATGGAATCTCAACTCTGTCTGCGACTATAACTCGCAAGTGGCGCGTAGTGGCACTGAAATGCTAGTAAAAAGCTGTTAATCGGTTCTGGGTCCAATCGCATAAGAAAAGTTCTACAAGAAACACACGGTGGAAGATCTGGAGCACATTTGGGAATTAATAACACCTTTTATAAGATAAGACACCGGTTTTATTGGGTTAATCGCCGCAAGGACATTGGAGATTGGTGCAAACAGTGTGAAGTGTGTGCTGCGAGTAAGAAACCGCAAACCCGGGCGAAAGGAAGAATGCAGCAATACAATATTGGACCACCGTTTGAACGAATAGCGATGGACATTGCCGGCCCATTTCCAGGAACAAAAGGTGGTAATCGATACATACTGATGTATATTAGCTACTTCAGCAAGTATATGGAATCCGATTGTAAATCAGGAAACTCGGACAGTATAGCCGATACATTTGTAAGCAATTGGACTTGCAGATTCGGAATACCGTTAGGGTATCATGGTACAGTGCAGAGAGCACCGCCTACCATGCGATATTAAGTTTGAGTTACCAGAAACCAAACCAGTTGCACAGCATGAATGTTAGTCGATCTAAGACGCAGAGTGAACAGCGGGAGGGCCAACGACAGAATTAAAACGAGGTATGACCTAACAATGACCTATGGCTATACAATAACGATGTTACGTCTACTTGATTCAATTAGGATCCAGAACTAAAATGAAAGTCGTTCACATTGATAGGTTACGACGATACATGAGGAGAATGAAAAGGTATGTTAGGTATGAACAGATTAAGCGTAGTATCGAGTGATAAACACGTATAGCAGTCGATGGTCGAGTAGTTAACTTATACACCAATGTTGTCATACCTAAAGAACGCAAATCCGAACCTAGTTCAGACTCATTTTATTGAGGCGATTATTTTTCTTAACACGAACAGTGATGATAGACAATTATAAAAGCACGAGCAATTTGGTACGCAGACACAGTTTTAATTTAGCCAGTAAACAGTGTAAGTTAGGAAGTAGAAATTAAACAGTGCGAAAAGTAAAAGTAAACAGTAAATGTGAAATTAGTGAATTGCAGCAGAAATTAAAGGTGTTGAGGAATAAAGTTTGTAACTCAAATCGATGAGTGTTTCGCACATCGAACGCCCAAAATTCTCACTGAGACCATAACACTCAACATGCCATTTTGAAATATAGTATTAATTGACTTTACGATTGTGGACCTTACGTCAACTTCGCATTCCATTCACGTGTAGTGTAGTTTGACAGATATAATCGCCCTCTTCGAGGCAATATGTCTCAAATTATTTCACAATGAGCGTGCCTGTGAAGCAAATTTTTTAATAACCTTCTTTCTCAAACATTCCACCCCCAAAAATATTTCACCCGTCCGCAATACTAATTCCAAATACTATTTTATGTGAATCCAAGTATTTAGTGAATGACCGTATACGGCGTGATGCGTTCAATAGTTTACCGAATGATTAGCTATAAATAATATTTTATTATGTTTCCTGTGGCTACCTGTTCGATAATAAATTTTAACGATTTATTGAGGCCATTTTGAATATATGTTTCCACCATTTTGACACACCGTATTGAAATTACGATATTTTATTACACCGCTGAATATAGATTCTTACACCTACGAGCAGCTAAGCTATTCGATTCGGCAATAAATCACAAGTTACATACGAATTAATAGGTAACAAAAAGTTTTGTGTTGGAAAAACTGTGTGTAGTCAGCTGATCAGCACACATCTTTATAAATATATCTAACACTTTGGCTGATGATAACAATTAAAAATTTTAAAAATGTTTTTGAAATATTTCATAAATGCAATTAGTTGATTTCTTAAACAAATTTATGGTAAGTAACTCTTTTAAAAACGATTTCAATTTTTTTGTTTGTTTTTAAGAAAACAAATTGACAGAATTATGTAGAAGTTCACACAGATCCTAATTAACACAACATTAATCAAAATACTAAAATTAAAAAATTTTTAATATTTTTTGCAAATTTTATTTTATTTACTTCTTAAATTACGCGTTTTTGAGCGAACATAATAAATTTCGCAATTTTCTTTTTGCAAAATATTTTCCTGATTAATGGTGTTAATGTACAATGTACAGGAACCCATTGCTGATTCAGCCAAACACTAAAATAAATTTGTTTTCTAGTCAGACAGACAGTACAATCGATTTTATCTAAAAAGTTTCTTTGTAATTTTACCGATTTTTCGACGGAATTTATTGCGGCGATATGACGTCCGCGAAATAATTCATGTCTCTCGTTCTGTATTGTTTAGAAAAATTATTCAAGCGCACCTGATCGAATTTGATTTATATATTCAGATACACATACACACACCGTGTTACGTCAAGATTTTTCATCCCACCGAGTCGTAACTATAAACATTTCTGATTTTTTTTTTAACAAAGAAAATTCGTCTTGGTACTTTGGTGTTTACGAGTACCTCGAATTAATTCAAATTTATTTATTTAATTAATTAATTATAAATTTTATAATTAAATTAAAATAATTAGGTGCGTGCTGCGATAATTTCACAGTGTAATATTGTTCTAATAATAATTAAAACATTTTTTTTTTATAAATCAAATCTTAAATTAAAAGAATCTGAACAGCATCGAGGTTTAAGATGCAAACAAAATTTCTGTTTGCTTTTTGGGCAGTTGCCCAAATTATTGGTGGAATTGTAATAAATAAAAAATAGGAACACAAAAATTTATATTTATGTTTGTTTTTATAAGTGAATTGCTTACTTGTTGTTATTGTTGGTATTTTTCGTTAATTTCGAGAATTAATTGCCAGCGCAATAAATGTTCACATTTTATATGGCCACAGTTTAAAATTAATAGAAATTGTTTAAAAACGTTAGAGAAATTACTTGCAGTCTCATCAGACGATTACCGAGTCAAACCAGTACTGTCCCCCAATTAAACATTAGCTTTAATTTTTATTCTTGGTGTAGAGGGGTGTGTGCGTTTAACGTTAAGTGTTTAAAGAAACTCGTTCGCTTGCGCCAGCGAAGGTAACAGACGCAGGAGGAGCGGCTATTTCCAATAAATTGATCATCTTGAGCTTTATTATCAGGCTGCCGTAATCTTTAAATCATTGAAAAATTTTTTAGATGTTTTGTTTTTTAGTCGAACTATGGAAAGTGATAGCTCAGTAAGACTGAATGGATTCTTACAGGGAGTGAATTGAGTAGGGTTATTCCTTTAAACGTAATCTAAAATGTAATTATGCGTAATCAATGTAAACGACGAAATATGGCAAATAATTGTTATGCCAAGTGTGCATACTACACGCATCCACAATTTCACGAGGAATCTAAAAACGCGTTTTGTTATCCAAACTTATTATGAAAATGGTCGTTCTGTAAAAAAAACCTTTCGTAAATTGCATGATGGTTTTAGGCAACATGGACGTCCTACAGAGGCTGGAATTCGCTAAACTGTTGAACATTTGGAATAAACTGTATCAATTGTAGGTCGTAGAGCATATGAACCCCATCATCCAGTTCGTACTCATAACAGCTGTACACGAAAATCTTTTAAGCGTCGTTTATGACGCTTAAACGTGGCGCTAACCACATTACATCGAATTTTACTCGTTGATTTAAACATGCATCCTTACAAAATTCAAATAACACGACAAGTGAAGCCAGCTGACCATCAGCAATGTCGCCACTTTGTTGATTGGATGCTCGAACAAAATGAGCGTCCTTCTTCAAAATCGTCTTTTCAGATGAAGCTCATTTTCACCTGAACGGATACGTCAATAAACAAAACTGTCACATTTGGAGTACTGAAAAACCCCATGTTATTCATGGACAACCAATTCATCCAAATAAAAGTTAATGTTTGGTGTGGGTTATGGGCTGGTTGCATCATTGAACCTTATTGTTTCGAAAATAAACGTAAAGATGCCACAACAGTGAATAGCGAATACTATCATGGCATGTTAACTTGATTTCTATGGCCAAAAGTGAATCTTATTGATTTAGATGATCTTTGATTTCAAGAAGACCATGCCACATGTCACACAAATCGTGAAACTCGACTTATTGGCAACCAAGTTCGATAATCGCATAATTTTAAGAAATGTTGATGTGAATTGACCACCAATATCATGCGATTTGATATCTCTGCTTATTTTCTTTTGATGATCCACAAACAATTCAAGATCTTCAAGACAATTGCTCTCGTTATCTTCATATTTCCCTGCGCACGGAATGCCATTCTAAAATCCAATTCCAAATTAGTATTGGAGGAATAGTTGATCCGGGCAACGTTGATGTGCGTTTTGTATGAACATTTCGTTGTGCATCCTGAGATTTTTTCCCGAAATTTAAAATCGTTTAAAATCGGCATTGCGTCTTCGATGTACCTGTCGGCCTGTGATGTTCGTTTCTTCTAAGGTTCGATCTTTGTGCATTAGTCATCGTTCATGACTACGTTAGTTACGTTATCAGATACGTTATTTTTGCGGCCTCTTACTACTTGACAAATCGGTAGTTTCTCGTCTTTATGGACACTTTCCGCTACCAGCCCATCATGTCCCTGATTTTCTTCCTGTCTCCTCTCATTCCGGTACACCTCCTTCTCAACTTCAATGCGTGCACCTTTACACGACTCGCCGTCGCGGCCTTCTTGATTGTTCTCTCATTAGCAATCAACTCCACTGCCGGACTCACCCTCAACAATCGTACTGGAATCTTCTGCTAGGCGTCTCCGAAGGAGCTTTACTCCATTTGATAAGCTAATTCGTCCCTCCTTTTCTCGTTTGCTTCTGGTCTTGGTTGTTTCTTGAACGCTCCGTAGTTTTCCCGATGTCTGTTCCTCTCGCCAGTTTTCAACCTGCTTATCTCAGGTATCAGGCTCGTAGTGACTTAACTTCTCTTATCTAAAGCATCTTCTTAGACTTTTAATGTGACCTGGCCTTGCACTTGACTGTTGTAATTTTCTGTGACTCCAATAGCTTAGTGTTAATTGCCTCAACTCCTCTCTTATTATTTTTTTATATCTGTAATATCCTCGGAATCCAGGTTGCGTAACTTTACTGTGCCAGTAGCTAAACGTGCTCTGGCTATTCCCAAGCCAACGCTAATACTTCATTCATAGTTTTACCTCTATTATTGTTCTCAAATGAAGTTTCAAAAGGTCGTCCTTGACTGATAAATGAGTCCGTTCAACACATCTGCAAGTGCATTACCGTAAGCTTAACGCGCCAATTTCTTTGTGTTTCTTTCTAGGTCTTGCAGGCTTTCCCCACGTAATTGCCGCTTGCTATGGAGTTCAATCTTGCAAAATTCTCCAACGCGTGACTACCGTATCTTAGTTTCAACTCAGTCATGACCCGCTCATAGGTCGGATCCAATTTTCAAGATATCGCAGCTTCCTACGAATAGGCAAAATGAGTGAGTACTGCCGCTTGGAACTGGACTTAAAAATTCTCAAGTTGAATCTCGCTAGCGAATGACGGAGCTTTTTAAATTCCTCTTGAACTTCCGGCAACTGGTTCTATTAAAAACGTTTTATTTCGCTGGCCACCTCCAATAGTTCGCGAGGTATGCATTTCATCCACTTCTTTCTCAAGGTACTTCATCTCTCGTTTAAACTCTTGCATTTGAAGCTCTTAGGTCTGCCGAATTTGGCCTAGTGGCACGTTTTGCTGTTTACGTAGGTCGGCAAGCGATGATCTCGTTCAGCTAGAAGTTCTGCAAATTGGGCGTTTTGTCCCTTACGTAGCTCAGCAAATTGCTCGCCATGCCGGTTGCGGCCAATTAGCCTGCGGTAGCGAGTAGTACGGCAAATTGGGAATTAAAGACTGGAATACTGCTCAGACTAGCAAAATCGAGAAAAAACATACTTCTTATACCAGAATAGCTGCTAAATATTAACAAGAATAATGACCTTAGAGCGAACGAGTAGTGAATCATACTCTCATCCTCAGGTAAGTCGGGAAACATTAGATCCAGCATTCTTCTGAAAAGTAATATAAAAAAAATTGTACTCCTACCTTATACTCGATATACTGACTTACCTATCTGGCTGATATAAGCGTACATGACCTGACAAAGTTTGGGAGCAGCCGAATACCAATACGGTTGTCAATAGAACTTGGAACCTACCAGAAAATATGTAGAAATCTATAAAACTGAAATTAGTAGAAAGGCTCTCGTTTGGAATTCCTACAAGGAGAACCTTAAAATTATTAAAAAATAACTGAGGCAGATCAAAGGAAGTTTTGTGATTTTATCACATAACACTCTTCAAGCAAGTCTTGGATAGTGTTATGTGATAAAAGGGATTTCCGAGCCTGCCCGTCTTAGCAAGATTATTTCTACTAATCAAAGCACTGCCAGTTATTAAATTCGACTGCGTGACTCATGGACATTTTCAAATGCGAAATCCTAAAAGCGTATCGGAAGTCACTTCCAAAGAAACTTTGAGGGTTTGAAAGTGCAAAGTATGTATTGGAAATTCCATAAACTTTTACAAGTAATACCGAGAATTCCTTCCGAATGGTGGCTCGCTGATGCGATCATCGAGCGCACCAATATAGGTATCCTCAAAATATGCTACGAAATTATTCACACTAGATGAAATTTCGCCAGATGCTTTCAACGAATCAAATACTTTAATTATGTCATTTAATGGCACAAAAGCTAGAACCAAAAACATTTTGAAAATTTTTGCTCTAATAGCAAAATCAGAACCTGAATGAAATAAACATACTGTTTTTGAGCAGAAACATGGCCTCCAATTTATTAAGAATAAGAGCAAACAATGTTGAAATGTTGAATTTATAGAAATACAATTTTTTGCGACATACAGTGTGTCATAGTTTGAGATGCAGCTTTTCAAACTAATCTCGAATCCGTCATATAAAATATTTAAAAAAAATTTGCTTCTAAAGAACTGGTACATTGTCCCATAATCAGCTAATTTTTTGCAAGCTTTCTTGGGTTTTCGCGTGTTTTTTCGTCAATCATCATGATTCTGGTGAAATTTGACATCAAAGCTCACGTATAATCATATTAGATGATCCCTTAATCATCTAATTTTCTCCAATAGTATTCGTGGTTTCATATATTTTAGTACTTGGGGCGAACCACTGGCACCATAAGTTCCCTAAATGTTCGAATTATGATAGAAAGTAATTGTAAAACTGTCGTTTTCATATTTGTTTTTCGATGAATTATTTTTCGATGAAGCGTTTGCCGCATAATTATTGTCGCAGAATTTTCAATCATTATCCCTAAGCTATTACTGCAAGTGACTGTCTTTGGTTCTTAAATTTCCTGATATAACAGTGATGAACCCCGCATTCCTTGATCGATGACCAATTTGATCTTGGATGATTTCATCTTGTTTCGGATGGCTTTTAATTGTTTATTTTCTGCGCGTAGTTCATTGCAATATTTGGACACTTGTACGCTTGGTTCTAGATAGCACCAGGTGAAACCGGTTAGTTTGATTTTGTCTGAACTAAAATATATAGTGCACAATTGTAAGTAATTCGTTTGGTTCCATTGGTACGGTTCCGGTGAGCTTGATGCCTGCTTAACAGGTAATTTAATCAATGTTCACAAGAAGTTAGATCCTTTGAAAATTGAACGAAAATTGAATTTTATAGACTACAAACGAAGTATCAAACGAATAAACAAAAACAACCTAATATAAGATATAATTTCAACTCCTCAACTCAAAACCAGAATCGGCTTCCTTGCTTGTCTCGCTATAAAATGTAAAAATTTAAATTCTGGGAGTACGTAACTATACGGTACTCATCATTAGACTGCATCTATTATCTTAATAATCGAAGCCATTTACATTATATTCGATATTTTATCGCATGTTTAATTATATAATTAAAATTAGATTTTAAACTTTAATCAAATTTTTATTACACTAATAACCATTTTAAAGTATGTCTTGTCTTGCATTAATCATTTATTTACAGCAAATAAATTATGATTTATGATTAATAAAAAATTTATTGGCACGGAATATCCTATACAAAAATTTGATCACTGTGCCGGCTCACGCACTCTAGAACTAACTGGTCATCAACTTACACGCGTAAATATATTAGCTAATTAAATTCATCTTGTACGTATTTAAAGAACATATTTATTTTTAACATTTATGATTTATTCATAATTTAAATAAAAATTATAAAATTTTGCACGAGCATTTAAAATTAAAAATTTGCAAACTCATTTTCATCAATCGACACGTGGGCCTTGAAAGCGGTGTGAAAACAATTCTTCTTCAGTTATTTCTTTTAATTCCAGTTAATCAATTTTCTTTCCACCAAGCTGAAGAATAAAAATCATCACCTTGGTCTAATCTATTTAGTTTATATTATGATTGAAATATTAAGTCATAAAATTGTTTGCATATTTGCAGCCTTCTAAAGTCACACGAACGTGTGTTATAAATATCATTGTACTCGAAACAGGTCAGGCATCCATATTAATTTATAAAGTAAGGCTACCCTACCAATATAGTGCTAACCATTCAAATACGATTAAATATTTTTCGAAAACAATCAGACCTATGTTGATTTGATCATTGATCAATATTCGAAGCACGTATCACACCTGCGTGTATGCCTATCTGTTTATAAAACTATAAAGTCTGTATTGTTTTATTTATGCTAATGTATTTGATTTGGTTGAATCCAGATTATTGGATTTGATTTGACTTCGGTGCTCAATGTCAGCCAAAATTAATGTTGACTTTACTTTGGCTTTCAAGGTTAATGTAATAGCAGTGGTAATTTTTGGGAATTAAACATCATAACTCCTTGCGGAAAATTGGTTGGCCATTTGCATAAACTCTCGCTATACTTCCATACTATTAACAAACTACATCCACTTAGTGGACTATTCACGAATTAACATTATAAAATGTCTGAATTTTGAATACCGATCAACTACTCTTTGAAAAATTCTATTACTCGCCAACAAATGCAATACGAATATTTAGTTGTTCGAAAACCTTTGATCGATTAGATTCATTAAAAAATTAAAAAAAATAAATTCTTGTTATAAATTAAATAATTATAATTAAATAAAATTGATAATTGTACCACACATTACATAAATTAAAAAAAGCAAACGAAAATGCCTATGGAGGAGTTAAAAGAAACGCTTCGATCGAACGGAGAAGTCGTAATTGGAGCATTAAAAAAAATGAATGGCCCGGCCACGCTAAAGGACGTAGTCGAATACTTGGCGACCAATAACGAGGTAAATATGCCTAGTTCAATAAAATATCTATAATAATATTGAATATTTAATTGAAACAATTTTAGCTAGATGCGACCAAAATTCGTGCCCCCGTTCGCGAAATATTAAACACCGGATACAACTTAGGATTTTTAGGGAAAAAAGGAGCTAAATATACCTTAGATCCCGATTTGGATAGGGAACCGGAATCTGTACCAAGCGATAGATCAAGATCACGATCGAGATCACGTTCACGACGTCGTCGATCACATTCACGATCGCATCGTCGTCGTTCTCGATCACACAGACGCCGTCGTCGCTAATCTGTCACCTTATTTATACATGTATAATGTGTGTAAAACAATTTTCGATTTAAAATAAATTTTAGGTGTCTAATATATAAATTAATGGGGTTTTTTTCAATTCCTTGTGCCACCAAATTTCTGGAGCCCCTAAAATACATTTAAATTTATATTCTATCGATAAAAAATTTGTGATAAGCAAACAATTGAGAACAATTGATTTCAATTAAAATTATTAAGAGCTACTTTGTTGACTGTATACTCGTATAAAATATCGATCGATTACTTCCACATACGCGAATTGTATTGGTAAACACGAAAATTGATGAGCGCGTATTTGATTTAATTAGAGCCATTCGTATTTAGCTATTTGCGCAAGCAATTCTGATAAGTGTGCGAGTAAATTGATTTGCAAGTAAATAACGTAATTTAATTATGTAATTAATAAAACATAATTATTTGATTTGGCATAATATTTTATGATTCATTGATATTGAGTAAGACTGTACTTGGAACTATTAGCGTAGCGTTTCGGATTTATGGCAAGTCAATGAATCTAAAAATTTTGTCGTCATATTTGACTAGTATGTATGAGTCAACTGGTGAGAGAGCTACAATAGACAAATTCGGATAATAATGATATGATTAGCTACCTAATTTGGGATGTTAAATCTCAACCGCATTGAATTTTATTTTTTGAATTACCACCCCACAAACAATTTAACAAGGGGACAACTAGCCCGATTATTTACCTTTATGGATTATTTATAAGGATTGTAAAGACTACGTAGAATATCTGTCCAACCGATGGGCATTCATCAGGCATCCCTACTGGAGATTCATCAGGTAATTTAGGAAAAGAAGTTTACACGAATTTAATTCAACTGGGCCGGGTATATAATCAAGAAAAGGATTTTAAAATTTACTCGTATTATACACTATCTGCGATGTACAGTAAATAAACACTCTATTTCCTTACAAATGAAGATAGTAAACTTCACAAACTTAACCAATTTTGCACAAACTGTATAATAATACCAAAAATAACATCAATCATCCTTAATATTCTATTGTTTAAAATTTTAACATTTTCAATTTAGTATTGAGTTCCACTTCAAATCCTTGGTATGGCTTAACATAAACACACGGAAGAACGATGAAAGGAAACTGTTCTCAACAGAATAATAAAAATGAAAAGTACCTCCCACCGCAAATGCACCACCACCTTGGCAAACTTAATTAACTTGAACCATTGTCGTGACAACGGTGGACTTGCAAAAAGACGTTTTAAGTCGATTAGTGTGATCGAAGACAGTTGAAAGCTGGACAAGAATGCTATCCTCCTCTAAGAGACAGTGAATCACATAAGACATACTGAACTACCCGTCGAGACTAGCCAGAATCGCTATTAGGATGCACAGTTTATCTTTCCTCAGTATAGTGTGTATCTAATTTTACTCAGATCCTCAATCCAGTTACAAAATGTTTTGCCTTAAGACAAGAGAAGCGCACGTCTAATTTGCATCCAATTTGTTCGACTGAAGAGCCAGCTTTGTACAAAGAGTCAACAGTATAATTGCTCTCAATATCACAATGAAAGGAACTCAAATGCTCTTCACTCTATTTGAGTTACAAAGAAGGTTAATAAAATGTTTCCAATCCTTGACCAGTTAAACAATTCGCTTCTATAATGGCAAACACTAAGATGTCGGATCAAGACAGAGTCTGGTCTAACGATTGTATGTCCAAACGAAGAGCAATTCTCTAAGCAACAATAATATAGTAAAGATTAATGAGGTAGTTTACATCGTCATAATTTGTCCTCGGACTATACCCTATATGTTACCTAAACTGGATAGGTAACATGATGTAAACGATAATTACCGAAATTAGGTTGGGTAACTTTTTTGTGTGGATTGACCCAACTTATTTCGATGAAAAATGTGAGACAAACGACATGAAGAATTTTTGTTAACGAACACACATATCGGTATAAAATTAAGTTTTACAGTTATTAAATTAGTTAAATATGAAAAATTAAAATGAATTCGAAAATATTACTAAAATTATTTATGAGGAAAATGTGAACTGCGACGAGAATATGAGCAATACTTTTAGTATTATTCAACAGATGGTGTGCATAAATCTTGTAATGTGATCCAAATGTGGCCTATAATTCTTGCGTTGTAAACGGTTACTAAGTGGATTAAAATGGGTCACAATTTAGGTCAGTTTACTAAATTTGATCACGATGCAAACTACCTCAATAATGGCTCGCCAGAAGAGTGGAAAAACATAGTGCTATGGATAGCCTCTGCGGGTACTTTATTGGATACTATTCAAATTAGCCATTAAATGATTTGCGCAACGCCAAACAAACAAGCATTTGTAATCATAAAAAACGTGGTATTATCAAATGCACCAGTAATGTTCAGAAAAATGTAAACGATAAACTCCTTGTCCCTTAGTAATAGATGGTTTAGAATCAATTTAGCACTGAAAATCGTATGAAATTTCCGTGCTGAGTTGATTCTGACTTCATGTATACCAATTTTACGGAAAATTATCCAGCTCTGTAACCGTGTTGTATTTTACAAAAGGTAAACGAATATTGGAACTGGAATTGGGCCACCTAGGCCATTTTTTACATATTTTAATAAAATTTGACCAGTGAAAACATAATAGAATCCTTAAAATTCTTTAATGTACCGAAATGTAAACAGATTGAAATGCCATGTGTCGTCTCGGCGTACAACTTCAGCAAGTGTTCACAATGCTTCCTCTGCGCCTAAATGTGTGAGGGCCTTAGTCCTTCTATAGATTCCGTTGGGTTTGCTTCAATAGGGTTTGCGTAGACCTCCCAAATTGTAAAACCTCAACCTTAAGCGGACACCTATTGCACCAAGCGAACCTCGGATCGGACACCAATTAAAGAAACAACACGGAACGTACTCAGGTTAAATCGAATGGATAGCCTCCATCAACATTTTGAACAGACATCTTTCAACAAGATTGATCTCCTAGCAATATGCAAGATTATCGTCTATTGCAACCACCACGGATTTAGACTCTGTCAAAGGAATAACATCGACAAACACGAGTTTGATCGGATTCCTCATCAACATAATATAATTGGGCAATTTCAAAGCTTAAATCAGAAGCTGTAATAGGAAACATTGTGGCGCCAACTGTTTGCTCCGTACACTCTGTTTCTAACAACAATGAAACATGCACCACTAACCAAGCCATGCTCTACAAACACATGCATCCATATAACGTGGATTCAACATTGACCATTATCTCGGAGTTGCTAAATTCTTATTCCATTTCTTCGAGATTCTGTTTTGCATGTTCTGGTGAACCAGCCATTCCCTGAGTCCACCAAAATATTTTTCAATCTCCTAAACAAACATGCATCACCAACTGCACCACCTCCTCCATAAGTGTACAATTTTCACCCAAATAAACAACATGTTCTGTAGGCCTAATTTCAACCACATGTTCTATAGGTCTAATTGATCCAATTCGGTCACAAGAAAGTTTTCCAAGATGTCACGATAGTGGTTATCAGTAATTGGTACAGCATTGTCTCTACCATCCTCAAAGATGATGCTGCGAGGGTTTTGTGCTCCAATTTAGGTTATTAACAAAGCCAGCCAAGTCGAAATGTGCCTCGTCGCTCATAACGTTTGTTTGCCAAAAATGGTTTTTTGGCCATACTAGACCAGCAAGGCGCCAAATTAGACCAGAAAGATGCCAAATTATACTAGTAAGGTGCTAAATTAAACCAACAATGTGGTCAATTTGCTGGACTATGTAAAGAAAAAATTCTTAATTGACAGCTACGAGCTAAACAAGATGGTCAGCTTGTTAACTTGCGCAAATAGCAGAACGTGCAGAACAGAAAACTCGACCTAATTCCAAAATCCTGAAATCAGAATCCCGAAATCAAAATCCCACTTTACAAAAGCTCGAATTTCAAAACCTCGCTTTATAAAATACCGCTTTTCAAAATCCCGATTTTCAAAATGCCGCACTTTTCTATTTCCCACTCAAAATAAGTGGTTAAGTGGTTAATTTCGAAGTTCCATTTAATATAAAGAAGAAATGCCCTGTAGTGGCCAAAATTGATCCTAGAATTCCAATCTAGACCGATATATCACATATGACCATTATTTAACCAATGGTCAAGTTCCATCCAGCTCAACACACAAAATTTGACCATAATTGGTTAGAAATAACCAAGGTTCATAGAATGGTCTAGTTCAAGAGTTTCACGTTAAATTTATGTTAAAATCCCAATCCAGTGGTACATACCAAATTTGTTAAGAAGTCCCCTAGTTACATTCAGCATGATCGAATTCCGGTACTTAGTTCAAAATTCAAGTTAGAATCCAAATTCAATTCTGAATACCAAATTTGATAATTATTGGTTCGGGAAGGTCCATTCAGCGTGGCCAAATTCCAAAAATGCATGTTAAAGTGCGAATCACATTCCATAATTTGACCAAGATCAATCAATAAAAGACCAAATTCTTAATAAAAATATGTTTAATGTGTCTTAAAAAAACCAGCTTTTGGTCATGATCAAAAGCGGGATTTTTAAAAAGGCGGGATCCCATGCTCCCATGCAACATCAAGGAAGAAGTGAACGGTTGTTTAAAGGAGAAGGAGAATAAGATTAAATAAATGGGTGCCGCTGTGAAACGCCTACCTCGCAAACTATTGGAGATGGCCTGCTTAATAAAACGTTTTCAACAGAACCAGTTGCCGCAAGCACAAGAGGAATTTAATGCCGTTATAAGCGACAGTATACGGCACAATTGTTGCGGCACAGGGGAGCAGCTCAACGCATTCATTTTGGCTCTCGGCGGGTCATGACTGAATTTAAACTAAGATATGGGCAGTCATACGTAAGAGAATTATGCAAGATCCAACTCTCGAAACCTAGTGGCAACTATGTGGGGAGAGACTGCAGGACTTAGAAAGAGAAGTAACAAAATTAGCGCGTCAAGCTTACGGTAATGCAGCTTCAGATGTTTTGAACAGCTACCAGTGGACGCGTTTTATCAGTGCTGCCCAGGACTTTTAGCAACTGTTTCAGAAGAATCACGCTGTATTCCGAAGGATTTTACGGAAATAAAGGAAATAATAAGAGAGACAATTAGCACAAAACTATTGGAGTCACAGAAAATTACAACATTGAAGTGTTGAGCCAGGTGATGTGAAAAGTCAAAGAAGATGCTACAGATGCAGGAAGAACACTACATAAGCCGAACACTTCGCCAGATACAATAAATGAAACAATATCGCACAGCGATAGACAAGTATTTACGCGCGACCAAATTGTCATGCAGAAACAGTTGTAATTTAATCAGTGAACAGTGCAAATTAAGAAGTGGGGAAGTAAAAGTGAAATAGTCAACGTGAGTGATAAATAGTGAAATAATGAATTGTTCACAAAGTTATAGGTGTTGGTGTAAATAAAATTTGTAACTTAAACGCCGAGTGTTTTATTTCCAAAATCCGTATCGAACGCCCGAAATTCGTAAGAATATGCCCGTGAAATTGAAATAAAAATGTTTTATTACTCGTGTAATCGTATAAGTCGATTTTATTTACCCTGCTTCTATCCTTGTACATTGTCTCTATTAAATATACATAATAAAATTAAATACCACATAAAATTAACATGAATAATATGTGTACTGTACATCAAAAATATCATCAATGCATTTGCCACATTTATGTTTAAACGGCAATAAAACTCACTAACCACAAACGCAACGATAAAATTAACAAATCAAAATTTTCTAAACCGCAATTAAAATTTTACAACACTACAACAATTGTATCATTTCAACCGAACAGTAACACCGAAACCATATTTCTGTCGGATAATATGGCAGATTCCCAGACATATCGACCAGAGTGGAATTGTATTGAAATTTCCTCGAGTATTTTGTAATTAGAAATAACTAAATAAATTTTCACTATCACTGTGTCATTTGAAGGCGGGAAATGGAAATTTTATAAATGTTATTTTGGTCGATGTGTGCCCCCGACTATAAATAAATCATGCACTTATAGCGTTTATAAATTATAGTTGGCCGACGCCTCCACCCCTATCATTATTACAACGATGCGTACAACAAGTTGTTATCATCGGTCACTTACGGACAAACCTTTGTTTGTACGATGTGTATTGTTTTGTTTGTATGACTACATCACCGAGGAATTTCCAGCTCGCGTGATGTTTGTGTTTTTGTCTCGCGGTTACGAGAAAATATTTTTTAATTTCAGTCAAGGATGGTTAATTTTCCAAAAATAATATTATTTTTCTATTTAAAATTTATAACCACGCCCGCGATATATGTTAATGCAACATTAAAGCAAAAATTATTTTGAAAACATGAGTTAGTCAAACTTTAGAATTCGTTCGGGAATGTCAAGATTTTCTTGGGAAACGTTGGACGAAAAATTTGCGGATTCGAAGAATCACGAGATAAAGGCTCTCGTCCGTCGGAGATGGCTCGTTAAATAATGTTTTGCACAACTTTACGTTGAATGACATAAAACCATCTCAGCTATTGAATCTGATTCGATCAAATGCTTGAAATAATTTCAATGAAAAAATACTATACCAATTATAGATGAAGAGGTCACCAAATCAAATTCAAGTAGTTGTAAGCACCTTTAAAAACGTCTTGACATTACCATAAATGTTTTCGCGGATCGTGTGGCCAAAATGGTGGAGGTGATACCTCAAATTAATCTAAATGCTATTACGTCTCATCAAAATGTACCGTTCACAAACACAAGCAAACTTGCAGATCTAAATTCAAAATTTGAAGACTTTTGAATTCAAGTTCTATTCAAGTTATTTCAAGGGTAAAATTTTTAATAGATACTGGAGCAGATGTGTCGGTAGTTCCGCTAAAATTATGCAAAATTTCTTACAACTTCACAATTATTCGCGGCAATCAGAAAAACGGCACAAAAATTTTGCACGTAGATTTTAGACTTCGTCGAAATTTCAAATGGGAATTCATTATTGCGGACGTCCCGTTGCCTATATCATGCTGATTTCTTAAAAATCACAGGGTTGATTGTAGATAAGCGGAATCAAAGGCTCATTCATCCAGTGACATCAATTTTTGCGGTTAGAGCCATAACCCTGTTTAAAGAATCAGCACTATCTCAGTAACAGGACATGGCCCTTTGCATCTAGTTTTGAATAAAAACGGAGATTGGAGGCCATGTGAGATTACCGTAGTCGAAATCGCATCACTGTATCTGATTGCTAACCAATACCACACCTTCAAAATTTTTGTGTTCCCAAAATTAGATCTCGCCCAAGCATATCATCAAATTCCGATTGAACCGTTTGATATTCTAAAAACTCAGCCCAAACTTTTCAGAGATTTACGCGTTTCGTTCATTTGGGGCTAAATTGAATTTCCATATATTTAGAAGATGTATTGATAGCTTCAAAATCTTATGAAGAGCATCTAGACACAGTTTTTCAAAAATTATCAGGCGGTTTAATCAAATTTCGTAGACACACCGTTAATTTTACCTGACGCCAAAAGAATTGAAGTACCACAGTCAATCATCTCAATCGATTTTTGGGTATGATTAACTTTTATAGACGTTTCATTTAAAACGCAGCATCAGATCAAATCTTACTCAACGATCTTCCGAAGAGACTACTCTTACGTATACACCTTCTTCTTGATGTATACCGATGATGTGTCCTAGTCGCCATTTAAGTGAAGGTAAATTGTCATTTTTGAGAGCTACCGAATCGTTTATCGCGATGTTTTCTGACAGTTTAGCCCATTTACTACGATCTTGCATTTGAGACAAGTATTCGTTAGACCAGCCGTTGCAGACGTGCTGATGTAATTGTTGTATCAAATGCCCAGAAGTAAATGCTTAGAGATTAACTGGGTCTGAGGAGAGAGCCGCAATTGGTCAGGAGTTTAACACTGGTGCTATCTGCTCTACAAGTGTATTAAGTTCCTCGATTTTGGCTGATTTGGCGGCTACCTCGTATATGCCGCCACAATGAGATGCACTAACGCAAACTCTAAGTGGGTCGCTTTAACCCTAGGTCCCTTTTCTCGTGTTCGGTGATGTACATAAAATGTTCCACAGCAGTCAGACCTGTATTGCAGAATTGGGGTACAGCAATAAATCGCTCATAAAAGTTAGGTTACCCATTAATTTTGTTAGATCTCGTGGTTGGATTCGTGAGCACCGTATAGAGTTCCGATACAGCTTTTGTACCAGGCGTTTTCCAATTATTGGCCTAATTTTTTTTCGAACTGCAGCTAATAATGCTTGTGGACCTGCGTGCAAATGAGAAAATCAATGCGTAAATGAACGTGTGGAAGGGAGAAGGAGATGATGCTTGGATGCATATGACAAGGAAGAGTAATAAAGTCGTCTTCCTACTCCAGTTAAATCATTGTATCTAGAAAAATAGAAAATGAGTTTAGATGAGAATTTTATTCAGAGGTTTGTTTTCACTCAGTCAGTTCACTGAGTGTTAACTCGCCAAACTTCTTTTATTTCTAGATTTTTGGTTGTTGAGATACCACATCATGTAAGCCATAATATTTCGTACAGATGAAAAATTGTTTCGGTACTTCATGCGTTCTATGATTTCCGGATTGCTAATTATTACGCGGAACACGTCCTTCGTTAACGACAATCAAGCACGTCAGTTGGTTTCTACGGTGATGTAGTTATACAAGAATGTTCGTCCTGCGATGGAAATGATGGACCATAGAACCATAGTGATGATTAATAAGGTTTTATGGAAGGTCACGTCTAGACAAAATATTCGCCGCATTACATGAAATTTATACTGCAGCAAGTTAAGTAAATGTAGTTCTCATCGATACTCCTCGATACCAGCGCGTGGAAAGCTCTTGAGGCAATGCTGAATTCCACTGTTGTTTCAAGCTCCATATCTCTTGCATGACAGATTTTGCTAAAGTGTTTATCGTGCGTCTGATTGTGGGGCGATAACTTAGTAACTCCGGTACGTTGAAGTTACAGATGTTTTGAGCAGGATTCCAAAACATGCCTAAAATCTTAAAGTAATCACTATTATCAATGTGTAGAAATGTTTCCCTTAACGTTAGAGCAGAATTTTCCATCCCGGTGATGATCTGAGTAATGATTTGATTCGTTAGATCTCGGCTAGAATGTTTGCACCTATAAGTAAATCATCGCTCGTTTCGTGTTGGTACCGTCTTGTTCAGCTAACAATTGAAGGCACTTGGCAGCCAAATATAGTGCACTAGCAGTACCATATGTAACGGTGCGAAGGCGATAGATATTGTTATCTTCGCTCGGATCGCCATGTAATATACTGTAGGTAATTAATATCAGAAGAGAAAACGAAGTTTGGTTGTTGAACTGTGCTCCTTTACCACGCAGTAATGTTAACTGGTTGAAGTGACTATAAATTTGTTATTTTAGATACCACACGTGCTTCGATATTGGCCGAAAACTCCTTTATTCTGGATCTGATCATGTTAAATCTTGAATTTGGAATTCTGTGTTGGATTTCTTATTTCGCCTAATTGAGTTTTAGGGCTGCTAATCAGCGTTTCCATCGAATTGATGTAAATAGTGAGTGATGCCTCTCATTGCAATTGCTTATAACATTAAAATGATAAGGCGAGTTGCAATTACTAGATCGATGGGCAGATGACAAGCGCAATTAATACACAAATTGAGACGTTCAAGGGGAGATGCAATGACCTGCGGGTCTGATATTCGGAGTGTTAAATGCTAAATGTTCGTTTTGACGATTTCCTGAAGTGGATGGTTTAAGGTTAGAGCCTGATATCAATGGTTGGACCATGCAATCAAGGGCCTCACACCACTTAGAAACACATTCAATTTGTCATGGCTCTCGTGAGCCGTAACGTATTAGACGGGGTCTCGTCATTCCTTTATTTAGAGTCTCTATATCTAAATTTTATTTTTAAATTTCAATTATGAGGTCTAATCAGCGGTCTAAGTTTGGCCGTTGTCGATCAATTACCTTAGCTGAAAATATTTGTTGCTGATGATGCCTGCAGATAATTTTCCGATTTTCAAACCGATTTCTTGAAGCTCTCACGCTTCTTCATTCTAGCATCCGTAAATTCAAGAGCAACTCTTGCATTATCATCCGTACCGTCGAAGGTACGAATAGAACGCATCGTTGTTATGCACAAAACCATCGAAAGCTTTTTTAAAACGGAACAATTTTGTGTAGTCGTTTTTCGGAACAACCCAGTTTCTGATCACCTTGATGTACCGTTGTGGTTGCAGAAATGGATACGGTCACTTACCTCAATTCAAATTACTTTTACTGACAGTCTCTACAGCCGATTTTAACATTTACATTAACAACCGTGGTGAATTTGACCTTTTTAAGAGTCTTCATGTTTAGACCTTTCCATCGACCACACCGCCTTAAGCTTTATATTAACTAATACCTACGGATTTACCTTTTCCAATAATTACCGTCAAATAATAAGAATGTTCCGTCATTTTTGGACGATTCGAAAACAACGATAAAAAAAATTACGTTTTGTTATGGAGTGCTAACTGTACAATATAATTTTGGTTCCGTAATAATAAAGAAACTAAGTTCCGCCAAATAATTTTAACTGTCCGCCATTGGCCGCCAATCAACCTTCAAACATTTTCAAAACAGAAAAAAACAATTTTTCAAAAGTGAGGTGCTGACACAATGGAGCTGATTTTAGAAATACTTTCGCAGTAAAACCATTAAGATCAGGTTTACAGTAAAAATATGAAGATATATTTGTTGGTAAATAAAATTCACTAGTAAATTTAGCAAAATGGTTAAAAATTAGAAGGGTAGAATATTTAGACAAATTCAGTATTCACAAAAATTTCCTAAATGAGTAAAATTTAAGTAACAGACACTTTCTTAAAACCATCAAACCTTTGACCAAAAATACCAATAATATATATTACTCATCAACGTATTTTTCGAATAAATAAAAAGTTGACAGTTTTAACACATTCATTTTAAATAAATAGGAATATGCAATCACAAGAGTCAAGTTTGTTGGTTTCTAGGACACTTTATGTCAGAAAATCGTGAATTTAACGGTCTTAATTGTTCAATGGAATTAGGCCAAGTCTGGTGTAGCACAAATTCGGCCCCTACATTTTTCAGATAGCAATGCACAGGATGACAGGAATTTTTATATCAGAAAATTTTTTATTCAACGGTCTTTGTTGTTCAATGGGATTGAACCAATTAGCACAAATTCAGCCACTATACTTTTCGGGTGGCAATGAACATGCCTGACAGAAATGAATTGTTTGTCCTTGGATTTTAGAACATTTTATTTTTGTTGTTTAATTTGTTGTTCAACATAAACATTATTGTTCTTTTAGGGGCTAGTTTGTTTTCCCTCAATTTATGAATGAAAATGTTTGAAAATTATATTTCCATAATAAGCAAAAATTTCATCAGTTAGTCGCTTTCGGAAAGTGTTAATATTAAGCTTAAATAATTTAAATTGTTTTTTTTTCTAGAAATTGAGTTTTATTTTTGTCATCTTTAAATTGAAATTTTAAATTTTTTTTCCCCGTTTTTTCGACTAGTGCGGACCAGTCATATTTTTTTCCCGTGAACACTAATTAGCAGAAATTGGACATTTCTATTTTGGAATTCAAAAGTTTCTCTGCTGCAGTTACCCACACCAAGAACTCTTATTCACAAATAGTTTTGTGATTTTCTGTAAAGTGGCCGTTCAAGAAACAAGCGATAAATAAAGACAAAGAAACATTTAGGTCTCTTGGTTACACCAAAAATGACACTCGAATTATATTTCGTGTTATTTTTGTTTGTAAGACTACAAAAATGTCAAAAATCAAATTAAAAATTGTAAAACCAATTTTGGCACACTGCACAATGTGTACAAATCCTAAAATTTAATTAAATCAGCGAACGATGTCTAAATACAAAAGACAGCGGCACATGTACTATTTTAAATTTAACGTAACCTCGTAACTTAATAATTTCAAATAAATTAATAGCACTTTCAAGTGTGCCTGTACCTACACATACAATTTAATTAAAATAAATAAAACTAATTATGAGATTTATATTCTTTTATCGAAATTTCGCTTACGTCAAAATGCCAACGTCCACTAAATTCAAATATGGGATAGATATGTGAAATCATCCATCTGATTGATTGATTCTTTATTGTGCAACAGAAAACCGCACAGCTCCCAAAAAAAATTACAAAAAATCTAAATATTTTTTTAAATCAATTGTAATTTAAAAACAATATTGTTTGTTATTGTTAATTTAAGAAATCGTGAAATATATTATGCACAACTTAATAGGTCGCAAAACCGATGTATGCGATTTTGATGTAAACATCAAAATCATTGCATATTTCACTGTACGAGTAGGCAGCATTGGATTTATTATTTAATTTAATTAAAAATTTTCTTTTTAATTACAGAACATCATTATTAGCGCCACCATACCGGTCCTACAAAATGAGTTTAGAAAAAATACCGTTGGTCACAACGTTGTTACGGGCGGCGAGAGACGCCAATGATCTTCTGCTACAGGAGTGTTTAAAACAAATTAAATCAAATGGAATTTCAAAAGAGGATTTAAATGCGGTAGATTTAAATGGACGTGTAAGTATCAAACATTGTGTAACTTGCATAATTTGTAACTAATTTTTTTTTTAATAAATTGACGATTACTTAAGCTAGCTATAAATTATTTGTTGTCCATGAGTACAATAGTTTCATTGTCAATAACAACAAATAAATACAATTATTATTATTTATTATTACGATTAATTCAAATTGATTCACCAGATATGCATGATGTACTTGATAAAAATTAATTATTATTGAGACGTTATTAATGGAAGTACTGAGTTATTTAAATTCGTTAACGCTACTATTTTAATTACCCACATAATTTATTCTCTGATTTTAATTGTGTTGTGAACTAACATTATCCACATATCCAAAAATGGACATAAAGCGAATTTGTAAGAGTCCGTAACTAGTATTTGAATTGAAAACGTTTTGAGACGAGTCTGATAGACGCTAGGAGGAGTAGTAAAAAAGGATCACAAGTGTTATCGACCACAACGAAATTAACCCAAAATGGGATTTTAGGATGGCATTCCATGACGAGAGAAAAACTCAATTAATGAGCGTAATTAATCAATGACAATTATCAAGACAAAACTGGAAACCCCAAAAGAGCTAAAAACGTTTTTTTATTTTTTTATTTTTTCACTTGGATGTGGAACTGTTGCCTTGTGAAACATTGATATCTCACATTGATTCTGCTCGCTTTGTCAATTATACAACGTCGTTACGTCACATATCAAGAATCTGTCAGGTAGTTCCTTGCACTCGATACGATTATGGATTATTGGTTACTCTTGCCCGCATTATCACTAGACGACACAAGTTGTGTAACTCTAAGAACCCATGCCCTGGAATAGTGAAGGTCTTCGGAAGATGTTTAAGTAAAGTGAACATCTCTTACTCCAGCTGCAACTGAGATAGTAACGATGAATGAATAAATTGGTGTTTCGCACCTGTAAATACGTTCACTAGTCCTCTTCGTGTATTTTCAAGGTGTTTGATCGCCCGGCCCAATCGCAGGGAAAAAAGAATAACAGCTAATGTTTTATCTTGATGGGTTCGGTATTCATTGAGGGGTGCTAACACTCGACGTCAAACCGTTGTTGTGCTTCCATTAGTTGTTTCAGTTGTTGGAAGGTAATGTTGTTGCTGTGTTTGAACAGTTTCAACGTGTGGTCAAGAATCCAGTTTTGATTTTTCAGAAATTTTAGAGTGTATGCTTCATTTTCCTGTATTTGATCGAACTGCAGTTCGTACTGTTCTACCTCTATTTGAGGCAATATCCCGAACATGTACCCTATTATGTGGCCACTTGCATCTCCTACTCCACGTCTCGTCCTACGTTGGCTAAATTCATTATATGCATTATCAATTCGTTGTCTTGAATAATGTTGTTAACTTGCCATTGCAGCAGTTGTATGATGAAATCACATTTGGTTGGTTGTACATCTTTGCAGGCTCTTGGAACTCGGGAGAGTCGGCAGACGGACTGTAGCCTACTCATAAGCTGTATATTGACTGCTCATCTGCGATGACATCAGTCAAAACGTCAACCTAAAAGTCGTGCTTTAGAATATGGTTTGCCTTGGAGTACTTGCTATGTTCATCTTCGGCGAGTTGATGTAACGTGCAAATCGCCAGATAATTGATATTCACGTATTGGATGACGTTTGCCTTTTCTCCATAAAATTCGTTGATATTTCTGACATTTCTCTTGTACCAGTATTTGAAGGTACATCTTTTACACGGTACACTCAGAGAACACTGTCAGATGTTTTCTCCATCTAAGAAGGACCGCCCATTGATTATTTTGTAATGGAGGGCCAGTAAATAAGGGTTCATTCAGGCTGATGCCTGTGGATGTTCTCACCCAATTACAGTAGCGTCTGCGGTTTTCTTAACCACTACATGATGGGGTAGTTAAAATTTCCCCCTGCTGCGGTCAACCTGTTTCAAGTGGCCCATCTGAATGTACTCTCGCATGATGTTTACATATAATGATCTCAATTCTGCATTTTTACCGAATTTCGCTTCAAGGTGTATAAATCGTTGTAGTGCTCGCTGTCGAGAAATTCCGGGCAGATCCAATTGGATTTTGGAATGGTTGCCATCCTTGGAAAATAGTATAGTGTTTCCAAAATTTTATTTACTTTCTTTCTCTTTACGTTAGACTTATTTTGAAACTAGAAAAACTCTTCTTAAAAACATCCTACAGAAGCTGAATACGCATCCGGGATTTTGATTCCGTTGATGATGGTTGGATGCAATTACTCGTTTAGGACCTTGCATAAAATTCCTTTGATCTTGCATAAAATTCCTTTGTTTATCTCCGGCAAACTAATATAGTGTCTATATGGCTTTTCATGGACATAAATGTTCTGACCTTTTTGAAAGATCAGTTGGTTCTTGACGACATTGATGAGTGCATCACAGTATCCAATTAAGTTGGTAGAATCCTCCTTCGAACTGTGAATAGTTTCAATGGTGGACAATGTCTTCACTTGAAGTTCCAGTCTTGGCAGAGCGTCAGCTATTTTATTGGTACAGCCAGGTTTATAAATAAGGTTGTAATTATATTCCTCCAATCGAGCTTTTCAGCACTTCAACTTGGCATTGTTATTCTTATTACTTAGTGTAAACGTTAACGGTTGGTGGTCTATCGAAATTTTGTATTTACGGGTCCATGTAGTTGTGAAGGTTATCCAGTGCCAATATTATGGTCAGCATCTCCTTTTCTTTGGTTGCATAATTTTCTTCGGTCTTATTGAGTGACCTGGAGATGTAGGTAATCGGCCGGTCTTTCCCAATATCTCTTTGAGATAATACAGCGCCATTGGCGGACGAGGAAGCGTCAGTAGTAAAAAAGGTGTTTTAAGCTCCGTTGAAGACAGGGGCTCTTTGATATTGCAAAACGCTTTTACTCTTTCTGGCTTAGGTCAATCTTCACTTTCATGGATTGCGATGTTTTGATTTGCGTATTTTCTCGTTAAGTTGGTTAACGGCTTAGCTATGAGTGCAGTCTCGGATAAATCGCCTTTAATACGATGCCAGCTCAAGGAAGGATTTGAGATCTTTCTAATTGTCAGGTTTCTTGATGTTTTGAATAGCCTATACTTTTTTTGTCCGACTTGATGTCCTATTTGTTACGAGATAAGAACACATTTTATCGATATTTACGCGCAAGTTGGCCTTCTGTAGTTTCACAAATACTTTCTCGTCGTTGGCTAGATGTTCTTATGCAGTTTTCCGTCCGAAGACAATAATGTCGTCTGTCTAAACTCTATATGAATATGTATGAATTCCTTCAAAACATTATCTATCATCCGTTGAAAGATTGCGGGTACGTTTTTTAATCCGAACGCTTTAGAAATTCATATTTTCCATTCATGGTGAAAAATGAGGTTTTCGGAAAATCAGCCTCTTTCATTTTAATCTGGTGAAATCCTGATCGATGGTGGTAAAATATAAATATTTGGAATTTTCGAGATTTGCTAGTGTATTTGAGATATCCGGAAAAGGAATCTGATATTGTCACAGCATTCAACCTCTTGAAATCTACTACCATCCCATTTCTTCTCCACAATTTGAGCATTCATAAGGAATTTTGGACGGTCGTATAATTCCATCCACGAATAGTTGAGCAATTTGGTTGTCCACTTCCTGCCTCGTACTGTAAGGATACAGGTATGATTTGGTGTACATCGGTTCCTCACTGGAACCTACGGCGCGTACCTCGGTATAGATGGTTTTAAAATCATTAACGGGCCCAAAGATATTGTGAATTTCGAGATGACTGAGTGCAATATTTGTTTAGTGTCAAGTGAAAGATGACTATCCCGTACTTCCATATTGTTGACTTGGCATGAAGGTTTTTCTTGTAGTGGAATGTGTATGTTGAGTATGATGATTAGTTCGTTGTTTTTTCAATGAGTTCCTTCAATGTGTCATCTCCTATGTTGCCATCAAATGATTTCAATCCTGGTAGAATGAAAAAATCAATGGAATTATTGATGCCAATGTTTTTGAAGAATGGTACACTAATTTTGTGACTGATTTTGATGTCACCTCTCGCTTATCTGATTTGGAATTGATTCTCGGTTGACTTATTGGCTCCGGTGTTGATGAAAAACTTTAATATACTTCCATTTTCCATCATGAGACTTGCATCATAAAATTTACCTCCGAGTTATCTTCCATATCTTGCTCATCATTGAATATTTCGTTTTAGTTGTTGTCGTATGCCAATTGGTCATAACAGTTTTCTTTCAATTACGTTTCCAAGTGGTTGAGTCGTTGTTGCTTCCTTGGCTCGTGGAGATGAGAATGTTCCCGTTTTGTTACCGGATTATCCTGAGGAGTGGGACGGTTGATATACATAATTTTCATATCGCGTTTTAACTGATGGATCGATTCTTCGGTGCTGGCGGTTTAGGATAATTCCGCCTTGGTGGCGGGACTTTGAATTCCGATTACTATAAGAATGCTGTAGTACTGAAGGTGAATGTGGTATGCCATGTTTCTCCGTTGAAATAATAACGCATCATTATTTTTGGGTGATGATACTGCATGTGTATATGAAATTTGGTTTGTCGGAGTCGTCACAACATTATTGATATTTTTCCTGTGAACGGCCATGTCTCTGAAATTCAGGTTATGAATTTCTAGGCATGATGCATATATGGCTATTTTCTGCATGATCAGCATCTTGAACAGGTCTCCATTTAACCCACAGATAAATACGACCAGTGCTCGATTACGATATGTTTCGACTTAACCGTTGATTGTCTCCAATGTGTAGTCGTCTGTCTTGATTTCATTGACTATCAAGGAGAATTGATGATTTATGTTGACATAGAACTCATCCACCGTCATGTGTTTTTCATATTTATTTCACAAGAACTTTGAGGACTACTCAACTTATTTCGGTCTTGCATCAATTTTTGATTATGACCGAGTCTAGTAGTAAATTTATAACACCTTGTATCTGTTCATCATCTCCAACAGTTATGCGAGCCTATTTGTGATCCTCGTAAGCACAAAGGCATTGATGGCTATTTACTATTTATTTATAGTTACAGAATAGTAAACAAAATAAATTAAATACATTTAAATACTTTTAATAATTTAACGACGAAAAAAGATAGTGCGTAGGTAGTTTTTGGGATAGTGTACTCAGTTAACTCGGCGTAATGTAATGACAGGCATTTTTTACGTTCTCACGTTTTACATTCTCTCGGTTATTCGGTCTATGAAAACAATAAAAATCCAGTGCCCGATGAGTGATCCTGGGGAAACACCAGGCGTAACTTTAATAACGTTTAATTTCTCATGTTCCATTTTTACAAATTGTCGCCGGTTCTGACTTAAACCAATTTATGTAATCGAGTGAAAACCGAAAAGCGAATAAACTTTGGAGTGCTTTATGACGACAGATAGAATCAAATGCTTTACTGAAATCCGTGTACATTATATCAACGTGATGGTGTTTTTCCATCTCGTTAGGCATAAATCCATGCTGGTTTGTCGATATGTGGCGTACAATTGTGGATTTATAATTGTTGCATAAACTAATTGATGTTCCTCTATGTCATATCCAACATGACTTCCTCTTATTCGTAATAAAATATTTTCCCCTTATTTGATTTAAGAAAATGTTGACCACACTCATTTAACCCATTTATTAAAAGATCGTTTTATAAAATATTGACCATAAACTGCCAAAAGTCCGAATATTGAGGCAGACTGACAAAGAGAGATCAAAAATGAATAAACCTATTTGAAGTAAAATGCAAACTGAAACAAACTAACTTTGTGTTGTTTTTATTTTCAGACGGCCTTATCGTACATATGCTCAACTAGTTTAACAAATATATTAGACGACCTACTGCGGATTAAAGATGTCGATGTAAATAAACCGGATAATGAAGGAAATACGCCGCTCCATTTTGCAGCCCAGGCAGGTAATAACATTCAACTGTAATTCGAAAAATGCATAAAATCCTCATGTGATTGTGCATTAAACGCAAAATACTTTACAACGCCTATACTGACTTTACTGCAGTGAAACTGCGTTCAGTTAAAAACAGCTAATTTAACATGAAATTCTGAGAAAATTATAATTTATTAAATTTAAAATTGGTCGCTGTTATGATACATAAATAAAATATACAATTTTCCTATAATTTCAACGTTTTTCACATGACGTAATAATAACAGTTCTAGTTTTTTAACCTTTGTCTATATACGAAATTAGCATAGCACACCATCGTTCCTAGACGTATACGTATATAGGTAGTTGAAATTGCATACAGTAAAATTTTCAAATATTTTTTTTTACACATGTTATGAATTTTATGTTGATTGAGTATATTTTATGTACCGTTAAAATTATGTATAATAAAATAAAAATTTTCGTGTTTGTAATTAGATTGCGTTCATAATAAAAATATGAAAATCTATACAACAACACGACTAAAATGAAAAATTAAACATGCAAGGTGGTACATAATATTGGGTATTACGAAAACATGTGAGTGTCATTTCTAAAATTTGGTTTGAACCGAACCAAATTTGGAAATTTGTTTAGGTAGTAGAAATATACGATTTTTGGAACCTTTAAGGCCTGTGTTTTTCATAGTGACTAGACTATTTAATTTTAACTATATTTTAAATTGTCTACGACGAATTATTAAGTTTATTGCATTATGAGAGTTGCCTTTTATATTTCGAAATTAGAGACCAAAAATTAATATTTATTTATCAAAAATGACTTTATTGCTTTTCAAAATATTCTTCTTGGCGATCAATACACTTTTAAAGGGTATTTTTTTAAGCCCGATAGAACTTGAAATTGAAATCAAAAATCTTTTTTATTCGAAAGATCAATAAACTCATCTTTCCATACGATTCGAAGTGTTCGGGTCTTGAAAGTTGAGCAACACTAATATTTATATAAATTCAACGAACGGAATCGTTTAGTCAACGGTCATTGATAATTGGACACTAGTTGTTTTCGTTTGGTCATCCCAATGAAACGAATCGGACTACGAGCAACGAGCAATAACTAAAATGAATAAAAGTTGACCAAACGTTTTCGATCGATGGATTTATAAAATTATTAGTGTTCCAAAATTTCAAATTGTGTGGGAAAATGGGTTTTTAACGAGTTTTAGCGGATGACCAGAAAGAACTAGTGACCAATCCTCAACGAAAGTTGTCGATTCCGATCGTTGGATATAAAAAATTATTAGTATTGGCATGGAGGAATAAATATATAAGATGGCTCATGTAGTGCAAATTTTATAAGCCAATTTCTCTTCCAAGGTTAATCTTATTTTATAGTTTTGATATATTTAGATACTTAAATTTATTTTTTTCCATATTTAACCCATATATACGTATCTTATAAACATATCGGCATAGTTATTTTATAGTTCATTGTTCTTGTTAGGCTTATACAGATTGCAAATAGTAAAATGATTAACCTCGGTACAGAAAAAAAATTTACACTACATGAGTTCTCTTATGTATATTTTGCTCTATGGTATTGGTCAAGCTTCCAGACCCGAACACTTCGAATCGTACGAAAATATCAGTTTTAACAAATTTTCACAATAAATCGTAACGCAAGGATGACCAATCGAAAACAAATAGTAACTAATCCTCAACGACGTCGACCAAACCTTTCCGATCGTTGGATTACATTAATCTAAATGACGTTTTTCATATTTAATTTTTGCCAAGTTATAATTAATTCCATTGACAAACATGAATGTATGCCCGATATCTCTTGCATAGTCTGTGTGACTATAGCCACAAAGACTCAAATTGATGCCACTTTCAAATCGAATTACCAAGTCCATTGTCCGTCCGATGTTCAATTTCAAACCCCAAGAAACATTTGAACCGACTGCTTTGACCCCCTTGAATTCCCTGCGCAAATGTCCAATAATCAGAAAAATCTCTTCCTCGTTTTTCGTTGCAATCCAACCGTCGTCGACAAAAAGCGCAAATGCCATCATTCCATTCTTCCCATTACACACAAAAACACATGAATCCGATTCACTGGCCACAAAGACGAACTTTTTAATGAATGGCGTAAACCTTTTGTCCCCGCAGCGCGACAATGGTTTCCGCTGCCATCGTCTTTTCCTGTGTGAAACCTCGCACTACCAATCATGCTTTGTATCGATCAATGCTGCCATCTGGATTTTGCTTTAGTTTGTAATCATCGTTGTAATCGTATCATCGATTATCAGCTTAAACATCTTTTGATCTTTTTTCGGATTGACCAAGTTCCAGGTACGATTTTTAACGAGAAAATGGTGGTGATGGTGATCACAGTGGTTGTGATTATCCGACCCAATTGCCTGCTCGCATGTCCTTGGTTCTTTGTGGTTTGTCAAAATGGCAATGTGTTATGCCGATGCATAATACGTTAATTGCGGCACCGCGCAAATGTTGTTTCGATCGCCCAAATGTCGCGAGTTAGTTTTTGTCATTTTTCTTTTGGAATGTAGGTAGATAAACATCCGAAAATCTGCAAATGATCGATTTTCAAATTTTTACCGTGCCATAATTCATACGGTGATTTCTCAGGAACTGTGCTCGTTCCCGTCCGATTCACTACATGCACTGCCAAATTGACAGCCTACGCCCAGAATTTGTAGGCCATCTGATTCGCATGAATCATTCATTGTTCACGCAGGTTCCACGTTGTGCGACTGTCACGTTTCGTATAACCATTCTGCTCCTTCTGATGCTTAATGCCCATCTCATTGAAAAACTTTTCCAATTCCGCATTGATGAACTTTGACCCGTTGTCGGTGCACCTTGTGTCCGTTCTCTTGCTGCACTCGCATTATCGCAAATTTGGTCTTTGCTGTAATCTCCGACTTTTGCTTCATTCATAGAGAAAAAAATGTGAAAAAATCATCCTTTAAATGCAAAATATACTCCTCGCCAATCGAATTCGTTTGCATTAGCCCACAAACGTCCGCATGCAGAATTTTGCCACATTTGATCACCACAATTGCGATTGCCTCATCGACCTCCTATGTTTCCTCAACTTCGAACAGCATTTGAAACAGCCTGTCGTGTTGCACTTCCACTACATAAAGTTTCCATTCTTCAGTAGTTGATCTTGTAAATCACCGTCGAACGCAAGAATGTTGATATCGCCTTTTCCTCAAGCCATAATCTTTTCACCATTCATCACGGCTATGTGTGACAAAGTTCACGAACCATTCACGTCTAAACGTTTTTCTCTTTATTCTTCTATGTACAGTCACGTGTCTAATGGTCACCCTCCCCACAATGAAAACAATTTTCTTTTGGCTTGCTACAACCGCCCTTAGCTTTTCCTTAGTTGTTCTGTTACTATGAATGACCTTTTTTTGAACTGAAATTCTTCTCCAAAAAAATCAGTTTCCCCATTAACGCTTGTTTTTCAATCGGACCCTGCGACTTCAATTGAGGCTCCTCTGCCATTAATCGCGCACGTACATTTATCATAGTTTAGTTGTCCGCACTCGTTGAATCCCATGTACTATGAAAACGGTTATATTCAGCTGGCAGTCACTAACATCTTTGTCATAACCATCGAATCGGAACTCGCCTAATTGGTGAAACTGTAACACCGCTGTTGCAAGTACATAATATTTGTCCTTCGATGTTTGTTTATTGTATTTTTGAGCATTGCTCACATTGAAGCTTCAAACATCACAATTTATTATTTGCAGCAATTGCAGCTTTTTGCACATCGTCGAAATGGCACGTATTGCCATGGAATCATTCTGTTTCCATATTCATGGCATAACCTGTGTGCGCAATCGTTAAAATTTGACTAAATTACTTTACCAATTAAGAACAAGAATATTCATATCGATGAACCAACTGTTTTATATTTAACATCCACGGACAGTGGAAATCACAGAGCGGTCATTCAGTAATTAAACTCTGAAATTCCCAGAACACCGATAAAAATGCGAACTCTCACTCACCCATACTCAATTTAATATAAAATCGAGTTACATAATATGTATGTAATAAAATTATGACCCAAAAAAAACGAGCGAATTAGAAAAAATGTGTACAAAAATAAAAATACATAATTAGATGACGTATATAGCCATTTGGTTTATTAGGATTAACAGTAATACCAAATACATAACATTATGACGGTTGAATTCTAAAAATAAAAAAGTACAAGATTTTGTGCGATTTTCTATCTCCAGTATTATAAATCTACGCAATTTTTATGCAATTCTATTTACCTATATTTATTTACAGGAATTTTTGACATCGTAAACATGTTATTAACTCGATGTCACCTCATCAAAGTTGATGCTAAAAATAATCTTGGGTTTACGCCATTAATGAAGGCTGCACTACAGGGACGTACAAAATGTGCAAAATTATTACTTTTTGCTGGTAAATATACAATAACTGACCAATAACTTCTGGTACAAAAAATTATTTCAAAATATTTTTTTTTTCATATTCGGATAGGGGCATCACCATCTGAAATTGATACGGGACGAGGATTACGCGCTGAACAATGGGCCCGATTTTGTGGCCGATACTCATGTGCCGAAATGATAGAAAAATGTGCACGGTCACGACTACTCGAAAAAACATCATCATGCCGCTGGCCACATGAATGTGCCAATAATAATAATAACAGTAACATGACTGAAAAACAATTGTTGCAACGATCTAAAACAAATCCGGCAACAACATCGGCACTCGATTCGCAATCAACACCACAATCGCCTGTAATTAGTAAATCACAAATTGTTAGTAAAAGTTCTAGTTTTCGTTCGAAGTTTCGTAAAGTGCTGCCATTCGGATTATCGCGCGAGAAGTCAAAAACAAAACCGACGTTAGATTGTAATACCGATTTAGTAACTTATTTAACGGCAGCCGCACTGTGCGCGAGTGGGCCAGCACTACCGTCGAATGGAAGTGTAAAAATCATTAAAAGTATTATACGTCCTTTAGAAGTGCCTAAGTAAGTATCCTGACCTAGTTTAATTAATTCATTCATCGTTCTTAATAAATAAATATTACTGCTAGAGTGTTGGTTACTGATGAAAATCGTGAAGGATTTGTAGCAGAATTAATAAAACGTTTGAAACACACCACAACGGAAGAAGAAATTCCTTTCTCGGATATAAACAAAAATTTCTTAACATTAAGTAAAGAATTTTTAATCTGGTATTTTTGCCTTTTTCCGTATTTGCTCTGAATATATTGTGCTTATCGGTCAGGTATGAAGTAAACGCGGTCCTTGCTATTTTATGTAGTTAGTTAACTCAGCATTTTATTAATATAGTGTCCGTCTTAATAAGGCACAGACATTTTATTATTTTAACGCCTAGAATTGTTATTCTTATAAGCAAGCTTTTTGGTCAGCTTTTTCTGCACGATCGTAATCTAACGATCAGTTTATAAATTAATCAATTGTAGTTCGTTATTGCTTGTTAAATTGTATTTTTTGTCTGATGTTATAAAACATCCTTGTCAATTTGAAAACTTCAGATGCTGCGTAATATTTCTATCGTCCGAATGATTTGAAATGATTTGAAATCAATTTATTAATTTCGTAGTCCTTCGCTAAATACATTTCAATTTTGCATGCATCAAGTATGACCTCAACACAGCACTTTAGAACTTTTGCGAAGGAAATAATTGTTTACTGCACCATTCACGAGTACTTTTTAACTGCAACACAATTAAATCGTGATAATTAAATAATTTCATTTCGTTTTTTTAATTTCAGATTAGAAGTAACGCCAGCAAATAATCAAGCACTTATCAAAAAATATGAAGCACGATACTCGGCCGAATCCGATGTAGTCGATTCAAAGCATCGAAAGCATAAATTGTGATCAATACATTTATGATACAACTAAGTTAAAAATAAAATTTAAAAAAACAACAAAAAACTGATTACATTTTAAGAAAACTTTTTAAAAACTATAAATTAATAATTTTTAAAATTTAGTTTTGTATATTAGTTCTTCAAGTGCCATTTCTTATAATATTATAGTAAATTGGAACAAATAAGAACAACTTAGTTCTTACACCCTTCTTTGGCTACGGTTACAGTAGATATGTGTTCTGATGAACTTTAGCCTTAAGGCTCTGATGCATAAACTAAAAAAAATTACTATAATTTTACTTTCTTTCTTGGTCATCTTTCCGAACCCAGCAACATAATACCATACAAATTTGGAATTAGCGCATTTAAAAAAACAAACAATTTTTTACAAAACAAAATCCAAATAAAAACATTAACACTATAATTAATCATAAACTATACTCTCTGTACCAGTATTTTCAATCTTCTTATTATAATTCTATTTTAAAACACTGCATGAAACTTTGATTTTAACTTCATACATTTATTTATAAACTTAAATTAAAAAAAAATTTATATATAAATAAAATTAAAAATTCAGTATAATAAAATAAATATTGAATTCAAATAAAATATAAAATATAATTAAATTTATATCCGTGTTTAATTATTTACATCTCATCATTAAATTTTTTATTTTTCTGGAGGCGTTTATTCTTGATGTTGCTCAATATTTCGTATGCCTGCTGAATTTCCATGAATTTTTCCTGAGCACCTCGACGCTGCAGTTCATCTTTTACTTTATCGGGATGGTGTTCGCGCGATAATTTACGCCATCGCGATGTAATTTCCGATTGTGATGCTGTTGCACTAACACCAAGCACTTTAAACGCATTTATTTCACCATCGACATCCATATTTTCGATTATTTGCCGCCAGGTTTCATACCAACCGTGATGCTTTGCATGCCGCCACGTTTCTTCGAAAGTTTGCTTTAAATCAGTCCACCATGGAGATTTTAGGAAATTACGAATTGCTTCGTGTACCGGCACTTCATCACCATCACTGTCGGTGATTTTGCCATTGAATACGAAATAACATCCCCACAGTGCTAGATAGATACAAACAGCAGTGGATAAAATTAGCGCCCTTTTCATTGGTTTCTCACGTTTTGGCGGAAGGGTTTGCCATTGTTTTGAATATCCGTCAAAAACAAGAGCAGCAAGAAATACCATACCCGTAAACCAGTAAGTCTCATCATACACCCAATAGCGAATAGGATACACAGCATATGATGTTAATAAACAATGCCACAGTACACCCCGTTCTCGACCAATGTTACCCACTGTCCAAACACCAAGTGCAACAAAAAGTGGAATAATCCAATGTAAACAGTTCCAACTAATGCCAAACAAATCATCCTCAGGTATGGCAACCATTACAACTTGCCCCCATAAATAACCTACCATTATGGCTCCAACAAATCGATTCATTGAAAAAGGTGGTTTTCGATTATGAAACAGTTTTTCGGAAAATTGTCGTACAAATTCTGGATCCTCGTTCGCATCCCGCACTAACCGTGGTATGCTAAATATTTCGGAGAGCCAACCAATTCCAAAGTAGCCACCTGTAACAAAAATAATAAATTTTTAATATACTGGTTATATTCTCATTACGGTAAAATGTGCTGAAATACAATCTTTTTTTTCATTACCAACTTTTTTAAATAAATAGTAAGAGAAAAGAACCATTGGATCAAATAGATGACGTGAACCTAACAATAATTTACAAAGTTGGTTCAGACAAATAGATGTAAACAAATTATAATTATGTGATGTGATCTTTCGTGACGGAGGATGAAGGTCAACTGCAATTGACCAAACTTTTAACATTCTACTATTCTCCTCAATGATTCTACATTAAACCTGGCGATTTCCGAAATTGTGAATTTAATCAATATGGCGAGCTTATATTGATGCAACAAACAGCCTAAAATAATGAAAGTACATGCATTAACGTATTTCATCATTTATGTTCGTAAAATTATATTTTCGTGAGAGCCTTGCTTTCCAAATAAGGGCACTTTACGACAGTATCACTTGAAATGCTAATTGAAATAAAGACTCCGTTTAGGATATGAATTCACATTAGATTGTTTTAAAGTTTATATTTATCATATATCAACCAATTTCTCATGTTTTATTGCTTATTGTGGCTGTTTAATATTCATAAAGTTTATGCCAAACGTCAAATATCATCCATGTAGTTCAAGTCGCGCTGCGTCTCAATTGTTAAACGCCAATTGATAAAGTTGGGGCGCCAAAGATAAATAATTAATGCAACAAAATCAGTAAAGAACGTTGTTCAATTTTTGTGTTTTACATACAAATTTCAATAGAAAGCCGGGAAATAATATAACACCTTTTCAGTATACCATCCACGTATTACATCCAAGACAGTCTTAAACCTGACATGGCCAATGAGTCGGCACCGAGATCTGCTGATCCAGGTGGTCTTAGTTGTGTTTATTAAATCGTCATCGTAATCGATAAGAAAATTCGATTTTATATCGAGATTTTGGTTGGATTCGAATCCAGTAACTTCCGCACAAGTGCCAAAGCTTCATTCACTACATGATTTCGGTGATACTGAACTTAAGAATATAAAAACTTAAGGCGTGCTAAAGCGGTTTCTTGTCGGGCCCTTGTCGGGCCCTTAGTACTATCGGTTTCTAATGGCAAAGGAAGAAAAGTTTACTGTTCGTTTCTTTTTTATTTCTGTCCTTCCTATAGATACACGATAGAAAGAAGTAATAATTGTGGTCAGGTTGAAGTGTAAACAGAGGGATTACCACAGGACTCATCTCCTGTGCCGTCTCGGTATGCAACTTCACAAGTGATCACAGCGTCTCATCGCTGCGGGCACCAGCAAATCTCGTAACAAAGGTAGACTAAGTGTGTGATGGCTGTGCTCCTTCTACAGAGTGTTCGTGTTGGGCTGGAACAACCCAACGTGGAAAAAATATTTGTTACGAAACTTCAACAAATGCCTCGAATAATTAACTAGGATTTAAAATAACACGGAATAAGGACATCGATTTAAAATTTGGAACATAGAATATATTCAACTTAAACCGCCCGGAGACCTCCATAAACTATTCGTAGAGGCATCTCAGTTCAATCTTGATACAATTGCATAAGATTTATCGGCAACAACATCGTCGACCACAGTTGCCAACGGATTGCTCTCTCCTAAAGTAACAACTTCGATAGGAACGCGTTTCTTGTTCCCATAAATAACCGGATTTGCGTACTCAGATTGCACATATGTCACTTCAACATCCCATTTGTGAACCTACATGCTCCAACGGAGGTGAAATCAAAACATACCAAAGATACTTTCTACGATCACCACGAAAGCGTTTTAAACATAATTACCCAACAAGATTATTTTGGGAGACTTCAATGTACAACTTGGCAATGCACAGTTTTAATCGTGGTACTATCGCCCCAGACTCCCTACACTTTGCATCAAGTAATAACGGGATGCGCACCACAGAGCTAGCTTGGCTATATAATTTGATAGTAGCCAGCACATAGTTCCCACACATGCAAATCCAACCACATCCTCGTGCCTAAAGGCATTTTTCGACCATCAAAGATTTAAAACCACACAACCATAACAAAATTTATTTTTAGAAAAATCAATAACAACAAATCGCTGAATATGCTGACTAGATCACATGGTTATCAACTTTGATTGAATGTCTAAATGTGACAAAACACCCCATAATGTGTTCATCTGAATTCGTATCATTTTTCCAACGCAATCCTCAGAGAAAAGTTTGATCGGCTGTCGTTCCAAAACGCGCTTGTTGTATATTGATACACAGCGTCTTATTAATTGAATTAAAAACTTTTATTTGTAAAAACTAATAATTTTATGGTTGGTTGGTTGGTGAGCTGTTGTAGCGATGTTAATTGTCCAAAATTCAAAATTGAAGAGAATGATTTAAACAGTTTAATTTGTCTGGTAAACTGATTTATTTTCACAAACAAAATCTAGTTTTAACTAGTAATATGGTTTTTGTGAACACGATCACAAAAATCTGAATAGACGATTTTGCTCTAACGCCAAAATAACAATTTGACAGTTGATCAGACCAAACAATAATTGAATTTAAAGAAAATCTAGTTTTAGCTAGTCGTAACATTATGTTAACCGTAGACGTACCGCTATCGCATCGTATTAAATCTGAATTAAATGATTCTATCTTTGTTTATCACAATATAAATCATTTAAACAACGATTGGGTCATCTTTGATGCAATCAGCATATTCAGCGATTTGTTTTTATTGATATATCTAAAAATAAATGGATGGCTCTAAAGCAAGGTGATAATCGAAGGCAAGCACTCTCAGAGGTTTTCGAAATAACATCGAAAGTGGTACGTCAAGGAAGACCCAATTCTCTTAAACCTCGCGTTATAGTATATATTATGAGAGTGACATACGCATCCTGAGTCGTAACATCGAGTCGGTTAAAGAAGGTCTTCTCCTGTTAAAAATAACAGCTCAATAAATTAACCTCTATGTTAGCAAAGCGAAACCCAAATACATACATGGCTATCACGAGAAGGCAATATGCGAAGAATTTTTAATTGGCGACACACAATACGAAAAACAGCAAGTTACAGAAAGTTAATACAAAGCGCTGTTAACACCGGTAGTTTCGATACCGAATCTTGGACGCTGACAACACGGGGCAGCCGAAAGCTTGCCGTTTTTAAGTGAAAATTAGTTTTTTTAGTATTTAATCTTTGCAATCTGTTCTGAGGCCGAAGCACTCCCAACTCTTGCAGTTCGCTTTTCACCTCCTTAACTTACACAGTCGCCTGCCCAATCGAGTATGACTATTGGTTCGATTTTCGTAGAACCATCTGCAAATTGCATAGCTCTATGCCGATGACAGAGAGTCATAGTTGTGTTAATGTAAAATAAAAGTAAATTAGTTCGTATGATGCTAGGTCCAATTAAGAAAGGAAAAATTTACCGCATGTGTTTGAATTCTGAGATTAATTATCAAGGCTAGATTAGATGTCTCGGTTCTAGGTTCCCAAAACCGTACCATAAAACAGAGCCTGGAGTCGGCACTAATGAAAACAGGTCTTCGTGAGAGACCAACTATTCGATGGATTGACGACGTTGAACAAGACCTTCAAACACTTAGTTATGAGGCCCATGCTTGAAATCCTCTTGTTGTTAATAATTATTATTTAAACAAAAAACCCAAACAACAATATTTTAATTTAAATTATTTAATTATCGTGCGAACATTGACGTAGTGTCAGTCCACAATTAATATTTATAAAGGTTGCGTCCGATTTATACAATAAAATCGAGGTTATATTTGAATATAATCCAAAGTTTCGAATTGGAGTTAAATTTAAAATGTTAAATGTACGGGTTTCAGCACCACCAATTGTGCGGTTTTAAATCCAGGTTGGAGATTTCTCGCTGCAGGAATGAAAAGCAAGTTTGTTTCCTAGAAAGGAGTTTATTACCATTTAAAGCGATTAGCTAACATTTGAAACCAGATAGATACATAATTTCCTATTGGATTCTGGCATTTTACAAAGCAAAAATTATCAATGCTCGCACATGCAAAATCAAAACAGAAATAGTTATTTGTTAGCTTTCTATGTGTACTGCACTAGAACTCGATAAGTGTGTATTTGTTTTCGACAATTTAAATCGAAAAAATAATGCTCGCTAGACCGCTCATACTTACAGAAGTGTAGTGCTCGAAATTATTTTCATTATTACCATGTTTCCATGCACTGAGTTAAAACTGGTTTAGGTTTCGTTGAGTTGAAAATTTGTTGCAGTTAATTCGAACCGTTTCCATGAAATCAATGATCAGTAACCAGCTATGTTACATTTTATTTCGATAGTTTACTCATTTTTAAGGTTAATTTTATAACAAATTTACTCTAAATCTATATTTTATTAGTTTACAAAGAGCATACTTCCAAAAGACTGACAGAAAACGTTGACATATAGATCCTAACCCAACGGAACTAGTTTCGTTGAGTTAATGCGGCTTCAACGAAACTCAACTTTACTCTGGGTTTCCATGAACACAAGCCTGAGTTTACCTAGGTTAACTCTGACCATGGAAACATTGTAGTATAATATGTGTGTAATATCAGGTTCGTTGCTTTTAAAATTTACATGTAAGAGAAAAGACATCATCTTTGGTTTTTAAGTAATAACAGACTTTGCAAAACGTGGTACTTAAAATCACTTTTTAGTATTATAATTTATCACTCGCTGGCACTACATCCCTTGTAGGGATTTCGTCGCCGCATTAGAGCCATTATCAGATTATTTTTTATAGATTAATGATTGATAAGTTCATCGAATCGTAAAAGTGAGTTATCTGTGTTATAAGTTGGTGTAAAATAAACCGTAATCTCCTTCATCATTGAAATATTTATTTGCTTAAAATGTGTAATTTTATTAAATTATTATTTATGAGCTTTATGCAATTATTTTTCGGTTGATTACCTAAACTAGAAATACACTTGTATCGAGAGTTCTAGTACAATGCTCATAGACAACGAGGCGATTATTATTTATGTTAATTGACCTACTTGTGACAAACATAAATGACAATATGATTAAAAAGTATACTCAATCTTGTTCTAACCATTTATCTCAGCTTGCACATGAATTAAATATTAATTAAGGAAAAGTAATTAGAATTATTATTAGAAAAAACCTACTGTTTGGAAGCCTGGTGTTAATAGCGACAAATACCCGGCCTGATATAGCGGATTGCAATATATTGACTCATAATCAAGCAATGTTCAAACATACCGAAGAGGCGATACGCAAATCAGGTTATTAACTCACCCTGTTTTATAAGCTATAATTATAGCTTACGCGGCACAATAATCGGAATCACCGGCGCCACCGTGTGTCAACTACTGATTATGGATTTTCTTCAACAATGATAAAACTAATTCGAAATAAATTACATATTTCAAATAATAATTGATGAAATTTAGCTAAATCAGTTGTGATCAGTAAAAACAGTTCGTGTTTATCCAAAACGGTCGTTTCTCGAGTAGTTTGGGTTGTTGTTGGGAATACGAGAACGCATCGTCCATCGTCGAGCTAAACATAACATTGGCCTTGGCACCCCTCGTAAACGATTTGTTTACATTATTCTCTTTAAAATACAAATGTATTCACTGAATTTTCAGATTACAATCTTATGATTTCAAGTTTAATAAAACAGAAATACAAAATCAGGTCATGTCGAAAAGTATTGGTAACAGAACGGAGGTGTATAACAAACCAGAAAATACGTCATCGTTTACTATTCCGTACGTACTTCTTCTTTTCTTCATATTCAAGAACCATTTAATTTTATAAAACAATGTTTAGAAATTGCTATGTAGGTACATATTAAATATAATTAGATAAAAAATCAAACCGGAAATACATACCTAAAGTACACCACCAAACAAATGCGTGTCGATCACGATGTAAATAAATGTGATGTAGTCCAAAGAGTCCACCAAAAAGCCATAATATGTAGGCGACCACGACCGATTTTTGGGGTGGCCGCTCTAATGGTGGTGATTGAACCATCCCATTTACCTGTTGCTGTTTAGTCACCCCATTTCCGTTACTCATCGTTTGTTTTGAGATCCCATTGGTGTTCTGTTGTTTTATGTTTTGATCGGATTTGGTTGTATTATCACTAGTATATGTTGTTACTTTACTCTTAATCATTTTTATTATAGACATATTTTTCACTAAAAAACATTAAATTGAAAAAATATTAAAATTGTGTCACGTATGAGAATCACACATTTGAAAACACAAACAAAAAGAGTAAAATCCCGTTATCTTTTTGTATTGCATTGTTGTTGTAAATTATCGTACTTGTTATTGGATCATGCACGACTTACCTTTTTAATCGCTTTTCTAATTAAATTTGATATCACAATTTTTATTAACTTGTTTCAATAATGATATTTAAATGTAAACTCACAAAATATTCGATTTACTATTATTTATTAAAAAAATACAAAATAAAATCACAACTTCACTTGCCCATGTTTTGGTATGAAATGAACTAAAAATTTGAGATGAACAAAAAATGGTGGTTACATCTTTTTTAGTACACGAAAGAATAGTGTGTTTCATGGTGAAATGAACAAAGTTAGATACATTTTATATTTTTTGTCGTTTGAGCGATAATTTTTACTGTTCTTCTCAATTTTTCCAAATGACCACAGCGATGAGCAGAAATCAGAGACAGAATACAATGCCAGAGATACAAAAAACGTGTACATGTATCAATCGTTTTTGAATATATTCGGTTAAAAACGGAACCATGCTTCACTGTACATACGAAGCTCAAAAAATTTTCGACATTCTCTCTTCCATATTTAAAATTATTTCAAATTTCTATTAAATAATTTGACATTCATCTGTCAGCCAAAACATAACCTAAGTTATGTGTAATGTAAAATTGTGAAAGTTTATAAATAACATGTTTTTAAATAAATTAAAATCACCAATAAAACTATTTAATATCAATAATGTATTAAGTATAAATACAAATTTACGTTTTATTACATTAAATCATTTGTGTTGCAAGAAAATATTCCAAGACACGGAAAATCAATTCGCCCACAATGCACTACAAATAAATCGGAAAAATAATTATAACATATTTCGAAATAACGCCGAATTTGGTAAATTAAACGAAATTAAGGGGAGTCTGATTGATGAAAATAGTATAAATCGTATTTGTGAAACTAAGAATTGGGAAGAAATCGATAATGATGTGCTGCTGGATAATTTTCGTACCATTGGCCACTTCTGTCGAGAGAACAGTGTTTTTATATCGGATGAGCGATTCGACGGTGTAATTGATGCACTAACGGAAAAGGCATTCCAATTGACTGATGAACAAGTAATGCTGGTATTGGAAATACTTCGAATATTCCCGGAAACAACATCACCAAAAAGTCGAAATTTTGTGGAGCTTTGGTCGGCGATGGATGATGTCTGTTGCGAGCGTATAACAAATTGGACGATTGATCAATTATTAGTGGTGTTTGATTATTGGTATTATCTAAATCTTGCCCGAATATGTAAATACACTGTTCAAATGTTACGGAAGGTTGATCGAAAACTGAATAAATTAACTCCCAGTCAAATGGCACAATCAATGTTTGCAGTGAATATTGCACGGAAACCACTGTTCAACATGTTTAAATTTGAATTACAGTTTATCACACATTTTAATGAAATGACGATTCATGAGATTGCAATTATATGTATGGGATTTTTTAAGACCGAAACTAAATTAAAAAATTCGAATTTGGTTTCAATGATCTATCGAAAGTTGGGGGAAAATGTCGAGATGATTCAGGATATTCCGCTCGTGAATATTTTAAAAATATTACGCTATTCATCGAATCTAAACCATGCCGATATGGTACTGAGTCTTTTAGATAATCTCACCCCGCAAATTCCACGATTCTCCATAGTAACTTGTTTGCATATAGCGCTCGCTGGTTCAGATATTCAAGTTTGTCATGATCAGTCATTCGAATTAATAATTCAACGATATTTGGAAGATATAAAGTCAACTCGATTGAAGGATTTGGAACGGATGAGTTTCTTACTTGGACTCTATAGATTCACCGAGAAATCGGAAAATGGTCAAAAGTTAGCGTTACGCATTTTAAATGAAATTAAAGGCCGTGTTAATGAAATAATTCTTCATCCAAAGTGTCTGCCGTCAGTGATACATCATTTAACTATATCAAATCTGTATTCCGAAGAAATGATATCATCGGCTCTCGATAGCAAATTCATTGAATGTGCCTATGGCCGAAATTTAACGTTGGGGCGCGAAATATTCTCTTTGGATGGATTCACACGTATTAATTTGAAATCGACTTACAAAGGCAATCAACTTCCCATCAAAGCTCGAAAAACTCTTGCAAAGATGTTTAACTATAAAGTACCTGCGGACCTGCGACCAGAATCATTATCCGCTACCGATCGTTTACTTCTTAACGTCCAAGAACATGCCGAGATTATCTACAAAAGAAATCTGCTCGCAGTCCATTTGCTTCCGCACTACGCGCGCAATGACATCGTAATCGGGTTTGATATGACAACGAAAAACACAATCAAGCTGGTGAACCCAATTCTAAAATCGATAGATAACTATGCTGAAATTATAACCCCAGAAATGTTGCTTGGTTCAGGTAATATCGATTTGGACAATACGAAATTGATTGTGCTAGTCGTTGGTGGATGGAATAATTTCATCAGGAATCAAAATCGTATGACTGGGTCGAATAAGCTAAAAATTGAGCAGTTAAAATTGCTTGGTTATAATCCAATATTAGTTCCTTGGTTCGAATGGTTAGGTATAACGGCCCGCGATGAACGGCTTAAATACCTGCGGCATAATATTAATTTAGTATTAGATGTATGAATAAAATGCTAGAATACAAAAATATAATTAATTTGAAAATATATTTGTGTTTTCTTTCTAATGTTGACAGTAACGAGCTTCTTAGCTAGACCAATATGAGAAATCTAGCTTATGAATCAATCTATTAGAATCTGCTTGTACTTAATGGAAGTAATGGAAAACGAATTCACCATCAGCACAAATAAACCGCTCGCAGGAGAACGCTACTCTGGGTAAGGACTATTCCAATTACACTACGCTTCGTGAACCATTAAATAAATCTAAATTCGTTCCATTTCTTCTGAATGTTAGAATCTTTCCCAATGCCCGAATGGTAATGTATTCAGAAAGCACTCATAAGAGATTTCGATGAATTTCATGCTAAGTGGAAGCAAGCGTTTCGAATAGCCTACATGCACCTCAGTAGGGCACATCGCGCCTACGCGCGATTTAGATGTCATGTTTTACTTTCCATTGATATTTTCAGCAGAGACACGACGACCGCAGTACGGCTATGTGATTGACAACAGTAAATCAGTTGAAAACTGTTCTTGTAAAACATTCGAAAGTAAACGTCGTTCTAACAATGCCAATTTGCATCAAAAACTCATCGTGTCCCGCTGTATCGTTAAGCGAATCCACATCAAAAGACACAGCTTCGTGGCAACCTTTTATGGATTTGGAAAGAACTCCTTTGTTTAACAAAAATACCGTTCAGAAGAAGATGAACATGATAACTAAGAAATGGCTATAGGTTTTCCTCTCTGCGCCCCGCTAATTTCATACAGCCTGTACAAATCACGTTTTCTGTAGAATACTTTCCTTTATACTTTCAACAATTTCATTGAGAACAAAGACCCTGATAGTTGATATGAATTCAGATCATTCAGATACACTGACTTCTGCTTGCGCTCCACTCCTATCAATATCTTTAATTCATGCATTTTTTATGCCATATTTCTGTAACATTTCGTAGTTTACAAATTCAGGTTGTATAAATACTTCTGACCAATGCTTTATCACACAGGTTAGCTGCGTTTTACAGAATTTATCTGTATTCAATATGGCAATAGTTTGCTTTAAAAACTGCCAGTATCCCTTGATACGTTTGTTGAATTAGATTAGTCAGTGTGGTAGCAAACGCAATTTCTATTGTTTACAAATTTTTCGAGAGTTTTTGATGATCGGGATTCTTCCCAAAGCTGATATCGATATCAATGGATACTGTCTCAATGAGATGAGAGAGCAGTTCAATATCTAGATAGTCTAGACCATTGGTCACTGAGATACGAAGGGTAACGGCAGAGTCTTAGTATAGACACGTTAAGGCATTTACACTGCTACCGGAAAAGGTAGGTGTGTGGAAACTGTCTATCGTAGAAGGGGGGACCGTTACTACTAAAACAGGCTAAAACCCAGAGAGGTTCTGCACTTGTCTTAGGAATATTCACCGGACTACCACCATTTTGGAGAACACGCAAGAAGGCAGGAATCAAATCGTTTCCATTTAAGCCACAAGATTGAAGAAGAAGGGGAGGCTGTATATTGTTCCATTTTTTCTACTCCGCTCCAGCTGCGCACACACAAAAAGTTTTGTGAGTAATATAAAACGACCACGATATCTATGTTTAAGATGCGATGGTTTAAGATTTCACGCTACATGGGTAGAATAATTCCACTATAGGGGAAGAAGTGTAACATCCTGCGGTACCATAACCGACCTATCCCAACATAGGATGCATATCCTAATTAAGATGAACAATAATGCGAATACATATCTTTTTCGTTTCAAGACTAATTAAACGGGCGACTGCTGCTTGAGATAGACCTGTCTATCAGAATTTAACAGTTGAAATAGTATGTAATTATATGTTACTCTCTAATTCAAAATTTAATTGATGATCGACTGGAACACAAGCTAATGTACATCAGTTTGCGGAGAGCGGAACTGTCAAAAATTGGTTTATCTGATATTTTAACTGCCACAATTAGTATGAAAAGCCTTCACGCCACAACCAACTATTAAAGGAATTTGCTTATTCAGACTACAAGACCACAGAATATATCCAGGTTCGAGAACGTCACTTGGGATGAGACAAGCTAAAAATCTTCATAGCCCCTGCATCGAATGCATCCGATTATCACTGTGAAAAACTAGAAAATGCCTTACGAACCACTGCAGATGCTGCAACACAGCATGGGAAACATCCAAACATATCGCTACCTTGGAAGAATAGCGACCCAACTCGAAAAATAGAAATTTTGAGTAAATAGTAATTTAATCACGAAACCCTGAAAAAGCCAATGCAAAAACACCACTTTAATGAAGGTGGGTTTATTTGTAAGTTCGTTATCAACCCTTTATTTTGAAAAAAAGGAAAAAATTATTTATTTTTTTTATTTATGACTCTTTTGACTAAAATAAATAATAATATTATTAATTCAAATTAATAAAAATGGAAATTATTTTAAGGTTCACAAATTTTTTATAAAAATCTAACAAAATAACTAAGTTCGTGCTCTTTATATGGCACTTAATAAACACATTATTCCACTCGTTTAATTATTTCGCAAAAAAAATTTGTTCAAAAAGTTTAAAAAATTATTCAATCGATTTCGACTTGTTAGGTCATCATCAGGAGTATCTGCTGATTTGTAAAAATAAAAATTTAGTTATATATAGTAGAAATAAGCAAAAGGAAATAAAAGAAGGAGGGACAAAAAATAGGCAATAAAAATTAATCTATTGATCGTTCCAACCATCTGTTGTTTACACGGAAAAATTACTAATAAAAAAGGGGGTGGAATAGCTCTTTATATGGGTATTGTCAGTTTTCTTTGCAGTTCTTATCAGGCTCACATACTGGTCTGGTATATAAGTGGAGCTGATTTTCGGTCCTTTTTTATCTGTCTTTCTTTGACAGAGTGGGCGCTGTCCCCCTCATTTTAACTGCGTGATGAGTAAGGGTGATTAAGTATTTGTGGCTTATTTATTTAAAAAATGTAAAAAAATAAAAAATGATATCCACACAGTTTTCTTTGAATTTGTGTCGCCCGCTGCCTTATTTATGTGTTCCAAATATCGCCAAATACATGTACCGATTTCGTTAAACCCTCTGTTTGCTTGGTCCTTCGGATCAAAAAATTCATGGTTTTTTATAATCAAATATTCAATTATTGGTAAATGATACTTATACTCATTCAGGTACCATGAAAGGTGTGGCTTGCTTAAGAAAGTAGGAATGCCTGTGCCATATGTAGCAATCTACATCATTTGATTTGAAGTCAAAAAATTTGAAATTAAACACATTTACTTTGGATACGTAATAGGAATTATGATACATCTCTCCGCGGGCAGGGTAATATGGCGTGAAGTTCGTATACTGCTACTTTAATGTCCTATTTATTAGGATACTTTTCTTGAAGAATGACCATTTTATTTTCATTGGAATTATTGAACTGCGACCAGAGTTCGCATTGGTCGTTCTTAGGCTGGAAGAATGATAAATTAAACTCGTTCGTAAAAATGTTATAGTACATCAAGTAATTGCCATATTCTCGGTTTTCATCCTGAGATATCTTTTTGTAATTTATGTAGAGCTCACTTATAGTTTTATCCCCTTCAATATATTGCGTAGCAGTACAGGCGCGACAATAATGACTAACAATTCTGGGGATTAATATGTTCCCAATTCTTACTCTGATAGCTAAAGGCACCCCTGGGTTATTTTTGTGTTTCCGTTTAGGCTCTCGAGCAATTATTCCTACTTCAGAAGCAATTCGTCGTTCCTGAACTGTACGAACTATTATCCCACTGATCCCTAACGTATAGCAGTGAAAAATTGTTTGAATACTCGTAACTTGGTATCAGTGCGATTAAAATAAAAGGCACTATTTAATCGATTTGGGGGCGAAGTCCTAAATTCATACCTCCTCGCGGTGCTTTCTGGGTAAATAAATAAATCAGGCGGTGTAGTGGAGACGAGTGGGGCATATTCTGTAGTCATGGACACGTCATGTCAGAGCGAGCCATTGGAGCCCCAAAACCAATACCAAATCAGCGTCTGTTCTTCAGGTTAGGAGCGGCCTGGAGATCTCCAGACCCTTTCGAACCAAGCAACGAGTTACACATTAGACGTACTTGTACTACAAGAGCTTAGATGGTCTGGGAGTGAGATCCATGACACCACCAATGATTACACTCTTCGCTACAGCGGCCACATAAGAGAATCCACACAGTAACGTGGAGGTCGTATAATGGAAGAATAGAAAACTAAATCGATGGTATTTAAGAGACACTCCGCTTGTCATATTCAAATGTAAGTGCAAACTATCATACATCACGTTCAATATAGAGATGCACAGAAGACCGTTCGATGGAATGTCGATGTTTTAAAAGTCCGAGCGTCATTGCGAAGTTACTAATCAGCTGTCATTAACTAGACCGGCACAGTAACAACGAAGAAGCTCCTCCTAACATCCAGAAGCAGTGGCACGCTATACAGACAGCCATAATCACCGCGGTGCAAAATACCATCAAAAGGCCGCAATGATGTTCGATGATCAATGCCGCCTGGTCGTCGCAATAAACAAAAGCTTCGTGAAAAATGGTTGGCTCGCTAGACACTAGAAGCACTCTAGCGGTCGCGATGGAATCCTCGCAAAATTGATTAAACTCGGAGGTGCTACTGTGCAATTTGGCACTTGAGTACGCAGTGAGGAAAGGCAACATTGAAACTTCGCGCTGTATAATTAATAAATCAGGCCAAATTCTTGGACATGCATATGATATCGTGGTTCTTGGTCGAAGATAGCGAAATCAAGAAAAGTTTCATACCGCTCGAACGCTGGGCAAGAAGACTTGATTTGTAGGTGAACAGTATAGTAAAACCAAACTATTAGCAACACCCAGGAATATCTCCATGGCAAATCTCGGAATTGGCGACCACAATTATAAAGCACTCATAAGAGCTGTGCTGGCTGTCGGAAGCGAGAGTTGGACCATGACCTGTAATGATTGTAGATTGTTATCTACCTTCGAAAGAAATGTCATTCGTTCAATCTTTGTTCCCATTAAAGTTGTGAACAACGAATATCGGATTCGTATGAACCACAAAGCAACTTCTCGGAGGCAGCGATATCATCGGATTCATCACATCCAATCGAGTTAAATGGCTCGGCCACGTTGCATGGATTCCAGAACGAATGACCAATAAAGTGTTCCATCAACAACCAGTCGGACGAACCAATCGGGAAGGATGGAGGACCATAGTAGTGCAGGCGACAAAATCCCTTCATGGGATGTGAAACCTAGCGAGAGAAATTTAATTGGCGATGGCTGTGTTCTCTGTGGTAGAGATATTTCGGGTTAACTATTATTAGCAGCATTTATAGATATTACAGTATAATTTATTTGCTAAGTGCAACAATGACAGTCGTGTGCGAGTTATTTATATGAATAATAACTTAAATTGTAAGCAAGTTAATTTTAACTTTCAAACATTTGACCGACGGCATCGGTGTAAGATTTACCGCGAACTCCAAATTGATATTCGTAGTTTGCATATATATACACTCAATTATACTAGTGTTCCTACATTCGTGGATGAGTTCGCCAAACTAATTAATGACGAATCTCATACTAATCTATTCCTAGTTTTCTAATGTTAGTTTCCAATAATGATCTTGATGTTTTGGTTCCTGAACCTAAGAGAATTACAAATATTTTGGCAACTTGTATAGACAATATTCTGTATCGATTTGATCAAAGATATTTTAATGAGGTGTCTCGATCTGTTTTAGATCTTAAGATATCAGATCATTGTTTAGTTAAACAATGGAGGTTAGCTAGTAGGAACACTGGGGTATCGAATGTTGATCACACTCAATTAATTAATCTGCTGACATATGAATATTTACGTGGCCCACGTTGATAAATGTATTACTTCTAATTCAGTGAACAAGCAATCAGTTAAGTTCAAGCCATGGATGTCCGATTATCTCTTGAAACAAATACGTAATAGGAACAAGATTTGCCAACTGGTCAAGAAGCACCCTAATAATATTTGATTAAAACAGTATAGTTTAAAATTGTGTGAGTTTATAAACGAGAAAATATGCGCTACTAAAAAACAATTTTATGTTCAATAGTTCCATAGCAATGGCAAAAATGTTCGCAAAAAACTGGCAGTGAACGAAACAATAGTTGGCCATTCACAATTTGTTCTAATTACAGAAATTATTGATGAGAAGAGTTATTCCATTCAAGGTTCAGTTGATATTGCCAATGCATTCAACAATTATTTTACTACTGTTCGTGACTCGACGCAGTCTACTTATAAAATGCGCAAAACTGAAAAAATTAGACTAATTACAAAACACTATGATATAATGAGTAGTTTCCATTTCTCACCTATATCATCTGGAGAACTGTATTTAATAATTAATTAATTCTCTTAGAAATCGATCGGCTCTTGGTATAGATGGGATGTCTAATTATACTGTAAAAAAACGGCTTGCTTTCTAGTTGATGTATTATCGTTTATACTTAATCTAAGTGTGGATACAGGAACTTTTCCGACTTCCTTAAAGAAAACCGTGGTAGTCCCAATATTTTAAAAAAATGATATAACATCCGTAAATAATTATCGCACAATCTCCCTTCTTTCAGTTTTTCCAAAAATATTTGAAAAATTCAATTCAATTTTCTATCTCCCTTATAATTTGGTTTTAGAAAGAAGAGAAATACGGAGCAAGCTCTAATGTCATTTTTAGAACAAATAAGTACAAACATTGACCACAGTCTAAAGGCGTCTGTTTTATTAATAGATTCGACCAAAGCCTTTGATAGAGTGGAGCATCCTACTCTTTTAATGAAGCTTGACTGCATTGGCTTTCGCGGTACGATCCACAAGTGGTTATATTCATATTTAAATGGACGTACTCAGGTAGTTAAAATAAATTGTAATTTTAGCCATGTTCTACCGATTAATGTAGGGGTTCCTCAAGGTTCAGTTGTTGGACCTATACTATTCCTAATTTATGTAAACGGCATTTTTAGCAAACAATTCTGTGGCTGTCCCATTGCATTTGAAATGATTTTTCATTTGCCTATAGTAGTCTTACCATTCAAGATAATATTAAGTATATTGAGAGTGATTTAAATATGCTCTCGGTTTGGCTTAAGGCTCATAATCTTCTTCTAAGTGAAAACTAAAATATTACATTTTCGATAAGGATTGTCATCACGATCAGCCATTAATTACCACGAGTATGGTTGCAATAGAATCTGTAATTCCAATGGATGTTTCTTGGTTGACTTGGTCATGTATATCGTTATCTTGTCATTTTGATAGACGAACATTTAAATTAGAAGGCGCATATTGAGGGTTTGAAAACTAAGCTTTTATTGGAGCAAGGAAAATGTACGTTTAGATGTGTAGAAAAAAAAAATGTAGAATTGTGTATTTCACACTAGTTGATTCAATTCTGCAATACGGACTCTTCTATTGGGGTATAGTGTACGCAAGACCATATTAATATCATTATTAGAATCGATAAAACCACCCTTGAGGGTCGCGTTAATATGACAATCAGCACAGACAACCCAGTTGGGTTACTCAACAAGGAAACATACACAGAATCACTTAGACATCTCTACGATTGACTGTTATTGGCCTTTGAATAAACGAATTTCGAGTACTTGTGTAGTGCATTACTGTAAAATCGATAAAACCACTCTTGAGGGTCGCGTTAATATGACAATCAGTACAGACAACCCAGTTGGGTTACTCAACAAGGTAACATACACAGAATCACTTAGACATCTCTACGATTGACTGTTATTGGCCTTTGAATAAACGAATTTCGAGTATTTGTGTAGTGCGTTACTGTAAAATCGATAAAACATCCTAAGCCTATCTGAAACAATTAACAAGTGCATAATAATAGTTTTAAATTAATTATTAAAATTAATTATGTTTTTCTAATTTGGTTATTTTATCAAAACTATGTCTACACTTTACGATATTATATATCAAAAAATAACAAAATACGACCTTGATGAATTCTTATTCGATTTTTTGAAAAGTGTAGTGGTTTCATTTACACTTTTTGACTGTTGTAAGGTTTTTTGTTATTTTGTCAGAAACTTCACACTAATCTAATTACTTCCATTTTTTTTCAATCAATTGTCTCTTGGCATTCATTCTCACCATGATCTCCTTGTTGTTTATGTTAGTTACTATGGATCTAAACTTAAAAGTTTCAGCTTTAGGGATTTTTCGAAAATTGATGAATCACAACTTTCGTTCGACAATCTTTTTTCTATTAGTACTTCTACCGATCAAATTGAATATTTAAATTCCTCTATTAATTATGTATTTAATAATTGCGTTCTTCTAACTATTGTTTATTTTAGACCTAGATCCCTTCCTTGGATGACGCAAGAGATTTTGAATACTGCAACCAAGAATATTGATGAGCTCTTCAGTTTTTATATTTGAAACTAGTACGAGTAAGTTACACTTTCGTGATGCTTATAATAATTGAATTCAACTGTCATAAGTTTTTGTGCAGAGATTTTATATTATTATCATAATACATTATCTATTATATCTACATATTTTACTCTTATTAAACGTTTTTTTATACTGTAAATTATAGTGTTATGTTACATTTTATTCTTAATATTTTATAAATTACATGCAAACGTTAAAAAGGAATCAGTGTACCTGGCGCGCCTGTTCTGTTTCCCAAAGGTACACTTTTCTTACTAATTTATATATTTTAAATTATTGTAACGGGTGTTTCAACAGGTGCGTTTCAACTTTTTTCCGATAGGGACCGCGAACGACGCCATATTTTTTATTAATCTTTTGTCATTTGGAAACTTCATTAGTATACATTTCATCATGTACACATGACCAGCGATTGCAAATCGTGCAAATTTTTTATCAAAATAATCGTTCTATTGCTGCTACTTTAAGAGCATTACGGCCATTTTACGGTCCATTTAACAAGCCAGCCCGTTCGACAATCGACCGTATAGTGGCAAAATTTGTGTCTACGTTTTCGCTACATAATGTTCCGGTGCCCTCGAGAGCAAGAAGTGCTCGAAGTGTTGAAAATATCGCAGCCGCCAGGGCTTCAGTTCAAGAAGACACGAATGTGTCGCTCACACGACGTTCGCAACAATTGGGCCTTTCTGTGACATCATTTTGGCGAATTTTACGTAAAGATCTTGGCCTACATCCGTATAAGATCAAGGTGACACAACAACTAAAGCCGTTTGACCATTTGAAGCGACGCCGATTCGTGAATTGGGCTCAAGAGCAAATCGAAAATGATGCAGATTTTCACCGAAAAATCATCTTCAGCGATGAGGTTCACTTTTGGCTAAATGGATTTGTCAACAAGCAAAATATGCGTTACTGGGCAGGAAGCAACCCACACGTGATTCATGAGGCACCGTTGCATCCCGAAAAAGTCACTGTTTGGTGCGGATTACATGCCGGCGGTGTCATTGGGCCATATTTTTTCATCGACGATAACGATCGCCACGTTACTGTTAATGGAAATCGATATCGCGATATGATAAACAATTTTTTTTGGCCGCAATTGAATGGAATGGACTTGGACGACATGTGGTTTCAACAGGACGGGGCCACATGCCACACAGCACACGATACAATCGCGTTATTGAACACTAAGTTCGATGAGCGTGTTATTTCGCGAAATGGGCCCGTCCAGTGGTCGCCGCGCTCGTGTGATTTGACACCTCTAGATTATTTTCTTTGGGGTTATGTGAAGTCATTGGTCTATGCCAATAAGCCGGCGACGTTGCAAGAGCTCAGAGCCAATATAGATCGTGAAATTGCTGGAATTTCGGCCGATTTATGCGAAAGAGTGGTCGAAAATTGGGTTCAAAGATTGGACGTCGTAAAACGTGCACGCGGTGGTCATGCAAATGTTCAAATTCGTTAATAAAAAAAAAGTTAGTTCAAAAGTCGAACAGTTTGTGTTTTATTCAAAAAAAAAGTTGAAGTGCTCTTATTGAAAAACCCTGTATACTTGATGTAAATAAAAAACAATTGTGGACCCCAGTTAGTCATTAATGTGACACTTCGAAGAAGTTAATTTTTATTATCTTTCCGTTATTTTCACTAAAGGTTCACCAATATTATTGTGTTAACGTTAGCAAATAAATAAATTGTTAAACATGTTATTAAAAAATTGGTTGATTGATTGCTTGAAGCTAATTTTAAGCGATACATAGCATTGCGAGTTCGAAAAATTTTATGATTTGGCACGATAATCTAGTAATATTACCTGATAATGTCATATTACGTTCAAACGTAACGCCACCGTCCTACATTGATTTTTTAAATTTATATAAAGTGGATACGCCTTTCGCTAATGTTTTTTAATTACATATAGCCATAAAAACATTTTATGGGCTATGACGTGATTCAACAATTCAACTATATGTATAGGTTCTAATCGTGATATGTTAAAATTAAAAACTGTTTAGATAATAAATATTTAGAAACAAAACGCATCCACTCCACTGCTTTATTAAATTGCAATAGGTCGAATTTGAGGACGGAAGAAAAGCCTTTCCACAAATATTTCATAAACCGCAAGATTCTACCACCTGTTGTCTATCGTAATTTCTTTCTAAAACTGTAGTAAGAACAACATCATCAAAAAATCATTAATTAGTTTTCATTAATACTACAAAACATCATATTTTTGTAGTAAACAAAAATTTCGATTTTTTTTTGCTTGGCGCCAATCCTAATAGCGCCGAGTCAGTTTAACCCCAAACCATCAAAAAAAAGCAAATTTCTTGCATATAGTAAACTACTCTGAAAGAACGAGATTGTTTCTAAAAGTCTGAACAAAACTATCAAAAATATACCTAAGGTTGAGATTTTCCGCGCCCGTTGCTTGGTTAATATAAGTTTATATCTCTATAAGAATGAATTCTATTAGCAAGACATGTGTGTATGTAAATCATAAATTTTTTTATCAATTTATAATCGATATCGCGATACGATACAAGATATAATTTGGACAACATTCAAGCAAATAAAAATAAATGAAAGATTTTACTTAAGTTTTTGGTTTCCTTATTAATTGTGCGTGGGCCGAAATACCCTATAATAGATGCCCTGTAATTTATTATAAACAGTTTGGTCCTCATCCATGAACGATTTTCATAAAACAGCATTTGCTTGCTATTATTTACTCTGCTCATTATTTTATTATACATTTCGACATTACAAACCAACCAACTTATCGTGGGGTGTGCATCATGTAAGTGAGAGGGTGAGAAAAAAAACACAAACAACGCATAAAATACGAATATGTTTAGTTGTAATTTGTAAATAGCACCACAAGAGAAAATAACGAGAACCCGACAACGGCACCACGACGAACTATTATCATTAGATTAGTCCACATTTTTTATATTGTTTTTTTTGTGTTTTCGTGTTTGATATTCATCACGTTTCTTTTCTTTTCGAGGCAGGAGAGTTTAGTTACAATTCGGCTGTGGGCAACGCGTTACGTTTAATCTATATACAAAAATTTGTAATACGATATTTATTTAAACATCGGATATTTAACGTGTGTAATGAAATTGTGTAGAATTAGAATGAAAAAGTGTAGTCAGAGGTGTACAAATTTTATTTTTGCCAAACTTAATTAAATCTAATTAATTATTTTATTTTATTGTAGAAAATGCGTCATTACAATCGTTATCCTAATTGCGTCCGTTTTACTATTAATTTATTCAGTGTATTTATTTGTGCTACATCGGTTAGCTATAAAATATTATCGGATTGTGATAGATGCGGAAAGTGGCGAGAGTAAAATGTTAAAACAGCATAATAAATATATTTTGCTCTGGCAGGACTTTTGGTACGATCCCAGTTGGAAATTGGATTATGATCCAGATGGTATTGCCGGAGTAATTGATGAAGATAATGTAAGTAATGCATAAAATGTTTGTTCGAAATTCTGTATAATTCGTAAAAATATTGTTGAGGTCATAAAATTTAACCCAATTGACCTCAAGTTTATATGATAAATACAATTATGTATATAAGATCAAATCAATCTTATTAAATTTATGTTTGTTTTACAGTTTTACTTAAAGCCAGGGATATGCCCGGTTACAAATTGTATAATTACCAAAAATCGTACACTGTTAAAATCGATAGCGGATTTCGATGCAATTTTATTTCATACGGCTGAGATTAATAAATACTTTGATATCGCGCCAAAAATTCGCAGCCCTAACCAAAGATATGTTTCTTGTGGACTAGAACCTCCAGCGATGAGCATACATGATTTAACATTGGATGCACATTTTTTTAATTGGACCATGAGTTATCGATTGGATTCCGATATTCCATGGGTGTACAGCGTATTTCTTGATAAGCAGAGTAACGTGCCTGTACTTCCGGTGCAGCATCGAACAACAAATTGGAGACCATATGAAAATGAGTTTTATGGTAGATAATCAGAATAATATGAATTTTTAGAATTTAGATAAAACAGTTTGGTTTTTTTCCAGATCATGTCTTAATTCAACGAATTAAAAGTAAAAGAAAATTTGCTGCGTGGTTTGCCTCAAATTGTGATAATGTACATTCGAGGCGAGGCGAACTCGTTGAAGCAATTCAAAAATTGGTCCAAGTCGATGTGTACGGTAAATGTGGACCGTTTAAGTAAATAAACTACTTATAATGTAGAGGCACAAACGTATTCAATAATTTATTTAAACATTTTAGATGCACAAACACCACCGAATGTAACTACTTACTAGATAATGACTACAAATTTTATTTATCATTTGAAAACTCAATATGTCGGGATTACGTGACCGAAAAATTATTCAATAACTTGGACCGTTTGATTATACCGATCGTTTATGGCGGGGCTGATTATACTAAATTTGCACCACCTCACTCGTACATCGATGCAAACGAGTACGCCAGTGTAAAAGATTTGGTCGACTACATGAATTATTTGAGTGAGAATCCTCAAGAGTATATAAAATATTTTTGGTGGAGAAAATATTATAAACGAATGGGTGGCCATATGCTTGGATTTTGTGATTTATGTGAAAAGTTACAACGATCGGGTGGTGAAAATTCTGTACAGAATTATCGTGATATAGATAAATGGTGGAATCGGGATTGTTATACACCTAAAATAACATTTTTTTAAAAATATACATAATTTATTTTTTTTTATATACTTTAGGGATTTTCTATAAAATAACTTGCATGGTAGGTATGCATACTTTATTATCCCTGTTACGCTATAATTCAGTTAGGTATTTCATTATTATGAAAGTCATAATATTCATTACTTTCCATGTCCAATTCAGTTTAGAGTATGCACAATGAAGAAGCTTGACCATTTTGATAATATATTAAGGCACATAATCCAATCGATAGTTAAAATTCTAATTACGTTTATGCTGCGTACATATGTACATTGGAAATAAATATCATCATACTCACTCAAAACCACTCAAATTTCATGAAATGCTACTAGCTTCATCACTGTGCGTTTATACTTGCGGAAATAAAAATGTACGCACTCGCTTCCGCACTCTAAACCAATCAAATTTCGTGAATTGCTTTATGCCCCGCCTACTAGTTCCACACTCGAGTTGAAATATTTTTAACTCTTTTGTTGTTTTAATACATTAAGTACGATTCTGCAGAATTTTTTCCTCAATCGCTTCCGCAAGTATAAACGCACAGTCATACTCGAGTTGTTTTAAGAAAAAGCAATAGTAACTAACTTCAGTACGATACTTTGGTATTTTTTCGAGCTACATAATGCTGCGCACATGACATCGGAAATAAAAACATCATGCTCCCGAACTAAAACCAATCAAATTTCGTGAAATGCTTTTTGCCCCGCCTACTAGTTCCGCTCTCGAGTTGAAATATTTTTGACTTTTTTGTTGTTTTACTTACATTCTGTGTGATACTGTGGAATTTGTGCCGCTCCCGATGTTATGTACGCATCTAAGTTGTGCTCCGTTTGTACATCATAGGGGAGCGGTACGACCACCAAAATTTTAGAGGTCAGTTGTTTATTTGTGACGAAAAGCCTATAACTTTTGGTGATTGTAGCACTAATCGAAATGGTACAAACAGCTTACAACTTAAGCTCTTAAGTGTTCGCTGGTTAAGGTATAACTCCTAATGTCATGCACGCACAGTTAATATCGATACAAATAGTCTGTTTTCCAAACTAAAAACTATTGAATTGAGCTTGCCCATATGAAAATACAGGGAGATGGATTATGTAAGCATTCCGATTTCGACTTACGACAAATGACGACAAAAGGCTTTTTTATTGAAAGCATTTTGGGTTGTCGTAATCACGACCTTTTGTTGTTTTAGTCGTACACATTTATACATCATAGACAAAAGTCGTAATGACTATTTTATTTGTTGTTTTCATAGAAAATTAGTCCTAGGTTGTAGTTTGAGTCGTAAGTCGTACCCGAAATGCTGACATAATTAGCCCCCTGAAATTTTATTATTATTGTTTATCGCATCATTGCAAAAGTGATTTGTAATCATTAACATGTAATATTTTTATTATTTTTTTTAATTGACCAACTTCGTCATCGACTGCATTAAAATGATACACATATTTTAAAAGGTAGCTTGCGAGAAGCATTAGGTCTCTAAAATAGAAATTAGTGTAGACCGTAGAGAAAACCCAAATGGAAAGAGGAAAAAAAATCCAAAAAGCTATAGGATTACATTCCGACTTTGGCATTGCTTGCGATTCAATATAAACAAATTGTACCCACCGTACAGTAATACAAAATTTGGTATTTTTTGTTCTTCAACATAATCATAAAGTTTTTCAATTTATGCAACGTAGAAAATAAATAAATTTTATCAATAACAAAGCAGTTCCAGATTTCTTTTAGGCCGTGTAATAAAGTGTACCATGTCGATTGTGTCGAATTGAAATTCAACACAAATGATAACTGGGTCATAGCTATCAATGACTGTTCTTATGCAGTCTTTAGGTGACACGCAGACCCACAGCGTCAGCGTATTTCTAATGAAGAACGGGTTTCGTTATTGAATACAACTACAGCAGCACTGGACAAATTATGTACAACAATAAGATTATCCGATATTATGCCTGCTGCTAGTGCAAATATCAATCAGGCAGCCGAGTCTTCGGCGAATTCACGTAGTTAATGCGTAGTTTCGCGTCGATAATGTCGACTACTCGGAAATAATATCGACTACTCGTAGACAATGTCGACTAATCGTAGTAATCTAAAAAAAGAGTTTCTGTTCATCTTAAGGAGGTGGTGTACTTAAGAAAAATTATAGAAAAAACACAATATCTTGGATGTATAGCTACAACCTGCTTGCTAATTTGACCAGTTATACTCTGTAAATTTCTGTATCATAAATCGCTGTCATGTAGAATACAAGATGCGAGTTCAGAATACTTCAATTTTGATGGAAACCAATACCGATGTAATCGGAACAATTGTATTCTAAGGAATAAATATTTGACTGTCTTTTCCGTAAAAATGCACACAACCATTCTTATTTATAGTGGAATCACTTTATTTTTGGAAAAGGAAAATATTTTATTAGAAAAGGGATATTTTGAGAAAGCAGCAAATCAAACTCTTAATGATTTGAAATGATGCCATGTTGTGATGTGGAAATTGTCATAATATGTTTCAACATAATCATAGACTACATATTTTATGTATTTTATGTCTTATAAACTTCCATTGGCAATATTATTTAAAAACAAACAGATAAGATCAAAATTGTGCGCTGTGATGGCCACAGCAATCTTCTATCGCGATAAACAAAAATCTATTTGATAAGAGATGGCAGGATATAATATTGGCAGGAAATCAAAAGTACTGTCTTTTTGAGCAAAATAGTACTGAATCATGCTTGAAAGTACGCTCTGCGCCTTTATCTACTTCACAAATATTTCATCAATTTTACTAGCAAATTTGAAGGCAAATTAATTTTAGTCCGATGCGACCCACATCAAAATAAATGCTATTTCGCAGGCAATTTTAATTAATATATTTTTGCACAGCAGAGATTAGACAGCTGCAAGTTAACACAATATTAATATTCTCGACCATGTTCATGTCAAAAAAATTTTCTAAATCCATCGCAATTTTGGGTGATTTAGATTCTACCTAGTTTTATATCAAAGTAAACCATGGAACAAGCACGCAGTGTAGTTTTTACTGTTGAGAGCCGCTGGTGCTACTATTAAGAAAGTTTCAAGAAAAGCATTGAAACTCTGCCATTTGAAACACTCAATTTTATTTGAGGCGTTACTGTAATCTTTTAATTGGATGTGTGCTATTGAAAAGCCGCTTTGCTCGTTTGGCAATTAAACTTTCGATAAGACTTTTAACAAGCAATTATTATTACTAATCCTGGAGCTTGGGACTAGAAAAATGGCGTTAGTCAGTCCTAAGTTATTGTTGTAATGAAATAGTAATGAAACGTCGCCGGTGCAAAATTAATTAAATTTATGGCTTAGGGCCGGTTATTCTCTGTGCCTGAAAATTATTACTCGACTATCGAAAGGATTGGCGTCTCGTAAAATTGTTTGTTGTTTTGAATTTTCATAGAAATTGATTTTAAATGCTTTGCAATGCAAAAATATTAAGACTTTCTGTTAGTTCGGGAATTTCTGAAAAGAGGAGACTTTGTTATCTTTCTATGTAATCCTACTGTGCTAAATGCTAAAATAAGTAACCTCTTAAACATAAAACTTTGGCTAGAGCAGATCTTTTCGTTTAGACCAATTTTTTAGCATTCGCGTCCAATTCAATATACCAAAATGTAAATGTAAATATATCCTTAAAACAGATGGTATATTGTGGATTTTCGCCATTTTGTATTAACGCCCTGTGTTCTGCCCTATTTCCACAGTTAAACATTATATTCTTTAAGAATCAGGCACTTTATTGTGTTATTTTGCCAAAAATCGCCTCGACTTTTTAGCGAAATGGGATTAAACGAATCGCGATCACTTAGGGACTTTACTACCTATTATTATTTACCCCTAACGTGGTTTAATCATTACAGGTTCATAATATCGAATAATTTATGTGATCAAAATGTAATTATCAAAATATAAACTTATTTGGCCTCTAGGTAGGATAACTACTTAAAAGCTAGGCAGCAACTTCAACAGACTGCCTAACGTAAAATAAAGAGAAAATTATTAAAAAATTGAGATTTTAATATTATTTCCTGTCGACAACAATTGCATTGCTTAATCTACCATCATCGTTTATTCTTACAAATACTGCTCCAATACAGAATGACTCTGAAACTGACAAAGTATCCACTCTGCGAAGCACATTTCCATCTAACTGTGTTGTTCACAGGATGGACAGATATAATTTTGATGCAACCGTAGAGATGATGGGATACTGATAGCCGTAAAAGCTTCACTATCAAATGGGATGGTAACCTGCCATCATTGTCTAGACGTGATTGCTGCCGGTGTTAATGTAGCTACTTCATCAATTGTAGTTGCGGCTGTTTATCGATCACAATGCGATTATCAATTTCGTCAATTCTGTGTGTTGCTTGTATTACGATTCAGCGATCAGCTTAACATTGTAAGTGATTTTAATTTATGAAATTCATATTGAATTTAAAATTCGTTACGCTTATTTCAATTTGGCTGATATAGACTGGATAGATGTTGACAGCATCTTTACAACATATTTGTAACGGAAGAAATCACGTTCCGGTCCTAAACTCATCCCATCAAATTTTCTGCAATTATACCTAACATGCGATTGGAGATAACATTCCCAAATATATCTAAATTAATTAAGCATAAACATTCTGTGTTATAAGATGTCCTTATGTTTATTATATTGAAGAAAAAAATTTCACCAAATCCCAAGAATCTTATATTCAGGTCAAAAATCCCTTTTTTCACGTATGCTATGCATACATAGTAAACGACCTAAACACATAATGTTACGATTGTAGATAAGTAACAAATGTATTTTAAATTTCATAGAGCGATATTTATGCTTATTCGGCAGAGACGCGTTGTTATAGTTGTGGCAATTTTCTTGATGTTCGATCTTCGTTTTTTTTCTCTTTCTGACAATCATCAACAGCAAAGAAGAGTATAAACATCGCGAAAATGGGAAAAGTTTTTTTATGGTTGGGTGGGGTAGTTTCGTGACATTAGTACGGTCAAGTTGTGCTTTGATGACTGTTAAAAAGACAAATTATAAAATGACATGTATATATTTTTATTGAAAATAATAAAATATAAAAGTGAATTTGATTATCGAAATATACTTTTTTATATCGGAAATAAAATAAGTTCAAGAACACAGAAAAGCGAGTAGTGTAGCTTGGTAACTAACAAAATACTAACATAAAAACAGTACCAATCCGCGAGGCGTCTGTCCCTATTGAGCAAAAGAGACGGGTGTTTCATAAGCAACAGTACCTCAAGCATTGCGCATCCTCTCTGCCAACAACGCCTTGCAAATCTAAAAATTGTGAAAACTCACTACCAAACTTAGTCTCAAAGCCTAAAATAACAATGTATTTTTGTTCTTCTTATTATTATGTTTCCTTTATTTAGTATAACTATGTTTCCCTAAATTCCTTATTAAGCACGGGGGTGAGCCTAAAGTCTTGATGCAATAAACATCCCAAATTAGGTCCGGTATATGCCCAATTCCCCAACCTTTCGTGAACCGTTTAATGGTCTATTCCCTGCCGCCTTCTATTATCTAAATTAAGGTGCGGTAATCTAGATTACCACTTGTGCACCCCATCACCCACGACTAACGTACCTCCATCGGCATGTGCTGTGGGAATCTAAGCTACAGATGCAGACGCGAGCGGTGATAAAAATCTATGAGGCAGGTCTGCTTCTGAGTAAGCAGAGGTAAATCTGCTTCAACTGGCGCCCAAATGGGGTCCAAAAGGTTTGCCAGTATCTACCAAAAATATTCTGGGATCACTAATTAGTGAATTCCAATTTAATTGAGGACTTCCTCAGACATTTTAAGGGTTCAAATAAATTTTTGAATAAGCTGCACTATTTCAAATGAAGTTCTATGTAATTAGTATTAAATTGTGTATTCTATACTTGAACATAGGAAAGCAGCCTCTTCGGTATGAGTGTGGCTGCGGTCATGCCTTAGCGGTATGCCTGACCAGATGCATGCTTGGGTCGCACATACACGGAAAAGGTTTCGTAATTGTCGAGTTCAATTTATGGCATTATCCCACTCGCACTTCGGGGAATGATCTGATAGTTGTGGAAGCATCTGGGGCTCGACGAGCTATTTTGACGATGTTTGTGTTTCGATATTTGTGCAATACGTTACCAGTAAGGGAGAATGAGGGAACGAGCATATTCCTATCCTGCCGAGAGATTATGGGATGGTTTTAAGGGCTGCTCATTCCTCAGAGAGATCATTCCGTATACTGACTGGTAAAGCAGAACTGTCCCAATATTTTATTTTTCCCCATTTTAATTCATATGGCTGTGGGTAAGAAATTACCATGAGCCGTAAGATAAATCTATTTTACTATTATAAAAATGAATTCCCATTAAGTGATTTATAATTAGGAATGGCGAAAATTTCACTTTAAATTAGCATATTTAATTTTAGTTACGTTCAGGTAATAGTACACAGTGGACATAGGCTATCAGTACAACTATATCAAATGTCATGTAAATTCATAGCGATTATCTGCGTATTATCGTTCCCATTCGATAAAAATAGCGATTACTGTGGGAGAGCATAATAAAGGGGCCTCGGTAGCATTAATTGACTAATATGGCGTTATGCTTTTCACTCGTTTGATTAGGTTCTTCTAAAATATAAAAGTGCGAAGCCCTAGATTCACACCTGCTCGCGGTGCTCTCTGGGTAACTCTAAATGAATCAGACGGTGCAGTGGAGACGAGCATGGAAAATTTTGTTTATAGCCATGTCAGGACGAGTCATTGGCACCTCAAAACCAATACCAAATCAGCGTCTGTCCTCCAAATTAGGAGCGGCTCCAGCGGGCGTCTGTTTTGTACCAAGCAGTTCGCTATATAAATGTGTTCAAGGTAGGACTGAATGCCTTAAGATTATAACAAACTTCTCCCACAAAAACAATTAAGTTATGAACCATAAGCAAAGGCCCCGGATTATCATATCGTATTCATCGCAAACTCGACCTCAACTCGGACAACGCTTTAAAAATTGGAACATGCAGACCCTGCTTAGCCTCTTAAGACCTATAGATATAACACTAAAACCTTTCAAACCAAGCAAAGAGTTACACATTAGACGTACTTGCACTGCAAGAGCATAGGTGGTCTAGGAGTGGGATACATGATACCGCTCCATTACAGCGACCATCAAAATGGAGGATAATTTGGAGTTGACTTGCTCATTCATCGTCGCGTGAACCATCACATCATCGACTTCCGCTCTACCAAAATGATAAGAAATTTAGCATCACGATCGTTAATGTACATGCACACAGGGATGATAAACCAGATGACATCAAAGATCTATTCCTTGTCGAGCTGAAGGAAGTCATCAATAACATATCGCACCGCGACATTAACGTCATCGTGGATGACTGATGCAAAAATCGGTAAAAGTGCAGACAATGCATCGCACATTGGTCCTAACAATAATGTACAACTTAGTTGTATCAAGTACGTTTTTCCCACATAACAGAATCCACAAAGTAACGTGGAGGTCGAATCATGGAAGAACGGAAAACCAAATCGATCACGTCATGGTATCTATCTAAGAGACATTCGACCAGCATATCCGACGTTAGATCTTACAGAGGTGCCGATATGGACAGCGATCATGTGTTGTTATATTCGTGCAAACTGTCATCTACGTTCAATTAATATACAAGCACAAAAGACTGTTCGACGGAATTTCGATGCTTTAAAAGACCAAGCGATACTGCAGATTTACCAATCAGATGTCACTGACTATATAGACCGGCACATTAACAACGAAGAAACTCCTCCTAACATCCGGATGCAGTGGCACGCTATACAGTCAGCCTTAACCACCGCGGCGCAAAATACCATCGGAAGAAGACCTCCGAGGTCTCGCAATGATTGGTTCGATGATCAATGCCGTGCAAAGTTTCGTGAAAAATGGTTGGCTCGCAACACTAGAAGCACTCTAGCAGAATATTTCCGTACTAGGAAACTGACGTACCTCTATAACAAGACAAATTATTTTTTGCTCCAGATTTGGAGTGGTCTCACAATGGTTGTTTTCCACTTTTGGGGAAATTCTGCTAATTTTAATGACTGATTATATAGCAAGTATAATGGAATTGTCAACTTTGTATAATCTTTTAACAGTGAAGCAGGAATGCCATCAGGTCCACACTCGTCTCCTAACGTTTCGGATAGGGCATAATTACAGATATCATGCTTTCGTCATTGTTTGGGTTTTTATGAATGCCTTTCTGCTTATAGACTGATTGAAAGAAATCTTTAAACGCATGTTTGATATAGTTTGAAGGTCGCAGGACATTTCTCCATTACACGTTATGTGCAGGATAACCATTTATTTCACGTTTTGTTTGAAAAAAAAGTCTAGAAATGTACCGGATCTTTTTTATTTTTTCAGTAATACTGCTGACGTAATTGCGATATTCCATCTATCTTCAATAGAGTTTATCTACGTTTATGTTAATGTCCCTGCTTATTAATTCATTCTCCCAGTTTATCTGCTCAAAGTACAGCTTTAAGCTATATAGCTCTTTGGCACTTTTTATCTGCCTTTCTGCAGTTGAAATATGGCGTTCGACTCTGGTAATTAATCTTATCCGATCGCTTTGCACAATTAAAATTTAATTCGGTATGCAAGCGCTAGGTATTTCATATTCATTTGTCGATAGATTCGTTCAAGAACGATTTAATTCAGTTTTATAATAGGCAATAAGTACGAGGGTTGTGTGAAAAGTTTCAGAGGTTTAATATCGAACGAACGCCATCTTTACTACTGGCATATTAGCTAAACCGATGACGTAACGCTGAATCGACAGTTGTCGGTCGCTCTTAATCGGTCGAAGTAGAGATATGTTCAGTTTCATTATATTTTTTAGACGTGGATTTTACTTTTCTCTTTTCGTTTTAATGTGCTCAATTGTCAAATAAAATAGAGGGGTTATTTTTATTGCTGTATTAAATACGTCGTAAAAGAGAAACGTTGTAAAAGAGAAGTCGTCGACATAAAAGTACGTCATTAGCAAAAAATTAATGTTGTCACTGGCTAGTAGTAAAGATGGCTATGATCGAGCTGTCATTAAATATTTATTTTTGAAAGGCAATACGTCTACGCAAATCAAAGACGAGTTGAGATCGATGTTAGGTGACGATGAACGTTCGAATTTCACTGGTCGGATTAAAATTAGAGAGATAGAAGAGCTATGAATATATCGAGAGAATGTCTTTATCACATATTGAACCAAGATATAGGCACGAGAAAGCTGCCCGAGCGTTGGTTTCCACGTTTGTTCACTTTGGACCAGAAACGTATTCGAATAAGCATTTCCAACGGTCTGTTGTAGCAGTTTAGTCTCAATAAACTAGAGTTTTGGCGCCGGCTAATTACTGTTGATGAAACTTGCGAATCGGCTTCTAAAAGGCTGTTTCGTCAGCTGGGAAAGTGATGGAGACTATTTTCTGGGACAGTCATGGAGTTATCTTAATCGAATATCTTCACAAAAAGGAAATTACTATGCACCATTACTTGACAAGCTGAAGGGAGCAAAAAAATCATGCTGCGCTAAGACAATGAGCCGCCTCACACCTGAGTGGTTGCCATGACATAAATCCGCTAATTATGGTTTGAAAAGTTGTGCTATGAGGATAGAAATTTTCGTCGAATGTGGAGGTCATCACATTCGTACTATTTTGCAGAGAAAGATGCCGAGTACTATTTGGACGGGTTGGGAGCAACGCTGGGCATTGACAACACAAATAATGACGTCGCTACCTTTGTGTTAGACAATAACAATTGTGTTTGCGAGAAATATTTAAATGGCAAAATTTTTTAAAAAGTCATCCAGAACTCGTTTCTTTCGAGTATTTAACCGTTTTTAATGTTTATTTATAAAATGTATCCACCAACTTTATCTGGGTAATATCAGAGATATGGAATCTTATCTGATTATAAATTTCAGAGTAGTTCTGGCAGTTTGTCAATTTCGGGCAGATTACTTCAGTCAGGGCAGTTCTAGTACGTTCAGTAGCTGATGTGGAGTTCTGTAACCACTTAAATGACGATACTCGTACTTCCCTTGCTTCTACTAACATTGCAACAGGTTATTTTTCATTAGGCAATGGTCTGCTTGCGATAGTTTTAAAATATCCACAAAAACGCTCGGGTGTGGCAAGCGGTAACATAAGAAAATAGTCCATTATAATTTCGCTAGCGTAAATCATACAATAAAATCAAATATAATGGAACAATATATCACTAATCGACAATCTGTACAGTATTTGAATAAAAACAGGGAAGAATTATGGTGCGATGCTTATGGTCTAGCAAATATCTGGTTAGTGATTTGGTGTTAATAAAATTTACGGTCACTGAACCTGGGTTAAGAGACAAGCTTTTACCAAAGCATCGTCTACAATTATGATATGTCAGGAGGGCTGACTGTTATCAGTCAATTTATAATAACTTCTTTTGTTATATTCCAATTATTTTAATTTGCATGGATGTTTGTTTTATCAGTGAATACATCATTGCACAGATTCAAAATATGAAGATATAACAAACATATGATAATTACAAAAGATGAAAGTGGAAATGCTATGAAAAATACACAAAAGAAGTATTTTTATTAAAACAATTTTATACATTCCTAAAATAAATTCAGACAAAGCCTATCTTTGATGACTGGTGCCCCATTGCAAAGCTCAATTCTTTTAGAGCTGCTTATAGAAGAGGTGTAATTATAAAAAATTCGAACATTTCTTAATATGTGTCTGAATATAATAGTAGCATTCATTGAGCGGTCCCAGTGCTAATCAACCAACAGTCGGCACCCGATCATATTGTAAAATGATTGTTCGTAATTTTATTGTGTATTTTTGAAAACGCACTTATATATGCAATTTCAGTATCAGTATTCAACGTTACACTAGAAAGGTGAACGGAAAGATAGGTAAAATTATCATATGAGTATGACTAATAAAAAGTCCAACACAAATAAAATATTATTCATCGCTTCATTATTTAGATAAGCGTTATCACACTTGACAATATTTCTACAATTTTGTTTTAAATTTATGATTAAGAACTCAAATAACCGACACGTGTAATACAACGAAATAATTAGTTGGGATTGTATTCTATTTGTTTGCTATTACCACAAAAATACGGTCGGAATTGTTTTTCGATTTTATTATGTTGGAACTAAAATTCTTCTTCTCTGTGCTAAAATCACAAACAATTGACTGATTTGTCTGTTCAATCAAAAGGTGCACACACCTCACCTTGTTGCCAAGACGATCGAGTTTAAAGTAAATTAAACGACGCTGCTATGTGAAACACCGAAAAGATTGTTTCTGAAACTCAGTGATTGCGAAACGGCGTTTTATGAAAAATTGGGAGTGACAGTGTTTTTGTGTTAATTAACAATTGGGCCGAGTGTTTCTTTCCAACTGAGTTTCTGGGTAGAATAATTGTTATCCATCGTTAAATTGCTTTCGTGAACATGAATCGTGAAAACGAGGATAAAGTGAGATGAACGTTTTAGCTATTTGACTTTGATGTTTTTGTGTGTATTAATTTGCAATTGTTTTGGTTCCGATTCACCATTATTTTTCCAACGGTTCTGTTTATATGTTGAGAAATTAGCGAGATGTTTATTTTAAACGCGCATATGAAATTTTCGACAAAGTTCAAAAAATTATAAAACAAATAATTACACAAAATTTGTAGGCCAAAGCCATATTTTACATTTAATTTTTTATCATCAAATTGTTACGTATGTTAAATTTACTCATTTAATAGTTTTTAATGTAAACTACGAACTTATCTCATATTTAACATAAGTCACATATTTAAAAAATGTTGATGTCATCCCGTAATATGGCTTATGTTAATATAATTAGTTTATGCGGGTTTCACTCTGAATGTTTGAATGGTCTAGAAATGTATTGGATTATTATTGGCTTGAACTTAGACATGTTTGTGGGATGTGGCGTATGTCAATTTGGCCAACTTTAAAACCGGTATGCTTAACTCATACATTTTGAGCCAACAAAAACACAGGCCAATTGCAGTATTTTTTATGTCGACTTACTGTCAGTAGGCAAGAGCAACCCTTAAACTGAATATTGGAGGGAGTGAGATCTCGCTAATATTAAAATCAGTTATCTCCCATACTTTTATATGAGGGCACGATAATTTACATTATGCGCTGATGATAAGATACTCTAGCAAAAAGTGGCATTACAGCACACAAAATTACTGCAGTAATTTTGTTCATCAAGTATGTTTATTGAGCTAATTGAGACAAAGCTTTAAAATTGTATTTTTTCATAATATAAATCAACTTAATAATGTCGCATGAACATTCAAAATCAACATTTAGGTGTAAAAATATTTTACAGCAAGTATCACAATGCATGAGACTGTCGTAGATAGCCAATACATTTGGTCAGCGTGTATTACAAAAGGACCTGAAATGTTTAAATATACCACATATTGCGAATTCTAGCACTGATTAGATTAGGGTTAGGCATTGATCGGTCCTGGCCATAACATTCTATCTCAATTTGTGTAATACTGGCACTGTGGAGATTTTAATTTCCCTCATATATTCAGCTTTCATACAATACATTTTCTGGCATTCAAGAGATTGTAGATCTATACCATTGAGATTACTGTAGTAACGACTGTCAATGCAGCACATTGCTCGGTTATTACGGTACTTCCCGTGCCGTCAGATCGAATGTTAATTTAAGGGATGCAATAGGCATATGGCACACAAAACTATTTACTGCCTAACTCGAAATTGCCGATCTTTAAGCGATCCTGACTCGAGAATTCTCGTGAATTCACTTTTAAATATTTGATTTAACTGGACAACCAACAACAAAGATATGAATTTATAAAAATTTCGCTATTTATATATTTTGACGATCAATAGCGAAATTACAAAATAAAATTAAGAAGTACCCCGGCAAAAATGTGCCAACATGCATATGAATCCAAGAATTGATATAAACATACGTTTCTATTTTTAACTTGCAATTTACAACAAAGGAGGAAGGGCGAGGCAAAGTCCTAGATTCATACATCTACGTTGTGCTCCTAGACGATGCAGGGGAAATTCTGTTTATATTCATTGACACTATACGTCACGTCGAGTTATTGGCGCTGCAAAACCATTACCACCTCAGTGTCTGTTCTCCACGTTAAGGGCGGTTGAAGCGGATGAACCCTATACAAAGACCTCGGACTAATTTATCGGATTTATCGCAACAACGACCTCGGAAAATTTGCATAACGTTATTAAAATAGGACCGACCAAATGGCACAGTGGTTAAAGCTTTGGCGTTTGGATCGGGAGGTACCGGGTTCGAATCCCGATAGGGGCAGGATGCAAAAGGAAATTTTCATCAACAGATTGTAATCTGTGATTAAAAGGAACACAACTACGACCCCCTATCGGCGTGCAAAACTCATGGGCCGACCCATCTTCCATGTCCAGTACTATAGGCTGGCATGGAGCTATGCAATGCGCAGATGGTAACTTAAATCGGTCCTATAGCCGTACGTCTTCGATTTGGCAGGGATGCGTAAAGTAAGACGGGAAAATCAACCGCGAAAGAGCAGGGAGTGCTTCGGCCCCAGAAAAGAAAAAAAAAATTAAAATAGGAACATGGAACGTGCTAAGCCTTCTTAAACCTGAATATCTCCAGAACCTTTCGAATAGTACTCTCTCCACTACAGCGGCCATCAGAATCAGGAGAGTTTGTAGTCGGCTTTTTTATTCACTGTCGAGTGCAGCAGTATATCATCGACTTCCGCCTTGTCAATATGCAGATATGTACGGTTAGACTACACACAAATAAGTTCAATATCACTATTGTTAATTCACACGCACCAACCGAAGACAAATCAGATGATATTAAAGATTTGACCTATGTTAAAAGGGTTAGAAGCGGAGAAACTACATTACATAATGGACCTATGTCGGCTTAGTAACAACAACGGTCAACGCGTCACGAAAATATGCGATAGCTTATAACGTATAGTCGTATAGCTATAGAATATGTTCTTTCAACATAAGAAAATCTACAAGGTAATTTGGATCGAAGAATGGATATTCAAACTGATCACGTCAAGATCGCGATGACATTCTACCAGTATAACTGACGTTAGGTCATATCGAAACGCCGATATTGACAGCATATGATCATGCTTGATGTGCAGTATATGATGTTTTATATTCTGGCGCTCGACTTCTTTGCCAGGCCTTACAGGTTTTTCGCTTAGGAATTGGTTGAAAATTCCTTAACTTACAGAGAATAAATACCATTTCGGCGTATGCGTTTAGTTGTTCTAGTTCTTCTTCTAGCTGTATCGGATTTTTAATTGGCACCTGAAGATTAGTATTATCCTCAACTACTCGTAGGTTCTGGAATTTCTCCCAGCAGATTTTATTATTGGTAAGCAAAGGTGGACTAGTTTTCTTAACAGTCGTTGCACTGATTGTAATAATAGCAGGTGTGTGGTCCGACATAACAACCTCGCTGCTTTCTAGGTATATAGTGTTCGTGTATAGCTTTGGTGATAAAGAAGTGTATGAGATGAGTATTTTGTTATCAATAATAGGCATATATATATATATATATATATATCCATTTTTCTATATTTAGAAGAATTTCTAATTCTGGAATATGCTGCATTGGCCCTTTTGCATACATTTTAATAGAAAATGGATGCAATTTTATTTAGAGTCTTGTTTATGTAACCTGTTGGTTAGGGCTTTAGGGCATTTCACTTGTTTAGTTAGCAGGAAGTTAAGAGATTCCGTGCTTCTTAGTATCTTTTTGACCACTTTTGTATTTTCGCAGTGCTCTTCGAAATAACCGGTTTTGGCATTGGCACTTGCGAGTATAGTTTTTGTCCTCTCGTGTTCCTTGTTACACGTTTTGGTGTCTGTTTGGTGAAGGTTTGGTTAATTTTTTATTCCTCTATTTTGTTTTCGCGTTTTGCTTTTTAATCTTTGTAGCGCCTTAGCTATCGCACATTACCTGTAGTTCCTACACATTTTGCAGCCATATCTTTACTGAACGGGCATACTTTGGCAAGATGCTTTCCGGCACATTTCACGCATCTAGTCTCTCTTTGGCAATATTTCTGCGTATGATTCAAACATTGACATTTTTTTCACTGCGTTATTAAACCGTTATTTTTTTCAATGGGTCTATCTTAACTCTCATGTTTAGTATTGCCTTGATATTATACACATCTTCCAGTATTTATTTGTCATTGAAAGCGAACATAAATAGTGGAAGCCCGCTTTTGTTAATTTGAACTCCTTGTTCAGTTTCAATTTTTTCTTTCTTAATGATGTTTACAGCATTTCATATTTGATGATCCTTTCGGTTGAGATCCTCAATAATTCCCTCTTTTGCACAAGTTGGGTGAATACCTCTAGCCATAACTTTATTTGGACGATCATTGTTATCCTCGTAAATAAACCAATCCCAACCGGAATTAAGCTTTGTGGCCAAAGCTCTAATAGGTTTCAAGGTCCATAACATTAATTTTCCAGACGCCATTGTTTAGAGAAACGAGTTTGTACTCAGCTACCGTAACCTATTTCATAATCGATTGCATAGTGGTTGTTGTTCTGAAGGTGGTTTAGGTGGTTGCTGTTCTAGATTATTTAGGTTATTTATCATAATAAATTTTTATGATTTTACGTTATTTTCAGTTGAAGATCTTAGACTTGTAGCACAAAATTAACAACAAGGCACTACACAGAACTCCTACCTGTGGACATTCTTTGGAGCAACCATGGTTGTCGTAATGGTATCCTTAAATTAAACATAGCATCACATAATATTGAATTATGAGTTCCGTGCAGCATGAGTCTCAATTCTAATGCGACCATAGCATTGAAGAATGCATTGCCAAATGCCTCCTTAATATTCAGAGGCGGGATCATGAACGCAGAACGGTATTTTAGACTGTAGTAAAATTTATATGGGAAACAACAACAATTTTATCGGATTTGTTCCATTGTTTCACAAAATAATACAAATAGCAAGCCATGAAAATTCAAATTCAGCTTTGAATTGGACTGCGTACCAATAGCCGGGTGGGTAAAAGTCAATTTTAAGTAAATTTTTAGGTATAATCAATTATTTTTGAAAAACTCTGTGGTAAACTGTTCGATAAATCTGTACTAAAATCGATTTTTACCATAGTAAACGATTTACCCGACTAATTGGTACGCAGCCTAGGTGATCGAACGAATTTTTATGATTTTGCGGCGTTCATGTTCACGCCTCAAAAATGTTTCCAAGGTAAATTCTTGAAGTGCTGTGTCAATTTGCTGTTTTCGTACTCATGTTGTTTAGGACGAGGTCAGTGTTATAGGCAGCCAGTTATTTGCCAGTCTATAAGACTTGGTCCATAGTTCCTGAAAAAAATGGTTAAAGTTCTATAGAACTTTTCGACCCTTTTCAATAGGACTAATTTTTACAATTGTTGGTGGTTTTATTGAAAAGCTATGCTCGACTTTCTCAGTCTTCTCAACTCTCTATAGTCCACCAGGACATCCCAATTATTTGGGACATCCGTCAAGAACAAATGTTGTGTTTCTGTGGTTTCTAAATTTCTCAAAGTCCCCTAAATTTCCTCCTACTAAGATAAGGAGTCTAAGCCCAGGAGATTCTAGCTTTCAAAGCTCAGATATCTCATCTAGGCCAATATGCAGAACAAAACATGTAGAGACCCACTTTTGGTCAAAGATAATACATCTGTCAGTTTTTAGGTTTAGTTTTTTTGATCTTTAGGGATTTATTTGGAAGAAAACTATCCGGACAGGGATTGGTAGGTCACTCAATTGGATATGTTCCTATTCAGAGTACTTGAAAAACGAATATGTCCAAAAGTGGCAAACAGCGCTCCTAATCTGGATTGACGTTTCCGCCATTAAGAAGAACCCGATATTTGTAGTTGATTGATAATCTCATTTCCTGGGAGGAATCCCTCGTCTTGGTCATTTTTACAGTATACCTGTGACTCAGAACCAAACGTGTTGTTATGTCTCTTGCCAGGTTCCCTGGAGAGGGCGTAGTTGTACATAACCCTTGAAGTGTCAGTAGTAGTCATTTTGCATATGACCGGGCCATGTCCACCACTATTAACCTTCCTTTCGTTTCCTTCTATTTTGTGAAATGTTAAACATTTAAATTTAATCAACTTTTAATCAACTTAAAATGTACTCATGTATGCGTACAGTAGGTAGTTAATAATAATTGTCTGCAAATGGAAAAGTAATTTTAGAAGTAGAAGAGTAACTTTTTATAAAAAAAATTAGTAAAATTTGATCACGATAAGCTTCAAACAATCTGATCAATTTTATATAAACTTTCCAGGGAGTTAGTAATAACATTCTGCTATAATCGATAAAAACCACAATTACTTATGTACTTGTAAATTGAACACGAAAATTATATTTTATCGCTTCAATTTTTAGGTACGCGTTATCAATCAGCAATATCAAAACTGTCTAAAATTTGGCCCTAAGTTTATGACAAAGGATTTGATTGATTTGTTATGTACGTCGAGGTATGTATAGAACAAACAATCTTTAATGCTTTATAGTAGGTACTCTCTGGTAAACTATTTATGAAATAATTGTTAGCAAATTTTCTTAAGTCAATTTTCTTGTACTACATATCTACTGATAGCCCTCACAATGTACATTCTATACCTACCAAAATATTGCAAGAACTCAGAGCAGATATTTTTTGTAGAACATGAACCAAACATTAAAACAAATTATCGGGGAACAGGATGATGATATGTTCAGCTTTTGATGCAACTTACTGTTCTAAATCTATACCGTTTAAAGCACAAGCCGTAGATGGAGAAGACAAGAATAACTTATCACAAGCAAACGGCACAACCAAAAATAACTTTAATATCCACTAAACAAATCATCGAAGATGGTGAGACATTATCCAAAGCGTTAACAATGAAAGAAATACATTTGGGTTCATAAAATTTCGAACGCGATCGCCTTGTCTATAGGAAGACAAAACTGCAAATGTCCATCGAATGCCTTTATAAAATTAATACTGCTACACAACTTTGAAACACACGTAAACAATTCAAACTTTTTTGGAACAAATTCCTTAGGCGGCTGACGCGGTTGTTTGATTCTAGCCAAATAATATCACACATGACGAGCTTCTACAGCAAACGCGACAGACGAAAGAGGAGATTAATAAGGCACACGGTGAGGAAATAATTTTATAATATAACGAGAAAAACTCTCACTTGGTAAACTCATTACTCCTGTGCCTGTTAACAATAAGGCAATACGGACCTTCAGGGACGCTTGCAGAATTGTTTGCGATTTTCGACGAAAATTTCTAGTTTTAACACAAGAAACACCCGAATACAATTCGTGTGCTCATTGAGAATACTGACTAAACTTTCCCGGACAAAAGAACCGTTCAAAACCGATTATATAGTGAACAGCTGAAAATTGAATTTAATTAACTATTTAGATCGTGCTAGTAGTTATAGGTAGATAGTTCTAGTAGTTATAGGTAGATAGTTTATTAAGTAATACTGAATAGTGAAAATAGACGCTGACTCTCAAGGCACAAATGAGGATAGTAGGTTTACCTACTTGAATCAAGTTTATGTAATTCCACTACCACTTACGAACTCTGATCTAGACGATATATTAATTAAATATGCGATTAATTCTAACAGATGAATCTAATCTAATCCATCTCAAAACGGAAAACACAGCAATGATTATTATTAAGCATCCAACAAAAACACAAGGCGTTGCGCGCCCTACAAAGTTGTGGTTAAAGTGAGTCCTGGCTAGGATCCAATGGACCAATCACACATTAATCCGAGGAGAAACTGATTGTATTACCTCAATAAGGCGGCTAAATTCCTAAATGGAATGTAGTACCTACTCGTAACAAGAATAATTTAGTCTTTTCGAAATAAAACTTAAATTATATTTTATTTGTTCATCACAAAGTGAATAAATGATCAAACTGTTTGATTTGTCTGTCAAAATTTAAATTTTTAACAATTTTGTTAACTAATTCAATAACGACCTAAGGGTCAATTTTAAGTAAATTGTTCGGTAAATTGAAAAACTCAATGGGAAACTGATTAAAAATCTGTACTAAAATCGATTTTTACAGTAGTAAATGAGACTATTGGTGATTGCAGCCATGTATCTTATGCCTAAAGCACCAGGCTCCAAAAATTACAAAGGCCATAAGTGTACCTATTAGTGTGAATAGTTAATTCTGGTTCGTTTTCCAATTCCCGGACAAGGTTATTTACCGTTAAATAAAGTTAATTCAATTTCACATTTTACACAAAAGTCTATTGCGAACTGGTCGATGTACTAAAATCGATTCTAGCGAAGTAACTGAATTATTAGCGAAGTAATTGATATCTTACATTTTTCGGTGAGTCTACCAAAAAATGTTTTAAAAATTTGGCGTATTTTGTTGAGAAATAAATCTTTTTTGCTTTAGCTGTATTTAACGCTGGATAAATTTAGCGCTGCAAAATCATTTAAAAATTTATTGAATAATTTTATAAAATTATATTTTTGTGTAGTCATCTATACAACAGTTATATTGTATATTGTAAAAATAATTATGTTAAACACTTTATAATTATAGAAATTTATACATTATTCATCATATATGGATGAAGAAAATAAATTTTGACATATTCTAATGGATATTCAGCTAAAGCATTTCTCCTTTATAGTCAGCTACTAAAGCAAAATTTTGCGTATATTTTCAAAAAAATACACCAATTAACAAAAAAGTAGATGTAACGCGACAAATTTATTTATGAATTGTGACGTTTGCTCTACTTTACCGATCGGTTCGTGTCTTTGATATAGTCTTAATAAAATCGATTTTTGTATACGAGTCCTCCCACCTAACTCTACATTCTAGCACATTAACTAAATCGACCAAAGCAAATTATTTTGCTTATCGCTGCGGTCGAAGTCTGCTAGTAAAAACCACATTTACTTCGATTCAATCCAAATTCAATAATTTTGCAGAAATTCTATGGCAGACTAATCTAACAGTGTGTACTAAAACAAGGTTTAACCAAATACCTAATCATCTTTCATTGAATTGTGTGGAAATTGTGAACGAAAATCATAATAATCTGCCAAATTGAAAACACGTTGAACAGGAGGCCGTAAGGCTTAAATCCTAAACTGCATGGCAGTAAATTAAACATCTGCTCTGCGATTGGTTGGTTCAGCTTTATATAGATTTTAATAATAATGAGAAATTATTTATTTATTGACAACTGAAAGACAGTATTCCAGAATTAAGGGATGCGAAAATGCAGAATCGCATATCGCACGTGACCAAGAACAGTGACACAACTACAAAATATTAACTTTTTGAGTATTCACTAGAAAAATGCGCAATGTTAGATTTCATATCCCGCAAGAGATTTTAGTTTTTCTCACCGAAAGTGATAGAGCGCGAAGTGTCGTTCTTCGTTTTATAATTTTGTTATTAATAACGTAATTACTATTTTTTTGGTTTTGCTCTCCTGAAAATTTTAAATTTTTGAGTTGTTATCAAAAGTTTTAAATTTTCATTTACGACGAAAAAAAATAATATTAATTATAATAATTTATTAATTTGTTTTATAGAGACTCGGCGAATTTAATTTTAACAAACCCGTAATTTTCCTAGGCATCCGAGATAACGCTTTGTAAATAAGTGCGACAGCATACGCAATAAAATATCAATTCATATTTTTAACAATGACTAATACTTATTATTATAAGTTAAACAATCAATCTTTCTTGAATTTCTAGTTTCGACGGACTTTGCGAACCAGTGTGCGCTATCAAATATTGCATATTGCTTACTTTGTACTAAGTTGAAGTGTTGTCCACTCGAGTTTTTAAAAAAAGTAAAAAAACGAAGATAAGAAATCTGGATATTTATAGTACCAACCCGGGGACATTAGTCGCTCACGTGGTCGTTTTTACATTAAAATAGTATTTGTTTTGTTTAAATACATTTTTATTTATCAAAATTGTTTTTCGTTTTTTTTATAATCTACTCGTATATACAATTTTGTTTTTAACATAAATCGTATAGTAATTGATATGGGGCTTTTTAATAAACCAAGTATTTTATTGCAAGTAAAAATTAATAACATTCTTACCAAAATAATTATAAGTATAAACGATAGTAGAAGTGTTATTTTTATAAATTTAATCTAAACCTAATTTTTATTAATACCTAACAATCTCGCCGGTAAATTTTTTCCATTATCTTAAAGAATATATCGTGTGGCATGCCACGCGACGTTTGCTGTATATGTGTTTTAATCATATTATATGATTCCTCCTCGTATACTGCATATGTATTTGGTAGGCCTAGGTCTTCGTATAATTTTTTAACCGCTGCAACTTTATCAGGATCGTTTTGCCCGTAATTTTCACGCATAATATTTTTTTGTGCTTCATTCGCCCGTTGTAAACAAACTACACTCAACCATGTACATTTGCCGTCTTGAATGTCAGTACCAATTTTACCGGTGATATTTGGATCACCGAAACAGTCTAGGAAATCATCTTGGATTTGAAAAAAATTACCCATTTCGAGTAGAATTGTTTTCGCTTGACGAAAAACTTCTGGATCTGTATATCTATAATTCGAAAAATAAATTCATAATTGTTATTGAATGCGCTTAAGATTAGAACATTTTGTTCGACTTACCCAGCCATGTGCATCGCTAAAGACACAGGCAAATAAAATGTGTAATATGCTGTTTTATTTAAAACAATAGCTTTATATCGTTCCATTGTAAAAGCATCAATAGTTTTGTTAGCGGTTTGTAAATCTAATGATTGGCCAATAGTTGTAATAAACATTGTCTCGTGGAATAGTTCCAACAATTTAACATAATAGCTAGTATCACTAAAGTATTTTTTAAGTAGAACGTAAATGCCATTTTCGATCATAAGAGCATCGTTTATGGCCACCATTTTGACATCATCCAATTTATACCAACATGGTGAGCCACGTCGGGTTTCACTGCCATCCATTATATCATCGGTGATAAGAAGAGTTGATTGCAACTGGAAATAATATAAGTGTTTTAAATTAAGTAAGTGCACAACTTAGTGGTTTCTAACTGTTGCTCCTCAGGAAATAAATATTGGGAGACACTGAATATTAATTCAGAACCCCCCCGAAATGAGGTTAATAAATTTTTCGATATCTATAGCGATTAATTTTGAAACAACTTACACAAAACATGCCTCTTATCAGTTGGTTGTAAATCTTATCGGCACTGCTTTGGTTTGATATAATATGTACGCTGATATCAAGGTAGTTAGAGGAGAGAGTTTTAAGCAGGATTATAAAAATATTGAATTCCTAATTACATTTTTATTTATTGGGCGTACGTTCATATGAAAATTATATCACGCTTTGAAAATATGGCAGGGAAATTAAAAACGAGGACGGTGATTGATATGGTAAACAAGTAATTGCGATTTGATAAGGTTTAAACGAAATAATGATTTTATTGCACCGATAAAATAACTCAGGTAACAACCAGTGATTATATTCGATTAATATATTTTAACCAATTTTAAACACAAATTTATTTGAGATAATAAATTGCGACACCGACTGTAGAAGTAGAATAAAATATTGTGTACACACGCTTTGAAGAGGAATTGAAATTTTTAACATCATATTGTCGAAATATTGTGCAAATTTTACAAGGCACATTCAGAAAGTGTAAATGCTGACGTACCAAAATCATTAACTAAACCACGTAGCAATCTAATAACCTTTACAAATTGCATCGCATTAAATCGAATGATTTCAATAAAAACGAAACGTCAAACAAACGAGGAATGCTTTAAAAATAAAATGCCTTGTTAAATAAACATAATGTTTATATCAGCAGAAAAACTTTATCGTTATCTAGTATTTCAAAGGCAAATTATCGCATGATTTTCGACTTACGAACTAAATCTTATGAATGTTATTGTCTACATACACAGAAAAACGAAACAAATTAGGCAAATACATATCGCACACACGCCTTATTTTCTTATTCATAATATGTACATATTATTCTAACGATAAAAGAATCCAAAATGAAAATATTTACATTTCTATTCTAAATATTTACATAAAAAGCAAGCGCAACCTCCAAAAAATAATAATTTTATCGCACTCCAAATTGCGTACATAAAACTCGGATGATTTTATCCCGAGTTCATATCTCGTTTTCAATTACTGTAACTGCACAATAATAAAGGCAAATGTCATCAAAGGTTGAATTAATTAGACACGCGAAGTAAAATTATGAATTTGTGATTTCTGATAATTCGTAAGAAAATAGCTTACCATTTCAACACACCATCCTAAATATTGCGCCAGCTGTAAATTATCGGGTGTTATAAGTTCCGGTTTCGCTAGCGTTTTAAATGCTAGTACTGTCGCTAAACCTCGATTACGTTTACCTCGCGGTACATTATATTGTAATGATTTTGCAAACCAATTTGCTGCCTCTTTGGAATCGTATTTTTTTGCTTTCTCAGTGAGTTCGCGTACTAAATCAGGAAATACGGACATAAATTCAAGATTTTCACTTTTAGATACGGCTGTATAGTTCGCGGCAATCGGTACTGAATGGTTTAAGGTCGATAGTGTCCTAAAAATAAAAATAAAAACAATAAACATATTAAAATTGTTGATCAAGTCTGTGATCGCGCTTAATCACCCATATTGGATGACGCACTTGGAATGCTATAGATTCGCGGGGTTATCAAATTGTGGTTCAATTGCAGAAAATATGATAAAAATAAAAGTGAAAACAGAATATTCTACTTTAGAACGACCTTGTATTAATCAAAATAAAACTCGGTTATGATGCAGGTATATTTTCTATGTCACACTCAAATTTTGGTAAAATTAAATCAAACAACCAATTAACTAAGTTTCTATTCACAGTGTAAGAATAATTGTTGGTAAGACAGAAACGAAAGACTAATAACCTCAGTACACGCAACAACAAAAACCATGATCATGAATTAAACACATGATATTTTTTGTGTGTATGAACGATCGTCGTTTCACAGTTGAATTAAGTTAAATATGTGTGTGAAATGGTTATTCGATCGTGGAATCGCAAAAAAATATAAATTAAACCAAATGCATATACCAAGTAAGGCTTTATGGTTTTATTATTATTACGAGCGATTAACTGTGTTTACTGGCAATGTATATAAGGAAATACTTACTATAAAGAACGAATTGTTTATCTATATTATGTGTTATCAACAGATTCGCCTGGCTACAAAATATTTACAATTTATTTTTGTCACACGCCGTAAATTTTATTTTACAAATGAACTGATCATTTTTTCAGCACATGGCTAAGCAAACAAACCGAAACTCGTTTTGCACAATTTGTATAATATTATTGTGGAATCCCGATCGATTTCAGTATAAAATAAAACGCACCAGCTTTCTCATAAAAATTTTGAAATATTGTTGAGTCTATAAGAAAAACGTATCACACACCTTAAGAATTTTACTCTGCGAGATCAGCCTTGAATTCGATTGAAATATTGTGTATAATGAAATGCGCGTTTTATGCAAATGCGACTAATATTAGCACGATCGCAATAATAGTTATTTTTTCTGCGGTGGAGTGTTTCTTTATATCCCCACATCCAACCATCATGATATGTGCATGTGCTATTAAAACGGTTAACTGATATTGAAACGTGATTTTCTGTTATTTTGTTGCAACTATTGTCTTACTTCGTAAATTTTCCATTAAGATTTCCACACACGCAACAAAATTAGCACCTACCAAAACAAAACTTTCATTTTTATCAAATTTAATACATTTTGACGAACTAAACGAGTTTTCTAATCAAGAATCGAATGCCAAGGCAAACGCATATAATTCTATATATCGAATGAGATTACATTTCTTACCTCAAAGGTGAATACACTTGATATATGACTAGACTTGAATTTCTTAAATACAATTTCTCAATACATAAAATACCGTAATTTATTTATAAGAAATTAATTTTGGAAATCTATTTACGACGCAAAACTTGAGTTTTACAAAATAAAATTCAACTATCGTTTTCAATTATAGCTATACAGACATACTGACTGTTATGATATTGGTTTTGTATACCGAAATTATATTCCAATATAAGCATAATCTGGTGCTAGATAATAAGGAAGTGTATCGATTTAATTAACTGGATATTCTATATTTCTGCAAGACAAATTTACGTGTTATAGCGTGTGTGCGAATATTATATTCCATTTATATTAATTTTCTATTTAGCTATGCCGACGATATAACCGCACGTTATCTGTAACACGTGTGCCACTCACATTTATGGAACGGAGAATTAATATATTGTTACTGTAAGAAAACAGTGGTTACTGTTCATATAGGAAAATTTAGGTAATTGACGCAAATAACTCACGGAATATTTACTTTTATTTCTATTCGGTTACTACGTAGCAAAAATCAATTATTTTATAGTTCTGGTAAACAATACAACAGTCACATCACAAATAACGATCAAGGTGATTTAACCAAGGGCTTTTACATATTGATCAATTTTTATCATTGATAAATACAATTAAGGTGCCTTTTCAAATGTAGGTTATACTCGATACCGGCCTTATTTCCGATGTTTAATCAAATGTGACAACTCTATATTCAAATAATCTGAACATCCGTACGGATCATGTGCAAGATTAGGAGATTACTGTAAATATTGACATTGAGGTAGATCAAGACATACGAATTTTGGTGAAGATGAAATTCTTAATTTAATTTACAGTGGACGATTATGATGCAGGTAGGTATATTTTCCAATTTACCTAATCTTTTGTCATCATTAACGCCCTTCTAAGTTATTTTAAGCTATTGGGATTTGATTAATTACTTTCTCATAATTAATATTTCAAAATATTATGAATGACTAACTTCCTAAAAGCAGAACAATATATTTTTGGTATTGACCATTCGAAACCTTATTAAATATTCTTTCCACGTTGGGATGCGTGTTTTACTTTGTAAATAAATGTTGCCACAACAATAGAAATTATGCCTGTTTAATACGTATTTCGTAACTGCGTTTTCCGAATAAAAGCAACAGAAACCAAAACATTTAATTTTATAAGAACGACGGTTCTTTTCAAATAAACTCAAGATGTTCTTCTACATAACTCCCTGTTATTATATCGTCCGTCGCGTGTCCTATACATACTGTTTAAATTCTGAGCACGGCTTAGTATTTCTTAGCTAATTAGAATGATTCATAAGAAATTTTGCAATTTAAAAGCACTTTTCATTTCGATACAATTTTAGGTAGCTAATGCACAGTAAAAATGAAAAATTTCTTTGCAACTCTTTACGGATAGCTAATGCCTAGGTAATTGTAAATAAAAACTAGTTTTATTTTTTGAAATTTGAAATATTTATTGGCCTTTCTTATTCGCGATTTCCCACAAAGTAGCTGGCATCTGGTGAACAAAACGCAAATCGAAGATTACTATGAAGCAATTGGGATCAAAACTGGCAAAACAATGAATTTAGCAATTATCGTCCCCTTTGTAGACGTAGAAACCAACGTTATCTACATTCGATAGAAATCGCCAATATGTGGTGATATTTTTTATATTTGATTTTTAAATATCGATTTCGGATATTTTCCTTCCTCAGTTTATCAATAACTATTACATTAATCTTATATACTATGGTTATTTATAAATTTTGACTCCTTTCTGTATTTTTTAGTATTAGGTCGTAAATTGTTTTGGTGTTAATCTTGTCGTTAAGTAAATTATTGTTTATCTTTTGTTTATATTTTCAATTTGGGCATGGTGGCAACCTGTAGCGGCCATGTTGTTTTGGAGGCGTCTGTCTAATTTGGAGTTTTTTTTCAGTCACTGATGCCAAATCACCATGACAAGTTACACGATTGAGCAGCACGTCCAAATGATAAAACTTTATTATAAAGTTAGTACAAACGTTGCATCCAATTTACGGTAGACGCGGTGGTCCTTCAAAGTCGACTGTCCAACGTTAATTGGCCAAATTCGAGACAGCCGGTTCGGTAAACATTCAGCCAACACTCGTACGTCAAAAGAATGCCAGATCGGCCGAGAACATGGCCGCGGGCCGTGAAAGTGTACAGGACAACTCGAGGCAGTCAATTCCTCGCTGTGCACAAGAACTCAACTCACAGACTTCAACTTAGCGAATTTTGCGTCGGGACTTTCGCCTACACCCGTACAAGATCCAACTAACCCAGGAGCTCAAAGTTAATGACCATAGACAACGCCGTTTGCTCGCTGACTGGGCTTTGGGGCGTTGAAAGAGGATTCCAATTTTGGATGAATGACTATGTTAACAAGCAAAATTGCCGTATATGGGGCGACGCCAGCCCACAGGTTTACCAGGTGACCATGCATTCACAAACGTTTCTGTTTGGTGCGAATTTTGGGACGGTGGCGTCATTGGTCCGTACTTTTTTGAAAATGACATTCGTGAGACCATCACCATCAACGGTGGGAGCTACAGAACGATGCTAACCGATTTCGTTTGGCCCAAATTGAATGATATGGAGGTAGATGACATGTGCTTCCAGCAGGACGGGGCTACGTGCCACACAGCAGACACAACGATGGACATTCAGCATGAACGATTTGAGAGTAGGGTTATCTCTCGCAGAGGTGAGGTGAATAAGGCCAATAAGCCGCAATCGGCCGATGCCCTTAAAGCCAACATAACCAACACCACCGCTCAAATTCAGTCGAATCTATGCGGCAGTCATTAAAAATTGGACCACTAGGATCCGTGCCACTTTGACAAGCAGCGGAGTACAATTGAACGATTTTATATTCCATAAATAATGGCATACATGGGCCTTTCAAATAAAACTTCGTTAATACCTCACACACACAGCATGTTTTATTCCATTTCAACATCGACCCGCCCAAATCGAAAAACCCTTTATATTTCGTTATTTTCCTCGAAAACCATACGACCGTATTAACATCATTTTAGATTGTTAATTTTGTTTATTGATCATTAAAATTAATACCGTGCAAAAGGGATATCAAGAATGTATGAAAATGTCGGATTGACTGGTAATTTTAAATTTTAGACTTGGTAGGGTTATTCCAATCAAAGTTACTTCTTTCTAGAGCATACCATTATTAATAACCATTGTATAAAACTGCCGTAGGTATCGATAGCGTGTCCAGAACTCGTTTATTTTCTTTCAAAAATCACATATATTTGATCAACTTCAGTTGTGGTATTCGAAATGTAACGCTTTGATCGTAAGCAGATGTGTAAACTAGCCAAAAAGTAATGTTAGCTAGGATAAAATTCCAATGTGCGATTATACCCACATCAAAATAAGAAACTTAACGAACTTTTGAACTCCGCTAAGATAATCAAAACTGATTTTGATCATAAGTTACAACTCCTCTAGGAGTAAAGAGGATCCAGACGATGCAACTAATGTAACAAAGTCCGAACGTACCGCGCCTAATTTACCACAATGTTTGTACAAGTTTCCCGAGACAAACATTTGCACCCTGAATAGGTACAATTTTTCATCAATCTGTGTATGGTGTTCAAATGACGAATATTTTCAATCTGAAGTGTTTACGAGCGTATGGTACACTTTGAACGCAAAGATCGTTTGTGGAACCCACCATTCACTGAACCTACAAATGATAGTCCAACTGGCCAATAAGATTTGGATCAAGGCCAAGTCACCACCTGATTTCAAGTCAAAAATAACACGGTCTACAAAAATTTTAGCGATCCTTCTTACCCATCCGCTATATTCTATATAATATTGCGGAATGCGAACAAACAATTGATGAGCCAAACTTGTGTGGTAGAGAGATAATCACATAACATATTGAGGTAATGACAAAAGAAAATAAATCAACTTCTAGATTTGACTGTACAATGATTATTGTTTTGGTGAGAATGAAATAGTTACAGTTATCAGAAAAAAATCTGCAGGTTGTTGCATCACAAATGCTTCGTATGTCGAACAACACAAACAAATGTCCTGAAAAATAGATTTATTGGGACTTGTCCCAGTTTCTCTATGTAATACTTTCAATCGGAAGAGTATCTTTTGAACGAAGAAATCAATAAGAAATAATTAATTACTATATAAGCGGATAAATCTGCTATTTCATGTCTTTCTTCGACGATGCGCTGAGACTTTGTCTTGTTGAACGTTGGAACGAACGTTTATCTTGATTTACGGGCTTAGTTGTAGTTTGTGTAACATTTTAAGTAGATACGTATTTTGTTGACAAACAATTACCAAGTGTACCATAAAATTAATATTTACTGATACATTTATAGTTTCGAATAAACGGTATGAATTATAGCTTTGCTCATCGTTAATTTTGAAACTTTACTTAATTTATAAGATTCTTTTAAACTGGAACTCTGATCTTGATGTACTCTTAAGTAAATTAAGTTATAAACTCAGTGCAAACGAATTAAAATAATCAAGTAAAGAATAACATAATAGATGACATTGACATTGAGGTTGGTCAAGTGTAACGCGAATGTTGATCTAAAATCTTAGTGAGATCACGATTTTAATTATAAATCTCTGCACACTAATATCTTACGCTGTGTGCCAAACTTAAGATAAATCAATCACTGCGGTAAATTAGTATAAAAAACGATTAAATAACGGTGGCGTTAAAAGATACATTTTGTATAGTCATTAACCCGAATCAGCGGAGATTACCCATTATTAGATAATTCAAACAGCATAAAACTTCCTATAGAAAATTATAAGAATTTTGAACAATTTCACGGTAGATTACCAATCCGAAACCATTCACTTTACTATCATGCACATAGAGCATGCTTACAACAACCAAAAAAAAATGGGTTAAAAACCTTATACTCGTAAAAATTTTAATCAAGCGATTCAAAACATTAGACTATCATTCCCCAGCCTATCGAATATATTTACGTGCATGTATTTAGTCACGTAATCTTTCGCATCTACTAAACCATCTAACCGTGTTGCAAAAAAAACATTGCAAATTGAACACAAGATAACAAAAAAATCTTAAAATTCAACGAACTTACCTTGAAGTCTTCTTCTTTAGAATGCTATTGTAGTGATTTTTCTTCGGTTGATCTGGTTTGATGATTGATGTTGATGTTTTTGTTAGGTAATCAGAATTTTGAACTTCGCTACTTTTTGAGATGAAACGTCGCGACGAAAGTAGTACACTGTTTGTTGTTGCTGCTGCAGCACCAGTGGCAGCGCAACCAATATTTTCACTACTACGGACGAGCAACGTTTTTGTTACATTCTGTAGTAGCGAATTTTTAGCAAAAGACGACAACATTTTTATGATTTTTCGATTACTTTATACGCGAATAATAAATTAGTGAACGGAAAGTTTATTGAATTTCTATTTTTTTTAAAAATAAATAGTAATATTTAATAAACTACAGAAGACAACAAAACAAAAACAAATTGTTTTCTTTAATATATTACGTCACAATAATTTTTCATTCTATTTTCTTCTCGAATAATATAATTTTCAGTAGTTTTACCACAAATATAATTTTTAATAATTATAAAAATCACACTTTAATTTATATTCAATTTACTTGTAATTTAATTTAATACAATAATGAATTAACTTTTAAATAATTTATATTTTTTGTTTTATGTCACTTTCAACAACCGTTATATATAGTGAGGTTCGTCCATCGACTGATAATATTTTTATAATAATGGCCTCTTTTGTACCGACGAACACACTACATTGCAATTTTTTATTTGTATTTTGTTCGTGCTGAGAAAAGAGAAAATATACAAAAATACACATATGCTGGCTGAGACTGAGAGATTGAGAACGAGAGACTACAAGAATAAACAAAAACAAAGTAAATTTTACCAAATTGTATGTACATTTTCCCGTCGATAAATATAAACGCGTGTTTAAGATGTGGGAGAAACTGGAATGTTGAACGAAATTATGGCGGAATCCCATACCACCCCATAATACTACGGTTTTTTGTGCAGAAAAACAGAAAGAGATAAAACAAAATTTCACTTTTGTACGACTGGCACATCCGTAAATTTTTTTCTAGTGAAAACGTGTGTTGTTGTTGGGTTGATGATTACCATAATTAGGCGGAATTCCATTACAGCGCGGCTTTTTTTTATGCAGAAATCCAGAAAGAGATAAAATCAAAAATCCCTATGTGTGTGAGCGGCGAAACAGTAAAATTTTGTATACTTAAATTTTTTGTTGCGTTTTGGTTGTCATAAATATAAATAAAAAATACAAAACGAAGTATTTTTTATGGCAACCAAAATGAAAAATACTCCCACTCTCAGCAAATTTTAGATTAGTAATATTTTTAAGGTGAGCACAAGGCTCAGACATTTTATATGTTTGGTGGAGTTTGATATAAATCGCGTTTTCATGATAAATTTATATTAATGTTCACATTAAAATATTTTAGAATTTTTAATTTTTATTATTTACTCTGTATTATACAGTTTTAATGCATGTGATATTATTTAGGTTAGGTTATAAACGCGGTGAAACATTCCCCTAACTTTTTTTTTATAGGAAAGCGTTTTTATAGTTTTTAATTATTGAAAGGAAATAATAATTTTCATTTTTAAACTAATTTATTGGTTATAATTTCGAAAATAATCCGTCTTTGTCGGATTTTTGATTTTATCTCTTTCTGGTTAAATAAAATGTGGCACTATTTCATGTTTTATATCATTTACTAGGCTTCTAGATTGAAAAATTGTGATATATCTACTCTATTTTCATCACCAGATAAGGACACATTGTTAACATTTGTTTATAGCAATAGAAAATAAATAATTTATAAAGGAACCGTCGTTCATTTCAGTTTAGGAAAAAAGACATAAACTTCGATAAAGTATCGAAAATATGATGTTTGATGCATCTCGCTTTCATTGCCCAAATGCATTGCAATGCTTTGTGGGAATATGCATATTGGTGGTTTTGATTTGTCATCCCTATGTACACCATTTCAAAACAACTTTTAAAGAAATTGACGCGAGCAAGAACTTTTTTATAACTAAAAATTATAAACTTAATATACCTATTAGATATTCAAAAATGGTGAGAAGTTACAAAATTTTAATTTGTTTAGTTTATAGAATATATTTCTTAGTTTTAGGCTTATTGTTTGAAAATTAGGGTTAGGTTGCTAGGAAGGCGCGAAAATTAATTTGTTTTTATTTTGTTTCAACTAGTTGAATGGTAAAAGTAGAGCGAACCGTGGAAATTCACACAAATTATTATCTTTAAATCCAAGTGATGATTTGCGAGGTTCCCCAACACCAACATTTGTATCACCGGATGACATGACATCCCAAGATTTCTATTTTGATCAAAACTCGCATTTTCGGGCTCACGAGAAAGTTTTAAAAGATGAGGTTACAATGACAGCATTCCAAAATGTGATCCATAATAATACACATTTATTTAAGGGAAAAGTGAGTACACTGTGTACTTGTTTTCTTATATCTACATATTTTATTTTATTACATTTTTAAGGTTGTATTGGAAGTTGGATGTGGTACAGGAATTTTATCAATGTTAATAGCAAAAGCTGGAGCAACCAAAGTGATTGCTTATGAAAAATCACGAATTTCCGTACATACAAAAAAGATTGTTGCGGCAAACAAATTAAGTAGCATAATAAAAGTCGTGAGTGGCTCGATTGAGAAAGTTCGACTACCAGAAGGAATCACGAAAGTCGATATTATCATTTCTGCGTGGATGGGGTTTGGATTATTTTACAATTCTAAGCTCGACAGCGTAATATTTGCACGTGATAAATGGCTTAAACCTAATGGTTTAATATTTCCCGATCGATGCTCATTATACATCACGGCGGTTGAAGATAGACATAACAAGAATGTAAAAATCAATTGGTGGGATAATGTTTACGGGTTCAACATGAGCGTATTTCGTAATTCGACCCTAAGCGAGCCGATCATTGGTACTGTCGATGCCAAACACTTGGTCACAGACGCCTTTCTAATTAAGGAATTGGACTTGTACACAGCAAAGGGAGGCGAATTTAATTTCTCATCAAAGTTCCAGCTAACCACGATTCGTGATGATTATGTGCAAGCTTTGGTAATATATTTCAATGTGGAATTTACAAAATCCCATACATGGATCGGATTTAGTACATCACCTGAGAAAACATATACACACTGGAAACATACGATTTTTTATCTAGACGAAACTCTTACAGTTAAAAAGGGCGAACAAATTTATGGTAAATTTTCTTTAGAAAAAAAATGTAATATCCATGATTTGGACATTAAAATCGGGATATTGTTTAACGGCAAATTATCGCGGGTTCAGGAAAACAATCATTACAAAATGATTTAAAAGGCACCTTTACGTTTTTATATATACATATTTAAAAGAAATGAATTTATACAGTTAAGATTTAATGACAAATATAACATTTATATTAAGAGATAAATTATGTACCGATGTTTAAATTAAAAAGTACCTACAACAAGTTTCACAGGTTTGTTTTTTTGTTCTGCTGAATAGCACTAAAATTACACAACGCTCACACTCGCGAACAGATTGAATTCTATTTCTAAATTATAATTGCGAATTGATTGATTGATTTACATAAGTATGTATGTAACTCAATTAATTTTTTTATCAATTTAATTCATAAAATCATTAAATTTAGTTCCAAGTTATCTCTATAGAATTTTCAGAGGCAACCATTGTATAAAAATCTCAAATCACGTACGCCAACACGTCGCACCGCTACACAGCACATAGCATAGCAAAAACAAACAAACCTATGTACCCAACTACTGTTATGTCATAAAAATTATAAAAACATATGATAAATTTGTACAATAATTCACAAATACTATTGTAGATATATACCGACGTATTTATTGTTTTCAAAATGAAATTTGTGTGCGTATTTAAATGAGCATATATATCAAAACCTACTAGAAAATTATCATGGAATAAAATGTAATATTGATATTTTTTAGGGGTTTCCATTTTTGTCGTACCATTGCGTACATACACGACCAAATCGTAGGCAAATACAAAATACGGTTTGTTTTTATGCAGGCCAACGTAAACACTGAAAAAAAACTCATAAATGGCACGAGACGTGCCTATGCATGTGTATACGACCGTCTATGCAGGCCATAAAAACGTAAACACGAAAAAAAAATTTCATGCAAACGCTGTGGAACGTTGTTTTGACTTAACTTAAGGGCTTTCGATTGACCTGTATAAACAGAATTGCAATTGAATTACTATTCAGATAATTGAGTTACTATTCACTTAATTGAGCTACTGAAGTGAATTGGGTGTTCGATTCGCACCTCTTAACTTCAAATAAATGTCAAAATAAATCATTTTAAATTTGGCTTTTGTTGATTATAGTGCGACTAAAAATAAATGTTCATATATAAAACGTTAAAAATAGTTTTATAAATAGTATACTAGCATGTAAATGTAAATGTCAAAAATACAACAAAAACAACCTATCTGAATTAACTACACGAGCAAAATATTTCTTCAGTTAATTCAGTAGCTGATTGAGCTAATTGAAGTGAAGAGGTGCGAATCGAATGCTCAATTCACTTCAGTTAATTCAGATAATTTTGTTTATTCAGGTCAATCGAAAGCTCTTCTTATATCTTCTAAATGCGGCAGAAAAATCCATTTTCTTTCTCCTGAACATGAACTTTGTTTATTTATCTTTATTTTGGTAAATTGTTTTTTTTCATCAATTTACCAAAATTAATGGTAAATAAACAAAGTTCATGCTCAGGAGAAGGAAAATTTATTTTTCTGCTGCATTTACGAGAAGTAAATAAATAAGGTCAAAAAAAAATTCCATAGCAATTGTATGAAAGTGTTTTTTCGTGTTTACGGTTTTAGGGCCTGCATACATACAAAGTCCATATTCAAAGACGGCCGTATACACGTTCATAGGCGCTGACTGTTGAATGTAAAAATGTTCAGTGCACAATTTTTTTCGCCATTATATATATTTTACCCTTTTCTATACAAATCAAGAATAAAAAAAGGGTCGAAATTTTTCCATATAAAATCGAGTATCACTATATTAGACTTAGTTTATGTTTCAATTTCCAAAATTCGATTAACATTCTATTTCGCGTAAACATTTAGGTTTTTTTTATCGCGACTTCAACCTCTTGGTATAACCACAGAATAGAATAATCTGTCATCTGTGGTATAACTGTGAGCTTTCTCTCTTTTTTACATTTCGATAAACGTATTACGAAAAATTATTTGATGATAAATAAAGTCGATATACGAGAGGTGTCTGAAAAGTTTCGAACTTAACAAAGATACGAACCATTAATCTTCAAATTTATTTTTATTTCTCTACATAGTCTCCTTGTAAGTCTATACACTTCTCCCAGCAATATTTCGATCTCTTCAACCCATCCAAATAGTACTCACCGTCTTTCTCTGCAAAATAGTTGTTGAAGGTGATGGCCTCCTCATTTGACGAAGATCTCTGTTCTCCGAGCGCTTCTTTTAGCTTAGGGAACAAAAAATGTCGTTTGGGGCTAGGGGAGTAAGGAGAGTGGTCTAGCAGTTCAAACCGCAATTCATGGATTTTCGCCATGGCAATCGCTAAGGTCTCACACGGCGCATTGTCTTGGTGGAACAAGATTTCTTTTCTGGAATAGGGGGCGTTTTTCTGCAATTTCCGCCTTCAGCTTGTTAAGTAATGATGGGTAGTACGCTTCTGTAATTGTTTTCCCTTTTTGAAGATAATCGATTAAGATAACGTCATGATTGTCCCAGAAAACCGTCGCTATCACTTTCTCAGCCTAAGGAACAGCCTTTGACTTTTTTAGAGCCGATTCCCCCTTGGCAGACCATTGTTTTAACTGTACGTTTAATTCTGGAGGTTAGTGGTGTAACCAAGTGCCATCAACAGTAATTAGCCGGTAACAAAATTCTGGGGCTCTATTATGAAACCGATCGCATTTCTCATTTTTTGCGATTTTGCGGATGTGATTCGCTTCTCTCGTCAGTATTATGAAACCAGAGTAGGAACTAAGCGTAAATTTTATCGATAAAAAAAATCAATAAAATATCCATAAAATTCTAAATTTTGTGCTTGGTTCCTATCCAGAATATCGCTTATCGCCTTTCTTTAGGGATACGTTTTGATTTCTATTCGTTTCAGAACGGTACAACGCTGGTGAATGCCACTGAATTTATCCACCAGAGAAAAGAAAATGATTGATTTGATTCTTCACGGGAAGTTATAATAGGGGCATTCGTTATCTCAAATATTGAACGGGGTAGATCTAATCAGTCGAGTTAAACCGAACTCAAACTTCAGGGTTTAGAAAAGTAGAAAGAACATATCTATACGATTACTAAAAGAGCAAGTCAATTTCTGGGATTCATTGGTAATGCAACTTTACTTGTCTTCATCGAAAGCCTTAGAACTTTATTACAATTATGTTAGACCCATTATGGAGTTTAACACTTTGGTTGGGGGGCAGGCTCCTAAAACCCATTTGGAATGTATTGGAAATTTAGAATAATTCAGATTAGCATCGGTCGTACGATTAATGATGAGTGACATCCTTTATCGGTTTTTAGACCACTGAAGTGATGGCATCTACGTTAACTCAATATTTTCTCCTATAGTGTGACCTCAATTTGTAACCAGTTAGAAGACTCCATATGTTTCCCGAGTTTTATAATTTACAGAACTACGAGAATAAAACCAATAATTTTCGGAACCGGAATTTTCAGAACCGGGACCTGCGTTGAGAAATCCAATTTTAAATTAAAAATACGTATTGCAATGTTTTGCTGGTCAAGGCTTTTGAAATTTCTCTAGCCATAATCCAGATGGTAGACTATTGTTAATTCCTTAACTTAGACTGAAAATGCAATATACATAAGTACAATATGATGAAATGGATATTATAAACCAGACACGAACATTCCAAAAACTACTCAAGTAAACAAATAAAAATTTATATTATATATTTATTTTTTCAATTGAAACATTTATTTAATTTTTTCCATAATATATTTATTTTAACATGTAGAAATATATTTTTATGAACGTGAATATTTTTTGTGTTTAAGAATAATTTAATAAACAATAAATTGAAATAATTGTAATTTTTTTCATCTGCGCCTCACTCGATCTTATAATGTTATTGATATTTTATTTAAATAAATTCCTAGTATTTAAAATTAAACAGAAACACAAATTAACAAACATAATTTCTCGTAACCATAATGGTAAGCAGATAGCAAAAATAGGTATAATTTTTATTTTAATTAGTGTTTTGTTGTTTATATCGATATTTTAAAGTGGCTGAATCAACATCATAAATTCTTCCTTTAAATATTCCCCCTCTGCATTACTCTGGTGCAGTAACTGTTCACAACCAAAAGTTAATATTGTGTTTGGAACTAGCCTTAAATCAAATAATGTTTTTTCGTAGTCTTCGGGTGTCAATCGGGCTCCAGTTGGTCCGATTAAAATAAATTCTAAACTCTCTTCTTTTAAACAGGATTGCACGAATTCATAAACATTTGATAATTTCTCATAAACATTAAATGTGCCTTGTAGATATACGCCATTCGGAAAACGTATTCGTATTAACGCGTATCGATATCGATTTGCAGTACGTAATTCTTCTTTTTCCCGCATCGCTTTGGTTTTTAAAATTTGTGCACTTTCAATTGCACTTACTCGTAGTTCATGTTCCCGCTTGATTTCTTCGGGATTGACTCGATAAAAATCGAGCGGTAACTCATTCTGTCGCGTCTGAGATGGTAAAAGTACCTGTATATTACGATCTAAATCTAAATTTATCGATTCGGCACTAGTTAGTGCGTCTAGTAGAATATTCAATTGCACAATATTTCCATCGATATTATTTTTATTCCACACTAAAAATAAATCATCCTCGATGGTTTGTTCTGTGAAACCGGCCGCTAGTAGAAATTCTATTGCGCCCTCGACATTTTTAACTTTATCACAAAATATTCTATTTGACATGCGAATTTTGTGGTATTTCTCTTCGTCGGGATGATTAACAATATTTTCTAAATATTTTTGTAGAGTTTCTACACAGGGTTCGACTTTATCTTTTGTATTACAATTGTGTATGATTAGTGTTGAAGTTAGGCCACGTTCCTCTTCGAGCTGTTCGTAAAGAAAATCTTTTATTTTAACACGCCATTCTTTTTTCGAAAGGATTTCATCGCTAATCATAGCGCAACGGAAATATACACCGGCCACGGCTAAATTACGTGATCCATTATCATTTTGCTGTTTCTCTATTTGTGTGTCAGATGGTTGCGGTTGTTGAAGTTGATGCTGATGTTGTTCTTTTGCCTTTTTCTCTGCTTCCAGTTCTCGACGCACTTGGACCTGGAAATATATAAACAATTTGGTGAAATATATTTACTTAAGTGTATTGGAGGTTAATTCCCAACAAATAACTCAATTAGTACACCAAATAGCTGATTATTATTTTCTTAGTAAAACGTAGGCATGTTTTATTGCCATAAAATTAAGTTCTAACCGATCTCAATATAAACCTTGAAACAAATATAAAAAATATTATTTTTAAGTTGTGGGGATTTTACTGTTGTCATTAATTCTGCATTTCGACTTCTAGAAAATAAAATCATCGATTAGCACACTTAACATCGATTATTTCTATGCTCTATCGCCTTAAAGTTAGCAGTCCTATTAGGTAGATAGTAACAAGCATTTTTCTCAATATAAATAATCCAACCCAGATTTCTAAATAAAGAGATCGTAAACTTTCATGATTTATACTAATTAACAAAATTAATTATTATTTTTTAAATCCGTCGTAAAATTTATGATCTCATATTGGTTCCGGATCAACTAATACGTGTGGAAAACAATTAAATTAGAACGTATATGCAACTTTTGATGGGATTTCGTAATGTCACACTAAGTAACAACAACCGAGCCCCCTTAAACATGACGAAACCAAATTTGTCGCAAAATCAGACATAATGTTTACTTAAAGTGATAAAAAGCTGCCTTACTATGTATGCTAATTCCTAACTCAAACAGAGATGACGACCAATTCTTAAAAATTTCTCCAAAACGAGCGAGCAAAGATAACACATTTTTGAAAAGCTTTTTGTATTCTAGTTTTATATTTTTGGAACTAAGTATTTTAAAAATAAAATTTTTAGTAAAATTATTTATTTACAAATAATAAAACGAGGTGAAAATAATTATTTAGTTTTTGTGAAACATCTACAAACATTGTTATAATCTTGAAATGGGGAAGAAAATAATATTTATTTAATAAAATGTTTGAATTGAGATATCGGTACTAAAAATAAAGTCAAATAAGATTCTTTTGTATTTTGCAGAATTGATAATTAAAAAACAAAATATTTTTCTAATCATATAAATGTAGCAAATGTCGTCAATGGGGGATCAAAAGAAATGGATTTGTTTTTGTTCAGATCGATAACGCACAAAAATTATTTAACCAAATATAAATAGCTGATGGTGGTTCGCCAAAAAAAAATAATTCAATTTACACTTTTATTGTTATTCGAATTGTTTGTTATGATTAATACATTTTAAGCCATGGTACGATCGATTAAAAATTCGCCCTTGTTTGTGTATAAAGTCGAATGTTAAAAATTGTTATTCAAAAAATAATATCGCTATTTAACATTTTTATTATTTAAATTTCTTTAACATTTTTATCTCATGTTTACACGTGGAAGTATATTTTAAGATTAAGTATCTTTGTGTGTCTTAAAATAATGAGATGTTAATTCAATTGTATGGCGCACGTCACGACAAAAAACGCAAGGGCAAAGAAAAACGTGTGTAATTTGTTTGTTATTATGGCGAACAGCGCACATTCACTAATTTTAGAAGTGATACAATAAAAAATATATAATTTTATTACTTTTTTAAACACTGAGCTTTCGAACTCACTTCAAGTTCATTGTCAAAGCAAATATCAATGAATATATATATATCATTTTGCATATTAATGAACTCGAAGTGAGTTCGAAAGCTCAGCATTTAAACAAATAATAAAGAGCCCAAAACTAATAAAATTATATTTTTTTAATACATTATTGGCACAATAAAGAATTTGCCAGTGATACAATGATAGTTAAATTGTTGAGATTGCTTTTCGATATGTGCGACAGACACTCAGTAAGACTTTTTACATGGAGGATTTTGGTTTGTTCTGTAGTAAAAATTACTATAGCTTGCGAGAGTCTACTTGCGTAAGTAGATGTCCAACAAGGCTACGTAACTGTCAGCTTTAAAAGTATTCAGATTTAATGATAAGCTACTCACTAAAGGTGGAATTAGCGGCTGTTGATTATACTGTATCAGTGAGAGGTGGATACGCATAAACTCAACGGGAACTGTTTGTCGATTTTACAAAAATTATGAAGGGATACACATAAATACATAAAATAAAATCAATATTTCTAAATTTTGATAAAAATGCATTTATTGGTATATAATTGTTTAAAGCTGTTCGAAAAATTTCTGTGAGATGCTGAGTCACTTCAGGAACTTTATAGCAATATCTTGTTCTAAACATTAAAATTACACGGCAAGCTGCTTTCTTTAAGGCTGGACATTAGATTCTAATACGAGGTTCATAAACTCAATAATGCGGTTTACAAAACAACTAAAACAACCAACACTAATAAATAAGTTCCAATGATTTTTTTTTGAAATAATAATATAATTTAACTGTCAATTACAGCAGTTGCAGTTAACTTAACGGAGTGCCACATTCGTTCATCGTGACACAATACCCTTGGTATTCTTGGGCTCCAAGATCCAAACGGTAGAATAATAACGGCAGTCTTTTGTAACAAGTAAATAAAAGCCCCATTAAATGAAAGATTGACGAACGCCATTACAGTTAACAAGTTGTATAGCAGCACATATAACCAAAACAGCATTACTAAAATTGTTAATTTCCCTGCGACGACGAGCGTTAGAAACGGTCATAGGCCACACAATTATTTGTGGTTATAGAGATATTCACAGGTCGATACTTTTTTGGAGAACAAGCGACAAGGCTGGATCAGGAATCTAATGGCTTTGTAAGGTTTAGGAGAGGAGGAGGAAGAGATTTCAGTTTACTTTCTCTGCTCATGTAAGGCATTTGAACACATCAGGCACAATCTTAATTCTGAATGGTTCCAATAGAGGTAAGAAAAGTGTAAGATTCTATGGTATCACGATCGTCGTTGATTTAACTGTGCAAAAGTAAAATAGTTTTCCGAATTATTGAAATATATCAACATTAATACTCTGTTTAAAAATTGAACAAATTTAATTTTCAACAATAATCTGATGACGGCTTTACAGTAACACCGAAAATAAATAAATCAATTTTATATTGTAAATTAAATTTTGTGTTTCTTCTTTCAAATAACAAAAAAGCAAAACAACGTAAAATTACTGATGTAAGATCAGGATGTAAATTTCCACACAATCAACATAGTAAGAGAGCAAAGTCCTAGATTCACAACCCGCAGTGCTCCCTGGATAACTCTAAATGAATCAAACGGTGTATTGAAGGCGATGCAGGGAAAATTATGCTTATAATAAAATAAGCAAAATAAGTATACACCAATACCATATCAACGTCTGTTCACCAGTCTTTTAGGTAGGACCGGATCCCTTACATGTAATTAGTAGCGCTCAACCAACGGGGCCACCTACCCATTCTCACAAAAAATATCAAATTATAAACCTTACACAAATGTCTCGGATTAATTTATCGGATTCATCACAACAATGACTTCGGAAAAACGGACTACGCTATAAAAATGGGAACATAGAAAGTGCCAAGCCTTTTAAGACCTGGAAGTCTCCAGAACCTTTCTAACCAGGCGGCAATTTACCATCCAACTGCGAGTTTAGTGTCCGATCAACCTGTGGATATGCACGGTTAGACTTCGTACAAAGAAAATCAATATCACGATTGTCATGCTTATGTGCTCACCGAACACAAATCAGATGATATTAAAATTATTAAGGCCACTTCAACGGAAGAATCGGAAATCGGTAGGAATGCGGATAAACATCACATATTTGTCCGTACAGCTTGAATCGGCTGAGTAACAACAACGGCCAACGCATAACGCTGGCTATAATATGTAATCTAGTTGCATCAAGTACGTTATTTCAATATAAGAAAATCCACAAGGCCACGCGGCGATCGAAAGATTGGAGAACGGAAATCCAAATTGATCACGTCATGATCTCGAAGAGATATTCCACTAGCTAAACTGACGTTAGTCTTATAGAGGCGCCGACATGAACAATGATCATATGCGTGTTCTGTTCAAATATAAGCGCAAATTGCCATCCACATTTAATAGACAAGCAAAGAAAACCGTGCGCTGGAATATCGACGCACTTAAAAATGAACTCTCTAGGAGATTCCACCAAACATGCGGGAGCAATGGATAGCTAAATTATCAAAAATAAACGAAAGCTGCCCGAAAAATTGTTAGCTCGGGATCTGAAAGGCACTCGGCGCACAAAGAGTATCTCCGCGCCTGGAAAGAGGCAACTAAATACCTCCGGAAAAAGAAGCGCGAATATATAAGGACCTGTATCGAAAACATCAGCTTCAGAAACACGAAAGGAGAATTAAGAGTAATCGTGACTGATGTTCTCTCAGTATGGCAATCCTACTCCTAAACTCTACTTAATCGGAACGACGAAGTGACCCCTATTCGAGTTATTGCCCCACCGGGCGAAGAGGTATTCGTCGCGTACTCCGTAGTAGAGGAAGTAGATGCCAGTTTTAGTACCGCACGGAATCCCCGCAGAATTATTAAAACAAGGAGACGACATACAGAATTTACACACAGAATTTCTTTCTAATTTCGTTTATTTTACTTCTTTCTTTTAATTAATTAATTATATAAAAGTTGGCCTGGATCATTTGAATTGGATGATTCCGTTAAATTATATAATATGAAGTCAAAAATATGATTAGAGCACCATATTATAAAATGTAAAAGATATAAACAGATCTAATGGGCAAGTAACCATTTCAAATAAAAGAAGCTTTATTCAGCATTTCAGTGATGAACAGCTTCTTTCGAAAAACTGGTGTTTTGCCTTTACAAGATCGTTACAAAAATGTATCACGTATTTATGGAATAATGGTCCTGGGGACACGTGGCAAAGAGAGATACGACAACAACTACAACGGCAAGTAACCGTTGCTAGGATTAGTACAATAAATTTGAGTGAACGCATGGTCACAGAATAAAATGTAATTATAAAAATGGAAGGGAAAAAAAAATCATGCCCCACCCTCCACCCCGCCCTACCGGCCTTCATGTAATTATGTCTCATCAAGCAGTAGTATGCATCTTCCAGAAGCTCAAGAATCCAGTTAGAATCCAGTTAGAATGCAATGTACCAATCACACATTAATCGGAAGACAACCGATTATGTAACTTCAAATATGAGGCAGCCACATTCCTCTATGGGATGTAGCGCCTTTATCTTAATGGAAACTAGTGATCTAGCAATGATCTCAGTTTTCAATGGTTTTCAAAAACCCATCTTTCCAGATACAAAATCAGATTTATGTGAGAAGACAGTTCTAATAAAGGTACCCGCATCCCAAAAATACACAGTTTTTACGATCTTATCTCAACCTGACCCCGTTAAATTTTTTCGATCTTCTGGAATTTAAGTTGTAAAAATTGTATTTTAGGGATGTGGACATATCGACATATGGTACATATCGACTTTGATAATTCTGTGTTTGGTATTCCAAATACTTCCAAATACATGTATTTGTTGCGAATTAAAAATAAAATCAAGTAGCTTTAATTCTATCAACACAGGATACTGTGAAAGAAACATCTTTTGCAGAGATGTAATAAATTTTATCTCTGCTGCAGGTTTGTTGCAAACCAATAACATTAAAAATAACCTAGAATACAACTCGCCTTATGTTTTCCGATGTTAACAACAATATGGCTGGAAACTAATTTACAACTCTCCACTCCCGATCGCTATCATTACCCAATTATAATAGCATTTTGTAATAGTGAAGCAACATATTATAGTTTCGACAGCACTTGATCTTCAAGTTTACGCATGCATGAATTCGAAAATTTCGATTTTGCTTTAAAATGGCCATTTAAATATTTAAATGCAAAAATTAAGTTTAATTTAATGAAACTTAAAAATGTTGAAGTTTCAACGAACTGGTTGATTTAAATCGTATATTAAAATAAAACTAATGTACAGTTTAAGAGGTTTCCAATTAAGTTGGCAAAGTATCCGATATCTCTTAAGGACAAGAACTATTTAGCTTGTCGAAAAAATTTTAAACCGTTCTCTAAGTATAAGCTGAACCAACAAGCCAGTAGAGCTTAAGTTTGCCTTTATTTAAGCCATTTCAAATATGATTTCTCACCGCCAAAAGCTTGAAATTTTCTTATGAACAAAATTAATTAATCCTAAAGTTTCGCTGGTCTTTAACTATAAAATGGGCAAAATTGAAGGTCACTTAAGCTTTTACGGACAGCTGGTTCAGCTTTATGCCTTGAAATGTATATGGAAAATTTAGTGGTTCCATGTGTTTCATCATTTCACTATTGCATAATTTAGCGCAATTCAACATAAAAGCTTACGTGATGATCTCTGATAAACAAAGTATCCAGTCTCCACTAAAATATAACAAAAAGGCGTCTCTGCTAAATTAAAAATGACTCGCTCAACGAGTACTCGAGAAGCTGCCGATATATGTATATAAAAACTATAATCTAAAATGCATGCTACCTTTATTGCTGCTAACGAAGTGTTAAAGTCGGATGATGTTGATTTTTTTTCAATTCTCGACATGGCTGCAGCTGCCGCAGCTCTAAAATAAATAAGGCTTACGTGAAGCATACATTTTAGAATAAAATCAAAAATTATTGCTTACCTAGCCTCTTCACTCAAATCATTATTCTTTCGTTTTGGTGGCACATAAACTTCCTTCTTTTTCGATTTGGAAGATGAAGATGGAACTGGTTCTGAAGAGTTTAATTTGTGTCCTGGTCCCAAGGATAATTTAAATTTAGCCTCCTCCTTTTTTTTGGAGAAAAATTTCTTAACTATAGACATTTCTGTGAATGGATTGCTGTGCTTATATCCTTGGCGAATGCTCCTTTGGTAGCTTCAAGCGGGCAACTGATAGTTTTAGCTCTTCAATTTCTTTCAACGTGCCTGCAAGTGATATTTTGATGAGATAAATTAATTGAAATATGTTTTGCAAATTTTTATTAATGTTATGACCCTTACATAAAATATTTATTATTATTCTGTAATGGGAACTACGGCGTATGTGAAATATGTATAACGAAATAGCTATGTATGTAGTAATTGTGTCAAGGGAAGCATTTCACCTAATTTATCCTTTTTCTATGAAAAATCTATGAAGATTCATGATTATTTTAACTCGTCGAACGAATCTGGTGAACTATTTTACTAGACAAAGTCATTCATTATTTTCAGTATTGATTGAGTTCATCGCTCGGTGCACTACCAAAATCACAAACCCACTAATGACACTGGGTAACAAGAATCCTTATTGTATCGATTTATTAGGAAACTTTCAAATCTGGTCAAAAACCGCAAGATGTTGCATCACAATATAATCCAATTTGAAACCTTTCAAACGTTGTCTACCTTTGTTGATGTTAATGAGAGTGCATGACAGCGCTTGATAGGATATTCCAAAACGTCATGTCATAGTACACGTCACGTCATAGTAAACAAAGATTCGTATGAGTGTGAAAATAATACGTAATAATTTGTACTTACTTGGTCTAATGAATCGATCGGTAATGATTTTTCCGTATTTCCTCCAATAAATTTTAATCAGAACTAAATTTACTAGCAATACAACGAAAAATAATTTCAACAAAAACTTTTGTAATTCCGAAAATACTACCAAATTTTCAAGTTGAAATAAAAATTTGTTTGTAGTATTATGATTAATCGTATTCGGATTGTAATTATTGGATATTGAATATGATTCTATCGAATTTTTAATTAATTTAACCGTATCGAAAAAATAGTCGACGAGTTGATAGAATTCGAGTTCAAATATAGCAGTGTATTCGCCAAAAATCTCGGTAATGTTAAACATTTAGGTGTATATAAAATATTTCGACATTTAAATTTACGAACGTCTGATAAATTTTTTTAGAATTTCCTTTCGATTGGAATTATAAATTTAAAATTACACAAAAATGATAGATTTGGAATTTTTAGAAAAATGGTTGAATTTCTTTGCTTTTTATTTTGACTTTGACGTTTTAAATTGATTTTTATGGTGACCGCTGAATATAGAAATTAAAGGGAAATTGCTGAATTGAAGGAAATTTTTATACCCCATTCCGCCTTTCCACACTTTGATTCTTTCCTCGTTTCCTTCCCCTTCACAAACAAACTGTTGTTAGTTTATTGGTGAAGGGGTAGGAAAGGCGAGAAATATCACTACGATTCCACACGTCGAGAATGGCGGATTTACTTACATGTGACCAACATTTTACCCCATTTACATGCGACCAACAATTTTTTTCTGCAAAATGGAAGAGATATAACATTGGCTTTTTGCACATGAGAGACAAGAAAAGAAGAAGATTTTTTGAGCCACTACACCATCAAAACCACTATAGAAATGAAAATGTTGCTGAAAATAACTGACGAACGATTGAAATGGAAGCAGGAACAATCGCACAACAGAACAATAATATGGTCATACAGTGCTAGTTTTCCGTATCAAACTGTTAAACGTAGACACACAGATGCAATTCGAGAACGATACTACCCACAGCCTGAGGAGTCGATAGGAGGCCACATCAACCAAGATTCTGCAACTTTGGGTGCTACAAATCAATAGAATATCAATCCTCAAAGTCCTCAGCAGACCCAAATGCATCACAACAATTACCATTACCTACTTTACCAGTCTTCGACCAAGTGGACGCCAATGTAAAGAGCCACTCTACAGTCGGATTTGTAATACCAGAACTCAACTATAGTGGGGAGGAATAAAAGACGTGTAAAAGACGCATTTCATACGTAATATTTAAATTAAATTGAATACACCTTATTAAGAGCATCTTGTTTTATTTCCGGGATCATCATATCTGTCAGAGACGCCAAAGATAACAAGTGCGGCATGATTTATTTTTTTAAAATGTCAAAATTTATTTTAGAAAAATTGAATTGGGGAATCCAGAAACAGTGGTTCCAGATTACGTGAATAGTTTTAGTCGTATAAAAAGACCCAGCTGCAAAATTTTTTGTAAGGAACAAAACCTCTTCCAATTATCCACTTCCGGATGTATATTTATTGATTTTGTATTTGAATTTGCAATTCGTGGATAACGAAGGTTTTTATAGTACAGCACCTTGCTTTACTAATTATATTAGATGTAGAATCTCATCATGTAATTGGTGGCTGTGTTAATATTATGCAGTCGATATTTTAACACACCGAATATACTGGTTAAAAACAGCCTAAGTCGCCTTAAATCGTTAAAACTAACTGTCTTGCTCACTATATTTCAGAACTTTTTCATATCTTAATCCCAACAAAATAATTTTTAAAATGCCCTTAGCGCCAGATGTTAGTTATCAAATACAATTAATCTATAACAAAGTGGTTTGGACAATTTATTATTTTATTTTATTATATATTTAATATATTAAGAAGCACAACACACCCCATTTAGATGCGACCAACATTTTTCTTCTTCAAAATGAAAGAGGTATAACATGGACTTTTTGCACATGAGAGACAATAAAAGAAATATTTCCATACAAAATTTTGCAGTCGACTATGAGCCACTACAAATGGTGCCATTCGATCCGAATATTTTTATGGCAACAATTTTTAAATTAACAAAATAATTATTTCTATTTACAAAGGGGTATTCAAATATTATAAATGTTAATTAAATATCAAATATTATTACAAATCAAAAGAGAACTCTTCAGCTAGGAAGTAAGTTAACTGAAATTTACGTTTATTTTTTTTTTTTTTAATTTCATTTGCTTAGGTCAACTAGCACTTATAGATGTATACGACCCAACAATTAATTTTTTTATGCGTAATACGACTTCTAAATTGATGTTTACGAGTTGGGTACTTTACCACAACTGAAATTTAAGTTTACATACTAAAGACTTTACTTTTTATTTACATCAAAATTTCCTTTTATCTGTGTCTAAAAGGTGCTAACTATTTAATATTCAGCAATCCAGTAAATAACGCTAACTTCACACAAGTCAATCTGTCACATGATATTTTCTATCGACACAATCACACAGTGGAAAAAATCAGTCTTGTGATTAATAATTTTGTGTTTTATCACAAATAAAATTTAATACTGAAATAATTAATTCTCGTGCTGTTAAATAAACTTACTAACTTCTAAAATGGCAATTTGTGGACCAAAATTATCACTATGCGGATTAATTATTTCAGTATGGGGTATAATTCAATTGGTAAGTTGTAATTTCATAGAACGACACTCCTGTCAAATGGTTGCTTATTTCGTCTATTTTTTTATTGATTTCATGCATTTAATTCAATAATATTTACATTTTATTTTAATATTTTGCTTTACTAATTATATGCATGCTTTATTGGTTATTGTATTTATGAGGTGGTTCTTAAAGATGTACCGTACCTATCATGGTTCATTTGGGGTGCTTTTATTAATCGCATTTACTGTTCTTGCACGTTATCTATTTATTCAGTGCTCATTAAGTGTGTTTTATTTATTTATTGTACCTCATTTTAATTGCTATTTTTGCACCTGATTTATGTTAAATGGTATGGAACTAAATTCGACAGAAAATGGAAGGTCCATTTGTAATAATCTGCATTTATCTTTTAGACATTAATGGGAGTTTTCTATCACATTAAAAGTGTGGCACTAATTGAAGATCTCCCATTAGAGGTACATTATTCAACACCTCAAAAGTTTTATGCAGCTGCTGACCAAGCATACGAACAAGTAAGTGATAATCAAATATTTAATAAGATATATCCAGCAAATCTGTTTATTGTTCTAATCCACTTATACTATTTTCAGAACGCCCTCAACTGTTGGATTGCCGCTTGTATATACATCTTGGTTTTAGTTCTATCTGGACAACAATTCTACTCAAACAGTCGTTCAGTATCTAATTAAAATATTAATAATTATTTGTTTATTAATAATAACTATAAATAAAGTTTAAATTATATATGAACTAAAATAAACATTATAAATTAAAATACAAATTTAATTCATGTAAATTTTTAAGGCAACAATTTCGTTCTCTTCAGATTACAAAAATGTACCTACATTCTAAGATTTTTTGTAAATATGTAATTCCAATTAGTGTGCTTCAAGTATTATATATGTGTTTATTATCTGATAGAGATTACCATTCTTATTTGGATCAAAATATAATATAAATAAATTAATGTAAATTTAAAATTAACCTTTAATTAAAATTGAGCTGTCTTTATTACAATCTTATATATAAAGTCTATTAGGTGATGTTGCTTGGATTTAAGAAGTACTTTCAAGAATTTAGCCGACATATTTATACACTCTTTTTGAAATGTTATCAGTGATATTTGAGGAATTCTTAACATTGCGAAAAATATTTTATTTAAATTACGTGTGCTTTAATTCAAAATATTGCAAATATTATGTTTAAACTCCTTCGATATAACACTATTATAACGAACGTTAACCCTGTTAAAGGGTATCAAGGTACAAGTTCGGTCCAGAACAAAATGTACACGAATATGAAACTATAATCGATTTCGAAGTTACAAATTCTCTGATGTCGTTACAAATGAAAAAATATTTCTAGTGGTTTATCGAAATGATTAGCGAAAATCCAAACCATTTTTGGTCTAGTTGCTCAATATACACATTTCTCGCTCAATACTTATTTCTGTGATATCATATAAGTAATTGTGGGATTTTCGTCTTTTCAAATTACTCGAAGGTGTCACAAGACGCAAATTATCGGTATTAGTTCCTATTCAAAACAGGATAACAATGATTTTATTTTTTGTATATATCATACTATTTTGCCGTTACGAATTTTCAATCGACTGCGGTTCATGTCGCAGTTTAACATCAACTGACCGCTGACTGATTAATAATCATGTACTAATTAAGTTACTGCTATTTTTAGACTATAATGGGAATTTGCTTTTACTATAAAAGTGGCGTTCTATTTTACGATCTTCCATTGGAGGACAACTACCCAGCGCCCAAAAACTTGTATGCAGCAGTAGATCAAGCATTTGAGCAAGTAAGTAATATTTTGAAATCCATAATTTTCCTGAAATCCAATAATTTGATTTTCCAGAATGCTCTCAACTGTTGGATTGCCGCCTGCATATATATGTTTGTTTTAGTTCTTTCTGGAAATCAACTTTATGAAAACAGCCGTATACGATCGAGTTCTTAAATGTAGATTATTGCTATTTAAATAAATTATTTGAATGTACTTTCGTGTTTCTCATTTTCAAAGCGCTCGACGTTCTGAATAAATATTTCTATTCTAACCTTAACTATTGTGCTTCCGCTGCTCTACTAAAACACTTGCTTAACATTTTAGCTGACCGTGGTTAACTAGTATTTTTTCGCTTTTGATTAAACAATAATGGAATTCCGTTTCCACTTGAAAAGTGTTGCCTTCTGTGAAGATGTATTATTCTATAAGATGAAAAATTAGAAGAATATAACCGAATTTTATGACGCAATTGATGAATCATACGACAATTTGAGTTATTGTAGAGCTTACGAATTAGAATAAAATTGTTTTATTTTACAGAACATAGTATGCTGTTGATTGGCCGCACTAATGTATAGCTTGGTGTTCTTGTTTTAATACATCCAATTTTACCAAAATCGGAATTGAATGCATCTTGGTTGGAATAATCACTAGGAGAAAAATAATATTTTACAGATAAAGTAATTATAAATAAATAATTTTTCCTAAAAGTAAAACTTAATTTTTTATATTTCTAGTTAGATTTTATACATTTAAATTTGTTTTAATGAAATTTATTAAACATTCGTTCTAAGTATTTACAATGTAAAATCAAACTCCTTATACCCCTCCCGAAATTTCTTCACCAAGTCAATTTCCTCATCTCGTTGCAGTTCACATTCCTTCCAATCGATTTTATGTTCTACATTTAGCAGATTTTCTGAACAAACGATTTCTCTTCCAAAATGTAACGGAAAATTTTTCATATGCTTTGTTAACAACGCCGAATCGTCTGGAAGTTCAGCCAAAAAATATGGTGACTTATCGGGTAAATCAGACGGCTCGGCAATCTTCGGAACAGTTTCAAATTGCATATTATATTCGTCGGATTTGTCCGTAAATATGTGCTTCAATTGCCATTCAAGGGTCTCATCGAAAGGAATGGCGTTGACTTGTAAATGAGAAGATTTATAGTTCCTTTCGTAAAATATTGTAGACATTTTAAGTGATTTATAGAATTTACGTAGAGCTGTCTTAAATCGTTCGAGTTCAGCCCAATCTTCGGCTGATAATAGTGCAGATGATTGAATGTGCGTGATCGATAGGATTAGAACATGGTATTCGTTGATTGGTCCCTTTGCTAGCGCAAGATAGAAGTTATCTCCGATTGATATGATTAAATGTTTCTCAACGTTCTGCGACGACAGACAAAACCAACATTTTTCTTGATCAAAAGTACGCTGGTGACGTTTGAAGTGTCCACCATCGCGTTGGTTATGTTTTCGTTTCTTATCGTAATTTTGCATATCGTAGAAATATTGATTTGCAGCAGATTCGTTAGTATCGACCAGCTTCATGCCCGACATAACTTTGCTAAAATTGATTTCATTGTATGGAGAGGCGGTTTCATTTGTAGTCTTCTGGATGAGTTCAATGACTCGCATTTTGTCGACAGGCGTTAGGCTCAGGGCGTATATGAATTTTGTTTTAGGATTTTTATCAGTATTCACATATGCCAAACTTATAAAACGAGTTGCTAACTCCATTTGGGTGTAGTTATCGGTAGTATTTCTATAGGGCAGACGTTCATAATACACATTGTTCAGGCCACAAAAATGATATCTAGGTTTGATTTCCCTCGCCAACCAGGATATAAGTGTTGATGGATTTTTAACTTCTAAATCATTGCCTCCAATACCAAAAGGCCATTGTGATGTGATTAGCACATCCACTCCTCTGTAATCTCCCATTGTTTTTTTGTTGACAAAACAAGAATTTTTCACCGAAACAATATCTTCCTTGTTAAACGAGTATTCATTAGGCTTATCCAAATCTGCTTCCATTCCACTTACATACGCTAATTTTAATCCAGATGAAATCGTATAAAGTCCTCTACGCCCCAAATAGGTCAGGTTCGTACAAATTTCGTTATCATTCAAGTTAGAGTACATTTCTTCAAAATTTTCACAATTTGACCCGAGGATATACGTTGGAATTGGGATATTTTTAAATCCGTTTCGGTAAGCAATCAGTTCATCATTATTTTCGCCGAAAAATTCACCAACGCATAGTAACAGCTCAAATGGGCCATTCTTTTTGTTAATGGTTTCGACCCGGTTGAACAAGTATTTAAATTGGCCCCGTACATCCCCGCAAACTAATCTATAAAAGAACACAGATATTAGATAAACTGCTTCGTGGAAGAAAGATACTGCATTTTAGAACTTACATTTTTGCTTTATCACTCATGATGGTACGCAAAATGTTTTAAGCATAATTTTTTCTGCACACATAAAAATTGTAAACTCAAAACGTTTGATTGCACGAGTACACAAAATTGTAAACAAATCTTATTCTGCCAAAAACGTCAAAATAAAACTGCATTATCGTCTCTGCAAGATATAGTTACAATAATTTATCACAGAGGTCGATATGCAATAATTTTTCTAAAATCACGTTCCACTTGTACCACAGAATACAAATATAACCTGAACAGACATTGCGTACCTAGGCCAAGAAATTATGTTCCTACCTTTAATTTTTTATAGGAAACATAACTTTTAAATATGAATATTTATAATTACAGTGATGATTTTATGTTAACTAACTGTTTTTTGTTGAAATATACTGCAAAGCTTTATTATAAGGTCAAAAAATGAGTCGATAGTTTTCTACCTCTATAAGATATAGTTATTTTGTGCTAGTACCTAGATAGGCCTATGCAACCTATATGAGAATTTCCATATTATGTAATGAGAATTAGAAAATGAAGATCGATTAAAAACTTAAAGAAATTTCTAAAATTTTACGATCGATAGTAAAGTAATTATTTATTGGTTTCCGGAAAAATTTATCTAATTGACTTTAATTAATTTTTGTTTTTTCAACATTCTATTCTCCAAAACTACTATTGAATTAATTAATTAATTCAAAGCAATATCGAACATATCGGTTCGAAATCGATTTAATTGCGTTTTCAGGTAACATGGAATATATTAGAATCTCCGCATAATTATATAACTGCTATTTCAAAGCAAACCCGAATTTTGATTTTCCATTAAATCACTGAAGCTAAATTTTCGATGAAATTTTGTACGAGAAGTCCAGTTTCGTTCTGATAAGATCACTGAATTAATATTCAACACAATGATCACACTTTGTGTTCTATACAGCGTGTCCCCTGTCCCGTAAATTGCGGTTCAAATTGTGTTCAACAAATAATATGTTTTATATTATTTAGTTCAGAAATTTAGTAAAAATGTTTGTTTTTTCAAATTTTTTAGCAGACATTTTTTTTTTAAAAAAGCTTTAATTTGCGATGGTTCTGATTAAGACATTTTCTAAAATAAGTCTAAGTATGCTCGTTATTAACCTTAGAGAGTTTAAACATGGTAACCTTAGAGAGTTTAAACATGGACCGGTATGATGTTATCGGCAGTTTCAGGCTTATCTTCATTCATTTTTGTTATTGTTTGTGGTTTATTTTTTCTTAGTTTCATACCTTGGGGTTGCAACTAGGATACTTTGGACTAGTTGTTAAATCGACCGCAATATCGGTTGAGGCTTAAACAGATGAGACAGAAAAAGTCACCGCGATCAGTTACATATAATATCTAAGCGCTGTCTTAATACTATCGGATTTTTCGTGTAGCCATATGCTAATGTAAATTTCCATATAGATGGAATTGCGCAGCAGCCGAAGCGGCTTCTTTCAATGTTAATAAAAAAAATGTATTAATTGGAATTGGATAAAAATAAGAAGTAGAGAACATTTTAAATTTGACAAGGAATGTGTCCCAACTCCGAATTGACTGGAGCCGTGGTTTTATACAGTTTTTTGCGTAAAATCACAACTTGTAAAATTTGCCGCTGTAAATTTTTTTTGTCGTTTCGTTAGCGCTGGTGAACATTTTGTGCATAGATAGCCTTATTTTATGGTGATAGGTAGCATTCATTTTCTCTACAGTACCCGCTATAGGTAGAGAAAACATTAGCAATCGAAATAAAATAACGCTGCGATTCTTTGTGGAAATGATTACCATCGCACACGAAACGGCTAAAAAATGGTATAGCGCCAAATTTCAAAAGTTGTGATTCCATATTTGCATGGAAAAGTTGTCTAAAATTACGGCTCTATCATCAAGGGGCTCTTTCAGGTCACCCAGCAGCTGGCAACATATTGAAAAAATCACGACCAACGTTACTATACTACTATTTCACTAATAATCGCGATGGTTTCACTAATCATCATGCCAACAGTTGGGGGACCAGAAAGCGCTCACTGATTATATTTTTATTTAATTTGTGAACGAATTAAAGCAGATCTATTAATTACAATAACATAGATAAAATGTATAAATCATTCGGAAAAGTTGATGACCGGACATAATTAAGTCTAAAAGATCAAAAATTTAAATTTGATATACCGCAAATATCAACCCATTTCTTTAAAACAATTCGTATTTTATGTTGTTTGTTAAATGACATTGAAACACAATGAAAATATTTATTTTGAAAATCGAATTATACAAAGTAAAATTGAAGGGCTAAATCCGCTACACACCAACAGCGGCGTTTATCGCTTGTGTTGCCTGCAATAAATTGTTTCTTATATGTGCGAAATTGCTTAGTAGATAATTTAAATTTGCTGAACTGTTTGAGGTCGATTCCGATTGATTATCAATCGATTCCATTTGGCATGTACATTTAGCTAAGGGAACATTAAACAACTCATCATAGTTGTTCGAATGTTGAAACTCATCAATTTCTGAATTACTTACTTCCTCTTCGAGTCTTGCATCAGCATCGGATTCTGATAATGGATTGGTTGCCATTTTACTACTACGTGTAAGGTCAACAGTTTTATTTAGGGTTTCACCTGTTTCAATTTTATTATCCAGTTGAGAAGATGGTTTCGATGCTAGCCGGTTTTTGAAACTGGCTATTTCGACCGTTTTTCTTTTGCTTCTGATTTTCGAATTTGACATTTTCCTTAAGTTATTTTTTTGATTGGTAGGGTTTGCTGGACTAACCTTCTTACTAAATTGGACAGAACCACGTCGTTCGTCGTCGTCATTTGTCGTTTCTTTTATACCTTCATTGGTATCCGATATATCCTTTTCCGTAGAAGACATTTGGTCGAATAGTTTATCCTGATCGCTGGTTAGTGACAAGGAGTTTCCGATAATTTCCGATTCAGTAATTTCTGGTAGATGTTTAGTTTGGGCGGATTGTGTTGAATGAATCCCATTTTGATTGAACTTATCACCTGTTTGGAGAGAGTCTTTATCTGTTGAGGTTACTCTTCCCAGAGATTCAATCGATTTGAATTCAAAATTTGCATCTGTAACTTCTGGCATGGTATTATATACTGGCGTGATTGTCGAAAGGTATGTATTATAGTTTACATTGTCGGAAAGATCACTGCTCATTTCATCGATTGTACCTTCTTGCCTTAAGGGCGGAGTTGTTTGTGAACTGGTAAAGCTTGATGTTTTGGTTGAAATAAAGTTCATTTCACTAAAATTCTCCATGGCACCCTCATTATTACGGGTTTTATTTAGTTCAGAATTATTTTTATTGCTGAAATGGGATATTTCTTCGCTTGTAGTTATTTCTGGAATTTCTGAGTGAGTCATAAACGCATTAGCTGTTTCATTTTCGGTAGCCTCTTCCTCTGTCAATGTAAAAGAAAATTCATTTATACTGCCGTTTGGTTCATTTGCTTTCATTTGATTTTCAGTATTAGTGGTGGTATATTTAAGTTTCCTAGGCGCAAATATATTTGTCTCTTCTGACGTAGTCATAATAAGATCTGGGATTGAAATGCGTTCGTACATCTTTGCATAATTTTTACTCGCGTTAGTAGAGAATGTTGCAGAAGGACTTAAAGTGGTGGGGTTAATAATTTCATTTTCTGGTATCACTGCCATTGCTGTTGCTTCGGGAAATACGGTGGTTGGCTTGGGCTTTGTAATACGTAAATCACTATTTGTACTTCTATCAGACGATTCTGATGCAAGTTTTATTTTCTCAAATGTCGTTTTTGTGAGAGGGGCTGTGGATGATGTTTGTTCTTCACTTATTGAAAATGAGGATGCAGTAAAGTCTGCCGGATTTGTCTGCTTTCTTGATTTCATCTTAAGCAGTAATTTAAGTGCATTTGCGGTTTTTGTAGTTACATGTTCTAAGTTTGGCATCTCTTCTTGATCTGGTACAGTTGTGCTCAGTGTAGTATTTTCTAGATGATTCGATTTTCGATTTGTTGCAGGAACCTCGAACGTTGTCAAAGTCAAAATATCTGGTTGGGCCAAATTAAAATTTATTGAATTTGCTATTGGATCACTCATCAAGGAAGTTGCGTTGGTTTTGGGTCTTCCGGTTTTGAGCTCGGTGTTTCTAATAGTAATTTTCATTTCAGCAATTGGTTTTGTTTTATTGGTTACGGAGGGTGACGTTTCAATTGTATATATGGTTTCTTGCAACGTGCTTGGTGTTGATGAAGTTGGTGTCTTTTCTGAAGTTGAAATTGTACCCGACGTGTTAGACTCCTCAGTAGTTGAAGTGTTCAATGCCGAATATTGATTGGTTGTTATCGTAGGTGATGATGTTTTAATTGAATCTTGAGTTGAAGAACTGGTTTCACTCGAATCTGAAATGGTGTTTGAAATTTTAGTGGATTGAGAATCAGGTGTTGTTGAAAAATCAAAAGTTAATGCAGATGTTGTTGTTTCAATAGTGTTTGTTAGAGGATAAATAGTTGTGGTTGATATTGTTGGATATGTTTTTGTTGAAGTTGGTGGCGTTTCTGATCCAGGAAGCGAGGACATTATTAATAAATCTGTGTTCGAAATGCTACTCTCTTCTGTGGTTGATGTACTTGGTTTTATTGAAACTGTTGTGAAGGCATTTGTTTCAAACACATATGAGTTTGTTGTAGATGCTGAAGATGAGGAATCTGGGATTGAAGTACTGCCCATTTCTATGGTTGCTGTGCTAGTTACAGTGGTTGGTGGTGTCGATAGTGTCGAATAAGTATTTCCAGTGGGTTCTGAAGATGCTGTTGTAGTATTCACTGTTATTTTAGGTGCAGTTCTCGTTGTTTCAGTTGTTGGTATTGTGCTTGGTACTACCGAAGACGTTGCTGGTGTATATGGTTTTGTGATTAAGCTTGACTTTAATGTGTCCGTGGTTACTGGTGTCATTATTGAAAGAGAAGTAAATGTTGAGCGAGTAGTTATTGGTGCTGTAGTAACCGATGTCCCTGTCGTAATTGTGGTAGTGCTAATTGGAGCAGTAACAGACATAGAAGTGGTTTCAGTGCTTAAAGTAGATATTATATTTGCAGTTGAAGGGCGTTCGTGTTGAGTAGTAACCTCTGCTTTATGGCAAATACAATTGCATTTTGGTCGTCTAGAATTTGATCCTTTATTTGGCATGTACTCGACACAACTTCCGTACAATGACGCACTTTCATACCCCGTACTAGATTTATCACGATATTTATTTACATCACAACATCCACAAAATTTTGAGTTCACCGGCGTTTTAACAATTTCCTCTTTAGTCTCATCACTATTGTCGAATATATCATCAAGTAGCTCGATTCGTTTGGCCATTCGTCTTTTTTGTATAGTAAACATTCTTGGTAAATTTGGAAAAAAAGTTTTCTTTTTATGTCGTATCATTTTTGCAATTGATGGCTGCGGAAAATCGGTATAATAATCCAAAGCGCTATTTGTTATACATTCTTTCGAAATGCTGTCAAATGATTTCCCTGATGGACATTTTAATTTGACTTGATAATATTCACCATCACTCTTAAGGCAGCATTTGTAATAGTAACCTGAATTTTCATCAGCACTGTAGGTGCCAGGAGAATTACATGGGGAGTTTTCAATTGCAGTTTCATAACTATTAGGCCGTGTACTTACAGGAGTTATGAGCTTAAATTTATCCTCTAGATTCGGAATAATACGAGCAGGAGATGTTTTAACTCGTTCAATACAAGTTCCTGTGGTCGAATCAAATAAAGTGTCGCGTGGACATTTACTAATTTTTTGCATAAATCGACCGTTAAAAAAGACACATTTGTAATAATAGCGAGATTGGCCTTGAATTGGAAATGTGCCTGGTGCATAACAATGCGTTATATTAAACTTGGATTTCCAGCCATCTTGGTCAACTCTATTAGGCGTACAATGATTTTGTGAGACACAATATTTATGAGTATCATTGAAAATTTTATTATCTTGACATTTTCCCAAAACAATCCTGTTCCTTTGACAAATATAATAAAATTGCTTATTGCGGGGGTGTTGCTTTAGACCTATGTAATTGTTTTTACATTGGCGATTTTCTTTAATTTTCACTAGTTTACCGCCTCCGACTAGTTCAGTTCGTGTTTTGTCCCAGATAATTCCAAGGTCGTCTATACGTTCATTACTCGTGTTAGAATCATAATAATTGGTTTCTTCGTTTGCAAGTGGTGACGAGTATACATAACCTTCGGATCTCTGCTTCGGCCGACGGTTGTGTAACTAACAAATAAAAGGAAGCAGTTTAGAGTTTTAATCAAAGTCAAACAGTAATTAATTTGTAAACAAATATTAAAACATTTGGAGTAAAAATTTTTACTTTTTATTTAAAACAATTTTCACTCAATAATTATTCTCACTCGAATTTTATTGTTGGCATTAGTTTCTAAAGCACAACAAATCGAGAGTTCCAAGTAATAAATTATATGATAATGAAAATGTCATTGCCATAATAAAAATTAGCCAGAATTATTATTATTTTATAAATTCTCGGAATTGTGATGAATTTCATACAATTTTAAGATCGCAAAGGCCACAATTTTAAAGTTTATACACATATACCTACTCTGTATTTATCGTCGTATGCACTATCACAAACACTGATAAGACATAGGCTTAAATTAATTGTCACTATAATAATTACTAAATTATTTATAATTAATTTCATGTTTCGTATGCAAGCAATTTTTACTTATAAAATCAAATCCATTGTCTCATATTTTGGATCCTTTCATGTGTTGTTTATTTGATTCTCAATATGCACTAAATTAAACACTTTATTTCACACTAATATTAAAACTGATTTAATTGTCTCGGGTGCTTTAACTTTTATAATTTTTGGTGTTTATTTTAATAACAAATGTTGTCTGCATAAATACTAAATTGTTTGTTAAACAAAACCATTTTACATGGAAAATAAATCAAAGTGGCTACCTGTCGGATAAGTCAGTGTTAGACAACAGTATTTCATTTATATTTTGATGAGCTGGTAGATTAAGGGCTAAAGCTTTTGTGGAATGTACGGTGGATCGATTGTGAGGAGAGATGGAGTAAGCCCATCAAAACATTCAAAATACTGTATGAGGTGGTGGGGTTCAATTTGATTTGGTAAGAAACATCTTGATCTAGGTATTGATGTCAAAAGAAATTATGAGTATAATTTCTTGTAGATTTGAATCTAATTGAACATTTTATTACGCATATACATAATTCGTGAGAATAACTCACTTCACTTTGAACACAGAAGTAAATGGTATCGTAAATTGTTATAGCCAATGCACAATTTACCATAAAGCTAGAATGCGACTTACTTTGTTTATTTGATTAGTTTTTTCATATCAGTTATCTACGATGAAAACGTATCTTATCGTATGTTGTTGTCTTGTTTCAACTCTCAATCATTATTGGTGTTTTATTGCTATAACCTTCCAGTCGGCGGCATTTCAGACCGCCTTTATCTCTCAAACTCTATTTAACTGACTCTTAATCTGATTAAGTCCGTATCTACATCAACGGTTTGCTCCAACGTTCGATGCAAATTCTGATTTTGCAAATAAAACAGTCAGTTTTAAAAGTTACAAACTTTATTTATCAACACCTTTTGCTTCTTGAATAAATTCACTATTTAATTTTTATCACTTTGTATCCCTGTTCACTATTTCACATTTACTTCACACTGCTCACTACTTTTTTCTGCTCAACTGTTCATTGTTAAATTACTATTGTGTCTGCGTTCCAAATTGCTCGCGCTTATATATCCAATTTTGGTTGAGTACATTTTTTGCAAGCATCTGCAAGCTATCCACAGAGTATCCATAAAATTACTACCATTTTGAAAAAACGAGGTCGAAAAATCGTTTCAGAAGGTGGAAGCTCAATTTGGACTCGGCGGTATTACTTAGTAGGGTATTGTGGGTTTTTTGCTGTCCGCGTGGATATGTGATAGCCTTATACCAGCGGATATTATACTTGAGCATTGATTTTATATACGCCACGTATTTCCTATTTAATTATACAAAATTTTCAGAATAGACTAAGCGTCTGTATTATGAATTCAGTGGATACTAATTTTTCCTTTTTGTTGTTTGGAAACGTTCGTTTGTTGTATTTTTGTTGCACGACATACTGCTTGTTTTGCTTTATGTCATGTGTGGTCATGTAATGAGTGATTTTTAAACGTTTGGTTTATAATTTTCAGAGAAATACAATAAACTTGCAGAAAGGTATGAAATTTTTATTTGGATCGATAAATCAATGTTTACCGTTTACGAATGTTTACTTTTTAAAGATTATTAAATGTTGGCCATGGCTACGTTTTAAGTGGTCCAAGCGAGATGTCCAATTTTTCACCAGTTTTTCGAGACGTTTTATTGTCTTGCAATTCTGCAATTGTTGTTGGTTTATTTGCATTCACGAGAGACTTCACTTAGCCCCCATAAAAAATAGTCAATAAGCATCAAATTGCACGATCTAGGCGGCCAATTTACTGGACCAAAACGTGAGATAAATTGCTCACCGAACTTATTTCTCAATAAGTCCATGGTTTCGCGTGCTGTGTCGGATGTGGTGCTGCCTTGTTGAAACCACATATATTAGAACAGCTTCAGTTCATGAATTTTGGACAAAAAAGTCCAAAATTATCGAACGATAGGGAACGCCTGTGGCTGATCATCACACCAAATGCGGCAATTTTGTTTTTTAATGTATCCATTTAATCAAAAATGAGCCTCATTGCTGAACATAATTTTTCGGTAAAAAAACAGATTTTCCTCAATATGTTCTAAGGCCTACTCACGAAAACTTTGACGCTGTGACAAGTCGTTCGGCTTTAGTTGTTGCACGAGCTGTATTTTATACGCCTTCAGACCAAGATTCTTGCGTAAAACCTTCAACAATCCCAATTGCTGTGCCTGCAATATTTTGCTCTGTACGCACTCTACGCATACGATTTGGTGGATTAATGTCCAATAACGTGAAATTGGTGTGAAATTTTGTCATTTTGATAATAAAATTCAATAATTTGTAAAGGTTGGTAATTATTTCCACGACAAAATGGCAATGCTAACTGAGAACCATTGACTTTGACTATTTTTGCTAATCACAAAACATATACACGAAAACCCAAAAAGTGAAATCACCCAATGTAATCCTTGTAGTGAGTGGTTTGAATACTTGATATGGATGCCGTCACATTATCCTACCCCCAGTGATTGTACTCGTAGTTAACGATAAACGTTAACGAAAACGAGCCGGCTTATTGATCAAGCAACCCGTCCTCGACTTGAGTTGTTCGTTAATGCTCAACGAGAATGTTATTCGTTTGGGGGAAATGGTAATCGATTGATCGGTAGGAATAGTGCTGGGCCTTGTTGTTTCTGATAATGCAGTCGCCTTTGGTTTGGCTCGTATCTCCGTCGATGCACCAGTGGTTGTTCAATTTGTGGTATCTCGATGAAACGAGGTTTAAGCTGATTTATAGATATCATAGATTCGACGACTTTGATCAAAAGGCTGAAGAATTTTTCGCTTCGGTTGTAATTTTTTCGAGGTTGTAATGAATGTCGGATAGCGTTCGTTCTAACCAAAATAAATTCGCACGTTGATAATTCTTTGAATACAAATACTTGTTCCTCGGTATGCCGAGATATCGAACTTCATTCAGCCCTAATATCGTTGAATTGACTGATAGACCTGCTTGGTGCCGTGAAATCGCGTCAATGACCTTGTCCATTGTTTATTGGCTACGCACATACTTGAGGCTTTGAGGGTATACGGTGCCATCGTTCGATTAAACTGTTGCACGCTAAATTGTACGTTGCGGTACGTTTATGTTGAAATCCAAGTGTTTTGAATAGCTCGTTAAGTGGCTGATTTGAATTGTGTGCCTTTAACGGTCACGATGATTGGTGTTCGGTATTGGTGTAGCTTTAGGCCAGCGAGTATAGCGGTTGATCATCGTCAAGCAATACATATTATTTTCGAATGGTGGTAAAAAGTCCTATGATATCAATGTGGGGCTCATCGAACCGTTGGCTGGTCGTACCGTACGAGCCGGTTTTTAACATGCTTTGTTACGCACTTTTGTCATGGTATGCAATTTTTAGCCCAAGTAGGTATTTCCTAGTTGATTGCAGGTCAAATAAACTTTTTACCAATTTGTTTTTCTGTTGCTTTAATACTGGGAACAGAAACGTTATGGCATGATTCGTAGATTTCTCTACGGAATGATTTTGGAATGGATTAGTGCTGAGTACCAGTTTTAACATCACACAAAATATTTTTGTCAATTTTTGATTCTATGCGTTTGTGTGCTCCCGATATCAACCTGTTCGATGCGTGAAACCTGCTATGATGTTGCAATCTCGTGAAATGTGCTGAACATCCGATATGTATTGCGTGGAAAGTCTAAGTGTTGGCGTTGTCTTGGTAAAGCCTTGTCCATGTATTGGCGTAAGTTGCTAATCTTTTTTCGTAAGTTGCAGTAAGACTGCTCCTATAGCCGTGTTCGATGCGTCAACATAAATTGCAAATTTAACGTTTGGTATGTCGGATAAGCTAATTAAATGCAGTTCACTAATTTAGTTTGCACGTTTCGAATGCCTCGATTCTTTCATCATTCCACTGTATTGTGCAGAAGCATTGTGTAGAAAAATTCGATAATAATTTATAGAAGGAGTTTATCGGTGGTTGCTGGCCGTAGGAAATTTTTCCTGGCAATTGCCATTTGTAGAGATTTGGAAACCGACGAACGATATTTCGTCTTTTGTGAATTAGCTGCACTTGCTTAGATTATAGTCACCCGGCTTGCGTCGCTTAGTCATTGGAAAACAATGTTTACGTGTTTAATGTGTTGTTCTATGTTTTTCGACTCGATCAAAAGATCGTCGATGTAAGGAAAACAAATACCAAGTCTCGAAAGGAATGGATTAACCGTTGGCATTTCTTAGCCCAAACGTCATTCGGGGCTACTCAAACAAACCAAAAGGTGTTAGTATTGCTGTCTTCTCTATATGTGTTTCTATTCAACTGGGATCTGCTGATAAGCTCGAACTAAATCGATTTTTGTGAATTTGTGGTACATGGCTCAAGTTGATGGTTTTGTTATTGCGTTTAATGCCCGCTATTCGCCACATAATCGCCAGTTACCGTCTTTCTTTATTACAATATGAAGCGAACTCGCCCAATTGTTTTTGATGGTCGACAAACCCTCTGTGGTTATTTTGTCTGCGTTTAGGCGTAGGATTTTTGCTGTGGTATGGTTGGTCGATTGTTTCAATACAATGAGCGACTTTTAAGTTGGTTTTCCCGTTATATCCAGATTGGTGTTTGGGTCGATGCGTTTTTTTTGCGTTTGATGTCGATAACTAAACCGAAATGTGATAGAAAGTCGGCACCTAAAATGCATCGATCGACCTTTGCAATTATGATTTTCCACGTTAATGGCCTACGAAGTCCGATGTTAAGACGACGGATTGGCTATTTCGATATTTGTTGGTGAGATCACCGTATTGTAGCTTGTTTAGCGAATCGTAATCGGATAAAGCGACGATTTGAATTTTGGCTACAGTTGCTTGTCGCATGAAGTACGGTGCCGAATGGTTTTCCGACTTCGATGATATTTGTTTGTCGTCGCCAAAATTGCATGGCTTTATGCGTTTCTTCGTTCGTGTACGATGCTTGTAACGACCAATCAGTTCTTCGATTCGTTGTGACAATGCATTGATATGGGAAGCGAAGTCGTTTCGTTGTGGAATGCTATCAGCCTTTGCTGATGCGTTAAATCTGTAAAGACAAGCTCGTTTTTGCACTGGTTGAGTCAAATTTCTTCACGGTCATCACGGTTGAAAATCGCTTATTTGATTGATACTTTGTACGCATATTGGTTGTGTTAACAAAGCCAACATACGGTGGGAACAACACGAATTTGGATAAATATTTGATTTTCGCAAATATCCAGAAATGCGAATTTAACGCGAACAATTTTATCAGTACCAGACCTGGTTTCTGCATTGACCGGCGAACCTCTGGATGGACGAGCTTCTTTGGTTTTTGCTAACTTCAAATGAGCGCTTACTACAGGTGGGGGTTATTTCCTCAGTGGAACTGATTGGAATGGTTTTGCGCGATTGAGTGCGTCCATTTTGTGCGTTGTTTTGTCCATTCCAAGCTGAACGCTTACCACGTCTGGTGGGGTTATGTGCTCAGCTGAATCGACAGTTTTCTGTACGGCACGATGTTTTCTTCTTTGTAGTTTATTTTACTCCGTTTTATTGGTATATATATAGTTGTTGATGGATGTGTTTGCCTCCCTGTTGAGCAAATTAAGCTTTTAATTGTTTAATCGATGCTTGAGTGAGGAACTTTAAGCCTCGTGGTTTTTGGTATGTGAAAAATCTTTATCTCAAAAATAGTGAAGATGAATGTGGAGATGAAGCCCACTCTTTGCTGGGTATGTGATAGTTTTATACCAGCAGATATTGCAATTGAGCATCCAGCTCTGACTCGTGGCGCGATTTTGCTTTAACTACTAATTTTTCCTTTTTTAGTTGTTTGGTAACGTTCGTTTGTTGTATTTTGTTGCATCTTGACATACTGTTTGTTTAGCTTTTATGTCATGCGCAGTCTTATGTAACCCTTAGTAATTCATTTAACCTAGTGAATCTATATTTACGATACGGATTCCAAGTGCAATGACGTCCTTTTTTGGATCGAATCTTCCCTGATAATAAAATATTATGGTCCAAGCTAGCTGAACCAACATAAATCACATAGAAAGCTGATTTACATCAAACAAATATCATGCTGTAAGTTTGGTGGGACTACAAAAGTAAGTATTTTGAGCTGCTTCCATGTAATTGGACAATTAATTCAGATGTTCAGTGTCAAGAATCGCTATATAAACTGCTCTGCTAGCTAATATAGGGAACGGCCGAAATTACTAAACAATAGCCATACTTATTTTTTCGATAGCTGCTACATTTCATGGAGGAATTTGATCGCCTTACCAGTATGTTTTCAAATAATTCGATACACTGCAGTTGTCGTCTTATGGTTAGTATCCGTTTTCAGATATGTAAACTTGTTTAGTTAGTCTGCTGAAATTAGCTTGTTATGTGTTTGATATTTTGCGGTAATCAGAAATGTCGTTTAGACATAAGGATCTGATCGATTCATTTAGGAATATGCTTTCGTATATGAAGGATATTCTAATCACCACTAAATTATTAAGCAAGGCTATTTTATTTGTACAAGTCGCGATCTTACTTGATGCAGCAGGTAATACCTTTGGGAAATGACATCTACACTTTACTATTGTTGTCTAACAACATCACACATCTATATTGTGGTATTAACTTTCAAGTTTCTTATTTAGGCTCCCTGACATTGTTTCTGAATAATGGCAATGAATTATTGTTTCGATCTTTCTATACAAGCAAACATTCAAGTTTATATCGTTTGTAGTTTTCAAATTAGCCACAGATGTACGGACCAATAAACCCTGAGATTTAAATTTCTGTTACAATGTAATGTTGATGAAAAATAGAAAGGGGAATGATCTAATCGCAACTCTCTATTGAGTTCTATTTGAGAAGTTTTACGCTTTTAAAAACTTAATTTTGTGATGGACAAACATAGCGATGCTTACCATGAGTCGCTCAGGTGGACCTAAAGCGTCTAGATCGATTAATAGAACATTTTAAAATTTAGTTACAATTAGATGGTTCAAAAATATATTTTTTTTTTGGTATAAAAATTAATTTTTTTTACAGAAATGTATAATCTTATAAATTTATCTTATAATCTAAATTCAGACTACCTAAGTAAAATCGGTAGTATTCTTACTACATCTTTAACCGCGCCTGAAATTATTCGCGGTTTATTTTGCGGAATGGTAGGATTTTGTTTTGTGCTATTTTTAAGAGTACTATTACTACTGTTAACTAATCCTTCTAAGTTAGTTGTCTCAGCGTCATCAGTTCCAGCATCATCGTTTTCATTTTCATTGTCTGATTCGGCGTTTTCATTAATCGAATCGGTTTCAGCCTCCTCATTGTCTGGTTCAGTATCATCATTAGTTTCGCTGTCAGGATTTTCCGCCGTGTCATCGTTAGCATCGTTTTCATCGTTACTGTCTGGTGTCGCCGTTTTGTTAAAATTATCTTTGCTTGACTCAGTTTTAGTCTGCTTTGTTGGAGTATTAACACCTAAAATGCTCAAAGGTAATCTAACTTCTATATTAGCTAAGATACCGGCTTCATTAGGTTTGTCCGATTCACTTTTAACCTTGTTTTTACTTTTAGCGTCAGAAATATTGATACTCTTATTATTGTCTTCTACTGCAGGTTCAGTAACGTTATTTCTTTGTTTATCGCTATCAGTTTCATTGTCATCGTTCCCATTATTTGTGTTGATGTCATGTGGTGCTGTAGTGGATTCGAGTTCACCGGTTGCTGCTTTGTCGTCATCATTGTCTGCATCATAAACTTCGTCCTCAGTTTTAATATCTGGTTTTCCATCAATACCATCACTGTCTGGGGTTCCAATAGAATTATGTTTGTTTGACTCATTTTTATCGTGGTTATCTGTCCCTGAACTGTTATCAACATTCTCAACAAAGCTAGGTGCACTATTAGCATTATGATCGCCTGTTGACGTTTCCGGATCACTTGTTTTACTAACGTCGTTACTGGGTATTGGAATATCTCCAGTATAATTTGAGTCCTTTTGATTCTTCCCGATTTCCTTTTCTGTTTCAGTAGCTTCAGTAGGTCTGTCTGTCTCAGTTTCATGCTCATTCTTAACCTTAGTATCAAAAATATTGATAGAATAATAATTATCGTCTAATGTGGGTTCAGTGGATTTAGCACTATCCATATCTGCCTCCGTGTCCTTTCGTATATTTTTATTCGGTTCAGAGCCATTATAAGAACCACCATCAATTGCTTTACCTTCATTCGAGCGCCAGTTATCTGTTTCATTCGCTGCATTAGGTAGGCTATCAGGTTTGTCTGAGGCATTTTTACTGTCATTTTCCGAAACGTCATCGCTCTTATTGTCTACTTCCTTAATCTCAAGAAATTGATTATCGTCGTTTTCATAGTTCTCTAGAGGTTCTTTATCATTGTTTGGTTCAGTACCATCAACACTACGGTTATCATCAGGTTTGTCAGAGCTAATTTCCCCGTTGCTCGCAACGTTGTTAAATTTGGGAGGTTCAACGCTTTCGTCTTCTTGTTTTGTGGAGTCATTCCCATTATTTGTGTTGATGTCAGGTGGTGGTGTAGTGGATTCGAGTTCACCGTTTGCTGCTTTGTCGTCATAATTGTCTGCATCATAAACTTCGTCCTCAGTTTCAACATGTAGTTTATCACCATTACCATCACTATCTGGGGTTCCAATATAATTATGTTTGTTTGACTCATTTTTATCGTGATTATCTGTCCCTGAAGTGTTATCAACATTCTCAACAAAGGTAGGTGCACTATTGGTATTCTTATCATCTGTTGACGATTCATGAGCACTTGTTTTACTAACGTCGTTACTGGGTGTTGGAATATCTCCAGTATAAGTTGTGTCCTTTTGATTCTTCTCGATTTCCATTTCTGTTTCAGTAGCTTCAGTAGGTCTGATTGTCTCAGTTTCATGCTCATTCTTAATATTAGCATCAAAAATATTGATGGAATAATCATTGCCGTCTAATGCAGGTTCAGTAGCTTTTACACTGTCCATATCTGCATCCGTACCAGAGCCATTATTTGAATTACCATCAGGCGCTTTACCATCGTTCGAGCTCCCGTTATCTGTTTCATTCGTTGCATTAGGTAGGCTGCTAGGTTTGTCTGAGGCAATTGTACTGTCATTTTCCGAAACGTAATCGCTCTGATTATCTACTTCCATAA